>JAJGRX010000083.1:1200000-2400000 GCA_025461125.1 Carex kokanica | reverse complement strand
TATTGGATGGAAAATTAGACAATCTTCCTTTTTATGTTTCCTTCTTTCTTTAAATTTATTTAATCAGTAGTTGGTTGGTGGAATTAATCAGCAAGAAAATCTCCTAGGACGGATCCATGTTAGTCCAAATTAAGAGGGGGTGATTGAATAAATCTGATATTTTTGACCAAATCAAGAAGAATTTATTTTTACTGCTCCTGGTCTGAATTCAAATAGGAAAGGATGATTGAATCCAACGGTCTGAATTGCCATTCGTCGATAGCTCGGCCCAAATTTATAATATGGGCTTGGTCTAGCGAACCCAATAATGAAACTACAATTTTTCAAACATTAATGGTCTAATTATCAAAGTGTGCAGAATTTATTTTCTAATGTTTTTATAATTTTCACGCTTTATAATTGGTCCTTATTGAAGTGTTACTTATCTCCTCTCATGTGGGCAAGATGAGGTGTATTGGAGAGAAAAAAGAATCTCTACTTTCACCTAATGCATTCACATCTTGGTTCGGAGAAACAAAAAAAAAGAAAAAAGAAAAGGGAAGAATGAAGACAATATATGTCTCTTTAGGAGCTCAATTTGTTTCGCACTAATATTTTAAACTTTGAAGTGAAAATAGTGAGCCATGTTTGTTGGCTTGTTCTTCAACCCAATTCGTGTAGACATTTTTTTTTAGTGCGCTTGTTTAAAGATCAAGACATCAAAGAAGTTAACAAAATGATATTGAGCTATTAAAAACAACATAATTCATTCACTTTTTTAGTCACTTGAATTCAGCAACTTTTAATATCTGCTCATCACATTACACTACACGAGACTATCTGAATTTTACGTATAAAATTTTAATATATGGATATATATTCAAAGGCAAATCTACATGTAACGAATGGGAGTTATTAATTTCCAAAATTTACTATGTTTTACTATATAGTTTAGTTTTACTATATAGTTTAGAATAAAATGCTTACCCTCTTAACTTGAAGGCCTGCCTCCGCTCATTTATATATCGATTTATGGCATAAAATATATCCTCTCCAACAAAAATCTGCATTAATTATAGATAGAAATTACCTTTTTTAACCTAAGGTCTATCATATATATATATATATATATATATATATGAACGTACGTGTAGTTAAAATTTAGGAACAATTCAACCTTCTGCAACTTTTTTCTAAGCTTGCATTTGGATTTCAATACCTGCAATTGAATACTGTATTTTTTTTATGAGGTATTTAATTCATAATACCACATAAGTAAATTCCCACATATATATAGATAGATTAATTTAGCTTATTGATGCTTCAAATTGTTGTTTCGTTTGCAAATAAAATGACAGAATGTGTGGGTTTTGACAATGGCGGCAGTTAATTATGTAATTTTGGTCAATTATAATAATTTTGTACTTTTAATTTGAAGGTTCTCTCAAATTTGTTTAATGAAATACTAAGAGGTGTTTGCTTAACAAAAAAATCTTTATGTGTCAGTCATTTGCATTGCAATATCTGCAAACACCTCAGTTTTTTTTTTTTTTAAATTACACCCACCTCTGTTTGTTTCATAAATTACACCCTCTGTAAACTACATTTTTTTTCCAATATGTCTTGACAATATATAATTATAAATTGAAAATAAAATAAAAATCTTGTGATAATATGTAAAACATTTTCTTATTTCCATTCAAATAATCATGCGCGCTTTTCTTAACATGACAATCAAGTTGATCTTAGCGCATTCTTCTTCGGTAATTTCCCAATTGAATGCGCTAAGATCAACTTGACTGTCATGTTAAGCAAATCGCGCATGATTATTTGAATGGAAATAAGAAAATGTTTTGCATATTGTCACAAGATTTTTATTTTATTTTCAATATATAATTATTTTATAATGCCTGCGTCTTACTTCAGAATCCATCTCAGTGACATCTTCAAAATATATATAATGATTCAAGAAAATTTAACAAATCAGTCGTTGGTTGTTGGAATTAATCAATGAAATTAATGTGAAACATTTTTATACTGTAAAACTCCACAATTTTTTATTTTAATGATTTTATTCATGCATTCATACGATATTTTTTCAAAGTATATATGCATTGAAATTTCGGACATAATTTGACTTTTACCGTAATTACAGAAATTTGAACTACTTTTTGAAAAATCACGTGATAAGTCAAATATAATTTCAAATAGTAATTCCATGAGGGTCCCTAAAATTTGCAGACTAAACATTAAACAATATAGTTACTTCACTTGCATTTTTCTATTTTATTTTGGTATTTTGTTAATTTTTCTCGATATGCATGCATCAATGGAGTTGGACTACATGAGTTGGACTTGGAGTTGGACTTGAATTGAGTTAATTTGGACTGGGCAACAATTTAACCCACCTTGACTGGGCCCATAAGTACCTATCATTTGTTGGGCTAGTAAATTCAGAATGGGAGGTAGCAGGAGGCAAGAAAAAAAAGGTATACAAACTGGCACGAAGTCAACAGGTGAAAAAAAGCAACACCGAACAGAGAACCATGTAAGGATAACCGGATTGAAAATTTGAAACCGAGTATTTCAGAGATACACAGATCCTCCTTATCAGACTTTCAACCAGATTTGATCTGATATGGATTAGAACGAATAGTCATTGCAACAAAACAAATATTTATGTTAATAACCTCAGAATTTAGTTAATTAAACTTTCATAGCAGCCCCTCAGACACAAAAAAATGGGGTAAGACACATGATGATTTGGGAATGAGGCTTGGGCATACACGTTGTTGGCTTTGCCTATTGATATGATCTGAATCACAGAATTAAGGACCAGAAATCAAATAAGCTACAAGAGCCAGTGGAAGGGTGTATTAATTGCACTCGTTTTTCATGAACAAATCCCAGTCACAATACAACAAAAAGGGAGGCAAAAGAGCATCATAATTTCTATGAAGGTAACGAGTATATCTCAACATAGTTTGAGGCAGCTATCATGAAGAGTGGGTAGGAAAATCAAACCGACACAAACCGGGTCTCATACCAACAAAGGAATCAAGACAACTGAACATGGCTACCAGTACCAGTAAAGAACCAAGCAAGCAAGTGTCGGGACAAAATCAAGGAAGCAATTTGCATTCTCAACTCTAAATCATTGAAAAAGGTATGATTTAGAACTGGTGTCATTTTGGTTATGTTTCTAACCAAAACAAATATAAAATCCCCTGATGTATTTATCTTGTGGTGTATTAGAAAGAAGAACTGCATTGGTACCAACTGATAGAGGTGTCCAGTAGTAACAGCAGCACAGAAAGAGGTACTTAAAAAAGAAGAGTAAGACGAACTAAATTATTAAAGAACATCATTTCCATCTTTTACACAAACCTAGCAATCTCTTTAATAAAAAAATAATTACAAAAGTAGCAAATACTATTCATACTCCCCGAACTGGTGGGCACATCGATGTGACATGTCTCCTAAATGAAGAGGGAAAGACCGTGACGGAAGCTAACCAAAAACTAAATCTATTTTATGAACTCAAATTGTGAAATAAAGATGGAAATATCCTCTGAGCAGAACTCTTGACATCTTAGTTTTCAGTTCCCAGATTACGCATCCCATAAAAAGCGAGAGGACCACCACCAATCATAGCAGCATTCACCCTAGACAATTCCGTGATCCAATTACTCCATCCCTCTGGATCAGATGCAAAACGAAAGCTGGACAAAAGAGTAAACACCGCAACAGCAATTGGAGCTCCAACACTCGCTATGAGCTCTGCCCTCTGAAAAATAAATTAAAAAAAATACCATTAAATATATAAATTACAGGATTATATCTGAGAGCCAATTATAATTGTTGAAAATAATAGAAATAGTACACATGAAGGGACACCCAAAGAACAAACAAGTAAAGCAAGACTTACCCAATTTCTCCCATGTGCCTCCTGAAGTTCTCCATTGAGGTAGTTAACACCGACCAGTGTATTGAAAAAAAAGTTGCAGCCCGCAAGGAACACCAACTGCCTAATCCCATTTGATCGATTGATGATGAGATGAACAACATCTGTAAGGTCTCCAGGGAAGTTGTTAACAAAAACACTGGCCATTGCGTTGGAGACAAAGTTAAAAGCATCGAGGGGCACCGACCACCTAATCCAATTTGATCGAGTTGGACCCAAACCGTCTCCAGGGCTGCCTGTGTTTTGTGCTGGGCCTTCTGGCAGAGATATTTCGAAGCCCAAAATTTGGTCTATGTTGCTTAAATAGGGATTGACCTGTGCTGACATTAGTGCCCCCACATCTACCACTATGTCGGATTCGACCATGCCTGTGTTATGTTCTGACAGAGAAATTTGGTGATTAGTGCGGCCTGAAGAGCCGGCTTCAAGGTCCGCTGGGTCTATGCTGCTTAAAGGGGGATTAACGTGTGCAGATATTGGCACCCCAACATCTACTGCTATATCGTCTAGGATACTAAAGGGCCCAAGAGTCGACTCTGAGATTTGCGTCTCCACTTCCACTGCAGGTATATCATTTTGGAACTGAACCTGAACCTGACGAACACCTCCCCCGTCAACTGGTACCTCTGGCATCAATCCTTTGACTGCCATTTTTTGGGAAATATATATCTGGAAACTATGGAATTGGATTATGAATTGAGGAATGAATTCAGCTGGCTAGTATATATATTATAAGAGAAATAGAGAAGAAATTGGAGAGATGGCTGTTGGTTTTATCCTCAGCTGCTGGATTTGAGTAGAGGGAAAGTTCTTTCGATTGGTATATATAAGGAGATGAGTGGGGAATGGGAATTCCGCGGGCGGTGCATGGTTGATAAGGGAGCATATTTAATTAGTAGTAAGAAAGGTACATGTCAATTTTTTCCTTGAGATACTTGTATATATTAGAATTTTTTTGTATTACAAGTTCCGAAATGGGTAGTTTGTATGGTTTGATGAGTGGTAAGAAAGCGACATGTTAATTTTTTTTTGCTTTTTCTTATTTTTTAGGAGCCACGTGTCATTTAGTTGAATTTTTCTTAAGATTAGATACTTGCATGTTTTGGAATTTTTTTATTACAAGTCTTGAAATTGATAGTTTGTATGATTTGATAAGTAGCAAAAAAAGCAATATGTCAATTTTTTTTTTCTTAAGATGAGATATATATTTGTATGTTTTAGATTTTTTTTTATTACAAGTCCCAAAATGGGTATAATTAAGTTTGTATGATTTGATGAGTAGTAAGAAAGAGACATGCCAATTTTTTTCACTTTTTCTTATTTTTCTAAGAAGTCACGAGTCATTTAGTTAATTTAATTCTTAAGATGAGATACATGCATGTTTTGGAATTTTTTGGTATTACTAATCCCGAAATGGGTAGTTTGTATGGTTTGATGAGTAGTAAGAAAGCGACAAGTTAATTTTTTTTTTTTTGCCTTTTCTTAGTTTTTTAAGGAGCCACAAGTCATATTAGTTGAATTTTTCTTAAGATGAGATATTTGCATGTTTTGGAATTTTTTTGTATTACAAGTCCCAAAATGGGTAGTTTGTATGATTTGATGAGTAATAAGAAGACGATATGTTATTTTTTTTCTTAAGATGAGATACTTGGTTGTTTTGGAATTTTTTTGTGTTACTAGTTTCGAAATGGGTAGTTTGTATATCTGATGAGTAGTAAGAAAGCGACATGTCAATTTTTTTTTTGCTTTTTTCTCATTTATTTTAGGAGCCATGAGTCATTTTAGTTGAATTTTTCTTAAGATGAGATACTAACATGTTTTGGAATTGTTTTGTATTACAAGTCCCCAAATGGGTAGTTTATATGATTTGATGAGTAGTAAGAAAGTGACATGTCAATTTTTCTTTCTTAAGATGATATACTTGTATGTTTTGGAATATTTTTGTATTACAAGTCCCGAAATGGGTAGTTTGTACGATTTGATGTGCAGTAAGAAAGCGACATGTCATTTTCTTTGTTTTTTCTTATTTTTTTGAGGAAGCACAAGTCATTTGGTTGAATTTTTCTTAACATGACACACTTGTATGTTTTTTAATTTTTTTGTATTACAAGTCCCGAAATGGATATTTTGTATGATTTGATGAGTAGTGAAAAAACGGCATGTTAATTTTTTTTCTTAAAATGAGATACTTGTATGTTTTGGAACTTTTTTGTATTACAAGTTCTGAAATTGGTAGTTTGTATGATTTGAAGAGGAGTAAGAAAGCGACATGTCAATTTTCTTTGTTTTTTCTTATTTTTCTAAGGAGGCATGAGTCTTTTAGTTAATTTTTTTTTTCTTAGGATGAGATACTTACATGTTTTGGAAATTTTTTGTATTACAAGTCCCAAAATGGATAGGTTGTATGATTTGATGAGTAGTAAGAATGCGACATGTATTTTTTTTCTAAGGAGCCACAAGTCAGTTATTTAATTTTTTTTTATTAAGATCATGAGATACTTTCATGCTTTGTATTTTTTTGTATTGGAAGTTCCGAAATGAATACTCTGTATGATTTGATGAGTAGTAAGAAAGCGACATGTCGATTCCCTCTCATGACTTCGCAGTTTATGTGAAGGTTTTGAAGAAAAAGAAAACAACATGTCAATTTTTTTCTCAAGAAGAGATACTTGTATGTTTTGGAATTTTTTGTATCACAAGTCCCGAAATGGATGGTTTGTATGATTTGACGAGTAGTAAGAAAGTGACATATGAATTTTTTTTTTCTTATTTTTTAGGAGCCACGTGTCATTTAGTTGAATTTTTCTTAAGATGAGATACTTGCATGTTTTGGAAATTTTTTATTACAAGTCTCGAAATTGATAGTTTGTATGATTTGATAAGTAGCAAAAAAAGCAATATGTCAATTTTTTTTTCTTAAGATGAGATATATATTTGTTTGTGTTAGATTTTTTTTTTATTACAAGTCCCAAAATGGGTATAATTAAGTTTGTATGATTTGATGAGTAGTAAGAGAGAGACATGCCAATTTTTTTGACTTTTTCTTATTTTTCTAAGAAGTCACGAGTCATTTAGTTAATTTAATTCTTAAGAGATACATGCATGTTTTGGAATTTTTTTGTATTACTAATCCCGAAATGGGTAGTTTGTATGGTTTGATGAGTAGTAAGAAAGCGACATGTGATTTTTTTTTTTTTTGCCTTTCCTTAGTTTTTTAAGGAGCCACAAGTCATATTAGTTGAATTTTTCTTAAGATGAGATATTTGCATGTTTTGGAATTTTTTTGTATTACAAGTCCCAAAATGGGTAGTTTGTATGATTTGATGAGTAATAAGAAGACGACATCTTATTTTTTTTCTTAAGATGAGATACTTGGTTGTTTTGGAATTTTTTTGTGTTACTAGTTTCGAAATGGGTAGTTTGTATATCTGATGAGTAGTAAGAAAGCGACATGTCAATTTTTTTTTGCTTTTTTCTATTTTATTTTAGGAGCCACGAGTCATTTTAGTTGAATTTTTCTTAAGATGAGATACTAACATGTTTTGGAATTGTTTTGTATTACAAGTCCCCAAATGGGTAGTTTATATGATTTGATGAGTAGTAAGAAAGTGACATGTCAATTTTTCTTTCTTAAGATGATATACTTGTATGTTTTGGAATATTTTTGTATTACAAGTCCCGAAATGGGTAGTTTGTATGATTTGATGTGCAGTAAGAAAGCGACATGTCATTTTCTTTGAGTTTTCTTATTTTTTTGAGGAAGCACAAGTCATTTGGTTGAATTTTTCTTAACATGACACACTTGTATGTTTTTTAATTTTTTTGTATTACAAGTCCCGAATGGATATTTTGTATGATTTGATGAGTAGTAAAAAAATGGCATGTCAATTTTTTTTCTTAAGATGAGATACTTGTATGTTTTGGAACTTTTTTGTATTACAAGTTCTGAAATTGGTAATTTGTATGATTTGAAGAAGTAAGAAAGCGACATGTTAATTTTTCTTTGTTTTTTCTTATTTTTCTAAGGAGGCATGAGTCTTTTAGTTAATTTTTTTTTCTTAGGATGAGATACTTACATGTTTTGGAAATTTTTTCTATTACAAGTCCGAAAATGGATAGGTTGTATTATTTGATGAGTAGTAAGAATGCGACATGTATTTTTTTTTCCTAAGGAGCCACGAGTCAGTTATTTAATTTTTTTTATTAAGATCATGAGATACTTGCATGCTTTGTATTTTTTTGTATTGGAAGTTCCGAAATGAATACTCTGTATGATTTGATGAGTAGTAAGAAAGCGACATGTCGATTCCCTCTCATGACTTCGCAGTTTATGTGAATATTTTCAAGAAAAAGAAAACAACATGTCAATTTTTTCTCTCAAGATGATATACTTGTATGTTTTGGAATTTTTTGTATCACAAGTCCCAAAATGGATGGTTTGTATGATTTGATGAGTAGTAAAAAAGTGACATATGAATTTTTTTTTTCTTCTTTTTAATAGGAGCCACGAGTCATTTAGTTGAATTTTATTAAAATGAGATACTTTTATGATTTGGAATATTTTTTATTACAAGTCCCAAAATGGGTAGTATGTATAATTTGATGAGTAGTAAGAAAGCACCATGTCAACTTTTTCTTAGGATGAGATACTTGTATGTTTTGGAATATTCTTTTATTACAAGTCTCAAAATAGGTAGTTTGTATGATTTGATGAGTACTGAGAAAGCGACATGTCAATTTTGTTTGCCTTTTCTTATTTTTATGAGGAGCCACCAACTATTTAGTTGATTGTTTTTCTTAAAATGATATACTTGTATGTTTTGGAATTTTTTTGTATTACAAGTTCCAAAATGGGTAGATGGTTGATTTGATGGATAGTAAGAAAGAGACGTGTCAATTTTTCTTAAGATGAGATACTTGCATGTTTTGGAATTTTTTGATATTACATGTTTCGAAATAAGTAATTTGTATGATTTGATGAGTAGTAAGAAAACGACATGTTATTTTTTTGGCATTTTTTTTGAGGAGTCAAGAGTCATTTAGTTTATTTGAAATACTTGTTTTGGAAGCTTTTTTTTTTATGAAAATGTCCATAGGTTATTATTAAACTTGAATTTTATATTACAATTTAAAGTTGTTGTACTTGTAGCAGTATGCATACACATAAAACATACAAACTGATGCGGCTGAGCGGCTGCGTACATCGGGAATAATCAGAGCATATTATCTCTGTGGCGAGGTTGTTGAAGGTTCAACGCTCCATACCTATAGCGGCGGAAGTTTGACCTGCTACCTCCATTTCTCCTTTCTCCAAAGTGATAGTTCCCGATAGGTCGAACATACCTTCTGTGCAGAGCGGCTCTTCCAGATAGTTGACGATGATTTGACCTAATAGCCGTCTAACCATCAGGCAGTACAAGCAGGGACTTAGGCAGGGAGACCCACTGTCTCCTCTCCTATTCATTCTAGTAATTGATTCACTACAATGCTTCCTAAACAATGTGAGATCGCTCATGCATTGGGAAATGGTTATTCAGCCAAAAGCAATCCAATTTGCGGATGACACTATTATATATGCGGAGGCACATCTGACAACGCTGAGAGTGATATCCTTGGTCTTACAGTTATATGAGAACTTGATGGGCCTTAAACTTAACCGGAGGAAGAGTACCTTTGTGCCCATAGCCATACCATATGCGCTTGTTCCAACTGTCATTACCATATTAGGATCACAGCAATCCGTCCTTCCCATCAAGTACTTGGGATTGCCCCTTACATGGAAAAAACTGGAAATAGCGGACTTCAACGAACTAACCGCCACAGTACAGAGAAAGATGGAAGGTGATCACTCAAAAGAGAGTGATGTTATCTTTTAAAATTTATAAACTCAGAAATGCTATCGGTTCTGATCGCAAGCGCACAATTCTATCGAGTAGTATAATCGAGGTTGATCCACAGGGAATATTGGTCTACAGTCTTGAGCGATCAAATCACAATCTTTCGAAAGGCTAGACAAAATCTGAAAATTTGAGAGTTGAAATTGTGATCGATGTAAATTTGGCAACAATTAAAAGTAATTAAAATAAAGATTGAGATGAGAATTCCTAGGGTTTCAGCACACCATTGCTACTCAATCCTCTTTGATATTCTACTTCTGTCGGATCTTATTTCCTATTGTTGTTTATGGAAGACACTACATAGGACACTGCGAGTTACTTACGCAAATGACGGGACTGTTGGGTTCTTATGGTACTTAAAGCAGCGGAATTTCAAAATTTTGACAAGAAAAGTACCAAAAGAGATCATCATGTGTGACTGAAATCAAACCAAAATCTATTTCCAAATCAATAAGCATCATACCTTTAGTTTCTTGTTTCTAACAAGAAAGGAAGGTCCTTGAGATGTAGGGTTGTAGCCTCCACCTCCTTGTTGATGCTAATGGTGGTTGATGTCTTGCAGCGCCTTGGTGGTTGATGTGTGCGTGACTTAGAACGCCTTGCACCAAGATGAGACTCCAAAGTAGAAGTCCTCCACGGTATCCACCAAGAAATTAATTAGAAACCAAAGTTTCCTCTTGCTAGAGAGTACTAACTTAGTTGCTCCTTAATCCCTATCCTCCAAGAGAACTAGATCTTGAACTTTTAGGGTTTGTGGGTTCTCAACACATGAGAGGAAAAACAAGAGAGAGAGAGTTTTGGCAGAACTTCAACTCTCAAAAACGAATTCTTCACAAAAGGAATGAGAGGGAGAATATATATAGCAAAACAAGGAATGTGAATTCTGTTCCCAAAGTTAACCCCACGTTCTACCACGTTTTTGACCACGATCTAATTCGAATTAGATTCTATCACAGAAGGAGAAGTTAAAGATCTTTCTTTTACCTTTCCATCCATATATTATATGCCCAAAACGGACATCGTATGAGAGAGTTATGGTCCAAATACGAAACATGCGCAGCAGTCACAGAATATGGCGGTTCAAATTAACCACCACGTTCTATTGCGTTTTTGACCATGATCTGTTTCTAATTTGGCTTTCCTCCAGAGAGGCAAAGTTCTAGATATTTCTTTTACCTTTCCATAAATATATAGAATATTAAAAACGGATTTATTATGAAAGAGATATGGTCAAAATAAGAAATGCTGCGCAGCAGTTATCAGAAAACGTGGTAAACTATTTTGGGTGAACTTTTTAATTAAGGAAACAATTCATAAAATAAACATGGGCCATAATTAACAACAGCCATTAGGCTTTGTTTATTGGGCCAAGTTCTATTTTTTTCTTGTTTGCAATAATCAAGTACAATTAATCTAATTAATTGTAGTATCATATATAATTATCTCAAATAATTATATTTCTCATGGTTTGATGGAGAAACCAATTTATTTGTCATGTCATACATGTCAAATAAATTAAGGAGCATTTCTAATTCATTTCTTATTGGTGTGACCCTGTGGGATCTATGTCACATGGCAATGGAATCTGAAACTCCTTTCGATTCCATAAACTACAAGCGGCACCTAGCAATATGCATTGTAGTTACCCAAATGACACAGATGATAGGTACCATACTGTATCACGATCCCTGAGCAACAATTGCCTCGTGTCAATTTCATGTCTCATGATATCATGAATAGATCCAAGGTAGGAACGTGTCATCCTTGCAAATCTACTCGTTTTTTGATTCCGAAATAATTCAGTAATTATGATTAACTCCTTAATCATATGTGCACATACTTGTATTATTTCATCAAGGGGCCCAGTGATATCATCACTCATTTACATGAGGGACATTGGTATTCTTGATAATTACTATCTCTCCACATGAGAGACACATACTGAGATAGAATCTGTATGACTGTCAGTTACTGACAGTGTTGGATAATACCCACGAATATGTATTCTCATGTGAGAGAAACAATTATCTCATACCTTAGAATTCCAGACACTAATAAAACATTAATGACACAAACACAATCCATATTAAATGTTTTATTTTGGTCACGTCCAATCCCTGATCTCCATCAGGTATCCATTTGATTAGATTGACAACCCCTTGTCATATGATCTGCAGAACATAATCATCATCTAATCCAAATGCTAATCTTATACCGGTAATTTAATGTTCCTTGTTAATTACCAAGACTAGGGACACTTTTAGAGTATTTATTAACTCCTTTATAGAGTTCCACAATTTCAAGTCCTCAACTTGAATGATCTATAAGTAATGAAATACTCAAGGAACAAAATGATAAACAAATCATTCAATTACATAAACAAAACTTAGAAAACAATCATCCTATGATTGGCTTCTAGATCACAACACTAACAGGGACTTCCATCGAGACACTACATAGGACACTGCGAGTTATCTTACGCAAATGACAGATCTCTAAATACACAAGTTACTACATAGGACACTGCGATTTATCTTACGCAAATGACAGAATTTGGTTTGCATTTTGTGGTTCCAATTTATGATTTTCCCGTGAAGGTTTTCTTCACATAAATCTAATTGCTCCCAACGAGGCTAACTCGTCCAACATAGTTTTTCTCACTACCTTAACGGATTAAACTAGATCATTGAAATCAGGTGAAGGGAGAATAAATTGCAAAAATATTTTAATCAACAACAAGAAATCATAATCAATAGAAAATATATATATCAAAGAATCATGAGTAACAAGGTTTACTGCCTAGCCCCTAAGAAAAGAACTTAGCCGCGGAACGGCATCATTACAACACTCCTCTCTTTCTCACTTAATCAAATCTAACCCTAATTATCAAAATTACAAAGATAACTTCTTCTTCTGTCCAGGGTGCTTTATATAGGAGTGAGGGGACGTCTGGAGATGAGTGGAGGCCAAGAAAACTGATTTGGATACAGCTATGGCAGTTATTCCCCAAAGGGCGCCTCTGGTTACAGACTATATTGACTGATACGGTCCATATCCACACCATGTCGCTGAGAGATTTAATGCGTATCACGCCATCTCCTTGCCCGTATCCGGTTAGGTCCGTATCAGTTAGTACGGGCCGTAACAGTGACTTAGTCAATGAGCGTCACTTCTCCGATTGACCTGATTTTTGCTCTATTTGATGTGAAATAGTCCCAAAATGTGTTTCCTTCAATAAAACATAAAGAATGGTGACAGTAGCTTTTTTCTCTAATTAAATAAACATAAGTGTGAGAAAATATGCAAACCTAAGCCTAAATCCTACGTAATTCATCATCATTTTGACTCTGATCAGAAGGATGAAAATCCAATTTGTTATCCTTCGGGGGAAGAGTCACGCTTGTCAAAGCAGTACTGACTGTAATCCCCTTGCATTTCATGCAAGTGATTAGATTCAAAAGGTGTAATTAGGCAGATTGATAAATTGCGAAGGAGGTTCTTATGGAAAGATAACGCAACTTGTAACGGCATGAATTGCCTCGTTAACTGGGAATGGGTTTGTGCCCACAAGTCCAATGGCGGGATGGGTATTATCAGCCTTAGAGTGCAAAATGAGGCGTTGCTATCCAAATGGCTTTGGAAGATTATTGCCCAGTATGAGGGGTATTGGGCACAAACCATTCAATTATTATATGACATAATAGCCCCAGAGTAGATCCCTAACCAAATGGGAGTCAAGGTTTCTTGATGAATTTGCAAGGGCACTGCCGCTATTCACATGCTCTGTCTGATAAGGGGAAGCGGGTATGGAATAGAGATGGAGCGCACGGTGCCTTTACTAGTGCATCGGTATATAGATTAATGCAGGACACTGGAGTAGTCTGCGAGTTTTACAAGGTTCTATGGAAAATGAAAATACCCGCCAAGGTAAGTGTTTTTATATGGTTGCCGATCCAAGATCGTGTTCTGACACAGAGGGTTATGGAGGGTAGGGGACTACATCTGGTGTCGGGTTGCGCATTGTGCCAATTCGATCTAGTGGAGGATAGGGACCATTTGTTCTAGGAATGCCGATTCTCATATAGGTTTTGGAGAGGCCTGACGGCACACATGAATGTCAACCTTACGTTACAAGCGCAGACAATGACACAAGCATGGTGGGGCATCAGGAAACGGTACCAGGAAAACAACAAAGAAGGAGGGATACGGTATGGGCGGCTGGATGTTGGGCCCTGTTGTGAGAGAGAAATAGACATGTATTCTCGGATTTGCGAAAACCTGTCAGGGTACTCATAAATGACACGGTTGCAGACATCACGCACTGGATGGAGGGGTGTGAGGAAGAGGGGATTAGGTAGTTTGTAATTATTTACTGTAAATTTTAATCTACAGATTGTGTTGGGAGCGATGTAAATAAACTTTTCATTTTTTAATACAAAAGTTAAAGGCTAAATGCCTTTAACCTTAACAAAACAATTTAGTCTTTTTTCAATTACAAAATATTTCATGGTCCTTGTAGTACATATAAATTCTAAAATATTTAATCTATTTTGTTTCATGGTCCTTTTAGTAAAACATAGTAGGAAATACTCATTTATTTAAGCATAATCAATTTATTTAATATTCTGTTATTTACAACAATACAGGTGTTTATGGGTCAAATTGGTTAAATATTGTGTCTATATTTATAATCCAATCCAATATCGTTTGAGTGATGCTAATTTCAATATGGATCGACCATCATAAATTAATATAAGTTGACGAAATAATAGTAGGGGCGGGGCCACAAAACCTGATTTTTTATTAATACCCTTAAAAAAAAGGAAAAATAACAAATACTGCCCTCGAATTTTTTTTAAAAAATCTACCCTAACCTCCCCCTAGGCGGGCGGTCCAGTGTCCCTAGCTAACCGCCCCCTAGGCAGGCGGTCCAGTGCCCATAGCTAACCGTCCAAGGGTGGGGCAGTTCGCTTATTTTTTTTTAAGTACCTAGCGCCCTCCACCCTCTAACCTAACCGCCCCCTCTGTTTTTCTACCCGACCCAACCCAAACCCAAACCCCAGCCACCCCCAGCCACCAGCACCCCCCCGCCCATCAACCCCTCTGCCTAGCCTCCCCTCCCCTCCCCTCCCCTCTACCTACCCTCCACCTACCCTCCACCACCACCACCACTACCCTCGGCCCCCCTCCCCACCACCGCCCAGCCACCCCCCACCACCACCACTCTCTCTCTCTCTCGGCCACAATAGACTACCCCTCTTTCTCTCTCTTGGTCGCAATCCGATTTGACTCGAGTAAGTCTCTACGTAACTTATTCATTTATTTTGTAGGAATTGAATTGTTAACTGTGTGCGGGTTGTTTATTTTTCCGACGCAATTGAATTGATCAAAATTAGGGTTTAGGGTTTATAACTTATTGTTTACGGTTTACGGTTTAGTGTTTAGTGTTTAGTGTAGAAATTGAATTGTTAATTACCGTGTGCAGGTTGTTGATTTTCCCGACACGATTGAATTGATTAAAATTAGGGTTTAGGGTTTAGGATTTAGGGTTTAGGGTTTAGTTTAGAAATTAAATTGTTAATGTGTGCGGGTTGTTGATTTTCCTGACGCGATTGAATTGATCAAAATTATGGTTTAGTGTTTATAAATTACGGTTTACGATTTAGTGTTTATGGTTTAGTTTAGAAATTGAATTGTTAATTGCTGTGTGCGGGTTGTTGATTTTCCCGATGCGATTGAATTGATCAAAATTAGGATTTAATGTTTATAAATTACGGTTTACGGTTTAGCGTTATAAATTAGGGGTAAGGGGTTATAAATTAGGGTTTAGGGTCCAAAATTAGCGTTTCGGTCCAAAATTCCTACATTATACCATTTTGGTCCAAAATTGTGAAATTTAAGTTATTTGAAAATTATGCAATGTAGATACTATGGAGAGGGGGGATAGTTCATCTAGTGTAGAGGCTCCCAGTGCATCTGGTATAGAGGCATCTGGTGCAGAGTACCGTACTCATGCAGCAGACACATTCAGTCCTCTTTTGTGGTTTCCACACGTTAAGCACCGGGTCGCGCTCGCATCTATGGAGGTACGTTGGTTTTTTATATTTAGTTCAAATTACAGTTTTTGAATATGGCATATAGTAAGTCACTTAGATTGAAATCATTGTTAAATGTAGGACGAGACGATGTTGATAGTGAGACATCGCACTCCTGAGATACCGTACGTCGCTCATCCTTTGATGGAGCGGTGCATTATGAATCTCGAGTTGTATCAGCTGGCTACCATGCCTCAGAGTAAGATCGACCAGGCTCTCATGAGCGGGCTAGCGGAGAGATGGCAACCGAAGACTCATTCATTTCACCTTCCTTTTGGGGAGATGACCGTGACCCTAGGTGATGTGAGCGCTTTATAGGGTTTACGGATCGATGGCAAGCCTATAGGCGGTGTCTTCGACAGTTCACTTCACGAGGAGATGATAAGGGAGTTTTTGGGGGTTACGGATCCAAAGGCGCTGCAGAAGAAGAAGAGGAAGGAGGAGGAGGAGTTCTGGTATTCGGGGTACTACATTAGCCTAGCGGCTCTCCGCATTCACTTCTTCCAGCATTGGATCACCGCCGAGACCACTAATCTGGAAACCGTAAGGAGGTAATCATTAACATCTTGAAATTAAAATATGTTATGAACTCAACAGACAAAACCATTATTTATCTTAACTATTTTATATTTTTAGGTATGTGAGGGCCTTTGTGATGGATCTTTGTGGTAGCGTCATGTTCGTGGACTCCAACAGTGATGCGGTTCAGATTATGTTCCTCTCTCTGCTGAGAGACATTGAGAGTTCATCGAGGTGGAACTGGGGCGGAGCTGTGCTCGCCCACTTATACCGGAGCTTGAGCCATACTTGCCTGGTAAGTCTTCACAAATATTTTGAGATTTTTATTACAAATATTAGGGTTCAATAATTACTAACATTGCACCTCATGTCCAAAATATATGTGAAGAACATCAAATTGCCGGACCACTGCTTCTACTCCAGTATTGGTCGTGGTTGCATTTGCCGGTATGTCAGCCAGTTCATCCGTCTCATGTCCCATTCTTGACGAGAGGTGATGCCGAGAGATGTCCCGCATACAGTGCCATATGGGGTAGTCACCACAAGTACGAGAACACGGGCAAGGGGAGAACTGTGAGGATTTTCTATGTCCGGAGTCAGCTCTAGATGCTTCACGAGACTAGTGTCGACTGGTAATCATTGGAGCAGAGAGATCTCTAGTTTTATCGGGGGTCGTGCGTATGTTACTGAATTATTGAGTACACGTATCCAGATCGCATGCCCCGATAGTTTGGTTTGGATGCTTTTGTCCCGAAGTTTCCAGAGCTGGACGAGGATGAGACCATTAAGCTGCACAAGTAAGCTAAAATTACTTAATTGCTTGTATATTTTGTTACTTGTTCAGTCCTACACGTTATTAACATTGTTTTTTTTAATTTAAATGTGATGCAGGACTAAACACAATAAGCCCAGAGTCGACTGGAGCATGTGTCTCGCGGATTATTACCTCCGAGCACGTTATCCGCACGATCACTTATGGTCTCCTCCTACGGCGGATGATGCCACACTGGGCGCAGGGCCTTGGACTTTGAGGTATTTAGTCTGGTACCAGAGGTATGACATGCCCTTAGTATACCTAGAAGGCCATTGGGGTAAGTCCCTTCGACGGAGGCTTTCTCGTCAAGGGGTTTTTTGTTTTTCGAACCGATCCAGGCTCGCCAGGTAATTATAAATGAAACTGACATATTTAAAACATTAAATGTTTATTTTTTTCCTTTTATAATAATAAAAAATCCACTTTGTGCAGATTTTGATCGGTATTAGAGGAGTGACACACAGCTTGGTGTGCATGGCAAAAGAAGCTTGGCGAGCAGTGGGATGTGCAATGCTCCAGCACAGTGCCCCACTGGTGGAGGACTCCGGCTTTGACGGGTGCATCATTGGCATGTTGCGTGACAGTAGGGAGAACATAAACTGGCACGAGATAGAGCCCCCACCACTTGATCCGGATCAGCCCCTAGTCGCAATATACGCTCATGAGATGCCGCCACCTCCTGCAGGTAATTTGATGTTGTTATACACAATTTCTCGTTAAAAACCTATTATCATTAAGTTATCTTCAATTCTGCAGTGGATGACTCAGGTTGGGCGTTCCACCAATGAATGTTGAATAATAATGAATGGAACGCTTACTACAACGAGTATGGAGTTTCGGTGCAGATTGGCGAGGTAGCAAAAATTTATTATTTAATCAACTTACTAGTTATTTGTATGTAGCAAAAATAATATTGTTTACATTAAGGATGGAGCTACCCTACGGCAATGCCACCCCAGAGTTCACTATGGCTGACCTTACTAGAGATGATGCCAGGGATGAGGGACCGAGCCTCCACATACCACGATGTCCAGAGACCAGACAGCACGACGCCGAGGCTAGTGGAAGTGGGGCGCAGCATGCAGATGCCTTTGCATCTGCTATATTTGGCACACCGCCTTCGGCTACATATCCTTCGACCTGAGAGGCTGACCCATGGGAGATGCGTACACAGCCGGTGATCCCCTCATTGGTGGAGAATCCATGGGCCGAGGCGGATCTCCAGGATGATGTGCAGGAGGAGGAGGTTCACATGAGGCATGTACAGCCGCACAAGGACCGCCATCCACCTGATAGGTTGGATCTCTCTGGTCGTCGCCCTCATCCTCGTCGTTAGGTTTTTTATGTTTTGTAGTTTGATAGATTTTCTACTATTGTATATTCAGTTTGGACTATGTTGTCTGATTTTGTGGACATTTAGATTACATAGTTTTGATATTATTTTGTGGACTCACCATTAGATTACATATTTTCCACTGTTTACCACGTTAGCCAAATCGACAATCAATACAACAGCCGTATAATCGACAATTATTATAAAAGAATCGACGGTTCTAACATCAAACGATGCATCCAAACTCAACTCACTTTTATTGAAAATTACAATAAAAAAAATTAAGCACAAGCATGTCATTTTTATATAAAAATTACAATAGAAAAAATATATCTTAAATATATCTTATTAAAAATATATTTCCTTATAAAAATATATATCTTATTAAAAAAATTATATCTTAAAAATATATATCTTAATAGAAATATATATCTTAACAAAAATATATATCTTAATATATCTTATAAATATATCTTAATAAAAATATATATCTTAACAAAAATATATATCTTAATATATCTAATAAATATATTTTAATAAAAATATATATCTTATAAATATATCTATAAAAAATATATATTTAGATGTTGTTTTGGTTCTTAAGATATCTATAAAAACTATTTTTTTGGTTCTTAATAAAAATATATATATAAAAATATATATCTTAATATATCTTAATATATCTATAAAAAAAAATTAAGTGAACCGCCCGCATAGGAGGCGGTTAGCTAGGGAAACTGGACCGCCCCACAAGGAGATGGTTAGGGCATTTTAAAAAAAAAAAAATTTCGAGAACATAGTTATTATTTTTCTTTTTTTTAGGGTATTAATAAAAAAATCGGCCACAAAACACAGTTAGCAAGGGTAGGGACCCTGGGCTCAGCATATAAAAGGTCAATATGTCTCTCGAAGAGATCAACTGACAAAAATGCTGGATCTTTATGCGAAAAGATACCATTGTGATGATATTTTGTTGCTTCTACTCTACATCCTTATATCATGTCATTTTATATTTACTTTCTATAGATTGCGCTCTAAAATGAGACAGTTTGCAGAAATTTGGTTATTAGTGCGGCCAATAAAAATTAAAAAAGAAGAATAATTTAGTATAATATAATTTTATTATATTAGCAAAACTAGAGTGTATTGTGCTTACTAAATGGTTTGGTGAGCATAACTCTAAAATCTATAATATTATTAACTTCAAATAAGATGAACTCAAACCGTTGAAAATGATATACTTTACGAGTAAAATTACAAGGAAGATTGAATTTATGCATATAAAAAATTGCAAAATTTAATGAACAATATTACAAAATTTTAATATAACACGAATTTAATTTACTTTTTTTGAATGAAGTGTATCTTTTCTTTTTCTTTTACCAACAAGATGGAGCTTTTCAAGAAAATAGACCGCTATTTATTAGCTACTTTTGAAGCTATATAAATAACGATTCGGATTAGCGATACAGGAAATCCATTATATATGTGGGTCCCACCTCGAATCATTTCTTTGTCATGTACTGGAAATCAATTCTTTGTCGTGTACATTTGAAGGACACGGTATACTCGTAATTATAAATCTGCTGTTATTTCAAAGGAATCACCGGATCCTGTTATTTCTACTACCGTTCAAAGTTTTTATGCATAAATTTTAAGGAAAAAGGTTTTTCGTGTCCAAATCTCAATAAAGGTGAACGGCTGATATTAGAATAACAGGATCCTGTGATCTCTTTGGAATAACGGCAGATTTATTTCCTCTTGTAAAAGCAGTCTCACTGTTTTCGCTCCGAGATGATATATCAATAAACAAATTCTAAAAGGTGTTCGTCCGGTTGTCAACGACCAAAAAGGGCTTATGCTAAAATATTATGTCAAAAATTTGCTAAATATAAAATTATTCTTACATAATTATCTTTCTTATTCAATAAATTTTTTTTCAAGTGAAACACAAAAACAACTCTAGTTTCGTATAAAACATATATATAATTAAATGAGTCAAATTTTGCTCGGTTCTACCTCAACGATCATATTGATGCAGTAATTGTTGCATGCAATATGAGCCTTCTAATCAGGCGTAGAGCTTGATTATCATTCTAAATTTATATTTTATCATATCTTCCTCTCATTTATTATCTTCCACATGCGAACAATCCGGATCTAAAATGGAGCAATCATATGAAAAACGGGCCTTTTCTTTGTGAACATCCCCATGAGTTGTTTTTGGGCCGTTCTTAATTATATATACGGAAAGTTTAAATTTTATGTGAACCATAACCCATAGGATGCCACCTGAAATGAATGACTGATTTACGGGCCCACAGAAGTTTGAAACGGGTTTCATACCCACTTGTTGTAGCTCATAATGAAGGCCTAGCACTGGCAGTGAGATTAATTGCTGGTAGAAATTCTTCTTCATTTGCATGCATGGATAGCTTGGGATGACAAATTCCCATCAGCGATCAGCGCATAAAAGACCTGGCATGCAGGTGACAGCTCACTGGATCACATGGTCAACTAAAAAGACCTGACCGAAAAGGTTTCTTACTACCACTTAGTAACCCTTTTAAATCTATTGAGGTCTGTGTAACAATGCATCCTTTATAAAATTAAATATGAACCATATACGAATTACCTAAACTAATTCATTTTCACATACTTCACAATTGCACTAACCTGCAAGTTGCATTCTCAGTACAAATGGGGTAAGTGTCTCAGTGGTGACATGTCGGATGCTGGGCAACGATGTTGGTGCATTGATAAAACATAATATGTATTATTTTCACTGTATTTTCATTTATTATTTTTCTCAATAGAAATTTTCTGTTATAGTTGATTCTGAGAAAACGTACATGGGCCTTTGCTTATCAGCCCATAAATGAACCGCATATATAGAAAAAGTAAAGGTCTGAATCCACATATATAATTGGGCCTCTGCTTATCACCAAGTTTCTCCCTGATTACTTTCAGGATATTGAGATGGGCCATAATCTTATTCGAATTGTGTGGGCCATGATTAGTTGATTACTTTAGAGAAAATTTATGAATTAATATGAACTGTTTGTTATAAAATAAAGACAAAGAATAATAAACAAGATAGAGAACACATAAAAGATGGCAATCTCTTTATTCATATATTTCTCATGTGTACAATACAAGATTACAAAGCCTCTATTTATAGGCTCCAAATTGTAAATGAAAAGTCATTACAATAATAAATAAGACATTGAATTCTAAATAGTAGTGGGATGTGAATTCCAATGGTAGTGGGAGTAGTGGAGAAATGAATATTGGGAGTCATGGACATCCACATTAATAATTTTATTCATAACACTCCCCCTTGGATGTCCATTATATAAGAATATGCCTCATTAAAACCTTACTAGGAAAAACCCTATGGGATAAAAACCTAGTGAAGGAAAAATAGTACAATATTCCTTTTAATATACAACTACAACCTTACCAGGAAAATCCAGTGGGAAAAACCATGGTTAAGGAAAATATAGTGCATATTAACTCCCCCTCATGACAATATCAATCAAGATCTTTAAGTCGACGAACTCCAATATTACAAACTAGCTTTTCGAATATTGCAATAGGGATCGCCTTAGTGAATTAATCTGCTAGATTTTCACTTGAATGAATTTGATGAACAATAATAACATTATCATCTTGGAGATCATGTGTGAAAAAAAACTTTAATAAAATATATTTTGTTCTATCTCCTTTAATGTATCATTCCTTTAATTGAGTAATACATACAATATTATCTTAATATATGATCGTCAGGATCATTTCTCCAGAAGACAAACCACATGTCTAATGAATGTGTTGAATCACATATCTTAACCAAACACATTTTCGACTTGCTTCGTGTATTGCTAAAATTTATCAGAGTTAGCGAAGTATATGTTTAATTTCATTCCAATGTCTTCGCGTGGGAGAAGAACTATATCTTGTTAATAAATTTACAGCAAATGATATATCAGATCTTATATGTCCAGCAAGATACATAAATGCTACTATTGCACTAAGATATGGTACTTCAGGACCAATTAGTTTTTTATCACTTTCTCACGGTCTAAAAGATATATATTCACATATAATGATCTTACAATCATTGGAGTGATTAATGGATGTGATAAAATCGTTTCAGCACTCTTGCAATATAATTTTCTTGATTCACAAAAATACCATTTTTCAAATGTTCAATTTGCAATCCAAGGCAAATTTTTTGTTCTTCCAAGATCTTTCATCTCAAATTATTCCTTTAAATAATTTATAACTTTTGGAAGCTCTTCAGGAGTTTCAATGATACTTAGATCGTCAACATAAACTGCAATTATAACAAAATCATTTTCATATCTTTTCATAAAAATACATGGACAGATCGTATCATTATTATATCCATGTCTTAATATATATTCACTTAGACGATTATACCATATGCGTCCAGATTGCTTTAATCGATATAAAGATTTAAGCAATTTAATTGAATAAAGTTCTCGAGAACCTAAATTACATGCTTCAGGCATCTTAAATCCTTCAGGGATTTTCATATATATATATATATCATCTTAAAAATAGGTTGTAACAACATGCATTACGCGCAAATCAAGTCCTTCATGGACTGCCAGACTAATTATGTACCGAAAAGTTGTTGCATCCACCACAGGTGAGTATATCTCAAAATTTCACATTTATCATTTTATTTTCGCATAAATACTCATTTATATCTTACTGGTTTTACACCTTCAGGTATTGGGACTACAGGTCCAAAATCTTTTCATTTTTCAAAAGAGTTTAACTCTGCCTCAATTACACCTTTTCATCTTGGCCAATCATTTCTTTATCGACATTCTTTAATAGACTTCGGGTCATGATCCTCAATATTTATTATATTTAGCGCTATATTATATACTAAAATATTATTGACATCAATTTCATCTCGGTTCCATCTTATTCCATTCATGATATAATTTATCGAGATCTCTTCATTTTCATGAATTTCAGATACCTGAGTTTCTGCTAGAACTCCAATATTACTTATAATTTAATTCTCTTCTGGAGTTTTATCTGAAATTATCATATCCTCGACTTGACCATTTTCATTCTTTGCTCCTTTTCTTTTTCGAGGATTTTATCCTTGGAACCGATTAATCTTCCACGCTTCATGCGTGTTATAATTTCATTAGTCTGTCCAACAGGGACATCGACATTAAGTGGAGCATTAACAGCTGGTATATGTGTTTTGGTCACTTTCTTTGTAAATGCGTCTGGCAATTGATTAACTAATCTTTCCGAATGAATTATCTTTTAAACATCTAGTTCACATTATTTATGAGGATCTAAGTTACACAATGATAATTCATTCCAAATATTATCTTTTTCCAGCTAATTGTTTTCTCCCCCTAAGGTTGGAAATATTGATTCATCAAAATGACAATCGGCAAAACTAGCCGTGAAAAATTCTACCATAAATGGTTATATATACTCTATTATATATGGAGATTCAAATTGAACTTAAATTTCCAAATTTCTTTGACATCCCATTTTAGTGCGTTGTGGTGGAGCAATTATGACATATATCGCACATCCAAAATTCTTATATGGAAAATATTAGGTATGTGACCAAAAACCAATTATAAAGGGGAAGTTTTATAATAGCTTGTTGGCATGATGCGAATTAGTTCTGTTGCATGCAAAATAACATGTTCTCATTTTGTATATGAACATTAGCTACATGATGTTCAATATCAATTCTAATAGACATGCATTATCTGAGAAGTAAATTCACCAACATTGTCTAGATGCATATTAATAATTAGACAATCATAAAATTATGCTCTTAATCAAATCAATTTAGTAATTAATCTCGCAAACGTTAGGTTGCGAGTTGATAATAAACATACATGTGACCATATTGTTGATGCATCAATTAAAACCATAAAATATTCAAATGGTTCACATGATGGATATAATGTTTCACAAATATCACATTGTATACATTCTAGAAATAAAATAAAATAAAATAAAAATTCATCAGATTAAATAATCTTCTGGTTCTTTAATGAATGTTCACATTAATTATCTATTATTTTTCGCATCATTATTGATCCGGAATGGCCTAACCGGTCATGCCAACTATAATCATATTCTTATTTGTAAACTTCTGGTTTACAATAATATGTGCTTCAATTGTACTAATACATATGTAGTACAAACTGGAGGAAAACATAGGCAATTTTTTTTCAGTATGCATTTTTTTTTATCTGATATTATGCTAGTAATATAAAGATATTCAATATTTTCTTCATTGGTTGTCTCAACATAATACCCATTTCAGCGGATTTCCTTTAACAAATTCCTTTGAGACTTAGAAGAATATAATGCATCATCAATATAAATTTGTATTCCTCCATGTAATAAAAAATTGCTCTTCCGGACCTTTCAATCAATTTGTACTACTCAAAATAGTACTACCATTTATTTCTTACGTTACTAAATACAATTATGCATACATTTGATGAAAATTGAGCTAAAAAAAACTGGACAAAAATCTTTAAATAATTACCAATTAAAGCTTGTCGTGATCAATTCTCAGCAGTTTATAACAATAATTTGGCCTTGGCTTAACATAATAAAAAAAATATTATTTATTTGGCCAATACATAAATTGCTACTTAGCTAACAGCATATTAACAATTAAAACTTTTATCAAATTTTATGATCAAGTAAATCAAAGATAAAAATAAGTCTTTATCAAAAAGTCCCTAAATTACAACACAATTATAGAGTCTAGGTCAACAGGTTTGAACATATACCATGTTTGCCAATCCGGTCAAAATAAAGCTATTCTATCCTTCAAAAGTACTAAATAATTTTTATTTCAAAGTTATAAATATTTGAGAAAGAGAACTAAATGCACAATAAATAATTTATTGCACTGACAAAACAATATATATTTATTTTGTTAATTTATTTATTTTAAATATTATCATTACTAATTAAGTGATAAATTTTTATTTTCTTCGCTAATGAAATTAAAAACATTTAAATAAGTAACATCAATTTCTCTAAGATCGAAATCACATTCACAAATAAAATTTGTCTCGATCTTTTGCTCCTTATTTTATAGTGATACTTAATATATATCAACAATATGTTTTGACATACGACAGGTACGTGACCAATGAGCTTTACTACCATAATGATAGCTTGAATTCTCTTGTTCGCTATTCTGTCATTTTTCTCATTCTTTTTGTTCATTATTTTTTTTCTCTTCTGGTGGTAATTCTTTTTGTTCATTACTTTTCCATTTCTGATGGAATGATGCGTCTTTTCTTCACTACCACACTAATATTTAAGAGTATGTCCATCAAATTATTTTCATATTATTTTCCACTTCTGGTGAAATGAAGACAATAAATATACTCAAAATATTTTTATAAATCTTCTTCAGGAAAATTAAACTATTAGAATAAAAAAAATAACATGAACATGTTAAATTGAATACTATGCCATTTTTTTTTTTTAATACTATGGCTTCGGGCCAGTTGAATATACATTCATTAATAAGAATATGATTGCAAATTTCAATACCATGGCTTCAGGCCAATTTCAATAAATGTGAATTGAATTGGCTTCGGACCAATGCTATGCCATCAGTTAAATGCCAATACTATGCCAATACTCTAAAATTGAATTGATAAAATGGCTTCGGGCCAATTAATAAAATTCAGAATTTATGATTAATTGATGGCTTCGGGCCATTTGATAAAGTTGAGAATTTATTATTAACAGATGGCTTCGGGCCATTTGATATTAACATAATATAAAATAAACATAACATTATACACGCTATTCATATGGCTTCGGGCCATTTCATAATTTATACTCATATTAATCTGAAAAAATGCCTCCAAATGTTGACAATCTCACGGCCATTTTATTAAATGTCTGACCTTAATTAGCACCTATATTTTAGTAAGCTACAAGGCATAATGTAATGGGCCAGTTTTGGTAAAACCTTGATGGTTTAATTAGGATTATTGCACAATTTGGTAAAAGACAACTTAGAAACATAACAGTGACAAAAGTTGTTCAAGTACTAATAAAAATAGGAGAGACTAATTTTTTTTTTTTTTTTATGGTTAAGAGACTAAATATTTTAACAAATCGATCAATTACCAATATTCTGTACTTGCTCATATTTACTTAGATTTTTTTTTTTTAATCTTCTTTCAGAAAATTAAATTATAAAAATATTACACTTCTGTAAAATTATATGAATCATATTAAACATCTTAAAGTAAATGTACAAAAATTCATAAATTATTCCATTTAGTAATTACTTATTAGAAGTATTATTTATATAAATGAAATTGAAATAAACGATATTAAAATTACCTCGAATCTTCAACTAGTAGAGCTCTCGTGCTGATAACGTGTTATAAAATAAAGACAAAGAATAATAAACAAGATAGAGAACACATAAAAGATGGCAATCTCTTTATTCATATATTTCTCATGTGTACAATACAAGATTACAAAGCCTCTATTTATAGGTTCCAAATTGTAAATGAAAAGCCATGACAATAATAAATAAGACCTTGAATTCTAAATAGTAGTGGGATGTGAATTCCAATAGTAGTGGGAGTAGTGGAGAAATGAATATTGGGAGTCATGGACATCCACATTAATAATTTTATTCATAACACTGTTTAATATTTTACATTGTAAGAACTCGTTTCAATGAAAGAGGTAGATTTGTCCTACTTTTATTATTTTGTTACAAATGAATACAATCTTTTTCATAAAATTGTTAAAATTCCTTTCAGAAATTTTGTTAAATTTGTTGGTTGTTAAAAATCGGCTAAATTCGACCAACTCAACCCTAAAAATAACAAATCTAAATTTTTATTTGTTATAAATGTGGATTGAATTTTAATTAATTCGTGAAATATATAGATAATAATTTTTATTTGTCTAAAATATGCCTACAGTCGCCGAAATATACTAGTCTCTTTTAATAGTGACTTGATAGTGACTAATGTGACGTGGCCTTGATATGCTTCCATTTAAAACGGAAAAAAAAAATATAACTGGTAGACAAACTTCGATCACTGTCAAAAGAGGCTAAATCTCTTTCTTTCTTTATTTCTTTTATGGCCCCACCTATGAGAATATTTTACTTTTTGAAAATATTTAATTTTATACTCGCACCCCAAAAATTTTGTTGTGAATAAATGAGACTTATTTAATGAGGGCCACCAACTAACTTTCAAAACAGTGTTAAATAAAACCTGACCAATCTTAATATAAAAAAATATAACTGGTAGACAAACTTCGATCAGAGCTGTACAATTCATGTGTACAGCATCAAAATTTATGCTTGACAAATCCAATTGAGCGTTGGACCAATTTTAGTCCGATAACCATCGTCCGCCCCCGTTACCAATTATAGTCCGATGACCATCGTACGCCCCATATTACCAATCTTTTGTGGTCTATCTAACAATGTATCCTTTGTAAAATTAAATATGAAGCTTATAAGAAATTTCGAAACTTAAGCTAGGGTCTTTATTAGAATCTGACTCTGCTGTTTTTTTTAAAAAAAAATAGAATCTTATTTTTCCAATTCTAATTATTTAAATTTTTTATTCATATATTTCGATAAGGAAATTTTTTCATACACAAATTTTAACCAATTTGATGCACAAAGCAGCAGAATCCGTTACCCTTTATTGACACGCGGGTTTATTCATTATCCTCCTAATTGGCGGATGTACTTTCTTGGTACTTTCATACTAGTTTTTGCCAACCTCTTCTAATATCCTTCCGTTTATATCATTTGTGGTAGGAGAGCGACATATAAAGTGCTGGTCTTCATCTTAATTTGTTTTATTGGCCAAATTTCTATTTGTCGTTGCTTACGTATTGGCCGACTTGACAGGACAATTAAATCTAAGGAATAGAAGTTTCATCAAGGTATTATTTTTAATAAAAGCATTCAGTTGGTTTGCATAAAGCATCTGATTAAATTAATCATCCTTTCCGGATTTATTATTGGAGAATGTTCACATGCAAATAAAACAAATTATTAACTATCCATGATGATAATATACCCCAAAGTTAATATATTTTATTTGACCTGAAGTACAACGAATCAACTATCCAATTATATCATTTCTCATATAGTAAGATTCAATTGAACCCTAATTAATTAAGTATAACATCTAGATCTGGATATCTTGCATGGGCGTTATTAATTGGAGCATGCATCAAGATAAATTATAATTCTGGATTTTTGTTACGATGCCTTTGTAATTATCTTTCTTGTTTTTGGCTGTCTAAATTATATTTAATCACTTACTTTCGTATATAATGGAGTCCAAAAAAGAAAATTAATTCTTTCTATATAAATTTCTCATTTCATTTAAAATTTTAGAAAAGAATTACTCCATCAATTGAATTTATTTATCCGGGAATTTCATAGAGGCCGCCAAATAAATATATATATATATATATATATAGAATTTTGCTATTGTACTTCATGAAGTAAAACCAATATTTTACTTCACGCTCATACTTCCATTTCCAAAATCCAAATAGTCGATCCGACCGTTCAAGTTGTTCTCCATATTGAAATGTGCTTGGAGACCAAATTTTACATTTTTTGGAATTTTTTTACTATTTATTAAGCCACTTTGAAAATCGTTGATCCATTGGTCCAGAATTTTTTACTGTTTTTTACTATTCATAATAGATCAGTGATTTTCAAAGTGGCTTAATAAATAGTAAAAAAATTCCAAAAAATGTAAAATTTGGTCTCCAAGCACATTTCAATATGGAGAACAACTTGAATGGTTCGGATCGACTATTTGGATTTCGGAAATGGGAGTATGAGCGCGAAGTTTTACTTCACGAAGTACAATAGCCCTACTCTATATATATATATATATATATATATAGAGAGAGAGAGATTATATATATATATAGAGATTAAATATGAAAAAAAAATTTGGACTATTGTATTTGTGCTCGTATTGTTCATAAATATTATGAATATTCTTTGTTAGTTTCTTAAAAAAATAAAATATTATTTTTTTAGTATATTGTTTGTAAATTATTAGTCAAATTATATACATATATATATATATATTTTCTCAAATTCTGAACTTGTTACCATCAAGTATGTTACATTACTTGAGGTTTGAACTTTAAAAGTCGGAAGTCATGAACTACTTCTTGCAAATAAAACAATCTAGCTAATTGTTCTTAATTAATTAACAAACATACAAAATAAATGAACATGACTAGCTTGTCGTACTTTACTGTAATAAATGCAAATAACTTTTCGTATTTAATCAAAAGGAGAGCACCACAATAAAACCAATTTGAAGAATTTAATGAAGAGGGCACTGAATTCGGCTTTAAGATCTACATTTGTGATTTTTGTGGTTGTTATTCGTCCCCTGTCATAATTCCTCAATAGAACACCCGCCTTTGACTTTAATTTTAATCTGCACTTAATTATCTACATTTGCTTCTCTGTGCACTGCAACTTCGTCCTTGATGACATGGCAGAATCTTCCCTTTCTATTGGGCATGCACTTAATATTTTGAAAAATTAATATTAAAAAAAAATTAAAAACTGAGAGTGACGTCTAACCAAATTCATTGGAATCCAAATCTGCTGTAATACCGAAGGAATAATTACATGATTTTGAAATTCCGAGATCAACCGTTCAAAATTTTTCGTGTGTGGATCTCAGAAACATTTTCGGAAAAATAAGTTTTCTTGTACGCATCTCGAGAAGGACCAACAGTGTAGTTGTCTGACAGATAGTTTATTTTCAATGCATTGCAATCTTCCCTTTCTATCGGTGCGGGTGCGGTTGCCTGACTGCTGGTTTCTTCTGGTTTCTTGACAAACTTTTCTCGCGCTTGATATTATTAAAATATTACTAGGTGTACAAGTATAAATAGCAAGTTCCATTTGCACTAAATCATCCTCAATTTCCCAAGTTCTTATCTAGTTTTCTTCATTTCATTCCCCTAACTAACATCAGGTATCCTCCCCTCTCTTTTTTATTTCTTTTGTTTTGTTTACTTTATCTTTAATTCGTAATTTGTTTGGTTATGTGCCTAAGTCGTATGATCAGCAAACCAATCTTGAAATCATATTGCAATTTCTTCCAATTTTCTATGTCCTCTTTCAATTCGTTTGTAATCAAGCATAATTAAGGAGGGTCAAAAGAATTAATACAAATCAGTAGCCAAACGTTAAGTGACACACAGAAGCACAAACCACTAGATCCTTGTCTTTTATCATATTTTTCAGTACCTGTACATTTCTTTCATGTGATCTCAGATATATATTCCTCGTTTTTTCTTCTCTCCCAATCCAGAGAATATTCTTCTGTAATAGCACAGGAATGGCGTCCCTCAGTTCTCACAATGATGCCAACGCTACAATCAGAGTGCAACAACATGCTTTTGAAGGTGAACATCACCTTGGTGGCCCACAGTCTAGCCCCCAAACTACAGAGGCAAGAAATGTCGCAGGAGGTGTTCTCCCGGTTCAAGTTCAGGTACAGGTTCAGCAACCGGCAGCTGATCAGAATCTTGATGATCAGTTCCCAGGAGATAATACAGCAGTAGCTGATGTGGAGGCACAACTTGAAATTGTTGACGACCTCACATTAGTTCCGAATCAACCAGATCCGATTGGGCGGTTAAGACTCTCCGCCATCACCACCCTTTTTTGTGCCGCAATGGTCGGTGTGCTCTACCTCCCTGGAGACCTTCATGGGATGCATACGATATATGGGGTAAGTCTTGCTTTAATTATTTGATTTTTGGGTGTCCCTTCGTAATCTTTTTTTTTCTTTTATATATATATCATCACTATTTATATTATTTCACTTATTTCTATCAGGCTCTAAGATTTATTATGATACTTATTTAAAGTTACTTAATTTTCAGAGGGTGAAGCTGATAGCAAGTGTCGGAGCTCCAATTGTTTTGGCGGCATTTAGCCTTATTGTTAGCTTTTGGCTTGCATCAGATCCAGTCGGAAAGAGCAATTGGATCAAAGGATTGTTGATGGCAAATGTTAGTATGCTTAGCGGTCCTCTAGCTATATATTGGGCGCTTACACGGGAAACTAAAAACTAAGAGGCTAACGAAGCTGCTGAGAAGATACTGAATGTTTATTTTACAGTTTTGGGTTCATATATATAGTTTGTTTGTTTTACAGTTTTGCGTTCATATATTTAATGTGAATAATTTTTACTGCTTCTTTTGTGAAAGAGATGAAGTTTTTTTTTATATTATTCACTTGTGTATATATTTTGTACCGCTTTTTTTTTAAATAAATAAGCTAGATTTTTGGGTGCTCATGAGGCTTTACTTTAAATAAATAAATAAATAAGTTAGATTTTTTTATATTTTAGTTTTTTTTTTTATATTATTCACTTGTGTATTTTGTACCGCTTTTTTTAAATAAATAAATAAATAAGTTAGAATTTTGGGTGCTCATGAGGCTTTACTTTTCTTCGGCTAGGCTTGATTGTGTTATAATTGTTGCTTTCATTCTATTATTGGTTTCATCACGGTCATTTATATATATGATTATATATATACAACATTAAAGAGGTTGATGTTTCTCTTCCTATATTGTATTTAACAGCAATCATAGAATTGAAAATATATAGTTTTATTTAAGAGATTGTACTAATTAATACTAATTTGATTTAATGTAAAACAAATCAAATTTTTTTTTATCCATTCTTTTTTTAGGCACGTACAATCAATTTATTTAATAATATAACAGTTTAATTGTGTGAAAAGCCAAAAAATTTAAACATAAATAAATTATAAGTAAAAATATAGATAAATTAAATCAGAAACTCAAACAAGAAGAGGAGGTTGGTGCTGGGACGAAGGCAGGATTGAATTGAAATATTGAATTAAATTCCATGTGTACAGAAAGAGATCTTTTGTGGCAGCTATGCATATATTTTAGATATTATCTTTGATTAAGTGTTGGAGGATGTTCACCACATAAGTTCTCACTTCTCACACGTGCATATATATTAAATATTTTAGTTTATTGATACTTCAAAATTTTGATTCGTTTCCCAATGAAATCACAGAATGCGAGTTTCCATTTTCTTGTATAATAAATACAACTGCTAAGTTTCTTATAAGGGATGTGATATTGCTTATCCAAATAACAAATTATCTCTTGACGTTAAACAAGTCTACAGTGTAATAATATGTCTATAAATTTTTTTTAAAATTCTCTTGAATTGAATTGAAAAATATTGCTAAGATTGTCAATCCAATTTGTCAACCCAAAACAAGTCTACAGTGTAGTAATATGTCTAAAAATTCGTTTTAAATTCTCTTGAATTGAATTGAAAAATATTGCTAAGATCCTCAATCCAATTTGTCAACCCAAAATAAGTCTAAAGTGATGTTTTATATATATTTGACAAAATATTCATAACAGATTTTTCGAACATGAAAAGTGATTCCAGTAAACAAATTATTTTTAGAAGTAACAGAAAAAAGAAGGTAAGAAAATATACCAAATGATATATGAAAGTGGCCGCACATGATCACTGTATGTGATTCCAAATAATAATAAAGAGAGGCAACCGGAAAAAAAAAAAAATCTTCTTTAATCAGCATAAATATTTTCCGATTCATTTTTGTTGATTCGAAATTCCGCAGTATTCTTCCTCTTTTTCTATATTATTTTTATAATATTTTCTATAAATAAAAAATTCTCTGTTTCATCGGCTCGCCAAAGAAGTCACATTAATATTTATCTCTCCCCATTCTTCTTTCCAAAAAATATTAATTAGCTAGATTTGATTATATTTTGTTGTTATTAAAAAATGTTCTGCTGGACTTATTACAGCGTGAATATAATAATTGAACGGGAGTTATCTTTTGGACGCAATCTGCCTATCAATAGATACATATATTATGCTGTCTTCGAGATACCGTAAACAAGTCTAAAGTGACGTTTATATATGATTAAATTTGTGATGATACCGTAAACAACCTATGAAAGTGTCAAATTTGAGATTGTGGAATTTTGAGCTCCCAATGTTATCGATACACCTGTCCCTCCGACATTTTTATTAATATCCAAAGTTAATTACAAATTAATAAATATACTCAACAACTTTGGGAATTTATAAAACTATCCATATCGGCTATTTTCTAGCCGGTTTTAATTGTTTTGGTACCGGCCGAAAAATAACCGGTACCGAAAACAATTAAAACCGGCTAGAAAATAGCCGGTATGGATAGATTTATAAATTCCCAAAGTTGTTGGGTATATTTATTAATTTGTAATTAGCTTTGGATATTAATAAATATCACGGCCTGTCCCTCCTCCCCAATAGGTAAATTAATAAAATTATTATGAAGTGATATCGAATAATGTGTAACACTATTTATTTTAACAAGCCTGATAATCCCTTAAACAACCTCATAAACATTCACGCATCATAAAATGCACTTTCATCTATTGTATCGATATACATGTGTCTATTGTACTAATACACACTTGCTGCATTAATAAGATCGCTGATGTCAAATAAAGCAAAATGTAACTCATTTATCTAATTAAAATAATACTATGGTGGGTTTCAAGCTTCCAAAAAAAGTATCTCCTGAATAAAAAAAGAAAGTTTTTAAAGGAGATAATTCTGTATAATATAAATTCTGTATTTAGCAAATTTTAAACCCAATATTTTTTTCTGAAAATTATGGACGCGTTATGCTTGCAGAAGAAAAAAAATATTTAATTTATTTAATTGATATTCAAGCGCATAAATTTATAAATGAGGAGAGAAGAACATAATAAAGGAGCTTTCGATCAAGATAAATGAAAAAAAAATAAATTGGACAGCTTAATATGACATGACTACAAATTTTGACAACTTAACCATTTAATCTTTTATGTAATGTAAATTAAAAATATTAAAAAAATCATCTGTTTCAATAAAAGAAATTCTTAAAAGTAAGCACAAGCTAATAATTAATTAATTTCATAACTACTAAGCCCCTATTAAAAAAAAATGCAAGATTATATATGGTTTCAAACCTAGTCTAGAACTATGGTTTTCTTTTTTGTGTAGAAAGTCGCAGGTTCTAACAAAGTCTAAAATTTAACAACTTCGATTTTATCTCATGCTAGAGAAAAAAAAATGCATCAGCAACTTATAACATGAATTCAATAGAAGTGATAATTTTTTAATTTGTTGTTATCTATTCTTTCATGAAAAAAATAAAAGAACTGTCCATTAAATACATTTATTTAGCTTAAAAAGGATAGCCCAAATTTTTTTTTTTCATTTGATAATAGAACAAGATACAAATAAAGTTTAAATGAGACTACGTTTACTAAAAAAACTGTGTAAGCTTGACTCAATGGGACACTGCACGCCTCTTATCACAGACTTGGAGCAGCAGTGAGAACCGGTAGTTTTTTTTTTTTTTTTTTTTTTTTTTTTGATTAATTCATGCCCTTAGGCCACAATACATCAAAAGAAGACCAGCTGTCTTACACTGTTACACTCTTCCAAATAGGTGTATTAAAACAACCTTTTAAACAAAACAGCCTAAACTAGACAAACGAACCAGAGCAATGTTCCTATTCTATCGGAGCTGTAGAGCAAATTGGGAAAGTGAAGCCCAGGAGAGTCTCTCCTGTTGCTGTGCCTCTCTTTGCCAGAAAATCCGCCAGAGTATTGTGTTCCCTTCCCATATAGCAACAAGAAAATCCTCTATTCATCTTCATTTTCTTCCAAACCTGAAAAACCTCATGGTATGCCCGCCAATCAATTTCCATTGGGGCACTGTGAGCAGAACATGACTCAGCGAGAATCAAGCAATCCGTAAGGAATGAGCATTCAGAGATGTTCAGGGAGATGGCATAATCAATGGCCCGGAGAAGAGCTGCGGCCTCCGCTTGGAGGGGACAGCAGACTTGGGCCCCAGCTGAGTTGTAGGCCAAGAGAATACCATCCCTTTTGATGACAAAACCAGTACCACCCCGCCACCCAGTAATCCAAGATCCATCAATTTGACAAGTAACAGGAGAGAGGATACCTTGTTGGTTGAATAGTACCGGACCTGGTGGTGTAGCGGGAATGCGTCCTGTACCAGCTAGCAAATTTTCAATCCGGATCAGTGAGGCGTAGGTATAGAAGGCCTTGATAGATGGTTGTTTTGCCTGGAATACCAAATCATTCCTACACCTCCATACGGCCCACAGGGAGATGACTACCTCTTGCCATAAATCTGTTGGTACCATCTCCATTAGCTGAATCAAGGATTCTTTGATCGGGGAATTGAAAAACTCTGATTTGATAGCTAAAGGGCCCGCTAACCAGCATGCGCGAGAAAAAGGACATTGAAAGAACAGGTGAGTTTCATCTTCATCCATTTGCCCACATACCTGACATGTAGGACTTCCTCTTCGTAATCTAGCTGACATGAGTTTCCCCAAAGGTAATGCCCCATGCGCCAGCTTCCAAATAAAGTGACGTAGTCTCGGTGGCATTTCGCCCTGCTGCCATATGGACTTCCATAGCTTATGCATAGTGGGATTTGTCATAGCTTGCAAACCTCCTTGGTCCCCAGATTGTTGATTCAGCAAGGCGGCATAGGCCTTTTTAACAGAGAATAACCCGTTGGAGCTTGGAGTGAAGATCAGCTTATCAGGGCCCCTACTCTGTGACGGTGGTCTGATGTTGGACACAATCTGCATCGCCGAAGAGTACCCAAATCTGCCCGAAATTAATTCAATGTTCCAATTTCCGGATTCTTCATCCACCAACTGGTTGACTTTGGTATGCCTATCCGCATGGTTCTGAGGTAAATGAGTTAGTGAATTAGGAAACCAAGGTTGTGCAAAGACGGTACAGGTTGACCCATCTCCCAGATGCCAAGTTACCAAGGATTCTAGATCCGATCTTAAGGCCATAATACCCCTCCAGAAGGTTGTGCATCTCGAACCTCTCTTACTGTGCCAGAGTTCGCTTCTTGGTAGGTACTTCCCCGTTAGCTGTTGCACCCATAAAGCTTGCGAACCAGCAGCCATTTTGAACAACATCTTCATGAGCATTGCTTTGTTCATGAGAGTTAGGTTCCTGAGACCTAAACCGCCCATTTCAATTGGCATCTCTATTTTTCCCCACGCCAAGAGAGCCATGTATCTCGCTTTTTCTACTTTCCCCCAATAAAATTTCCTGATGAGAGCCGTGAGTTTGTTTAGAATCTGTTGAGGTATGAGAGTTGTGGCCATGAAGTATATAGGAACTGCCTGTAGCACCGTTTTGATGAGGACCACTCTGCCGGCTTGGGACAGAAGCTTACTTTTCCATGAATTGAGCCGGGAGGAGAAGCGCTCAACTAGAAAATCGAAGGCTTGAGCTTTGGTAGCTATTGGAGCCCCCAAATAGGTTGTGGAGATAACATCCTGTTTGACCGAGAAAATGTCAGAAATCACTTGTCTCTCACTAAGTCCAGTTTTTGAACTGAACCAGATGGAGCTCTTTGCAGGCCCAATTATCTGACCCGAAACTGCAGAGAAAGCCTCCAGCACTTGGGCAATGGCAGTTGCCTCTTGGGCTTGCGCCTTCCCAAATAAAAGAAGATCGTCAGCATAGAGAATGTTTGTAATTGGCTGACAAGAAGGGGCAATCTTGACTCCTTGTAGCGAGTTGTTTTGCACAAGGTGAGCCAGGTTACGAGATAAGATGTCCATGCCAAGTATAAACAAAAAAGGGGAGAGGGAGCATCCTTGACGGAGGCCGCATTCAGGTTTGAAGAAGCCTCCTCCACCTCCTCCATTGAGAACGATTGAGAATTCCGCTGAACACACACAAGCCATTATCCAACTCCTCATTCTAACTGGGATACCGTAGAGCGGAAGGATTGACGCCAAATATGACCAATCCATTCGGTCAAAGGCCTTTGATAGGTCTACCTTTAAACAGAAATCTGAGTGGGAGTAAGAGGTAGATTTAAAAGAATGTAATACCTCTCGAAGAAGGATAACATTCTCGGATATCTCCCGACCCGGGATAAATGCGGATTGAGAGTTAGAGACACATCCCGCCACGTAGGGTTTAAGTCGCGAAGTGAGGATCCTTGAGATGACTTTGTACAATACATTGCACACCGAGATAGGTCTATAGTCTCCAACTTGACACGGGTCATTAACCTTCGGGATTAAGATCAGATTTGTTCTTGAAATATTTGTGGGCATGGTTCCTGTGACAAAGAATTTCCTTACCTCTTCAATGATAAGAGGGCCGAATAACTCCCACTGTTGCTGCAATAGGTGTGCATTGAAACCGTCAGGGCCTGCGGCCTTGTGAGGGCCCAGCTCCATGGTAACCTTTTTGATTTCAGCGTCAGTGGGAATAGAGTCGAGGCCCGGCCCAACAAAATCCAGTATTCTTGGTAGAGTAAGGAGCAGATCTGGACCATACACAGCATGCACATTAGCCCTGACTCCTTTTGAGTAAATTCTTTTGAAGTGGGAGATGAAGACCTTTTTAATTTCCCCTTCATCGGTTATCCAACCCGACCCTGGCACGAATAGGGAGCCAATTGAATTCCTTCTCTTTCTTATGGTTGCTGAGGCATGAAAAAAGGCCGAGTTTCTATCCCCAAACAAGGCCCACTTGACTCTGGAACGTTGGTGCCAATATGATTCCTTCATTAGCAAGCATCTTTCATGTTCTTGTTGCAAGCGGGCTTCTTCCTGCTTGGATACAAGGTCTGGCTGAGTAAAGTTCAAAACCAACATCTGTTTTTCCACTGCTTTTAACATCTGTTCAGGGGGTTTGGTTTTTTTCACCCAAGCTTGGGTTTCAGATCGAAACTTTTGTTGCATGCCTGACCAAGTAGTGCCAGGTTCTTGGACTGCCTTCTCACAAACAGACCTGAAATTCGGGGTTAGAATCCACCAGTTCTCACACCTAAATGGGGGTTTGGATGCCTTTTTGATCGGGTTTGGTCTAAGGAGTATGGGTAGGTGATCACTATTAAATCTCGGCAGGTGATAAACCGAGGAATTTGGATATTGCATTGTCCACGATAAGTTTCCCAAAGCCCGATCGAGCCTTTCACTTATATTCAAATGACCCGCCTTTTTGTTTGACCAAGTGTATGCTGGGCCTTTATGACCGAGATCAATGAGCCCCGACTCATGCATCCAACTCCTGAAAGCCAAATTCCCAGATTTGAAAACATCTGATCCACCCCATTTTTCATCCATCGACGAGATAGCGTTGAAGTCCCCAATAATTAGTATGGTAAGTCCTCATCCTTCATCAGGTTGTCAATTTCCTCCCATATGATTGGATTAGATACTCTTGTCGAATCACCATAAACTGAGATTAGTATCCAGTCTGTGTGAGGCCCTTTCCCCTTTACCCTTGCTGCAATGAGGTGGAAGCTTTTCTGAATCAAAGTGATCTGTAGGTCATCCCCCCATAAAAGCCATAAGCCCCCTGACTTACCAGAAGAAGGTACCACAATTGAGTTCTGTAGCGATAATTGGTTAATGCGCTGATTAGCTTTTGATATTCCGCATCTGGTTTCTGAGATAAATGCGATTTGAGCGCTGGTACAGTGGAGGTACCGGTTTAGCGTCTGGACTGTCGAGCCTCCACTGCCTCGACAGTTCCAAGCTACAATACTCATTGAGCGTCTGTCAGCGGCATGGGCCCCGCTGACTTTGGCTTCTTTGATGGTTCCTGAGAGGTAGAAGAGCCAGGCGCTGTTTCCCTCTCTAAAACAGCGACAGTGTAGTTTAAATGCAGGACTGGGAGAGAGATTGGGGAGGCCGGTTTTGGGCTTTGCCTTGAGTCCTTGGGCTCAGTCTCATTGAAATGTCTCTTGAGGCCAATTTTAGGTTCCGACATTTGGCCCGTGGGAATTAAAGTGCCATTGGTTATCCAGGCTCCCCTTGTTGGTGAAAGAAGCTGTAGAGAAGTGAACTGATTGGGGCCCTCTTTGGTTTGCAAAATGGTGGATAGTCTGTTATGATCAGCACAGGAACCCATGTCATGACCCAAGTGGCCACAGAAAACACAGATACGACTCACTTTCTCATAGACACAGTAAATAGTCAATTCTCCGAGTACAGGGTGAGTGACCCGGACTTTGTCTTTGAGAGGTTCCTGCAGGTCAACAGTAACCTTGATTTTGTGGAATTTCTTTCCCCCTACATAACCTTCTATTGGTAGAGAGACTGGGGTGCCCACTTCTTTCCCCAATAATACTATCCCTTCCTCTGTGAAAGCGTTTAGGGGAATGTGAAAGAGCTGGACCCATAACTGAGCATATCTGATCTGAGCCGGTTTGACATCTTTATGAGAGGTGACTAGTTTGAAAGCTACAAGGTCCCCTCTGAAAGTCCAAGGGCCATTGTGCATAGCCATCTGGAGATCATTTGGGTCATGGAATTCAAGGAGAAAGGAGTTCTTTGAGACCGATCTTACCATGGTTCTAGGATCTGCATTCCAAGCTCTCATCATAGCAACCTGGAATTGAGATTCAATTGCCGTTCTGTCTGAGATGACACGGGCAAGGAGACACTTAGACCAATCTGTGCTAGTGGTGGCGCGTGACGGGACCTTGAGAGATGGCCCCCGCTTGTCCTCTGTGTGTAGTCCAATGAAACGCTGGATGAGCGCTTCATCTTCCTCAGTGAGAGAAGACATTTGGTTTTGAACAGGGAGATGAAGGTGGTAGAGAGGGGTGGGAGGAGGTTGGAGAAGAAATTGATGAGAGAACTGAGGTGTTGTGGTGTTTATAGAGGGAGAACGTGAGAATATATCTGATGATGGTTTATGTACAGGAGGGGGTCCCAGTAGAGAAGGACACGTGGAGGCAAGGGGTAGGTGTAATGAAGAATAGAAAGTTCTGGAATTTGGAATGTTGTGGGGAATGCCTCTGATGGGGTTGTCTGGAGTGGGAGAGGTGCATTTTGTGAATTGGGGAAGAATAGAAGGGTTTTTGTTTGGACTTGTGTTTCTCAACGGTGGATCGGTATTGATAGAGCACCTGTATGGCTTAGATTGAAGAGGGGTGAAATGGGGATGAGTTATTTTAAGATGATTCCCTTTTTTTGTCTCATAAAGCTGAATAAAAACTGTCATTGTCAGCTGCGCTGACATGCTAACAGTTGGTCGTTTGCTATCAGGTTGAGGGAAACCCGGAGTATGAGGGATGTTGGTGCACCAAAGTCCTTGAGAAGATTTGCTTGCCGCCGGCGCGCCACTTCTTGAAGAATCTGTTGTTGGTATCTGAACTGATAGGGTTCTCCTTCTCCAAGGTGGAGTGAATGAGGAATCGAAGTGATGCGGTACATTCTCAGCCTCATTGTGGTGACATTCCAAGCTATCCGGTGGATCAAAGGGTGGCGGAGGGGGAGGGAAATTGGGAGGATTTGGGCGACCCTCCATAAAAACAGGGCAAGTAGATAGGCAGTTCTGATGACCCACCATTAACCAGTAAGGGACCAATTTTAAATCGGGTGTATCCAGCCACATTTTGATTGCTGTTGAATCATCTCCATTAAGACAGTCTCTATGAATCCCAGTAACAATCCCAATTGAAGCCATGGCCTGTCTGATGTAGTAAGGATGCCAATAGTCTATTGGAAAATCAAGAACTGTGATGCTAACCCTTTGAAGAGGAGGGAGGGGAGCCGGGGCATTGAGGGCCTGCCATGGGTGTGGGATAAAACAGTGACGTTCCCAGAAATGCGAGTCGAGGTGGAGCTCATCCCAATATAGCCATTCTGGAATGTATATCAGGTAACCTCTCGTGACAGTTCGAATTCTCCAGTTTGCTCGGCTGCCACCATACCTTTCCAGAAGAAAATGTAGCACTTGATTTTGATTGAGAGGAGGGATTGGTAGAGTGGAATAGAGTAGGACTGATGAATTTAGGTCTTGAACTACTCTCTCATGACCTTCTAGTGGGGAAAGGAAACAATATTGGGTTTTAATTTGTTGCCGGAGGGGGTAATTTGGTTCCATTGTCTGTTTGAGAAGTTGGGAGCTAGCATTAGGTGTTAAAGAGGAAAGTGGAAGAACTAGAGAAAGGTTAAGCAGACGGGGGTGAAGAAGAAGAGAAAGGAAAGGAGGGGAGATCAGCAGGGAGCTGGGGAAAGGAGGCGGAGTAGGGAGGAGGGGGTTGAGGGGGTGGGGAGTGGTTGCTAAGAAGGGCAAAGAGAAGGGCAAATAGAACAGAGAAGGGCAGAACCGGTAGTCCGGTACACACTCATTAACCATCCCAACAAAGGACAGCTTACAAGACACAACACAGGCCCAAATGCTGAGACCCTCAAGCACAAAACCACGTAGGGCTCAATATGGGCCCACTAGTCCTAGACACTAAAGTCCATGACGGCCCATCAGTAAAGGGTCATTACTCTTTAAGCATACTAATCAATTTGGGCTTTGAAGCCGGACTTTCGAACAACACTATTCACTCAATATCCCGGGTTGTTGATCTCGCCTTAGGTCAAAATAGATCAGAAACAATTTTCCGGTTGGGCGCTTACATAAGAAACTAGAAACTAAATAAATATGGTTTCAATATACTCATTTTCAATTGTACATGAGAGGAGTTTATAATCTTCATTAAGTGCTGCAAAACTGTTGTAAAAATTTCTTTTAAATGTTGTAAATTCCATAACATTACCTGAATTTGCATTATTTACGGTATTTGAAGGTATCTGACATTATTTTCATGATTTGTTAATCGTCCCCAAAAATTATATTTTTCATGATCACTATAAAATGCATTATTTTTCTCCCCATTTCGTTTTGCATTAAGATCTGGACCGGCCGATTTAAATTGACATTAATATTAAAGGCTCCGTGTGTTGTAAATATGGGTTGGATGGACCTAAATTCTGATCCGAAAATTAACTCAAACAAACAGTACGTTAACACAGAGGATCAGGGGCGGACCCAGGTGTATCCAGGGGGGGGGGGGGCAGCTGCTGTCTCACCCTGGAATTTTTTTTGCCCCCCCCCTCTGAACGTTTGATTTGTAATTCGGATTAAATTTAGAGTTAAAATTGAAATAAATTTGTTGAATTTTGATTGATAATTAGAATTATAAGTCAAAGCATCAGAAATTACAAATCAAAGCATTGGAAAGTATAAGTTAAAACATTGTTTTTTATCGAATACCCAATTGGTTAATGGATTTAAACCCGATTCGATATTTTTTTTGCCCACCCCTGACGTAAATTCTGAATCCGCCCCTGCAGAAGATGCAGATTCCGAACGACTCATCTTCCCACCTCCCCGTCAAGTTTTTCTAGCGTCACCCTATTCCCCCATCCTGGCCGAACACCCTCCCCCTCCTCGACCCTCGCTAGGTTCCTTTCGCGCGATCTCCCTCTGTGTCGCAGAGTGGAGGTGCGACTCGGAGTGGTTGTTGATGCAGAAGGTGGCACTGAGGAGGCCAGAGGTCATAAATCGTTAACAATCGCGCGTGTGTTCATCAGGTGGAGATGTCTGTTAATTATCCTCCTCCTTCAGTTCCTCCTAGCAACAGTCTGTAGCACTACGTAATTAATTGGTGGTAGAAATTCTTCTTCATTTGCATGCATGGATAACTTGGGATGACAAATTCCCATCAGCGATCAGCGCATAAAAGACCTGGCATGCAGGTGGCAGCTCACTGGATCACACGGTCAACTAAAAAGACCTGACCGAAAAGGTTTCTTACTGCCACTTAGTAACCCTTTTAAATCTATTGAGGTCTGTGTAACAATGCATCCTTTATAAAATTAAATATGAATCATATACGAATTACCTAAACTAATTCATTTTCACATACTTCACAATTGTACTAACCTGTACCTTGTTCTTATTTCACAATTAAACAATTCTTGTAATATTGATTCTAACAAATATGAAGATCTCTAATTATTGTGAAGGTTGTGATTATAAGATGCTTGTAAAGGCCTTATGGTACAATAACATGATTTGTATAGACTCGGTATGTGCGTCATCCTGTGCATGCAAGTTGCATTCTCAGTAGAAATGGGGTAAGTGTCTCAGTGGTGACATGTCGGATGCCGGGCAAACGATGTTGGTGCAATGATAAAACATAATATATATTATTTTCACTGTATTTTCATTTATTATTTTTATCAATAGAAATTTTCTGTTATAGTTGATTATGAGAAAACGGACATGGGCCTTTGCTTATCAGCCCATAAATGAACCGTATATATATATATAAAGTAAAGGATTGTGGTTTTGGGTAGGTCTGAATCCACAAATGAACCACATATATAAATGGGCCTCTCCATGATTACTTTCGGGATATTGAGATGGGCCACAATCACATTCAGATTGTGTGGGCCATGATTAGTTAGTTATTTGAGAAAATTTATGAATTAATATGAGCTGTTTAGTATCTTACCATTGTAAGAACTTTTCAATAAAAGAGGTAGATTTCTCTTACTTTTATTATTTTGTTATAATTAATAAATCTTCTGCTTAAATATTAATTGTTAAAATTCATTTAGAAATATTGTTAAATTTATTTGTTGTTACAAATCTGCCAAATTCGACCAACTCAACCCTAAAAATAACAAATCTAAATTTTATTTGTTTTAAATACGGATTGAATTTTAATTAATCCGTCAAATATATAGAGACCAAATTTGATTTGTCTTAAAGGAGTTGGCTACGGTGCTACGCGTAGCATAGAGGGCCTCCGTGCTACAGCTCAATATTTGAGTTTTCAAAATCCTAACGGTCAATCCGAACCGTTCAACATGATCTCCATATAAATATGTACTTGCAAACCAAATTTTACATTTTTTTTAGAATTTTTTTAGATAGGTAGAAAATCACTTGATCTGAATGGTACAAAATTTTCAGATCAAGTGATTTTCTACCTATCTAAAAAAATAGGAAATTTTTTTTAAACAATGTAAAATTTGGTTTTCAAGTACATATTCATATGGAGATCATGTTGAACGTTTCGGATCGACCATTAGAATTTTGAAAACTCAAATATTAAGCCGTAGCACGGAGACCCTCTATGATACGCGTAGTATATTAGCCAGATTCTTGTCTTAAATTCAAATATGCCTACAGTTGCTGAAATATGCTAGTCTCTTTTGATAGTGACTTGATAGTGATGCCACCATTTAGAACGGAAAAAAATAATAATAATACAACTGGTGACATATACTTGGGTGACGGTCAAAAGAGACTAACTCTTTCTTTCTTTATTTCTTTTGTGGCCCTACCTATGAGAATATTTTACTTTTTGAAAATATTTAATTTATTTTTTTGGTTGAAAGCCCTTGTAGGCAATTGCATTGAAAATATTTTACTTTATACACGCGCCACAAAATTTTATTGTGAAAAAATGAGACTCATTTAATGAGGGCCACCAATTAACTTTCAAAACAGTTTAAATAAAACCTGACAAAATAATGTAACTTTATCAAGTCAATCATAATTTTAACATGCCAGCAACAATGCCTGAAGCCGTGTATTTCTTTTCTCACTAGTGGAAAATAAGGTATCAGGATCGGTTATATACGCATATCAGTATCAGAATACAACCGATCCTGATCCAGGCATTACTGATACTACAATAATCTGGATCGGTTAAATAACCGATCCAGATAGTTAATATTAGGATCGGTTGTCTAAATAACCGATCCAAATTAGTAACTATTAGAATCGGTTGATTACTATAACCGATCCTAATAGGCATTAATCTGAATCGGTTCTTGAATTTATCCGATCCTAAAAAACATTAATATGGATCGGTTCTCAAGCTAAGAACTGATCTTGATAACTATCTGGATCGGTTGTTAGTTAGAACCGATCCTAATAGTTTTTTTACTCATTTTTAATATCAAACAATTAGAATCGGTTGTCAAGCTAATAACCGATCCTGATAATTATCAGGATCAGTTCTTTCTGAGAACCGATCATAATAGTTTTTTTACTCATTTTTTAATATCAAACAATCAGAATCGGTTGTCAAGCTAAGAACCGATCCTGATAATTATCAGGATCAGTTATTTCTCAGAATCGATCCTAATAATTTTTTTACTTTTTTTAATATCCAACAATCAGGATCGGTTCTATAGCTAAGAACCGATCCAGATAACTATCAGGATCGGTTCTTCGCTTTAGAACCGATTTTGATTATTATTTGTAATTTTTTTTAAAATAAAAATAGGTATCTAGATCGGTTTTTAACTAGGAACCGATCCTGATGTTTTATTAAATGAAAAAAAAACTTTTTTATTTAATTGGTGAGCTTCCATATATGCTGGCCCCAAATGCAAAAATATTGTTTTTTTGCATACAACTAAAACATACTAAATTAAATCACATCCTAAATTATCAACTACAACATACTAAATCACATCCTAAATTATCAACTACAACATACTAAATTAAATATCACACAAAAAATAAAAATTGTTACAAAAAATTCATGTTCATGCAAATTAAGTTTACACATCAACCCTAAATTGTTGTACTTCTTCTCGGCTTTATCTCATCTAGGAACATTTGAACCCACATTTTTCGAAATTCGCTCAGGCGTTGTACAGTATGTCTAGCAGAAATATCATGCAATTTTTAAAAGATAGAAGAGCATGCACAATTAATTGTGTATTTCATTATAAGTGAAGCAACAATGCTTAATTACTTTTGGAAAATATATAAATGCATACATACCCTTATGTTCGGAAAAGCATCGAGGTGTTCATTTATTATGTCTTGCATGAGCAACATGACATAATATGCACATTCCCAGCCGGCCGGTTGTTGCGGGCACTATATAACAAGTTTGAGAAAATTGAAATGTAGGTTAATGAGCCTACAAATGGCTTATATGTCTAGATATTCACAACTTTTTGCATCTAAGTCCCTATAATCATATCTCAATAGAAAGTATTACCTTGCAATCTTTATGAACCGTTAAAGGAGTACCCATTTCCCTGATGAAGACACTGTTGAAATATGAACACATTGAACAATCAGTACTTACGAGTGAAATTTAAAATGATAAAATAATAAAAAAATTAGGAAGGCACTTACTCCTCGATCGCAGCAGTGATCATTAGCATTAATTTAAACTTCTTATTGGAATCGTACACGTACAATGCACTTTCTCTTGGCATAAGCACGGTCAAAATCCAATGATCTCTGCATGTTAGGTTTGTAGCATGTCATATTCTATAATTTGTATGAATTGAAAGAAATATAATAAAATTAGAATATATATATAACACTAACACTTGGTGGTAAGGTATGAATATCAATCGCTTGTCCCGATTTTCCTTGAGCACTGTCCCTATGTATTGAAGTACACGACCTCGACTTCATTCAACAGCATGGCATTCGTTCGACCGGGGTCCATGAAACCAATCTGCTCATCGGGAAATTCCTCCATGAATTTGTGCAAATGCCTGCAAAAAAAAGGTATACAGGTGATTTCAATTTTGTGAAAATTGAATTGAAAGTACTAGATTATGCAATTATTACGAATATTAACTCACATCATCCAGATCTGTATAACTGGTACAGTGAGCCACTCCTTTGGTGTAAGCAATGTCGCATAATCATCTGCATAAACGTGTATGGAGTCTGTCGAACAGAAAAGATCAAGTGGCGGATCGATTTTGAATGGACTGCCATCTAGCTCCGAAAACCGATCACACAGCTGCTTGAATGTTCGTCCCAGCTTGTCAAAATTGATACGATCAAACGCCTTGCTGTGACTCGTTGCTTTCCCATCTCCAGGAACTTGTAACTCTTTGCCTGGTTCCTGCAAATTCCATAATAAATTGGAATAAAATCCAGAATCAACTACAACTCTATTATATAGATACAAATTAAGAAGTATAAGAAGTTGTAATAACAATATACCTCAATTGGACCTGTCAATATCATGGACATCGGCCATGCAGTGAAACTGCCGAGGACCGATGCAAGGTTTGAGTGCTCGTCATTTGGTATAGGTAAGGGGAGTTCTATGAAATCTGCATCCTCAATAGCATCCATCGTTACTCTTGCATAGTCGGGCGGCATAGGCATACTGTGAATTGTTCCACCTTGTACGACTGGAACGTGAATTGTCTCTCTGGCCACTACAATAATATTTCCACCTACATCCGCCTGGAGTCTACAGCTCACTTCTGTCTCCTGTACAAATAAACGTTTTTACTCGAATAAAATAATATGTATGAAACTAAGACATGTAATGGAAAATAAATTTGAATTTGCATTACCTCAGTAAACCCGGAAAGATCTGCCAATGGTTTGACTGACTGGCAGCTGCTCTGAACGACTGTTGGGCTAAACATCGGTTTTGGTTGGCCCATTGCCTGCCGAAGCATAATTGCCAGTTCAGATTTCATCTCTTGTCGTAATTTGTCCTCTAGTCCTCTTACTCTCTCCTCCACTCTTTGATCCACTCTCGCGTCAAAATCTTCTTCGGACCTCGAGGGAGTGCGTGTCTTCCTTGTTGAGCTCTTCCCGTATGTTTTCGTCATTGGAACCAGGCCTCCCACTCCTCTCACCCTCCCAAGATGTTCTGGATTTGGCAGAGATTTTCCCAGAACATCGTCGTATCGTGCGACGGCCAACAAGCCTTGTTTGAAAGCCGCTTCTTGTTCTTCCTGAAATGACAACATGCATGTTATAACATAATAAATTAAAGTTGAATTTAAATGAATGGCAATATCTAAATCCTCACAATTCTGTTGATGTCCGGTGCGTATTTATTTGGATAATAGCGTTCCTTGGTCTCGTCGTTGAGTTTCTGTCTTCCTAGTTTCCATGTGACGTACCTATGCTCAACCGACATCTCAATAACATCGTCTTGTGTCAATGCAGTACTACAAGAACCCTGGGAAGACGGATCACTAGATGCTTTCTCGTTTGCAATCGCCTGCATAGCATCTCTAAGCCTATTCTGGAAACCCTCCCCGTTATAACCTCTGGATCCTAAGAAATGTGGGTACTTGTTTTGGGCCTGATTCCCCTTCCCTTTCTGGTTGGCAATCTACAATTTGAAAAAGAAACAATTGGCTTTAATTATAAAAAAAATTGAATTCTTAAATTAGAGATAAGGTAGGTGGTCGGTATAAATAAACATACACCAAATTCCTCCGTCTCTCGGTACGCGACAAATACTTCCCAGTCTTTTTCTTCAATATTTTCCTTGGCAAAATCTGGCGTCCCACCCTCGCGCCACACTTTAGTCATATCGGTTCGCCACTTCCGGTGACGCTTTACCATTCTCTGATAATAATACTTCTTCACCTCTTCCTCGTCCCTTATACCCCAGTCCAGCTGCCAAACAAATAGAAAACAAATTTAGAGTTAGTTAATATCAAACGAAAGCTTTTGAAATTAATTAGTACCATGTTATTTACCTTAAGTGTTTCCCATATTTTGAGCTTGAACTCTTCTGGAACATCTTTCCATCTTTGGTACCTTATAGGAACATTATTTCGTACCAATATCCCAAATTCCGTCGAAAAACACGTTGTCTCTCGAGTAATAATCGGCCGGAAAAATTTGTCAATTTCAAGCTTTTTGCCTTTCTCATTAAACTTGTCCTTAATTTGGTTACGCCCTCTTCCTCGTTTCTTAACCGGGGCTGGCTCACCATCACCTTCCATATCTGCACTTTTTTTAAAATAAATAATAAGTAATAAGTATTACAACTTCTAATACTTGTTAGGTCTCTTTGCAAAACACAGTCATATGTATATATTTTTTTAATGATCTAACATATAAACACACATGGGTACTAGTAACTGAGTCATGCTAATTTTAGGATAATATTGATTTGCATTCACCACAACTAGGTAATAGACAGTGATCGATGCATAATTATAACATTTTTACATTCCTAAATGGTACTCACTTTATTCCTAAATGGCTTGAACATTACGTATAATTAATACTTTTTAAATACAATATGGAGTGCATAAATGACATCGATTGATGGTGCAGAAAATCATGGCCCGTAAAGTGAATTTCTCCTTGCTATATGCATCAAATATCTGCACTCCGGGTTGCCATAATTCCTTTAAATCCTCGATCAATGGCGCTAGATACACATATATGTCGTTCCCGGGCTGTTTGGGTCCTGATATGAGCAAGGTCATCATGATGTATTTGCGTTTCATACATAACCAAGGCAGAAGATTATAAATACACAATAGAACCGGCCAACTGCTATGCTTACTGCTCATGCTACTGTGCGGATTTATTCCATCTGCACTCAGCCCAAGCTTTAGATTTCTCGGGTCACGTCCGAATTCGGAAAACTCTCTGTCAATATTCCTCCACTGAGGAGAATCAGCGGGGTGCCGTAATTTTCCATCTTTTTTCTGATTATCGGCATGCCAACGCATTAGTTTCGCATCTTTAGCATTTGAGAACAAACGTTTGAATCTCGGTTTCACGGGGAGGTACCACAATGCTTTTGCCGGAGGTCCTTTCTTCTGTTTATAATCATCACTTTTATCGCCGGTTAACTGCTTTGGTTTGTAACGTGATACACCACATTTTGGACACTCGTGAAGATTTTTATACTAATTTCGATATAATATACAATCATTTGGACATGCGTGTATTATTTGAACTTTCAAATCTACCGGGCACAATATTTTCTTCGCTTCATAAACATTAGGTGGTATCTCGTTTCCATCCGGAAGCATTTCTTTCAAAGTTTGTAATAACTCAGTAAAACTTCTATCACTCCAACCGTTAGATGCTTTAAGGTTATACAATTTTAATACACCTTTCAATTTTGAAAATTTAGAACAACCAGGATACAATTCTTTATTAGAATCTTCGTACAAATTCTCAAATAAACAATACTGCTTATCATTATCAAAATCCTCTTCTAAATCACGTAACATTTGATCAAAATTATCACATTTATCTACCACCATATCATCATTTTCTTCGGTATGGTATTCCTGATGCTCAGTATGAGTGCCTACGTGGGTTTCCAATCCCCGTAGATCATTCCCGTCATATCCACCGGTATGGTATTCCTGATGCTCAGAACCAGTACCTATGTCGGTTGGCAAACTCTCACCGTGCCATATCCAACACTGATATCCTTGCTTGAATCCACGACGGATTAAATGGTTCCTCACTTGGTTCGGGTTGGAAAATTTGTGACCATTGTTACAATCACGGCAAGGACACGACATCAGTGCACTCCCCTTATTCGCCATATTTTCCATAGCAACTCTGATAAATTCCTCGACACTTGTCGTATATTCATCAGATAGACGTGATGTTTCGTACATCCAACTGCGGTCCATCTGCAATTATAATAAAACACAATTAATTAAGAACAAGGTTGCGGTACTAACTTCTGTTCACAATAGGGCTTACATGGGGCCGGTTACCATCCTATCCCACTCTTTGAATACTAATGCTTCCGAAATTTTCTTAGCTACTAAAACACGACTAACATGTGGCCACATCCTAATTGAGACAAAATATTCAAAGAGCAGTCCCAAAACGGGGACTATTCAAAATTAATCCCTAATGGATTAATTTTGAACGGGTATCAAGACCTAAAGGCATTTAATCAAGATCGGTTGTGGCTCATAAGACAATACTCTAACTAAATACCTAATATAAATACATTTAATCTAGCTAGCAATTCAAAATACATATTCATGCACAAAACTAAGTAAAAATGAGTTTTATGTTGTACTTACAACTTTTTTTGGATGTCGTACCGAGTGAGATGAAGATTGCTGCACCAAATCTCTCAATAATAGCCAATCTACAAAATTAAGATGACATAAAAAAGAGAAAGAAAATAATGAGCTATATATAATTAATGTCAATTATATATCTACAAAATAGATAAAGAAAATACATATGACATAAAAACAAACAAAATGGACTTAAATTTTACATTTATGGAAGTTTTGATCTATTTATTAGCTATTTAGTTGTGTTTATGGCAAAATAAGCACCATATATTCATTTATGCATGTCTTTGTTGGATCCATATAATTAAGCACCATAGAAGCAACACTAATTAAACATGAGTTTTATGTTTTACTTACAACTTTATTTTTTGGATCTCGGATCAAGTGAGATGATGATCGTTGCACCAAATCTCTCAATATAACCAATCTACAAAATTAAACAATCGGAACCTAATTAAGATATAGATGTATATATATATATATATAACATGCATATATATATAGAGATGGACTTAGCTACTTCATGGAGTAAAACGACTTTGTACTCCACGTCATATCTTCATTTTCAAAGTTCAAATAGTCGATTCGAACCTTCCAACATGTTCTTCATATTAAAATGTACTTGGAGACCAAATTTTACATTTTTTGGAATTTTTTTACTATTTATTAAGCCACTTTGAAAATCTGAAAATCCTTATGAACAGTAAAAAACAATAAAAATTTCTGGACCGCCGGATCAGTGATTTTCAAAGTGGCTTAATAAATAGTAAAAAAATTCCAAAAAATGTAAAATTTGGTCTCCAAGCACATATCAATATGGAGAACAACTTGAGCGGTTCGGATCGGTCGTTTGGATTTTCAAAATGGAAATAATGAGGCGTGGAGCACCAAGTCGTTTTACTCCATGAAGTAGCTAAGCCCAGCACTATATATATATATATATTATATATATAGGGTCCGGCTAATTTGCTGCCGGCAGCATTTTAGCCGGAGGTGCTGCCGCCCCTTTTACTGTTTTGTGATGTCCAAACAACAAATTCAAATCGTTAGATGTTTAATCTATATTATAATCTACTTGGAGACCAAATTTTACATTTTTTGGAATTTTTTTACTATATATTAAGCTGGTTTGAAAACTGCTGTTTTCAGTAAATTTCTGCAGCGTTAAAAACAGCGGTTTTCAAACCATCTTAATATATAGTAAAAAAATTCCAAAAAATGTAAAATTTGGTCTCCAAGTAGATTATAATATAAATTAAACATCTAACGGTTTGAATTTGTTGTTTGGACATCACAAAACAGTAAAAGGGGTGGCAGCACCTCCGGCTAAAATGCTGCCGGCAGCAAATTAGCCGGACCCATGTTATATATATATATATATATGTTATATATATATATATGTTATATATCCTAGAACTAAAATATGTATTAAATAAAATTGTAGAATATGGGTCTCAAAAGCACATATATAGCATGAATGTTGAAATCTCCACATACAAAGAAAACCTTGAAATAAAGGTATAAAACTGAAAAGAGAGATTTAGGGTTCATATTTTATATAGTCATAGATCTAGGGTTTATATTTTGAGCCTATATAAATTAATGGTTCTCCATTTAATAGCTAACAAACTAGATATAAAAGATATGATCAATTAATGAACTTGAGAAAACAAGGGAGAGTCGACGGCTGAATTAAAGACCAGCTGCGAGATAGCTGCTGCGCTAATTAATGGAGGCGAGGCCAGAGGAAGAAAGACACCCAAAGGATCTGTCCAGAATAGGACTGAATTAAGCATTAATAGGTACTATCAGGATCGGTTGTTAGTAAAAAACCAATCCTGATACTATCCGGATCGGCTTTTTACTAACAACCGATCCTGATAGTCATATATCAGGATCAGTTGACTATATAAAATCGATCCTGATAGTATCAAGATCGGTTGTCCACAAGAACCGATCCTGATAGTATCAGGATCAGTTGTACATAAGAATCAATCCTGATACTATCTGGATCGGTTTTATATAGTCAACTGATCCTGATAGTATCAGGATCGGTTTTTTATTGTCAACCGATCCTAATATACGAACTATCAACATCGGTTGTACACAAGAACCGATCCTGATACTATCAGGATCGGTTTTTTCTAGAAACCGATCCTGATAGTTGAAATATTAAGATCGGTTGACAAAAAAATCCGATCTGATTAGTTTTTTGAATCGGTTTTGTTAAGAAAACCGTTCTAGATAGGTATTTGTATCGGTTGTTTCATATAGCCGATCCAGATAGGCCGATCCTGATTCCTGTTTTTCCACTAGTGTCTACACCTATAATATCCCTTAACCGGTAATTAAATTTTTAGGAAAAAAGGAGCCTCCGATATGCATATGACGAAAATTGGAATCAAAATCGATCCGATGTTCAGCCAGAGCCGTCTAATTCACGTTAATATTCGTGCACATAGCATTAAAATTCGTGTAGATCAAGTTTGAGTGAATCTTAATATAAATCGGACGGTTCCGATCGAATATTGGACCGATTTTAGTCCGATGACCCTCGAACGCCCCCTATTACCAATCTTTTGAGGTTTGTCTAACAATAATAAATCCTTTATAAAATTAAATATGAACCTTATACAAATTATATATCAAACTTTAGCAAGGGCCTTCATTGATACGCAGTTTTATCCTTCTAAATTAAACAATAAAATTGGCGGATGTACTTGCTTGGTGCTTTCATCAGAGGTCAATTTTCTAGTTTTCAAAAGATCTTTATCTATCCAGCCAATTATATCATTTCTCGCTGGAGAACGAAGTCTTGTAATAAACAAGTGGATAATTCACCTGTCACCCATATAGAGTGGAAAAAACGTAACGTGCTGTGCCGTGCCGTGCCGTGACCAAGTTAATTTTTCACATGTCATGCCGTGCCGTGACTAAAGTGTCAAGGGTTAGTCACAGCATGCGAATGGTCACGCACGCCACGTGAGTCACGCCGTGCGTAAACGTGCCCTGACCATACGTGACTCGAGTGACTCGCGTGACCATTTAATTATAATTTAAGTTAGTTTATTCAAGATTCACCATTAAATCAATATCTAATGGTCCTAATTACACGTGACTCGCGTGACTACGTGCCGTGCCGTGCCGTGCCGTGCCGTGCATGCCAAAGTTTCATAAGATGGACACGGCACGAGAGGCACGCGAATGGTCACGGCACGTAATTGACATGCGTGACGTGCCGTTCCGTGCCGTAACCGTGCCGTTCCGTGACGAAGCCGGCTCCGCGATGCCATTTTTCCCGCTCTACCCCCATAATATAGTTTACTGGTCTTCATCTTAATCTGTCTTTTGGCCAAATTTCTATTTGTCGTTGCTTACGTATTGGCCAAATTCACATGAAAAATATATGCAAGTCATAGGTTTCATGCGGACGGTTTACTGGTAGCAATATCAGTTGTGAAACTAAGCAGTTGGATTTGTTATACAAGACATCAAAACTCACAATAATTCTGTCATTTCATTTAGAAACGAATCAAAATTTTAAAATATCAATTAACTAAAATAATATGAGTAGAACTAGGGGGTGTTCTTAAGCTTATCAAACTCTTTGTGAGCTCAACTTCAAAACCTATCAAATTGACTTCAAACGACGATTCGAAATCGTTAAAACCAATCTAATTCACGACTGATGTGTATACATACAAATTTATAAATTTTTGAATTAATTTAGTATGAACTCTTTATGAGTTCAACTCTAGAAACAATGAAAAATGAATGCAACAAAATTAGCTCATAAATCTTTTTTAACCATCTAATTTTATTGTAAATTAAGTCGAAAATTTATAAATTTGACAAGTAAACACATTACTCATTAAATAAATCGGTTTAAATTTGTTATTTGAAATGATTCTAATAAAATTATTTGAAATTAAACTCACCAAATTCTTTGGTGAGTTGAACAACATATAATTATACTCAAATAGTGTGTGTGTGAATTTACTTACACTAGTATAGAAACGCAAAGCACACACAACATATTAAGTTTGCTCAAAATTCCCAATCCATGTTCAAAGCAAGAAAACACTGTTCTAAAAATTTACTCCCAAAATTTATGCACATTATACACGGTTTTACTGTTTATTACCATGTATAAATGCCCTCCAACATTCATATTAAAAAAAAACCGTGTATGAATGTTGGAGGGCATTTTCAGAAGTTCTGAAGTGCATTTTCAAAAGGATGTATATTAGATGCTCCAACAATTCTACACAGTTTTACTTATAATCCGTGTGTGATGAAATATAATTTTTTTCACGTCATCGATATGTGGCTTTCTGTTATAATGCATCTCTCTCTATTTTTTCGAAGTTATTTCTAAAGCATCTCTTCCTTGTAGGCTGTACATATATTTCTCTGAGTCAACTAAATCTAAACAGACAAGCCTAGGGCGAGGGATAAGGCAAGAGGCGATATCTTCACCGAAAAGACGATCTTCGACGAAGAAATTTCAAATGGCCATAACTCGGAGCTTGAGTGTCCGATTTTAGCGTTTTATGACTTTTCGGAAAGTTTGCAACAAGAAGATATCGATTTTGACCGCATAGCAGTTTTTGAAATTTCAGAATTACAAAAAAATAAGAGAAGAGACTCAAAACTTGAGTTGAAGTTTCCGATTATGTTTTTTCTTTCTAATTTTCAATTTTTTTGTCCTTTACTATACTTTTTCTGAGACATTATTTATGTAAATGTATGAAGTCTTAGATCTAGAGTTTTTTTATTGTGTTTTTATTTTTTTTAATTAGAATGCTATTCATATAACTAATAATATGTGATGTTATTGTAATTGTTGTTTATATTGGTAAATGTAGTGTTGTAGTGTTTAAATTTAGTGTTTTTGGTATTTAGATTTGAATTTAAATCTAGAGTTTGATTTGAATTCAAATCTAGAGCTTCATGTGATTTTTTAAAAAATTTAAATTTATGCTTTAATAACCGTGTATGATGTGTGTTTTTATACACAGGTTTGATTTAAAAACCGTGTATGATGTGTTTTGGCGAAATAAATATGAATTATACACGGTTCGAAAACTGTGCACAATTTAACAACCCTATTGTATACGACTCTCATAGACACAGTTCGAAAACCGTGTAAAAACCCATTTTTGTACCGTGGTTAGTACGTTTTCTGTACTAGTGTTATATGGTATTATGTATTAGATACCTCATAAAAAAAAATATGCAGATGCGCGTATTGAAATTCAAATGCAAGAGTAAAACATGATGTTTCTGCAAAATAGGTGGACTTCCTCCACTACTTTAATTAAACAAACAAAAAGAAGTTTTCCTCTGCTATCCTTGTGGGGATCGCATACTTTTTTCAGATGTGGGATTCGCATAAGAGAGAAAAATAGATGCCCCCATAAGAGAGAAATATGAAACGCGATCTAAACCGTCCGATTAATAGAAAGAGACGTCATCTCAATGATGTCAAGTGCATCGCGTCATCTAAAACTGTCCAGTGTCTGCTCTGTGTGCCCTGCGCTTTTTGACCTTAAACTCATGTTCTTTGGTTTATATCGTACGTAACCTAAAAAATCATTTGAAGAAAGTAGAAGAATATACCAAGTAGGTAATAGGTGGGCCATTACATGACCCGCAAGTTGAACTTAAATTACGGGAAATTCCACATATGCCCTTTCCTATACGATCACTGAAGCTGCATAAGTTAGCTATACCTATTTTAATTATTTTTTAGATAAGGATCAGATGAGCACTGGTACCATGCCAGTACACAGAAAGCATCAATACAGAAAAAAACAAAACAAATAGAGCAGAACAGAACTTAGCAACTATATATGATCACCACCATGCATCAAACTGTCAAAGAACAGAACAGAACTGAAAACTGATATCGTAGAACAGAACCAATCAAACTCATAAAGACACAAGGCAAACTGTGATACATAGCAATCCCAAGGTTCAACAACCAATATATATAATATCCTCTCAGCAACTTCCTTCACCTCTTAGTTATCAGTTCTCTATGTAAGCGCCCAATAAAAAGCTAAAGGACCGCTAAGCATACTAACATTTACCATCAATAATCCTTTGATCCAATTGCTCCGTCTAACTGGATCGGATGCAAGCCAGAAGCAAACAATAAGACTAAATGTGGAGAAAACAATTGGAGTTCCAACACTTGCTATGAGTTTCATCCTCTGAAAAGTAAATTCAAATAAGGATCATAATAAATATAGCTAGATTAAATGATTAAATGATTAAATCTTAGAGCCTAATAATAATAAGTGAAAATAATAGAAATAGTGATGATATAAAGTATAAACAAAAAATAGCTTATGAAGGGACAAGGAATGCGCAAAGACTAACCCCATATGTTGTATGGACCCCGTGAAGGTCTCCGGGTAGGAAGAGAACACCAACCATTGTGGCGGAGAAAAGGGTGGAGGCAGCGATGAACCTCAACCACGCAATCTGATCTGATTGATTTGGAACTAAGGTGAGGTCAACAACATCTGGCTGTGCCTCCACATCAAATACTACTGCTGTATCGTCGCCTGGGAACTGAAGATTCTGATCAGCTGTCATTGCTGCTGGCTGCGCCTCCACATCATCCACTACTGCTGTATCGTTGCCAGGGAACTGAAGATTCTGATCGACTGCTATTGCTGCTGGTTGCTGAACCTGAACTGGACGAACACCTCCCGTGACAATTACAGCCTCCGTATTTCGGGGGGTAGGATGTGGGCCCCCCAGGTGAGGTTCACCTTCAAAAGATGATAGTTCAACTGTGATAGCAGCATTGTCTATGAGTTGATCATTTATAAGAAGTACTTCTTGGTCGTTGAGATAACTAAGAGAACCAATGTCCTCCATTTCAAAAAATATGACAAAAGATAGCAAGGGTCGGAGGGAAAGAGGGTTGGTCGGTTGGATACTTGGATGTATATATAAGTGAAAGTTAGAAAGAGAACTTGTGAGGGCGTATATTTAACGCAGCAGGGCGTGTGCATGAATGTCCGCATCAATTTCGGAAAAAAAATATTCGGTGCAACTCAAGGAAGCAAGTGGTGATAACGAAGAAGAAATATCATTGTATTTATTAGTAGAACTAGAGCTTTCTTAAGTTCACTAAGTCCGTTTGTAAACTTGACTCTAAAATCTATCAAATTAACTTGAAATGACGAATGTAAACTGTTAGAACCGACCTACCTCATGAGTGATGAATCTTAATGCAAAAAAGTTAAAATTTTCAAATTAATTCTATATAGAGTCAAGTGGTAAAAAAAATATTCAAAAATGAATGCATTAAAATTAATTTATAAACCTTCTAATTTTGACCGCTTGACTTTATACGAAGTTATTTTTAAAATTTAAAATTTTCGCATATAAACGCATCACTCGTAAAGTTGATCGGTTTTAAATGTTTGGATTCGTCGTTTGAAACCAATCCGATAGGTTTTAGAGTTAAGTTCACAAATAAGCTTAGTGAACTTAAGAACACGCTAGTTCATTTGAAGTCAATCTGATAGATTTTAACGGCTTGGATTCGTCGTTTAAATTAACAAATTACTTTTTAATTTATTCATAATATATTATCCAATTATAAATTTAAAACTTTATTATTATCATTGTTTTTGTTGTTCTTGGTATAATTATTGTTATTATTTTTATTTTTTATTTACGACCTTTTTACTATCCACTTTGCATTAATCATTAAGTTAATATTTTTGGTACCGACACAACATTTCTACGTTTTTAAATATTTTTAGACAAATTTGCCCCTCATTAAATGCTCTCTCTTATGATACTTCCATTCCTTTTAAACAAAAGAACTTTTTATATATAGTAATTTCATTAAAAACAAATTGTATTGAAGATTGAATCTTACAATTATAAGGGCACTAACTAGGAGAATGAATTCAAAAAATTCCTAAGACCAAGCTAGTTCGTTTGAAACCTTATCCATATATAGGCTCTTTATTGAATACGGTACGGATCGGGTAAACGGTTAAAACAATATCATTGACACCTCTACTGGAAGGCCGGTCATGACCATGCGCTAAACACTAAATTAAACAGGTACCGACTACCAACTTTGAAAACTCAAACCATTGATATTGATTGCGTTAAGGATAAAAGAAACATTGAAATTGATAATTAACGACACCAAAATATTACTTATTGTATGTTTCCAATTATATAATTATCTGAAATTTTTTTAGTTTCCACAGTAATAATTCAAAATTAATTAGTTACCACCCTAAACTTTAAATTTGAAAAAAAAAATACTACCTACGCAAGTTCAGCATGAATATTGGCGCACCAAATGTGTGTGTGTGTGTTTTTTTAATCTGATCTCATTCTTATCATGGAGATAATTGGAAATATCATGTGATCATTGTGGGTCCCATCTCATATAATTTTGAAGAAAATTACAAATGAGAATATGCTGATACTAATACTTTAATATATATATATATATATATATATATATATATATATATATATGTATATATATATAGAGAGAGGTGGGATCGGATTACACCGTTTTTTGGTGACATCGAATGACATCGTCCATTTTCAAAGTCCAAACAGTTGATCCAAACCGTTCAATATGATGAATATATTAAAATGTGCTTGCAGATCAAATTTTACATTTTTTTGAATTTTTTTACTATTTATTAAGATGGGTACAAAAATTCAATGGTCTGAAAACAACGATTTTGTAAAGTACTTAATAAATAGTAAAAAAATTCAAAAAAAATGTAAAATTTGATTTGCAAGCACATTTTAATATATCCATCATATTGAACGGTTTGGATCGACTGTTTGGACTTTGAAAACTTTGAAAATGGACGATATAATTCGATGTCACCAAAAACGGTGTAATCCGATCCCTCCTCATATATATATATATATATACACACACACACACACACACACACCAAGAATATGTGATGCTTTAGTAACATATTTCACTATGTTAATGGGCATTTGATGATATTATTAAAACATTTCACTTATTTGTTTGATAATTATTTATTTATATATTTTTAATTTAAAGTGGATAAAAGAAGACACGTGTTGCTCTAAGTAACCATCAGTAAATGATTACTTATTATAATTAAAGCCACCAACCTTGCTCTTGACAGCTTTTAAGTTTTAATCCACTCAAAAGAAGTGACTATATTCAGAAGATATTATTAACATTCACGTCATAAATAACTTAAGAGAAATTTTATAAATTAGTCTGTTGTCACTTAGCTAGCCAGCTTTAGAAACCGGCCGGTTCTCATAAAGGCACATTAAAACCTCTGCACAAATTTTGTTCAGGGGATAAGAATGAAATGAGATTAAAAAAAAAACACATTTGGTAAAAGCACACTAAAAACCTCTGCACAAATTTTGTTCAGGGGATAAGAATGAAATGAGATTAAAAAAAAAACACATTTGGTAAAAGCACACTAAAAACCTCTGCACAAATCTTGTTCAGGGGATAAGAATGAAATGAGATTAAAAAAAACACATTTGGTGCGAAAGCTGGATTTGTGCACCAATTGAACTGGTGCGCCAGCCTGGTTTGCGTATCAAATTGGTGCGCAAGCTGGGTTAGTGCACGCGCCAATATTTGTGCGCCAGCTGGTCTTGTGCATGTGGTATTTTTTCAAATTTAAAGTTTAGGATGGTAACTAATTAATTTTGAATTAGTACTATGATAATTAAAAAAAATTCAATATAATTACTATATATGAATATAGAATAATAAAAAAATGGGTATTATTTTCTTTTTTTCAACTATTTCATATATTGCGAGCATTTAAAAAATGCATCAACAAAATAAAAATATTTTCTTTCCATCAAAATTACTATACAAGCGGAACAAAATTTTATGGACAAACTTTTGTATACTATTACTGGACAAACTTTTGTATACTTTTTCATCACTTTTTGTATACTTATTCTTTCCATCAAATATTTTTGTATACTTTTTCATCCCTCCAAGCAAAGAATTATATTATTCGTGGAATCTACTGCGTTGAAAAAGTATGTACGTAAGAGTTGCTTTTACATATGCTCTTGAAGGATGTAGAAGCATAGAAGAGTGAGGCTATGGTGCTATGCATAGCACGGATGGCTAGTGTACTACGGCTCAATATGGTACTTTTTAAAATCCTAACGGTCGATCCGACCGTTCAATGTGATAACCATATGAATATGTACTTGCAAACTAAATTTTATATTTTTTCAAATTTTTTTACTATTTTTTCAGATAGGTAGAATTTTGATGGTCCAGAATTTTCAAAAAACACTGATTTTTCTACCTATCTAAAAAAATAGTAAAAAAATTCGAAAAAATATAAAATTTAGTTTGCAAGTACATATTCATATGGATATCACATTGAACGGTCGGATCGACCGTTAGGATTTAAAAAGTACCATATTGAGCCGTAGTACACTAGCCATTGGTGCTATGCATAGCACCATAGCCTCACTCAGCATAGAATATATGCAGTCAAGGCGGCGACGTACTCTAAAGTGTTATTAAGATGAGAAAAGGTTTCTATACCCAACTTATTGTACCCGTTTTTTACCCACGCTGTTTCGGTCCCCACTTTATACGCGTTTCAAACTGTTCCATAACTGTCTTATATAATCTCCGATCTCTCCTCTCTGTTCGTTTCTAAAAATATTCTCTCTTATGTTCGCTTGCTCCGCTAATATCGTTGCTCTTTCTAGGGTTCTTTTCCGTTTCAAAAAATTCTCCGCTGATTGCAAACTTAGGGCCGCGTACCTGTTTAGTAAACTTCATTCGTTAGCCCTAGGTATTGTAACGCTGAGAAGACGAAATCTGAAAAAGTTTCTAGGTATCGTTCGCTGACGAATCTCAGCCCTAGGTATGGTAACGTTCAACGAGATCTGAGAAGACAAAAACGTAGTAGAACGTTACCATACCTAGGGCCACGTACCTGTTTAGCAAGACTTTGCCATAAATACTTCGAGAAGCATTTATTTGGTAATATGATGAAAAAGGAATTTTTTTGAGCAATTGCATATAGCAAGCTACGGGTGACACATGTACATTTCATAGCTTGATTTTCAAAGATTCAAAGGTTGAATCCGTCTCACTATCGAATCCAAGTGCCACTCGTCATTATTTGATTCGGTGAGTACAAGTTAAATTAGAAATATTAGTATTTTAAAGCTTTGTCGGTTATCAATATTTAGGTGTTGTTTTTTCGAATCTTTCGTGTCATGATAATTATCGAATTTTCCTTTGAACATTAGAAAGTGTTCTGAACAAAATATGCAGTGTCACCAAAAACTTTGATTTTACACCAATTATGTACGTAAGATTTGCTTTTACATGAAAAAGTATGTACGTAAGATTTGCTTTTACATATGCTCTTGAAGGATGTAGAAGCATAGAATATATGCAGTCAAGGCGGCGACTCTAAAGTGTTATTAAGATAGATGCGGGGCTTGGGTCATCTCTAATTACTTCTTTTATAGGACCGTGTGTACAGGGGCGGACCCAGTGTATTCCGGGGGGTGGGGGGGGGGGCATTTTTGAATTTTAGTGGAGATTTATCGGTTCCGACCGACTTTGTCTCCTCTGAAATTTTTTTTGTCCCCCTCTGAACGTTTGATTTGTAATTCGGGTCAAATTTAGGGTTAAAATTGAAATAAATTTGTTGAATTTTGATTGGTAATTAGAATTATAAGTCAGAGAATCAGAAATTACAAGTCAAAGCATTGTAAAGTATAAGTTAAAACATTATTTTTTTATCGAGTATCCAATTGGTTAATGGATTTAAACTCGATTAGGTAATTAAACCCGATTCGATATTTTTTTTCCCCTCCTGACGAAAATCCTGGATCCGCCCCTGTGTGTGTAAGAGTCAGATCAGTTACAAATCTAGCACCTTACCAACACAATCAAATATAATATATGAGGAGGGATCCAATTACACCTTTTTTGGTGACACATCATGACACCGTTTTTTTATAGATCAAATTTTGCGATTTCAAAATCCAAACAGTCGATCCGAACCGTTCAACATAATCACCATATTAAAATGTGCTTGGAGATCAAATTTTACATTTTTTTTGAATTTTTTTACTATTTATTAAGATGGTTACAAAATTGCTGTTTTTCAATGGTCTGAAAACAACGATTTTGTAACCATCTTAATTAATAGTAAAAAAATTCAAAAAAATGTAAAATTTGATCTCCAAGCACATTTTAATATATCTATCATGTTGAACGGTTTGGATTGACTATTTGGACTTTGAAAATAATAAGTGTCAAAATATGTCACTAAAAAAGATGTAATTTGATCCATCATCGTTATATATACAATATATGGCTGCCACAAAAGATCCCTTTTTTTACAGATGGAAATTGTCATTCGTCTACCTGATGTGTGAACTTGGAGCTAGAAAAGGTCCTTGCCAGTTGGCTATCTGTACGAATATCCCTTTCTAAGAAAACAAATTATCGGTAGAAAAATCAAAAAATTAATGTGTTAGCATATCCCAAATGAAAACACACGGCGAAAGATCGAAACTAAATATATATATAACTTTTTTGAAATTATGGTTCGGGAATCAAACTAATCAACACACTTTCAAACCATTAGACTAAAGACATAATTTTGAAACTAAAAGTTAATATTCAGTTTATTTGTATATTTTTATTTAAGCATAATAAATTTATTTAATATTCAGTTTGATTGCAACAGTATATCTGTTTATATAAGAATACCAAGGCTTTAGAGCCGTTAACATATCTAACTAAAAGGAAATAAAAACAACGGTTCTTCAATTTAAACGGTGTTGTTTTGAAGACTTAATTAGCTTAGTCTTTGAAACACCATTTTCATGATAAGTGGAATAATGCTCAACCGTAGAACACAGCCAAATTATATTTTTAAATTACATACCAATGCTCATATCAAGTATACATCATGCATAAAACCTGACCTAACTTTCAAACCACTTCTCATTTATTAACCACCTTGATTATCTCTTTAATGAGTAGGGAAAATCAATAGAAACTAGGAGTATTTTATTTCATAAATTTACAAGTCAAATATATTATTGATTTCATGCATATATCTTCAAAAAGTGGTCTAATCAATTAGAGGAATGTCTAATCAATAATGATAACATTGAGCTGCTAATTCCAGACTCTCAAGCGCAAGACTACGTACTGCTCAATATGGACCTGCTAAATTTAGATCCTCAAGCCCAAGATAGCCTTTCAGTACCGGGTTTAGGCTCGATCGTTAAGCATTCAAGGTTCAGTGGGCCTCGAAGTCGGTCTTCCGGGCCGCACTAATCACGAAATTTCTCGGCCAGAACACAACATAGGCATGCTTGGATACATCGTTGATCAAACATTGGGTCCGAATAGATCAGATACCATTTGGTGGTTAAGGCTACTTGCTGCCATCAGCCTTGTCGCCGCCACAACAATTGGTATTGTCTTCCTACCTGGATACCTTCACGGGGTCGATGCAACATATCGGGTAAGTGTTCCTTTCTTTATTTGTTCAGCCCTCATCTGTATTTTTTTTTTATATCATCACTATTTCTATTCTATTATTTTTAATTATCGGGCTCTAATATTTATTTAAATTTATTTCGTAGAGGGTGATGCTCATAATGGCAGTCGGGGCTCCAATTGTTGTTGCAGTGTTCACTCTTTTGCTGAGTTTGTCTTGCATCTGATTCTGACGGACGGAATTTGAACTGGATCACAGGATTATCGGTGGCAAATGTTAGCATGCTTGCCGGTCCTCTAGTTGGCGCTTCAACGGGAAACTGGATCACAGGATTATCGGTGGTAAATCGGTGGTAAATCTTAGTATGCTTGGCGCTTCAATGGGAAACTGGAAACTAAAAGGTAAAGACTCAAGAAAGCTGCTGAGAGATATTTGATTTTATTTGAAATCGGTTTATCAGGGTATGTTTGTAATTTTATGTGTTTTCGTTTGTCTTGTTATACAGAGGATGCAGTTTTGTTCATACTTGTTTAGTGTAAAACATGTAAATGTTTCTCTTTTTTTGATATAATGGACGTGTATTTTTCTGAACCAATTACTATTCGTTAAAATAAATCTTTGTTTTTGTTGCAATGACTATTCGTTATAACCCGTATCAGATCAAATCTGACAGAAAATCTGAAAAATAGGATCTGTGTATGTATCTCTGGAATATGTGAGGTTATCCTTGCTTGGTGCTCTTCTATATTGGTACACATTTTTCCTTGCCTACTGATGCATGCCTTCCATTCTGACTGAATTTACAAGCCCAACAAATGACAAGTACTTATGGGCCCAGTCAAGGGGTTTTAAAATTCTGGGTCAGTCCAAATTAGCCCAAATTAGTCCAAATTAGCCCAAATGACAAGTACCTTCTCTCTTCTCTCTCTCTCCACTTCCTTTCTCCTCTCCCCTCTCAGAATCCCACCTTCACCTGGAGCCTGGAGGCAATAAACGAAATCCCTGATTTGCTTTCACCGACCAATTAACGGCTGCTGCTGTCACGGAGATGGAACTCCCCGAACGCCCGTATCCATCTCTCGATCAATGCGTTAGCACTACTCAACTCATTTCCTTCCAATTAGACAACCCCAAGGTAATGATTGGAGAGACAAGCGATGAAGAAATAATAGTCTCTTCTTCGAATTGAATCATGAATTGAATAGGGTAATTCGGATTTATAAGAAAACAAAAAAAAAATGAAACCATTTGAGAAAAAAAAAAGGATGAACCCGTTCTAATCATATTTGTGGCTAAAATGTGGGACCCAGGATGGTCTTCATACTCGGCATACGGAACGCCCATTTCATACCAGGTGTACTGGGCCTTGAAGTCGACCTTGGTTCTCTTAATGATCTCAACGACCAACAAGTGCTTTCCACAAATCAAAGAAAAGGAAATACTCAAGAAGGGTGATGCCGTGATGTCATTTCAAATTAAGAAGGGTGATGCCGTGATGGGAATAAATATCAGGATACCTGGCCCAAATAAGTAAAATGGGCTTGGGCTACCAGCCCATTAATGAATCTCACCAATCATTCGGAAGCTACGTCTGATTTCGAGGTGTTCCTCTCACGTGAACTAGATCAGGTGTTTCGGAGATAAAATCGCTAATTTCACTTAATCCAGCAACAATGGTACCTACTGAACATAACATAATTTGATTAAATGCTTGATAACAAGCTTTTCTGTCCAATTCCCTCTCTGGCAATCAAAGTTAACATGAGTACAAAAAGTAATTTGATGTATTAAAATTTAAAAACACATAACAAACATTGCAAGTTTTTAGCAACAAACCTCTCTGTTATTGTTTACAGATATTTCATCTGCATAAGAAATAGAAGGTAAATAATTAGACTAATAGAAAATTCAAAGACCGGATTAACAGTTTTTTTTATGTATACTTAAATTTGAGTTATACATCTGTACAGGTATGTCAAGAAAAATGTTGCATTGCTAATTATTCTTAACTATATATCCATCGAATTTACATTGTGCCTCTTCCATTGAAAATCTTTCTCAAACAATGATTTAATTTAACCACAAATTTTACAATTTTTAAAGTTCCTAATTTTATAATGTAACACCATAGAATTAAATTACAAGTGATCCCTTTTTTTCTCTCTTATTTTTTTTTTTGGTAAAGCAGACAACAACCTGTCCGTTTTATTTCTGTTTGGAAGCTTAAAAAAAATATTATTACTTTATTTTCAATATGCACAAAAATTTGCAATTCCACCTCAATTTGGATAAATATAATTGAAGTATTACTTTCAACTAAGTGGCAGAGAAGAAGTCAAATACTTCATTCTATCCATATACCATTTCCGGTATTATCAGGGGCGGAACTAGAAATTCATGATAGAGGTGATAAAATTTAAAATGAACAATATATATTGTTGGTGGGAATTGAATTCTAGCTCTCTACAATCACAAAGTAAGCTCTAACCACTAAACTGCAAGTAAACATATGATATTTCATGAGGAGGCTGGACTATATAAAAAGTTCTAAAAAAGTAAAACTCAATTAAATTTCAATATACATAACTAAAATATTAAAATTATAAGGTGGCTTAGCACCCGTACTTGTGAATGTAGATCCGCCCCTGGGTATTATTGGTTAGATTCCTAAAATTAAGCTCTCATTTGGATGTATATAGCTTGTGATTAGGGGTGGCAAAAAACTCGTATCTCGTAGCTCGATCGTGACTTGCACCTGACTCGCTCGCTAATAGCTCACTCGTTACGGGACCGAGCTGTTAACGAGCCAGCTTGCCACTAGCTCGGTCCAGAATCAACGAGTTTAAGCTGGAGTCTACCTTGTTCGCCAGCTCATGAGCTAGCTCAGCTAGGCATCAATTTGTGAATTTGTATCAATTTGTATGCATTTTATACTGTCTAACTTGGTTCAACTCAGTCCAAAAAGTTTATATAATTTATTTTCTTCTTAAAACAAGATCCAGTCAGACCCAGTGAGCTAACTTGTCAGCTCGCGAGCTAGTTCGGTCCAAGTCGTGACGATTTCAAGCTGAGATGTCAACTCGAACCTCTAAAGTCAAGCTGGGCCCAGCTCGTGACGAGCTAGCTGGTTGCCACCCCTACATGTGATGGAGCCCCATGACCCAAGTACAATTTCTAGATTTGTTGTGGCGCTTGTCTAAACTGGTTACTTGCCAATCTAAATAGAAGGATTCGTCAATGATTCACAAATGCTCCATCAATTTATTCGGATTTTGATATATCTGATGAATGACTCGACGATTATTTCGATAATCATGTATTGCTTATTTATCTTCTCTTATTGTTATAATTAGATATCTATATCTCTCTATTTATTTGTGATTTTGTATATACATATTCCGCATATATGAAGTAAGAATTGTGTTTTTTTGTTTTTGGTTGTATGAATTACCAAAAAATTATTTTGAATAGCTTATGGTTCACCGACTCGCTCGCGTTAGCATTGCATAAAATTATTTTGAATAGGAAAATATGGGCCAAAATAATATTATCCTATCAAGTATCAGGCTAATTTTTTTTTTTTTTGACAAATATGCTCAAAATATTTACATTAAGGTGAACAAATTTTTTTTTCTGTGCTAACTAAAAACTATTAATTCAAACTAAGGACAAAACCGGAAAATTTATTGTAACTTGCAAAGGAAAAATGTGCAACATTCTTATACTCTCAACTTGAAGAACGTACGTATGCAGTTAAACTTCAGACATAATATTAGAGGAGGGATCTAATTACATTCTTTTTTTGGACACATCTTGACACCGTTTTTTTATAGGTCAATTTTGTGATTTCAAAGTCTAAATAACCGATCCCAACCGTTCAACATGATGGATATATTAAAATGTGCTTGGAGATCAAATTTTACATTTTTTTGAATTTTTTTACTATTTATTAAGATGGTTACAAAATCGCTGTTTTTCAATGGTCTGAAAACAACGATTTTGTAACCATCTTAATAAATAGTAAAAAAAATTCAAAAAAATGTAAAATTTGATCTCCAAGCACATTTTAATATATCCATCATGTTGAACGGTTGGGATCGGCTATTTAGACTTTGAAAATGATAGGTGTCAAAATGTGTCAAAAAAAAATGGTGTAATCCGATCCCTCCTCTATTACTATATATGTACCATAAATATAATTACATAAAGTGCTGGGCTTAGCTACTTCATGAAGTAAAACGACTTGGTGCTCCACGCCTCATTATTTCCATTTTGAAAATCCAAACGACCAATCCGAACCGCTCAAGTTGTTCTCCATATTGATATGTGCTTGGAGACCAAATTTTACATTTTTTGGAATTTTTTTACTATTTATTAAGCCACTTTGAAAATCACTGATCCGGCGGTCCAGAAATTTTTACTGTTTTTTACTGTTCATAAGGATTTTCAGATTTTCAAAGTGGCTTAATAAATAGTAAAAAAATTCCAAAAAATATAAAATTTGGTCTCCAAGTACATTTCAATATGAAGAACATGTTGGAAGGTTCGAATCGACTATTTGAACTTTAAAAATGAAGATATGGCGTGAAGTACAAAGTCGTTTTACTTCATGAAGTAGCTAAGTCAGACTCATTACAGAAATTGTAACTATTTTTTTTAAAACATGACGAGTAAAAAAAAATGTATTAATAATTACATGAAGATTCTAAAAATTTGCAAATTCTACAATATAATTTCTTCTCTTCTATTTATTTTATTTTATTTTGGTATTTTGTTACTTGTGTCGATCGACCTTAATTATTATACATATTTTGAACATGATTAACATTTCTTCATAAATTTGTCTATATATATAGAAGCAGCGGAACTATATATTGATAAGTTCGTTCAATACGAAATTGACTTAGAATACAGTAAAATCGACCTCCTAAATATTTATATATGAGACTGAATTGCATTATTAACCAGAAACCATTGCTCCTCCCAATACTTTACGGTCTATGTGAATCTCGTGTAGCCTTTTACTTCTTTTTTTTTTTTAATCTTCACAGAAGTTGCAAAGTTGTGAGCTTTTACTTACTGTCTGTGCAACTTATATATATATATAGAGTGATGCTATGGTGCTTTAGGAAGTAAAGAGGGTGTTTTACTTCCCGCTCATATTTCTATTTTCAAAGTTCAAATTATAGTCAATCCGAACTTCTCAGCATGATCTTCATGTTGAAATGTACTTGGAGACCAAATTTTACATTTTTTAGAAATTTTTTACTATTTTCTTAGAATTTTTGAAAAACATTGTTTTTCTGAATTTTTTATTATTATTTTATTTAATGAAAAGCTGTGATTTTCAAAAATTCTAAACAAATAGTAAAAAAATGAAAAAAAATGAAAATTTGGTCTCCAAGCACATTTTAATATGAAGATCATGTTGGAATATTCGAATCAACTGTTTAAACTTTAGAAATAGAGATATAAGCGGGAAGTAAAACACCATCTTTACTTCCCAAAGCATGGTAGCCTATACACACACACACACTTCAGTTTCAACTAGCTAGTGCAAAATTTAATTACATATGTGTGTAGGGTCAAACTAAAATAAATCCAACTGTCACTGGAGGGGATTTATCAGTCTATCATTGGTTTAATTTGTCTTAATCCGATGTGGGTCGTATGGGAATGTTTAATTTCTCTTATCATGACTGAGAATGGAGAGTAGAACTGACCGGCTCATCAAATTTAACAAGTAACTAAAAAAATGAATGAATATGTTGTTTTAAGTTTTTAATAGTTAATTAAATATCATTTTGTTAACCTTATTGATGTCTTAATCTTAGAACAAGAGAGCTAAAAAATATTGTAACAATTTTAATTTAGAACTAAATTTAAATATAAACATAAAACATTATTTATTTGATAAGCTTAAGATTCCTTAATTAGGTTAGTCCATCAGGAGATTATATATTTAATCAATCTGACGCAGATTAGCAGGTTGGTTTTGGAAAATGAGATTGTTCTTTAACCATTGAGAGAAAAAACGCAACAATAAATTAAGGATGAGTCAGGTCTTCATAGACTAACGACTGCTCTCTCAAAAAAGGGAGACCGTTTATGTCTAAACAAGGGGGCGGTAAAAATACAGCATTAAATATTAGATAGAAGATTCACTTTAAGGCCGTTCATAGACTAACGACTGCATTGCTTACAGCCTAAGTTACTCGGATACGCTATATTGGGTCCCGTATCCGTATCGGGTGCGTATCGGATACGGATACGCGTACGATACGGCTCCGATACGTATCTGATACGCCAGCTGGCGTATCCTTAACACTCTGATACGGTCAAAGATACGCGTTGAAACGTGCTGATACGGCTCTCTCTGCTCAGATACACCTGCAAACGCTTCTGATTCCTTCTGTGAGCCGCGCGTGGACCGGGTTTATTTCTCTCCATTTCACACCATGGTCCATGAGCCGCGTAGACCAAGGGAAAAGTGCAAAAATCCTGCTCCAACCGGGAATCGAACCAAGGATGTGAGGGTAATGCACCGAGCACCTCAACCACTGCAACCAATCAACTTTGTTGTTATAACATCATATCTTATATATATAACTTATATAAAATATCTTATTCAGGATTTTTTGATAATTAATTTATATAATACAAGTGTTGAATTAATAATATAATTAAAATAATATATAATAGGCGTATCGTATCCGAGATTTTTAAAAATTGTCGTATCGCCGTATCCGTATCGTATCCGAGATTTTTAAAAATTGCCATATCGCCGTATCCGTATCGTATCCGATACGATACCCGTACCCGTATCCATGCAACATAGCTTACAGCATTTTTGAACTGAGAGTTTAGGAGCTAATTAATAAGAGTGTGTGTAACCAAGCCCAGTTACACAAACAAATATTATTAGACAGAATCACACAAGATTCACGTAAAGACAAAAAAAAAACACGCAACATTCTTGAACTCAGTCAAATGATAAGAAATATAAAGCTCTTTTCTCTCTCTCTCCACTATATAAACCCTCCTTGCGTTCATATTTTCATCCAAATCTCTCTCTCTCTCTCTCTCTCCTATATAAACCCCTCCTTCCGTTCATTTTTTCATCCAAATCTCTCTCTCTCTCTCTCTCTCTCCCTCATTCATCAAACTGTCATAGACGAAGCCATCCAGCCCCTCACCATTGTAATTGACCAAGGTAGTAAAGTTTCTCTTTATGTTAATTTGATCTTTTAGTATTTCGTTTAATGCCCATTAAAATTTATTCCTACTTGAATAGTTAATACAGAGTGAAGACATAACCCCATTGTATATAAATATTGAATCGGATTATAAGTTCTCTTACGGCTTAAAGTACCAAATAAAATCTGATATTAACCTCTGGAAAAAACGATGAGAATATATCTCAGATTTTAGTACCACATTAATTTCATTGTCTCATATATATATATATGAGGAGGGATATATCGGATTACACTTTTTTTTTGGACACATTTTGACACCTATCATTTTCAAAGTCCAAATAGTCGATACAAACCGTTCAACATGATGGATATATTAAAATGTGCTTGGAGATCAAATTTTGCATTTTTTTTGAAATTTTTTACTATTTATTAAGATGGTTATAAAATCGTGGTTTTCAGACCATTGAAAAACAACGATTTTGTAACCATCTTAATAAATAGTAAAAAAATTCAAAAAAAATGTAAAATTTGATCTCCAAGCACATTTTAATATGGTGATCATGTTGAACGGTTCGGATCGACTGTTTGGATTTTGCGATCACAAAATTGAATTGTAAAAAACAATGTCAAGATGTGTAAAAAAAAAAGGGTGTAATTGGATCCCTCCTATATATATACATTCTCCTCGTTTTTTTTTTTTGCACTCCGGTACTCCCAGGGGCGAATCTAACCTCAATGAAGGGGGTCAATTGACCCCATTCATTTTGAATTTTTTTTTTATTTATACCTTATTTTAATATAGTTTAAAGTAAAATATTATAAATAGTGTGAAATTGATCCAATTTGTAGTAGAAAAATTTAATATGCTTGATCCTCATTCACGTTTGACCTCCATAGTCTGAAAGTCTGGCTCCACCCCTGGGCACTCCCAATCGAGAGCAGACTGTAGCCCAAGAATGGAGATAATTGAAGTTTGGACCGTCGACGCTGTAAGGACAGTGCGATCAGATTCTGAAGGTGAAAATCACCTCCGGTGCCCACAGCCTCGCCTCCAAACTACGGAGGCGCTAATTTTCCCGGGAGGTGTTCAACCGGTTAATTTTCATCAAACCTTAGTTGGTCTGCCAGAAGGCTCAGAACAAAACACAGGTGGCCATGGAGATGGTGTTGATTCCACCTCATCAGGTCCGAATCAATCAAATCCGATTTGGCATTTGATGTACATCGCTGCCTTCAACTTGGTCTTTTTTATAGTAGCCAGTGTTTTCTTCCTCTCCGGATACCTTTCCACTGTCCATCCAACATATCTGGTAATAATTCTTGACTTTCTTTAATGAGTGAGGCTATGGTGCTATGCATAGCACCAATGGCTAGTGTACTACGGCTCAATATGGTACTTTTTAAAATCCTAACGGTCGATCCGACCGTTCAATGTGATATCCATATGAATATGTACTTGCAAACTAAATTTTATATTTTTTCGAATTTTTTTACTATTTTTTCAGATAGGTAGAAAAATCAGTGTTTTTTGAAAATTCTGGACCATCAAAATTCTACCTATCCGAAAAAATAGTAAAAAAATTCGAAAAAATATAAAATTTAGTTTGCAAATACATATTCATATGCTTATCACATTGAACGGTCTGATCGACCGTTAGGATTTTAAAAAGTACCATATTGAGCCGTAGTACACTAGCCATCCGTGCTATGCATAGCACCATAGCCTCACTCTTCTTTAATTGTTCTTTTAATGTCCCTTCTTACGTACTTTTTGTTTTATGTTATCTCACTATATATTTATAATATCTTACAATTATTATATTTGTTTAAATCTACTTTACAGAAGGTGATGCACATAATGATTTTCGGAGTTCCAATTACTCTGGCGGTGATTAGTCTTTTGATAAGCCGTTGGCTTGCATGTAATCTAGCCAGACGAGGCAATTGGATTAATGGATTATTAGTAGCCAATTATAGTATGTATGGTGTTCACGCTGGTTTATTGGCGCTTAAACATGCAACTGGAAACTAAGACCTTTAAATATTTATTTCATAGTTTTGTGCATGTTTATATAATTTAATGTCATTTTTTTTAATTCCATATTATTGACATGTGTATTTAATTGTATCATTTTTCAGAAAATAAATTAGATTATTGGTGTGTGATATATTTGTTTGGTCGGCTGTTGTGCATGCAGTTATTGTTAAGAAATAAAAATTAAAATAATCTTGTGTTGACCAGTTGCTGTCACTTAATTAATTAATTCTTTCAAATATTTCGCATATGTATGCTCCTTAATTTGGGAGGCACCTGAGATGTTTAAAACTATATACGTCACATTTGAAGAAATAAATTGTATTAATTTATTGAAAGTTTAAAACTATATATATAATTACTTACTAGCACAATGTTTTTATATATAGATTATATCTCAGCATTTAACATTTAAACGTTAAGAATTGGCAGGTCTCATACAAGGATATTATTTACATACTGAAATATATCCAAATTTTAACCGAATTTCAGAAGATATTGACGTTAATAATGTTTATTTTATAACGTTAATAACGTTTAATTTATTACTTTTAATCGAATATAATTTGATACAAGTACTGATGAAAAATGTTAAGAACCGAAATAATTATTATTTGAACAGATTCCAACTAAGTAGATAACATAAGTATTTTATTATTTGAATTTATTATTAATGGTTAGGTTTAATAATAATATAATGTAGAGAGGAAATGTTTTTCATTTTTGAATTCTAAATATTTTTTTTTTTCGGCGAACTATATTATGCCACATGCCATTAACTAGCAGAATCTGTCACTATATGCGAGGATAAAAGTGTTTTTTGCAGTCGTTACCGTTACAGATACTCTCGTCGGTAATAATAATACTCTTACGAATAACAATTTACGTCGACTTATTCTCGATAATAGTCAGTTTTTACCCTTGCAGATAGTGACAGATTTAACTCTAGTTATTCTTTTTCTTTCTTACGTTCTCTTTCGGTTGTTTTATAATTTAAAAGTCAATCATCCGAATATTAATTGACCACCAGTACCTGGTAAGACAACAAATTTCTCAAATCTTAATTTCTAAATTCCGTTGGGTCCCACAACTGAAAGAGATGGTTTTAATAATTTATAAACTAAAATCTTAATCACATCTCCTCTTTATTTATACTTATCATATATCGTTGTCATTGACGAATTAGTCAAGCAAGATTTCACAGAAAGAGAGATTAGTGGAGACATGCATGCAGACAAGATAAAAATTTCATCATATGCTTGACCTAACTATTAATTAATTAATCTGTTACTATTTGTGAGGGTAGAAGGTGACTATTGCTGAAGGTAAGTCGACAAAAATTGTCCAAAAAAGAAAGGGAAGAGTCTCAAAACTTGAGTTGAAGTTTCTGATTATGTTTTTTCTTTCTAATTTTCAATTTTGTACTCTTTTACCATAATTTTTTTTAGGCATTGTTCATGTTAATTTATATAGTCTCAAATCTAGTGTTTTATTATTGTATTTTCATTTTTTTTAGTTCGAATGTTGTTTATGTAACAATTTGTGTAATGTAATTGTAAATGTTGTTTATATTGGTAAATGTAGAGTTTTTGGTATGTGTTTTGTTTAAATTCATAGTTTTTTTATTTAGTTTAGTGTTTTTGGTATATTGGTAAATGTAGTGTTTAATTTGAATTCAAATCTAGAGTTTCATTGGTATTTTTTTTAAGTATGAATTATGCATTGTTGTTTTTAATTAAAACCGTGTATGAATTGTGTTTTCATACACAGTTTTAACTTTAAAAACCGTGTATGAATGTTTTGGCGAAAAAAAACGGTGTTATTTTCCGAAAAACGTACACGGCTCCACAACCATGTACAATTTACCTATCCTTTCATACACAATGCCGAAAAAACGGTTGCAAAACCATGTTTAACTCTATTTTTAAACCGTGTATACTCAATGTTTCTGTAGTATATATATAGTGAAATTAATAACGCACAAAAAATTTCTGGTAACTACAAGGACCTTTTCCAAAACGTTTGTTCCTAAGTCCTCGTGCAACTGAATGGTTTTTGGATTTTCAAAGTCCAAACGGTCAATCTAAACCGTTAGATGTGATCTCTATATTAAAATATACTTGGAGACCAAATTTTACATTTTTTTTGAATTTTTTTACTATTTATTAAGCCACTTTGAAAATTGTTGATGCAGATGAACAGTAAAATAATGATTAAATTATATATGCTATCGATTTATTCGTTAATTATTGTTATTCGTTATTCATTTCGTTACCTTTAATGAGAAAGAGTAAGAGTAGGATATGAATATTAAAAATCTCCATCCGACTTGTACCTACCCATTGGCACCCCTTATTCCAACACATGATTGAAAAATATGCAAAGATCTCTGTCAGCGAAAAGGCTTTTTTTTTGTTTGGTCGAAAGTACTCCGAAAGAATCTCAATCTTGTTAAATGATAAGAGGTCTTTTTCAGTGCTTTTTGTTTGAAAAAGACAAGCAGAATGTTTTAATTTTAGAAATATATTAATCTTTTGTCGGAAAGGAAAAGATAGAATATTTTTTTTATTGTACTAAAAAGAACTAAATCATTAATTTAGTTTTTTAATATTTTTTATTATTCAATTAGAAGCATTAAAAACAAAAATTCATCTTTTTTATTCTTTACAAAATATTTCTTACATTTACAAAAATAAAAAGTTTCGGAAAGACAAGATGGAAAGTTTTTTTTTTTTTTTTTTACATCAAGATTGAGTTCCCATCTGTTCAATCTCTGAATATCTGAGTATAATTGATCTAATTTTGCCAATATTTTCTTAGACTTTAATTAGTTTAATTTTCATGCTGTCTTTGCAAGTTGCGCATCACATTGACTCAATTTTAGTTGAAATTTGCATAAATTTGCTTTAAGTTACTTCATATTTGTTCAATTTTTAGTAAATGGTTGAATTTAAATCTAAAGATTCACCATTTTAGGATTTTGTTGTATACACACACACACACACACGTATACACTTGTATAGTTCGGTCCATACTGTGGATCAGTTTCGTTTCTAAAGTCCAAACAGATGATCAGAACCTCTAAACATAACCTCCATATAAAAATATAATTGAAGACCAAAATTTATATTTTTTAAAAAAATTTCTTTATTATACAGGTAGAAAATCACTTAATCTAAATATTCTAAACTATTCAAAAAGTCATTTTGAGTAATAATAAGTCAAACTTAAAAAAAAAACTAAGTGTGTATTGACTCTAAGTTTAAGTGTGCATTTAGTAATAAGGGGTTCAAGAAATGTGCATCTACGTAGTGTCTTTTGATTTTATTTCTCAATTTACCCACATTTTTCTAATTGCCAGCATTTTTTGTATTGTTCTCTTTACAACCTACCATGTAGCAAGTAAATTGCAACGGTGTAATGAGTTAATTCATTTGTTACATGTTACGCTCAACACACAAATTCACAGCAAAAGTTAACCCTTTTCTGTTTCGATCTCACGTGGCGTTCTCCGTGCAACAAATATATTGGATCTTTCGAATAATTCAAAACTCACCCGCCTCATGATAAGCTAAACAATCTCAGTAATACTATAAAAGCTTGTGAGATTAAATATTTGCTATTTTGTAGTAGGGCCCCCCATATTAATTTAAATTACAAAATAATTTTGTACAACATTAATTCCGTTTGTAAATGTGTAAAAAGGTTTTAAAATAATTAAATAGACCGAACGATGCAAAACTTTGATTCCAGTATTAAAAATATTTAGATATGAAGCCTTTAATTAATCAAAATGAAACGACAGGATTAATGTTAATCCAAATTAAGATGGGTGATTAAATAAATTTGATCTGTTTAACACAATCTCTTATAGTCTCAAATAGGAAGCGTGATTGAATCCAACGGTCTGAATTGACATTCATCTATATTAATATTTTGATGCCTGGCCCAAATATGTAATATGGGCTTGTCTTTATCCAACTCATTAATGATCCTACAATTTTTCAAGCATTAGTGTGGCCTAACAAAGAGTGCGGAATTTATTGACCGCTAATATTTTATGTTTTTCAAGCATGTTAAGGTTATGTTTGGATCACACAAGAATAGCAAAAATAGAGGTTATTTTAGAATAGAAGCTATTCGGAATAACAATGTATATCCAAACAATATTTTTGCTTTTCGGAATATTTAGAATAGCTGTTATTTTTTATTCTTTGTAAATGTTGGAATAGCTACTATTCGGAAATGTGAAATGAGAGGAAAAAATATTTTCTTTTTGGATTTCCACCAATACAATTTCGAAATAACAAATTTGATACTTTTCGCTATCTTCACATCGTGACAATTCATTTGAGATCCCACTTATCTATCTTTCTTCTTAATTAGCACACTATTAACACTATTCTTTATTAGTTACAACTATTCACTATTCCACAAATACAATCAAAATAACATTTTTACTAATCCGAATAGCACCATTTTCATGTGAGTTTTTCATCTCATGTAAAATGAGCTCATTAGAGAATTCAGATCCAGTGCAGTACCTGACTGTTCCATATAGAATGAGATCTAAGTAGTCTATTTTAAGCTTACACAAATTTTAAAATAGACATCAAATTAATTTTGATCCGAGTCGCTGAATTAATTTTGATCTGACTGTGAGTATTTTACACAATCCGGTACCTGAAGATAGAGTGGGAAAAATGGCACGGCGGAGCTGGCTCCGTCACGGAATAGCACGATTACGGTACGGCAGGCGTGTTAGTTACGTGGCGTGACTCGTGTGTCCCGTGCTGTGACTCGTGTGTTCCGTGCCGTGATCATTCGCATGCCGTGTTCATCTTTTGAAACCTTGGCACGGTACGACACGTGAAAGATTTAGTCACGACGCGGCACGTAGTCACGCGAGCCATGTATAATTAGGACCATTAGATATTGATTTAATGGTGAATCTTGAATAAACTAATTGTGATTAAATGGTCACGCGAGTCACGTATGGTTACGGTACGTTTAGGTACGGCGTGACTCACGTGAAGTGACCATTCGTGTGCTGTGACCACTTTTGACATTTTGATCACGGTACGACACGGCACGTGAAAAATTAATTTGATTACGGCACGAGATTAAAGTCACAGCACGGTACGACACGTTTTTCCACTACCTGAAGGGATACTCATTACCATGCTAGTTCCCGGCCCAAAGACCGGCCCATTCTCTTCCTTAAAATGAGCTCCTTCGAAGACCGATCCCAAATTCTTTGCAAAAATCTGGATTTACTTTTTCACTGAACGATTTACCCGACAACAGAGTTTACTATATCATACCAAAACCCACTTCTAAAAGCGCCACTTTTTTTTTTAACCGCTGCCAAACCCCACTTGTTTTTTTCCCTCTCTTCCCTCCGCTGCCTTGCACCTCCGCCACCTCTCGATCTCTTCTTCTAACCTTTCTAGACCTCCTGCGACTTGACGGCCGGACTGGAGCACGACCTTGTAAACAACGCCGTGACTGCCTCAGCAGAGAAGAACTGAGCTGGAGAAGTTGGAGGTGGCGGCGCTGAGATCGGCGTAGTCGAATTCACGCATCAGTTCTGACGTGGACGCTCCTTAAATTGCAAGGGTAAAGACCTTCTAAAACTAAGATTTAAGTTAATTTATAATATTTCTATGACGGCGGAACTAATTTCATTAATGTAGATTCTCTAACCTCTCTCTCATCCATCGCCGAGGTTAAATGTTTTCCACCGAGCCTCGACAGTCGGAGCAGATCCGGAACAGGAACAACCCCATGCTCTGTCAGACGAACAGAGAAGGTTAGGGTTTGCAACCATTCACACCTCCCTTTTCCCTTTTTCATTGAGATGAAATGCAATGGGTTTATTACTGTATGGTACTTGCAGAAATGGTACCAGTACTTGTTAGAGGAATTTTTTAGTGCTTTTGAAGCATTTTGAGTGCCATATAGTTAGATAAAATTGCATCAGTACCCCTTTACATGGTGCCAAAATATCAGGTACATGGATGATATTTCAATAGCACAGTTCTTTCTAATCAAGTCAAATATATTTATTGTCCAATTTTATGGATTTTGATGTTTCTATCTGATCAAGGTTAGTTTAGTAATTGCACAAATACAAACGTCTGAATCTGTTCTTAATTGGTTTATATGAGAACGTAAATTCTGATACAGTTTTTTTAAAATATTTTTTATCTTTGCAGGGGCAAGGGTCCCTGCCTCCTCTGTTCAGTGCAAGAGCAAGAAAAACATTCAAAGGCACAAACAAGATGCTTCACTGTTTAGCAAACTACCAGATGTGTTGGTCGTAGATATCCTCTCTCGGCTGCCACTTAAAACCTTCTTCGTTGCAAATGTGTCAGCAAATCCTGGCTCTCCCTCTCCTCTGATGCTGTTCGCCTCAACAATCACTTGGAACCAACTATGAGAGGTTTTTTCTACAACCATGCATATGGTGCTGGTTTTGTGAACTTCTCACGTGGCATCAACAAGGTGGAGCTTGTTGAGGTTGATGGAACAATGAGTGCCTTATCATGTCACGACCAGTATTTCGAGATGCTAGATTGCTGTAACGGGCTTCTCCTTGTCAAAGCCTCTAACAAGAAATCACCGTTTGCACATGATATACATGTCTATAACCCGGTAACTCGGACACTGTTCACCTTGTGGTCTTATAAACAACGTGATAACAATCTCTTGTATGAAGCTTATTCATTGGCTTTTGACCCTCGAGTGTTCCATCAGTTTCACGTAATTAGATTCACAGGCAAGAAAAACCCCAAATTTAACTTCCTTGACATTTTCTCCTTTGAGAGAGGCGAGTGCAAACATCACAAAAAGTTGACGTCTCATGTGAGAATCAACTATGAATCCAAGGGCGCTTTTGTTGACGGCAGGGTTCATCGCTTAACAACTCAAGATGAAATCTTGAGCATTGATCCCAACAATTGCTCCTATCAAGTTATCCGTCCACCAAATCAGGAAAACCGTGTTATGGTTGAAATTGGACAGTCCGAAGGGGTCTTACATTGTTTGTCTGTGTGCAGCAATTAAATTTGTTTTATTTGGGTTTGACAGCTACACTCCACAGGAGTGGACCTTAAAGCACCAACTGAACTTTAATACAGAGTATCAATTTCTCTTGCCTGGTTTCTATCATTTTACTGATTGCATCCGGTGGCATTTTTTATTTCATCCCAAGAAAAATGTTCTCTTTATGCCTGTGGGAGAAAGAATGTTCGTATCACTTGATTTAAGCCAGAGGGAGGTTTCATCGGTTGATAGTCTGGGCCACAATAGAGAGCTGTATTGTTGGATTTACACGCCTTGTTACTTGGTATGACTTGATTTCCAGAGATGTAATGATGAATCTTTCTGTACCTTCACATTTCTAGATAAGATGATTTGTGCTTCATAACTGTGTAATTTTGTTTTTCTGTTGTGATTGTGTTCTAGTTTTTAGTATTGTTGTTACATGCTTTTGGGAATCGAGTTTCTCATTTTTTTTATGCTACTTTATACTTCTTATTGGACTTTGGTATGATTTTTCATTACGAGAAGCATTGATTACCAGTGGGATAATGATTCCTTTGCAAATTTGGGCCCACTAACAGGAATTACTGATGTTTGAAATGCATGAGAACCCAATTTCAGCTGGCTAATTTTGGTTAAATGCTTGTGTTGCTTGCTTCAAAAGTTGTGATGTTTGAAATGTTTGTTGCATGATTTGTTGGTTACAAGTTTGTTGGTACCAGTGATGCTGGAAAGGATACTGGTCTGTTGGTATCAGTTGTGATGGGAGTGATGCTAGCTGTTTTTATTTTGTAGGTTTAGTGAATTGAGTATTTAATGGCAGGGGCAAATGGGCAATAATGCGAATGGTGTGTTTGCTCATAAATGTAAGTTTCAGTTGCCTATGCACCAGTTACTGGTACATGGTGATAGAAATTGCATTTAGGTCATGTTGATTCAAATGTGAGGTCTCTCTATTGTTATGGTAATTTTAATTGCATTGTTTTGCCATGTTGATTCAAATGTGAAATAAACAATGTTATTTTCTGTTTCATTTTTTTAGGCTTCTTTTATAAATTTTATTTGCGTGCCTATTTATTGTGTATTTAAAACAGTTTGGTGCATGTTTTATTCAATGTAGCATTTTCTTCTAATCTCAGCAATGGGAAGGGTGGATATTAATGTTTCTGAAAGCCTGTTTTCAACTTTTTTATTTTATTATTTATAATTTTGTAAAATTCATCTTCCTAGGATTAGGGGTGCACAAGAAGCTCATGACTCAAAACTCAGTTCGAAATCAGTTCGGATTCAACTCACTATAACTCGAGTTAAAACTGACTCGAGTCAAAACTGACTCGAGTTTACTGACTCGGTTAATTTATGAGTCGATTCCAAGTTAGGCCTAACTCGGTTCGGAATCAACTCGGTTGTACTCATCACACCAAACCCTAATTTATATATTAGACTCTACACTGTTTTGTTAGACTTTATCGGTTTGGTAATTTTTAATTATGTACTATTTTGGTGTTTTCGTAATTTTTAATTATGTGTTGACCATTATCTCATTATGTATTGCCTTTAATTGTGTATTATTTTTGTAAACTATGTCATATTTTTTTTGTTAGAATTAAATTAGACCGCCTCACTATGTATTACTTTACGAGTCACGAGTCGACTCACTTCGACTCGAGTTGTTTGCGAGTTGATTCGGAATTGGATTAGCGACTCGGACTCAACTCGGCTCATGAGTTTGCGAGTTGAATCCAAGTTGTCCTTAACTCGGACTCAACTCGGCTCATGAGCAGCCCTACCTAGGATAAACTGATTTCTTCCCTCAGCTAGCCTAGGCAATTACATTTACAAGCAATAATAAATGCTAAAAAGAAAATAACAAACTTGAACTTAGAATTTTTCAAAATATAAAATAAATAAATAACATCACTGGTTAGTTATTTATTCGATTGCTTGTCAACCCACTGATTTAAGCATCGGGCATATAACAATAAAGCACTTAATTTCGAATAATCTGTTCTGAGTCACCCAAATTCTGATACTGAACAAGTTATTAATAGCAAGATTCATAGTACATTATTTCAACTTTCATCTGTCTCTTAGAAAGAGTGCTTCAAGACTTGTCATTTATTAATTTATTTATTAGTACTGGAAGCGTTTGGCTCTTCTCCTCCATGACACTTTCTATTCACAAAAATAAAAGACAGTATCAGAAAATGTAAAGACTAAACTGATGAAAGACAAAAGCAAAATGGAAAATAGTTGGCGACTCATTTACTATATTTTATGGTGGAATAAGGTGGGATAAAATTAACACACATGTTTGAATGCATAAGTCTAACTTTTCTCATATTTCAAGACACATTGTGTTACTTTAGAGTGATGCTACGGTACTATGCATAGCGCATATTGGTCCGTACTTTGAATTAATATCTCCATTTTAAGTCCAAACAATTGATCTGAACCGTTCAACATGCTCTCCATATGAAAATGTACTTGTAGATCAAACTTTACATTTTTTTTAGAATTCTTTAACTATTTTTTTAGATAGGTAGAAAATTACAAGATTTACTAGAGATTCTAGACCATTCAAAAGTAGTGATTTTCTCCATATCTAAAAAAAATTATAAAAAAAGTCTAAAAAATGTAAAAATTAGTCTGCAAGTACATTTTCATATGGAAATCACGTTGAACGTTCAAATCGACTATTTGGACTTTGGAAACAAAAATATTTCTTAGTTGATAAATCAAATCAGGATATTTCTTTGGTATTTACATGCAAAAAAACATGAAATTCCGACCCAATTTTCAAGAATCCAGTTGTGATGTTAGATAAAATGTACAGTACTGTTGAGAAAATAACCTGTGCAAGACTTCTCCCTTCAGATACTGCTATCAATTTGAGCACTTCACAGTCCATAACAGTATTATTCCCGACCCTGCCTCGGCCGCCCAAAGGAAATAAGCCATTATGTGTATTCCCTTTTTCGCACAATAGTCCTTTAATTTATGCTGTCGCCATACTGGGTTCATCTCCACCTGAATTAAAAACGGAAGTCAAATGAAACTAGTGAAGTACTGGTACAAAACTGATCATGGTATTCTATCTGTTTAATATTAATCTTATTTTACAACAGATTGCTGTACATTGACATGAGTAAGGTGAATTAAATCTTAATTAGTAATTACAAAATTGAAGCTTGATAAGGGCATAATTGCACAGCAGGTTTTATATGGATATTTTTTTTAAATAATGGTTATATTAAGTTATGACTACCTCACAAAACTGTCAATAAGTTTGTAAATCAAATTTGTAATAGTGAGTAAATAAAAGTGCACAGAAGGGTCAGATAAGAAAAGAGTAAAATTGAAACATAATTAAGCTTCTGCACAGCATTATAAAATTAGAAGAAATGGAAAATCCAAAAAAAAACCTGGTTAACAGTTGGAGCAATGTTGGCAAATCGAAGCAGCTCATCTAACTTCTTAGTTGTGAAATTACTGACATCCTCTCTTTTCCCAGGGAATGCAAGGGACCCGGACTTCACACTCATCGGCCAATGGATCAGATACAGATCAAGGTACTCCATTCCTAGCTTCCTACACAATTATAAAAACCCATAAATAAACAACGAATCTTTATGTTAGTGGGGGATTTCATGTATATCCCTCAAAAACTTTGAAATTACGAATTTCCTCCTTTATCGTTTATTTTCCCTCGGGAACAAAGGCTGGCATTTTTCTTAAATTTAGAAGGGTAATTATGATATATGATAAAATCATTAGAGGGAGAAATACTTAATTTTTGACGTGAAATTCTCTCTTAAAAAAAAAAAGAATTCTCAAAAAATTACCTGAGACTTGTTCTGATGGCAGGGAGAGCAAGCTCCGGGTGGCAATCAGTGCACCAGAGCTTAGAGGTAACAAAAACCTCCTCCCGGGATCCAATGAGGCCGAAACTTGTAGCCTCGGCTATGGCATCTCCTATCGGCTTCTCTGATTGGTTGAAAGCGGCAGTGTCGAAGTGGCGGTAGCCTAACTCTATTGCGGTCAATACAGCAGATTTTGTTCTTTCCGGGTCGAACGGGTGCTCCGCTGTACCCATTCCGATAAGGGGAAGTGGCATTGCGCGCCCGAATTTGAGATTTACTGTAGGGGTTTGGCGTTTGGGGAGGGGTTTTTCTTCGAGGGTTCGTGGACGCTAGCGGTCACGGTGATTGGTCGCTGTAACCACCGCGCGGCGGAGGCCTTGGATGGTTCCATCTGTTTGTCATTTGTGCGAGCGCAGGAGTGATTTGCTTGTGATGTGGGCACTGACTGAATTGTTTGTACTGTATACTGTGGTCGAGTCCGGTTTCTCTATAGAGTCCGACTCTGCTGCTTTTTCCGAGAGAAAAGCAGGAACCAGTTTTTTCGGATCTAATCATTCAAATTTGTTGAGATTTGTGCATAAAAAAGTTTCTTTATTGAGATACACAAATCGAAAAATTTGAATGGTTGGAACTGGAAAAGCACCTGAGCTCGATTCTTCTCTATATAACTCAAACACGATTGCCCCAAATTGAACCGGGCAAGTAAAACAGTTTGCGAAAGGTGCCGGTTCGATGAATTCGTATCCTCTACATTAATTCAAAAGAGAATTTTTTTGAGTTAATATATCTCAATCATTCGATCTGTTTTAAGATTCGTGCGAATTAGATATGCACTAATATTAAAGGACCCCTATGTTATAAGCACGAGCCGGATTGACTCCGATTAAAATCAAACGGTTGAAATTCATTAACTCAAAATATTCCCTTTTGAGTTAATGTAGAGAATACGGATCCGGTTCAATGGACTCCGTATTACCTCAGCCTCTGTAGCCGAATCAAAAGTAAATTTGGTGGATATTTAGATATAAAAGGATCTGTTTTGAGATTCGTGTGAGATCAAAACTGATGATTAGGATATCATTGAACTCAGTCAGGTATTGCACCGGATCTGAATTCGATTCGATGGGCCATCTGATATTCGATCGAAATCGTCCAATTCATCCTGAGATTTCGTACAATTCATTAAGTTTTATCAAACAGATTTCAATGTAACTAATTTGTACGAATCTTAAAGCGGCTCAAAATACTTAAATTGGATATCAAATTGAATTTAGTTTGATGTCCATCCGACAACGTGCGGTTTCAAACAGTTTAGATATAATTTACGGAACAGTTTTAATAAAAATAAACAGCTTTAAAATTTTGTAAAATTCGTGTTAATTATCAAATTTAATGTAATTTTGTTTTTCAGATGATTCGAAAGCAACTTTCTGTGTCGTCATTCTATTCGTAGTTGATGATGGCTTTATTTCTTTAATTTTTCTCTCTCATTTTGTATTGTATTTTTAACTTACTACATTGTTTAAATCTTTCTTAACTATGCATGTTGTTAAAAATAATAACGATCAGGAGTTAGTGGGTAGGAGTTAGTAGTTGTAATTAATTACAACGGCTAACCACTAACTACTAACTCCTACCCACTAACTCCTAGTCTATTAATTACTAACTAGCCATTATTTATAAATTTGAATTATAGCCGTTATTATTTTTAACACATGTACTGCCTTGCTCTCAACTTCCAAGCACGAATATGTATATACAAAATCACAAATAAAAATAGATAGATATGTAATTGTAAGAATGAGAGAAGATAAATAAGCACTCGCCAATTTTAACCCTAAACATAATTACAACAGCAAATCACATATATATCATACAAGCATTTATATCAAGGTTCCAAATAGCACACTATAGCACCGTTAAAGCATTTTCGAACCATAAAAACTATGACACTATCGGCGCTATAACGGCACAATATAAACATAGCACTGTTATTTTTAACCGTTCCACTATAATGCAATAAATACTATTTAAACCTTTGACTCATATATATAACATACAGGCTTATATGACAACAACAACTATTATTATTATTATTATTATTATTATTATTATAGATCCGTGTACACATTGAAGTTATGAAAGAATGAAACTCAATTGAATTATTGTAAACAAACTTGTAACTTTCAAGTGAGAGAATAGCATATTGAACGAGTAGAACTAGAGTATTCTTAAGCTTACCAAGTTCTTTAATGAGTTTAACTTCAAAATATATCGGATTGATTTTAAATGATAAAATAAAACTGTTGAAACTATATATTTTATGAGTGTGCATTTATATATTAAATTTATAATTTTTTAATTAATTTATTATAAAGTCAAGCAGGTCGAAAAACGATAAAAAAAAATGAATATATTAATATTAACTTATAAAAAAAATTTACTGCTTGATTTTATACTATATTAATTTAAAAAATAATAAATTTGACATGTAAACGCATCATCTGTAAAGTAAATCGGTTTCAACAATTTGGATTCATCATTTTAAATCATTCTGATAAATTTTAAAATTAAGATCATTAAAGATTTGTAAACTTAACAACATCCTAGTTCTACACGGAATATATGAGCAATTGTTTAACTTTTAATTTTCACAATGCCTTTTTAATTGAAGAGGATTTTGTTTGAAAAGTGCAAAATTTTATAAACATATAATTAGGGGAATTTCATGTAGACGTCATTTCAATGTTGTTGAGGGATATACATGGAATTCCCCTAAAATATAAAACATTAGCAATTAAATAAATTATGCACTCTTCATTAGAGTAGAACTAGGGTGTTTCTAAGTTCATCAAATCTCTTCGTGAGTTCAATTCTAAAATTTATTGGATTAATTTTAAATGATAAATTCAAACTGTTAAAACCCGTCTACCTTACGAGTGATGGATCTACATGCAAAAATTAAAAAAAATTGAATTAATTTTGTATAAAGTCAAGAGGTCAAAAAGCGTTCAAAAAATAAATACATTAAAATTAATTTATAGGAAAAATTTCTAGTGTGCTCATTAGGGCTGTAAATGAGCCGAATTTGAGCGAGTTACCCCCAACTCGAACTCAGCTCATTAAATAAATGAGCGAGTCAACTCGAGTTGGGATAGTAATAAGGAGTTGTAGAGCCAACTCGAACTCAGCTCGTTATCAACTCGAGTTGGCTCACAACTCGTTTAACTAGTTAATTATAAACTACTTGTAAAATAATTTATCAGTATCCAGCAATATTACATAAGCACCAGTAATTTTTCATACAACAACTTAGTACATAAGCACCAACAATTTTTCATACAACAGCTTAAAAAAAACAGTTTATGGGATTTATTGGAACCAATTCTATGTAACTCGAGTTATAAATGAGCGAGTTGGGGTAAGCTCAAACTCAGCTCATTTATTAAACGAGTCAGTCAACTCGAGTTGGAACTGACTCGAGTTGTAAATGAGCGAGTTAAAGCGAGCTGTAAATGAGCGAGTTACGAGTTTGAGCAATTTTGCCCAGCCCTAGTTCCCATGTAAATTTTTAAAATAGCCAATTTACCCATAAAAACATCATTATATCCATTATCCCCTTTTATTTATTTAATTTTTAATTTAATAATTTTGAAAAACGAATTGACAAATATACCCCAGTACCCCTTTCAACCCTTCAAGTCCGTCTCTCGGTCCCAGTCCCAGATGGCAAATTTGACACAACTCCTTTTTTAAATATCTATGATTTAATTATTAGAAGAGTGAGGCTATGGTGCTATGCATAGCACCAATGGCTAGTGTACTACGGCTCAATATGGTACTTTTTAAAATTCTAACGGTCGATCCGACCGTTCAATGTGATATCCATATGAATATGTACTTGCAAACTAAATTTTATATTTTTTCGAATTTTTTTACTATTTTTTTCAGATAGGTAGAAAAATCAGTGTTTTTTGAAAATTCATTCTACCTATCTGAAAAAATAGTAAAAAAATTCGAAAAAATATAAAATTTAGTTTGCAAGTACATATTCATATGATTATCACATTGAACGGTCGGATCGACCTTTAGGATTTTAAAAAGTACCATATTGAGCCGTAGTACACTAGCCATCCGTGCTATGCATAGCACCATAGCCTCACTCTTATTAGAATATAGGGCAGCTCCATAACTTTTTGAGAGAGCACAAACCTCACACAGTCACACTGATAAATATTATACCAGTTGCAAAGAGGTATGTAGTTGACAGAAATCAGAATATATTGTACCTTCATGACAGAAATCAGAATATAATTGCTGAAATCAAAACCGAGCTCCCAAATTGCTGTAAGATTGCTGAAATCAAAGCCGAGCTCCCAAATTGCTGAAATCAAAACCGAGATGAAATCAAACCTTCCAATTTAATTGCTCCCAAATTGGAGCAAAAAACAAGTAAATTAAGAAAAAATAAAAAAGTTCCTGAGGTTACACAACGTAGTACCTCTCGAGAACCAGCCGTGCAGCGAACGAGCGGGAGTCGGGCGAGAGTCGGCGGCGGCGGGAGGGGCAGAGTTGGGCGGCGGGGTCAGGGGGGTCGGGCGGATAGATTTGGCGGAGAGATATGGAGGCGGGGTCGGGGGTCGGGCGGAGAGTTGGCGGTGAGGCAGAGATTTTCCAGCAGGATTTGGCGCAGCGGGATTTTTGTTTGTTTTTCTAAACCTAGCTAAAACGCGGGATTTGGCGCGGCAGAGAGATGGCGCGGGGTTTTTTCATGGGCACTCTTCAACGACCGGGCCAGAGCGGTCGTAGAAAAATCTCAGCGCCGGTCGCTGAAGATCTCGTCGCCGATTCTTTTTATTTTATTTTTACTAATTCTTTTTTTTAGGACTTCAGCGACCGGCGATTCTAACGGTCGCTGATACCGGTCGCCGAAAAGCTATTTTGCCGTAGTGCATGTTGCCGAAATTCTGAATTTTATTTTGTTATACTTTCAATACTGGTGCAATATTTGTATATAATTGATGCAAGATTTACTGATTGATGTTGTAGTTTCAATACTGATCATTATATGTTATGCTTGTTGAAGTTTCTACTTTCTAATTTGAATTATGCAATGACCCAGCTGAAACGCATGCGCGCGAAGGAGAATTTGCAGAATCGCGTGCGAGTAAGAATCGAGAGGAGCATGATTTTTCTGAGTCGCATACGCGCGTTTCCGAGCCACATGCGCGTGAGAATTCTTTTACCAATTCGCTGGCGCGTGAGCCGCGATGTATTGAAGTGAATAAATGTATTGAAGTGAATAAAAGTATTTAAGTGAATAAAAGGCAGGCCGGATCCAGGCCCAAATTCAATGAATTCATTTCTGTTAACGGGTCTGGAGCAGGTTACTTCGCTGGCGGGTCAGGATCAAGTGGAAACGGGTCAACAATGGCAGCAAATCAATTACAGACACTAGTTCAGCAGATGTCCATGTTGCTAGCCCAACAAAATAATTCATTTTCTGGTATTTCTGCACACTCAAAAAATTTAAATTTATTAGATAGAATAATCATTGATAGTGGTGCTACGGATCATATGTTTGACAACCAAGCATTTCTAAAAAATTTAGACATGACAAAAAACAATCAATTTGTCTTGATAGCTAATGGTATGAAGGATAAAATTAATGGTATAGGTGAAACTATATTTTGTAACAAAAAAATACTTAATGTCCTATATTTAGATATTTTTCCTATAAATTTACTTTCGGTTCAAAAATTAACACAAGAATTAAATTGCGATGTAATTTTTTCTCGTAAAAATGTTGTATTTCATGACCGAAAAACCGGAACGAAGATTGGTGAAGGATTTCATGAAAATAGACACTATTTTTTGAACTAAAAAAATTATTTTTACGCTTCCGCTAAATCCATCGATATCGGCCTTTGGCATAGAAGATTTGGACATCCCTCCAACAAGATTTTAAATTATATTTTGGATTGTAAAAATTTAAATTGTGATAATTGTGAAATTTGTAAATTGGCAAAACAAGCAAAGCTTCTTTTTTTTTTCTCATTCCAATAGCAAAAGTAAAGTTATGTTTGACTTAATTCATTCGGATGTATGGGGGCCGGCCTCAATTGAATCATATAATGGATTTAAATATTTTGTTATTTTCATCGATGATTTTCAAGAACCACTTGGTTATACTTACTCAAATAAAAAAAATGAAGTCTTTAGTATCTTCAAAGAATTTTTTGTCGCATAGAAAATCAATTTAATGTCAAATTAAAAATATTTAGGTCGGATAATGGAACAGAATTTGTAAACAAAAATTTTCAACGTTTTTAAAGAAAAAGAAATTATACATCAAACTACTTGTATTAATACACCCGAGCAAAACGGAGTGTCCGAAAGAAAAAATAGACATTTGTTAGAAATGACAAGAACATTGATGTTTCAAAGCAATGTTCCTAAAATATATTGGTCGGATGCCATACTTTGCGCTACACATCTAATTAATAGATTACCAAGTTCGAGGTTAGAAAACAAAATTCCGTTAGAAATTCTTTACCAACAAAAAATCAACTTCGACCATTTAAGAATATTTGGATGTACAAGTTTTGTGCATATTAAAATAAAAGATAAGCTAGATTTTATATCAACTAAAATAATTTTCTTAAGGTATTCATCCTTTAAAAAAGGATACAAATGTTATTATCCTATTAATAAAAAATTATTTATTTCTAGAAATGTTATATATTTTGAAAATGAGCCATATTTCAAAAAAATTCTAATGTCTAGTCAAATTCAAAATGAAACAATAAAATTGGTAACACCCTACATTGCTCAAAATAATGTAGAATAAAATGATACAAGTGATGCCGAAGAAGAAAAGATGATAATAGTAATAACATAAATGAGACCGAGGTAGTAAATAATTCGGGGCTTAGACCAATATCTAGAGTATCACAACTTTCGAGTAGACTTAGAGATTATGTGACTTATACTGTCCAATACCCTATAAAATTTTTTGTTTCATATGAAATTTTTTTGCCTTCATACCAAGCCTTTCTTATTTCCATAGAAAAAGAAATAGAACCGAAAAATTACCAAGAGGCCATCCAAAAACCAACTTGGAATAAAGCTATGAAGGAAGAGCTAAAAGCTCTAGAAAAAAAATGAAACATGGGTAATTGTTCCATTACCAAAAAATAAAAAACCCGTTGGGTGCAAATGGATTTACAAAATTAAATATAATTGTGATGATACCATAGAACGGTATAAGGCAAGGTTGGTGGCCAAAGGATTTACACAAACCTATGGTATAGATTACAATGAAACCTTTGCACCGGTTACAAAAATGAATACTGTTAGGGTTTTATTATCTATTACCGTAAATAATGGTTGGAATTTATATCAAATGGATGTTAAAAATGTATTTTTTCAAGGAATACTTGAGGAAGAAGTTTATATAACCCTCCCACCGGGTCATATAAAAGAAAAAAAATGCTAACCTTGTTTGTATGTTAAAAAAATTAATTTATGGACTTAAACAATCTCCAAGGGCATGGTATGGCAAGTTATCTCAATATTTAGTTTCTTGCAATTTTAATATTAGTAATGCCGATCACTCATTGTTTACCAAAAATGAAGGAGAAAATATAGCTCTTGTATTAGTATATGTAGATGATTTAATAATTACCGGAAACAATTTAGAAGCAATTAGAAAAATCAAATCTCAATTAAAAGAAAAATTTGACATTAAAGATTTAGGGTATTTAAAATATTTTCTAGGAATAGAAGTAGCATTTTCAAACAAAGGTCTATTAATTTCACAAAGAAAATACACCTTACATTTGTTGAAAGAAATCAGTAAATTAGGTTGTAAACCGGCCTCTACACCAATAGATAATAAATATAAATTAAATACCGAAGATGGTGAACTCTTAGAAAACATAAACCAATTCCAAAGACTTATAGAAAAATTGATTTATCTCACGGTAACTCGTTCGGATATTTCATTTCTGTATGTCAAATTAGTAAATTTATGCATTCACCAAGAACACCACATTTAGAGGCCATAAACCGAATTTTGAGATATCTAAAAGAAATCCCGAAAGGGGCATATGGATGAAGAATAATAATTCTAATACAATTTGTGGCTATTCCGATGCAAATTGGGCTATGGCATCAACCGCAAGCGAACTAATATGGCTCAAACAATTGCTTAAAGATATGAAATTAAATCTTGATCTACCCATAAAGATGTATTGTGATAACAATTTGGCACGTCACATTGTATCAAATCCCGTATTTCACGAACGGACCAAACACATAGAAGTTTATTGTCATTTTATTAGAGAGAAGGTCCAAGCCAAGAAAATAGAAACATCATTCGTTTGAAATAATGATCAATTAGCGGACATCTTTACAAAATGATTAGATCCTGAACCATTTGAAAAAATCACAAGCAAGCTAGGATTACTTGATATCTACAATCCAAGCTTGAGAGGGGGTGTTGAAGAATGATCTCAGAAAGTAATTTCATCATAGATCAAGGGTATATGTGCAAAAGTGTAAATAAGTACAGCTGTACCAAATAGTAATTATGATAGGTATTAACGGTACAAATTTCTAACCGTTGAAAAGTTGTAATAAATAGATAGAACTCTATACTGTAAGGGACATAACGGAAATATACAAAAATTCATGTTTTTTCTCTTCAGTGTTCAAATTCTCAAAAATAACATAGACCTTCTAATTTATAAACCCAAAAATTGAATTATGGGATCCGGACCTACTCAGATTCAGGAATGAAGAGATTGTGTTAATGAGGGCAACATGTAATATATTAATCAAAATAACATTCTTTAGTAATTATGTATTTTTTCTTTGCTGCTGCCACCGAATTTTTTTATTAATATCCACAATTAAATAAAAAATTACAAAAATATTTATGAATTTTTTATATTTATAAAAATACTCAAAACTGCTAGAATTTCTGACAGTTCACCGCTAGGATCTTGGCAATCGGATCATGACAATCCTGTTTTTCTATTTTTTTATTTTAAATTTTTTTGGTGATATTACATTTCCATTTTTGGACTTGGAAGAACGATATGAGAATATGAGATGGTAGAAACTAGAAAGCAACAGCGGCTAATTTTGATGGGTTTTGGTACTGTAGATCAACAGTACTCACTACAGTGTCGCTTACATCTGGGTCCCGTTCTCAGCGAAGCGCTCTGACCTCTGATCATACCATTGGCCCCCTCTCGTATGATTCAGCGCTCTCTCGATCTTTCCATCTCTCCTTTCAAAAATTTCTTCCTCCCGGCCTCCCTCTTCCGTCTTCGTTAAACCAAGGGTCTGATTGGAAGTAACCATCTCTTTCCTCTTTAAACTAGAAATGGAATTGACAAATTTCTAAATCCTCTGACCGGAACGCTCACCCCGACTGGAGTTGATTTCGTTTATGTGCACTCCACTCAAGCTACTGGGAAGCTCAAAAAATTCAACAGGTCAGTACACTATATCAACAATAAGCTGTTCAATCAGCTCTTTATCCCCATCTCAATTTTTTTTTAAGCTTATATAAAGCTACTTAAATGTTGCATAGGAGAAAGTATTAGCGCACACAATGCTAAACAGCAGCTTTACCAGAATTCTGAACAACTTACCAGAATCACTGTGTATTTAAATTCTGTTGCAACTACTTTTAGTTAGGCAATTTTATCATTCTTGATTACTTACCAGAATCAATTTTATCACAGTGTATTAGCTATGCATTCTATTGCAACTTACCAGAATCACCAGTGTATTTGTAAACAAAGACATCAAGAAATACATAATACAAATTTCAATCTCTTTGTTCTTCTCCACTATTCTCATCTGATAATATGGTATCAGAACCATAAAGGCAAATGCATAGCTTCCGACATCCCTCTATCTTCACAGGCAATGGCCACCGGAGCTCTGTTCACAGCTCCAAATCCCTTCACTGATCCAATAATACCTTTAAACCATAGAAGGCAAAATCGGCCGTTCCGGAGCGGAATCGGCCGTTCCGGAGCGGGATCGGACGGTGCCGATCCGATTCCAGACCGATTTACGCGGGTAGTGCAGATTTCGGCCAATTTCGGCCGTTTCGGCCATATTTCAACCCATTCCAGTAAAATTTCGGCCCGTTCCGGACCGTTTCAGTCAAATTTCGGCCGAAACGCATATTAATAAAGAAACATAAAATTTTTTGATTCAAGTGGGATTCGATCCCGTGACTTTTCAGTTTGGGTCTTGGATAGTTACCACTACACCATTCAAACTTTATTGTTAAATCTTACAACTAATTTATATATATATTAATTCTAATTCACAAATTTGTAGCAAATTTGATTGAAAGAGTATGTTTTTAGTTGTTAATGCTTGTATTATATTGTATTAGTGGATTATTTGATTGTAATAAATTTTTTTAATTATTTTTATCAATTTTTTCAATTTTTTTAGTATAAACTAGCTTCTGGTAAAAAAGTCCGATTTTCCGATCCGATTCGGCCGATCCCGACCGATTTTTCCGATCCGGATCGGGATCGGACGGGGCCGATCCCGATTCCGATTCCGATTTTTCCTTCTATGCTTTAAACTGTGTCATTGCCACAAAATTAAATCAAACAAACTACCATACCTGGAAAGCTCAAATTCAAATGCTCCCGATTATGCGAGGTTACAATCTAAACTGATTTATCGACGCACCTCAACATCCATCAATGATCACTTTTCAATCGGGTCAGATCATAGTCAACCCAGACTACCACTCATGGAGGAGGCAAGATCAATTCCTTTTTCAGGCATAGGTGGTGTCGTGCTTGTTCAACACCGATCTATGGTCCACTCTCAAATGACGATCTTGTCCTTGCTGTCCTCAATGGACTTGGGTTCCGAGTACAATTCATTTGTCACTGCCACTACAGCTGCTAATCGCAATGACTCGCTGAAACTATTCCAAATCGAAATATGCCAGTATCATACCAAGTTAAAATAAATTGAAGTTGACTGGATTTATATCTATAGAAATGATAATGCACATATATATTGAGAAAGGGGAGGTAGCACAGTTGACTAGAAAAAAAGTTCTAAAATTGTTGGTTACTCAAAAGTCGAGAGTTCGATTTCCTCTCACGACTTCGCAGTCTTTGCGAAGGTTTTCCAAAAAAAAGAAAAGATAATGCACATATATGACTGAATTCAAACAAATTCAGTCATATATTGGATGTTGCAGAACTCAAGCAAATTCAGTCATATGCTTGACCTACAGTCCTTAATTTATGTTTGAATTACAGTGTTGGGACTGTACTTAATTGATGTTGCAGAACTCATAGAAAATGAGCATCTCAAAGGCATACTCCTTAATAAGGCAGGAATTTAAAGTTTCTAGCATAGTCACTCAACAATTGGGACTACAGTACAATCTACAGCAGTAATTGGCTGCCAGACGGTGAAAACAAACATTTTATTTCCATTTCGAGAAATCACTGACCTAAATTTTTCTTATTTTCTGGCAACTACTGAGATTCTTTTTTTATTTCCTTTGTTTTACAAACTCGCACTTCCCAACTAATGTTGAGGTTCGAACCCGTTGTTGTACATAAACAGATAGTGCCATGCCAACTGCACTGGACAGCATCTTGCTGACCTTAATTGAACTCTTATTATTAGTTCTATAAAAAAAGGTTTCTAATTATTGTTGATTCAATGTGATTAACTTCTAATTTGCTTGCTATCCATAGGTTGTACCTAGGTGAAGAACTTGGCAATATAAGGTTGATTACGTTGAATAGGCATCGTCAATTGAATGTCATCTCCTCTCGAGTGGTAATATCTTTTTTATTAGTTATAGTTTGCAAGACAGAGAGGCATATTTTCTTTTAACTCTAAATGGGTCTTCTTCTTTTTCTTTTTTTCTTATTTGGCAGGTTGTTCTTTGGGCTCAATATCTAGAGAAATGGGAGAAAGAGGATGATGTTAAGTTGGTCACCTTCAAGGCCGACATTTTTATTAATATCCAAAGTTAATTACAAATTAATAAATATACCTAAAGTTGATGGGAATTTATAAAAATATCCATACCGGTCATTTTTTGGCCGGTTTTAATTTTTTTCAGTACCGGCTAGAAAATAGCCGGTAATAATTTATTTTTTTTAGAGGCACTATGTATCAATAGAAATATGCTGAAATCTGTTACGTATCGAAATTTTCAACAATAAAATAATTAAAATGTTTAAAAACATAATCGAAAATTCTATTGATAAACTAGGAATCAAAAAGCTAAAACAATGTTCCTAGACAAGTATATTTAGTTTGACCTTTAACACGTGTCCCTAGTTCGCTAAAAGAATAGAAACTGCGTTGGAAACACGAAATTCTGACACTCAGCAGGTTCAGTGCGTCCGCACTGGTGGTGAGTGCGGGTGGTCCATCCGCACTGGCACCTTTGTTCCTTTAAACTTGTTTTCTGAATTTCTGTGAGTGCGGGTGAACCACCCACACTGGATATCAGTGCGTCCGCACTCATGAGTCTCCTGTGCTATGATTTCCTTCAAAACGACTTCTAAGTAGTGAGTGCGGGTGATTGACCCGCACTGGAGGAGAATGCGGACGCATTAGGCTCGGACTTTTCTTGACAAGTGAAATTTTGACGAAAAATGTGACTAAGTACTGAGTGCGTCCGCACCCAGATCCAGTGCGGGTGAAGGACCCACACTGGATGTATTGAGAGTTGATGAAAATTTGACTAAGTACTGAGTGCGTCCGCACTCAGATTCAGTGCGGGTGAACGACCCGCACTGGATGCGTTGAGGGTTTATTTTATGAAATTTCGGTGTCTCTCTCTCTCACTCCCTCATTCCGCCCCTTCCCTGTTCTTGTGTGGTCCGCCCAAAGAAAGAAAAGAAGAACGAAAAAGGAGCTCCAAATCCTTCCAAGTCGCTCAAAAGTCCGAGAAATCGAAGTTGGAACCGAGAAAGTGGCCGTAGATCTCTTCTAACCCTCCTATTCGGTATTTCCTTCTCTTTCCTTTTCTCTCCAAAATCTCAGATTTCTCGATGGTTTGGATTTTCGTTTTTAACCCGAGATTTGTGCTTAAATTGCTGGTAGTCTATCTCCTTCGACCTCCTTGCTGATTATTTATCGATTGTTTTTTTCGAATTCCTCTCAATTTTGGATTTCCCTTTTCTAGGATTTTGGGTACCAAATCAGAAATTTGAGAAAATGTCGTTGATTGATTAGGCTAGTCCGATCGAATAGATTCGTAATCGGTAAACCTCTCCCTCAACCTTGACAATTAGCGATTAATCTGAACTTCGACCAAATTAGGGTTTAAGAATAAGTGCTTTCAATTTCAGCCTCCAATTTAATTGGGATTTTGAACAATGAACTTTGATTATGTTAAAGAAACTAATATAACTCAAGTAAGGATATCGATCGTCGAACAAAGATTAAATCAAGTATGTATGTTGATATAAGTGTAGGCTCGGGTGAGCAAGAGTTTGCGGGACCTTTCGAGACGTCCGAACCATAAGTGCGAAATATGCTCTTCGTAATCAGGTGCGGGGTTCTTGGACTTGTTTGATGTTTCATTTTCAGGAATTAAATTATTTTTCGATTGTCATGTTGTATGTTGATTGCTGCATAATTTGAAATTGTGTGATTCATGTGCATAACCAAATTAAATTAGAACTGAATTGTTGTGAGATGGTTGATTTGCATATTCGTATGGTTGTCAATTGATGTGTGCTATTCATTGTTCTGTGTGTGAATGAATCTGCCAGGCTGACCCGTAGAGGTAGCTGGATAAGGTGACGGTGACCTATCCGTTGACCTGTTTCTGAATTTGCCAGGCTGACCCATAGAGGTAGCTGGATAAGGTGACGGTGACCTATCCGTTGACCTGTTTCTGAATTTGCCAGGCTGACCCATAGAGGTAGCTGGATAAGGTGACGGTGACCTATCCGTTGACCTGTGTAATGAATTTGCCAGGCTTTGACCCTATTTGAATGAAATTGCAAAGTTGAGCCATATGGCTGACTTTGATTCCGTGTAGATGCATTTGTAAAGCCGAGTTATATAGCTGACTTGGAACCAGACTTTATTAAATGGTTAAGCCAAAGCACTGCAGATGGGTGTCAGATAAAGGGTCCAGCTCGGTGGAACATCTGTAGGTGCCAGTAACCCTACAGATGAGGGTTTGACAAAGGGTCCAGCTCGATTGAACATCTGTTGGTGCTACCAGTCATAATAAGATAAGTTAGGCCAAATGTGTGATTGTTTGAAATTCATCTTGGAAATTCCGTAAGTTGTATTTTATTCGATTATTGTTGTCAAGCATGTGCATTCATCTATATATTGTGTTAGAACTGTTAATGTAATGTTGTGTGAATTTCATTTGTGGATATGAATTCTGATTGCAAGTCCAATAACTTGATTGTGGCAAATTCGCACTGAGAATTTATTCTCACCCCCACCCTTCGGGTAATTTTTACAGGTTCAGGTGCGACTGATTCTGGGAAGGCACGCGAGTAGTAGGTCTTTGGTAGAATGCCCTGATATGACCCTAAACATAGATATATTCTGTTGTATAGTTCTAGATTAGGCCTGATGGTTGGTATCCGGATGAGATACTTTTGGTTGTATTATACTCTGACCAGACTGTGTACTCTGATTTGTATCTAGAAACTTGTTTTCTGTCATTTGTTGTGTATTTTCTGAATTGAAATATTAATTGCCTGGTAAGCATACACGGTGTTGTATGTTTACGGCGGGGGACTGTCGCGACCCTTGGCCGCGGGGTGTGACAAAATCTAACACTAAAAATTCGAATTTGTTTCTTAAATATTTGTTATATTACTTTTTTTTATATATAATTAGCATATTTATACTAAAATACATTAAATTACTTGAAATTATGTTAAATTACGTTGAATTACACAAAATTACATTAAATTACGCTAACTTATGTTAAATTATGCTAAAATATGATAAATTACGGTAAATTACATATGAATAGGGATGATATCTTCACTGAGAAGGTGAAAAACGACGACGAAACTTCAAACGGTCATAAAACGGCGCTCGAGTGTCCGATTTCAGCAAATGACCACTTTTCAGAAAGCTTGTGAAAATATGCATGCGTCAATGCCTGCGTTGCCGCTTTGCTGAATTTCAAAATTCAGAATTACCAAAATATAAAGGGATGAGCCTCAAAACTTGAGTTGAAGTTTCCGATTAAGATTTTCATTTCTATTATTCAATCTATGTAGCCCAGTAAATTAGTTATATAATGAACTTGTAGAATACCAATTTTTATTATTTTTGGAATTTTTTTACTATTTTTTATTATTTATGAAAGATGGCACAAAATCGGCGTAATTTAGCGTAAAATTTTATCGTATTTTAGCATAATTTAACATAATTATTGTAATTTAGCGTAATTTTGTGTAATTCAGCGTAATTTAACATAATTTCAAGTAATTTAGTGTATTTTAGTATAAATATGCTAATTATATATCAAAAAAAGGTAATCTAACAAATATTTAAAAAAAATTGAATTTTTAGCGTTAGATTTCAGCATATTGCTATTGATTCAGTCTCTAAAAAAATGAAATAAAAAATAAGTATCGGCCCAAAAAATTAAAACCTGTCAGAAAATAGCCAGTATGAATATTTTTATAAATTTTCAACAACTTTGGATATATTTATTAATTTGTAATTAACTTTGGATATTAATAAAAATCACGGCCTTAAGGTATACATTAATTTGTAATCGTCTTCCATCGTACTAAATGTTGACCTCATATTTTTCAGCAATAGAAAGCTACAAAAATATTTCTCACGTCTCCTTTTTCGAGCTCGTCTTCTGTCACTACTACAAAAAAACTAATTCTACACTGCACATTGTACACGATTTTTCTAATTTTATATAAAAACCGTGTGTCAAATATGAAATTGAAAATATTGGGGAATTATACACGGACACTTAGTTATAAATCAGTGTATAATTGTTTGAGAGAGCTACACGGTTTATTAGGGATCAAAAATCCGTGTGGAAGGAAACCGTGTGGAAAAGATTGAGAGAGTTACACGGATATTATACTAAAATCCGTGTATGAATAGCTACACGGATATTTGATTAAACAACCGTGTAGAAATAGTAAGAGAGCTACACGGTTTTTAGTTACATGTCCGTGTAGAATAGTTAGAGAGCTACACGGTTTTTTTTATCAAATATCCGTGTATAAAGGGTAATGCTACACGGATTGTTTAATAAATAACCGTGTATAACTTGTGAGAGAGCTACACGGATTGTTAAGTATAAATCCGTGTAGAAAAGGCTTTGTAGGGTTTTATGCAGTATAAAAGGGCCCCTTCTCTTCCAGAGACTTCTCCTTCCAGCGCCGTTTTGATCAAGTAATTAATACGCTCTCTCTCTCTGTATTGAACTGAGATCTGATTTCTGCAAAGGCTAGCAGCTGGAATCTGTCATCTTTGAAGTTTTTATTTTCTCCTCTCTAACTTTCGAAGGTTAGTATATACATATTTTCCTTTTTCCTCTCTAATTTTCTGTTCATTAATTATTATTGCTTATTTAATTAGGTGTGTAATATATTCATGCATGCTTGATTTAATTATTAATTAGATAATGTAAATATATAATTAGTGTATTGTGGTCCAATAACCGACCTATAAATGCTTTTAGGTCCATGCCCGTTCAAAATTAATCCAATAGGGATTAATTTTGGACAGTTCCCGTTTTGGGACTGCTCTTTGAATATTGTGTCTCATTTAGGATGTGAACACATATTAGTGGGTTTTAATTAGTATTTGAGGAAAGTTCAACGGTATTTTCCCTTATTGCTCCTACGAGTATGTGTGTCACACCCCGCGGCCAAGGGTCGCGACAGTCCCCACGCCGTAAACATACAACACCGTGTATGTTTACCAGGCAATTAATATTTCACTCAGAAAATACACAACAATTGATATAACACAAGTTTCTAGATACAAATCAGGGTACACAGTCTGGTCAGAGTATAATACAACAAAAGTATCTCATCCGGATACCAACCATCAGGCCTAACCTAGAACTATACAACAAAATATATCTATATCTAGGGTCATATCGGGGCACTCTACCAAAGGCCTACTAATCGCGTGCCTCCCCAGAATCAGTCGCACCTGAACCTGTAAAAATTACCCGAAGGGTGGGGGTGAGAATAAATTCTCAGTGCGAATTTGCCACAATCAGGTTATTGGACTTGCAATCAGAATTCACATCCACAAATGAAATTCATACAACATTACATTAACAGTTCTAACACAATATATAAATACGAATGCATATGCTTGACAACAATAATCGAATAAGATCCAACTTACGGAATTCCCAAGATGAAGTTCAAACAAACACGTCTCTGGCCTAACTTATCTTATTAGGACTGGTAGCACCAACAGATGTTCAATCGAGCTGGACCATTTGTCAAACCCTCATCTGTAGGGTTACTGGCACCTACAGATGTTCCACCGAGCTGGACCCTTTATCTGACACCCATCTGCAGTGCTTTGGCTTAACCATTTAATAAAGTCTGGTTCCAAGTCAGCTATATAACTCGGCTTTACAAATGCATCTACACGGAATTAGAGTCAGCCATATGGCTCAACTTTGCAATTTCATTCAAATAGGGTCAAAGCCTGGCAAATTCATTACACAGGTCAACGGATAGGTCACCGTCACCTTATCCAGCTACCTCTATGGGTCAGCCTGGAAAATTCAGAAACAGGTCAACGGATAGGTCACCGTCACCTTATCCAGCTACCTCTACGGGTCAGCCTGGCAAATTCAGAAACAGGTCAACGGATAGGTCACCGTCACCTTATCCAGCTACCTCTACGGGTCAGCCTGGCAAATTCAGAAACAGGTCAACGGATAGGTCACCGTCACCTTATCCAGCTACCTCTACGGGTCAGCCTGGCAAATTCAGAAACAGGTCAACGGATAGGTCACCGTCACCTTATCCAGCTACCTCTACGGGTCAGCCTGGCAGATTCATTCACAATAGAATAATAAATAGAACACATCAATTGACAACCGTACGAATATGCAAATCAACCATCTCACAACAATTCAGTTCTAGTTTAATTGAGTTATGCACATGATCACACAATTTCAAATTATGCAGCAATCAACATACAACATGACAATCGAAAAACAATTTAATTCCTGAAAATGAAACATCAAACAAGTCCAAGAACCCCGCACCTGTTTACGACGAGCGTATTGTTTAACTATGGATCAGACGTCTCGAAACGTCTCGCGAATTCCTGCTCGACTGAGCCTACGCCTATATCACATATATACTTGGTTAATTTCCGATTCAATGGTCGAAATTCAAATTAATCGCTAAATGTCCAGGTTGAGGGAGAGGTTTACCGATTACGAGTCTATTCGGTCAGACTAGCCTAATAAATCAACGACATTTTCCAAATTTCTGATTTGGTACCAAAAACCCTAGAAAAGGGAAATCCAAAATCGAGAGGAATTCGAGAAAAGAATCGACAAATAAACAGCAAGGAGGTCGAAGGAGATAGACTACCAGCAATTTAAACACAAATCTCGGGTTAAAAATGAAAATCCAAACCATCGAGAAATCTGAGATTTTGGAGAGAAAAGGAAAGAGAAGGAAATACCGAATAGGAGGGTTAGAAGAGATCTACGGCCACTTTCTCGGTTCCAACTTCGATTTCTCGGACTTTTGAGCGACTTGGAAGGATTTGGAGCTCCTTTTTCGTTCTTCTTTTCTTTCTTTGGGCGGACCACACAAGAACAGGGAAGGGGCGGAATGAGGGAGTGAGAGAGAGAGACACCGAAATTTCATAAAATAAACCCTCAACGCATCCAGTGCGGGTCGTTCACCCGCACTGAATCTGAGTGCGGACGCACTCAGTACTTAGTCAAATTTTCATCAACTCTCAATACATCCAGTGTGGGTCCTTCACCCGCACTGGATCTGAGTGCGGACGCACTCAGTACTTAGTCGAATTTTCGTCCATTCTCAATACATCCAGTGTGGGTCCTTCACCCGCACTGGATCTGGGTGCGGACGCACTCAGTACTTAGTCACATTTTTCGTCAAAATTTCACTTGTCAAGAAAAGTCCGAGCCTAATGCGTCCGCATTCTCCTCCAGTGCGGGTCAATCACCCGCACTCACTACTTAGAAGTCGTTTTGAAGGAAATCATAGCACAGGAGACTCATGAGTGCGGACGCACTGATATCCAGTGTGGGTGGTTCACCCGCACTCACAGAAATTCAGAAAACAAGTTAAAGGAACAAAGGTGCCAGTGCGGATGGACCACCCGCACTCACCACCAGTGCGGACGCACTGAACCTGCTGAGTGTCAGAATTTCGTGTTTCCAACGCAGTTTCTATTCTTTTAGCGAACTAGGGACGCGTTTCAAAGGTCAAACTAAATATACTTGTCTGGGAACAATATTGTTTTAGCTTTTTGATTCCTAGTTTATCAATAGAATTTTTGATTATGTTTTTAAACATTTTAATTATTTTATTGTTGAAAATTTCGATACGTAACAATGTGGTTCGTACGCATACTTGGGAAGTTAAGGGGAAATGCTGCCAATTTTTTCTCAAATACTAATTAAAACTCGCTAATATGTTCACATATGGGACATAACAACTCAAATATATATTCTAATGTAAAATGATGAGTTTTCAGGAAGCTAATCCAAAACTGTAATGAGATGGTACAAAGGAAGAACTTGTGCATATTTCTGGACCTCGAGAGAGTGAGTGCCACGTCCCTGAGATGTTATTCGGATATGGCTATCGAGTACATGTGTTCAGCGCTGCATCGTGCTGTGGAGGAGGAGAAGAAATTCATTATCGTGCCGTACCACCAGAAGTTAATTCTAACCTTATCTTATGTATTGTTCATATTAGCAAACACTCGTGTCACTATTATATGCTAAAGTACTTTAATTTTTATCCTCCCACAGCAAACACTGGTGTTTGATTATCATTGTGCCTTACCTAAATACGAGCATAATCGTTGATTCTTGTAAGCCCAATGGAAATATTCCAGCTAACAAGTGCAAAGATATCTTCTCTTATGTCAATAAGTAAGCAATAATAATTTAATTGGTTTGAATTTTTTTCAATTATATCAAATTATAAAATTGCTATAAACATTCACTCAATTTTGTAAGGGCTTTTGCGAAATATGTTAAAGAGGGAGGATTGCATAACAAGCGCCAGAAAACCAAGTTGAGTTGGAAGTGGTTGCTGGTGAGCACACTATAAATTTATAATTTCATATATTGTCCAAAAAAATATTGTCATTCTAATATAGGCCGCTAAATGCAAATTTCAGGGCCCGCAACAGTTGGAGAGTTGGGAATGCGCTTATTACACGATGATTTTCATGTTTGACTTTGTCGAAAGAATACAATTCCAATTCCCAAAAGCGGTATGTAATTCATATTAATTGTTCCTATATAATAGTAATTGATATTTGTAACTGTATTTCATCTACCTTTTCTTGTTACTAACTAATACCAAATTATAATTGTAGAATGTGCCAAAGGAACCGCATTACACCAAGGAGCAGATCGACAATATCAGGTGTGTGTGGGCAAGGTGGTTTCGAACGGAATTTTGCAATGCTCAACATGGATTTCCATAATTTTGTATAATTTAGTGTATATGAATATTGTATAATTTATTGCATATGGATTTCTGGCTAATCTGAAAAATATGAATTTCTTGCTAATCTGAAAAATATGGATTTCTTGCTAATCTGGAAAATATGGATTTCTTGTTATATGAATTTTGAATAGTTCTGTAACAAAACTGGAGGCTAGCCCAAAAACAAAAAATACAAAAAAAAAAAATGTTCTTTCTACACGGACATTTAACTAAAGTCCGTGTAGAAAAAAGTAGAGCTACACGGACATTTAGTTAAATGTCCGTGTAGAAAGAGGAGAGCTACACGGACATTTAACTAAATGTCCGTGTAGAAAAAGTAAACCTACACAGTTTTTTAGTTAAATGTCCGTGTATAAAAAGAATCCTACACGGTTGTTTTGGGATATCCGTGTAGCTCGGTAACATGGAGAGCGACACATTCTGGTCTTTCTACACGGCTGTTTGTGAAGTTATCCGTGTAGAATCGTTAAAATTGTACACGGGCAAAAGTCCGTGTGTAGTTATTGAATTATTCGTACACCCTTGATTTAAACACAGTAGAAAATCCGTGTAGCTCCTCCATTATTGTCCGTATATAATCTTTTTTTTTGTAGTAGTGTGTGCCTAAAATAGGCCCTGTAACACTCACACTTACCGATCAATAGCCAGTACCATCCACAGGAAAAAAATGTGAACTGAGCTACTTACAACACCTGCTGAATTATACAACATAGGCAGGTACAAATATAAAAAAACAATGTTTTTTACGGTTTCAAACTAATCTTATCTAATTGTTGTAAAATCATTTTAAACTTACAATATATGTAGGTTAAAAAATAATGATTCACCGATTTAAATGCATCTTCTTTACAACAGTAACGATTTCAGTTTTTATGGTTTCAACCATATATTCCGACATTTTTAAAAATAACCACAGTTAATTAAAGATTAATAAAAATGCCCACACCTATCAAATTTGATTAAAAATGTCCAAACCGGTCATTAAATGGCCGGTCCCCCTGTTACATATATGTAGGCACACCAATCCAATTTTTCTCACAACTCATTCTCTCAAATTTTACACTATCTCTCCTCGGTTGAACCATTTCTCTCAGATTTCTCATTCTCTTCTCAGATTTGCAAGTAAGTTCCTCTAATTTATTAGAAATTATTTTTTAGTGCAAAATGGTTGTATAATGTTAGGATTTGTTAGAAATTACCAAAATTAGAATAATTAGTTGTAATTAGAGAGTAATTAGCCAAATTTAGGGTTTAGGGTTTATGATTTAGGACAATTTATTGTAATTTAATATAATTAGCATTGGTGACCATATTTCAGCGTATTTTAGGATGTTTTAACATAATTAGCACAATTAAGCCTAATTTCTGTCAATTTAGCATAATTAGGATAATTAAGCCTATATTGGCATATTTAGTATATTTTAACGTAATTAAGTCTAGTTTGGCGTACTTAAGCCAATTTTACCATAATTAAGCACATTTTGGCATATTTTACTGTCATTAAGCCTATTTTATCCGTTTTTAGCGTAATTAAGCCTATTTTAGCTGTTTTTACCGTCATTAAGCCTATTTTAACCGTTTTTAGTGTAATTAAGCCTATTTTAGCCGTTCTTACCGTAATTAAGCCTATTTTAGCCATTTTTAGCGTAATTAAGTCTATTTTAGCCTCTCTTTTTTGCATTACTAACTGAAATTAGGAATTAGGGTTTACTTAGCGTCAATTAACATAATTTTAATACCAAAATTATGATGGTTAGAGGACGGCTTAGGCTACGTCCACTATCACCTATATTTGACGAGCCGATCGCGACTAGCAGCACAGAGCAATAACATGACCTTGGGACTGATTTTGCTGCATCTATCTTTGGTACACCCCCGCCGGTCTCTAGAAGTGAGTCTGCCAGGGATACTGCTGAGAGGATGTACAGAGAGGCCGACGCTCGTGTGGAGACACCGAGAGATAGAGCCTGGCCGCAGCGAGCAAATGCCGGAGTACCACCTGAGCGATGGTCCCCTCCTCCGTTCCAGCGGCGCTGATTTTTTTATTGTTTTATGGTTTTATTGTTTTACTATTCTATGTTTGGTGCTTTATTATTTTATTGTTCTATGTTTCGTTCTTCTAACTTACGCAAAATAATAAGTACGCTAAATTATACTAAAATATAAAAACTAAACTGAAATACTTACGCAAAATACTAAGTACGCTAAATTATACTAAAACATAACACATAAACAAAAAATACTTACGCAAATTACTAAGTAAAAAAAGACCATAGACTTAGCCCTAGACATTTTGATTTTTTATGAGACCTTTTGCATACCATGCTTATAAAGTATACTTTTTTAGTGTTTTCATTTATCCTTTTGTTTTGATTGGACTAAAGAAAAAAAAAAGTTGGAACGCATTATTTACATTTTTTTATTAAAAATACCTTAACCGGTCATTCAATGGCCGATCCCTATTTAAAAGAGAAACCGGCCATTAAATGGCCGGTTTTCTTATTTTATTTTAGACCCTATAAATATCCATTTTTCTCTCTATCCCCCTCATAATTACCTCAAATCAGTCAAGGGGAAGCGAGAAAGGGACAAAGAGAAAGAGAAGACAATTTTATTGGTGAAAAGGGCGATATTTGAAGGGGCCAAAGGTATGAACAATAGAGAGCGAGGTGGGTCGTCCAGTCGTGGTCTGGCGAGAGTAGGGTCAAGTGATCGAGATAAAGAGAAAGAGATCAAGGTAAAAACCGAGGTAGAGTCAACTAGTGATCGAGGTGAAAATAAGAGAAAAAAGTACAAGTGTCGAGGATGTCCAAGATGCTGGTTCATGAAGCCGGAATATCTTACTTATGAAATTTCAGACGATACTTTGTGGAAAACCCCTACGGCTGCCTGTCAAAAAGAAAAAGGTTGATATAGAGCCTCCAGCATCGGACGATGAGTTTGTTCCGTGTACTTATGCTGGTAAAGTTGCCACTCCGGCAGAATTCGAGATGACTTTGTTCCATTTACTTTCAAGGCTCGTTCTAAGAAGTAGAACTAATTATGTTTTTTCTAACTTGTAGTCCATTCTAGTATAATTTGTAGGCTCTTGTGGCTTAAAAAAAAAAAATTGGAGATCGGCCATTTAATGGCCGGTTTGGGCATTTTTAATAAAAGTTGATGGGTGTGAGCATTTGTATTAATCTTTAATTAACTGTGGGTATTTTTAAAAATGTCGGCATATATTCCCTATGGTCATGTTTGGTTGTGGAGTAAAATTAATGCGCATTAAATTCCTTATTCCATGTGACTTCTCATATTTTACATCTTGTTTGGTAGTTTAAGTTATAGCTAAAAAAAATTCACTTAGAGGAGTAAGATGTTGGGAAATGTGTTTTTTCTTTTGACAGTGAGTCATACAAGTGGAGTAAGTTAATCCACCTAGAGAGGTGGAGTAAGTTACTCAGGATTAACTCACCTCTTACTTCCATCTTCCTCCCATTTTATTCCTCATTTGACTACTTAAGTGTGGAGTAAGTGTTTACTTCACCTTTACTCCACAACCAAACATGACCAATATGAATGTAATTAAGCCAATTCTGATGCTGGTACCAGTCGGTACCTGTGCATCATAACATGAATTCTGGTACATACTCTAATAAGTTTCAAGGACCAAACTGCTCAAAATTTGTTAGCAGCAGCAATAAAATAAAAATATCAAGACAACTAACCTTCAAAATATGGTACAACTTTTCTCGAACTTTTTATTAATATCCAAAAAAAATATTAATTTTCAAAATCTATGTCTGGTTTGACAAGATTTAAAAAACTGTTCAAACTGCAGATTTAATTTCCGATTTTAGACCGAATAACCGCAGATTATTTTCTGGTTTTGGAATTCCGAAATCGGAAAAAAAAATTTCGGTTTTGGTTTTGGAATTCCAAAACCGGAAATTAAATTTTCGGTTCAAAGTTTTTTTATAAATCAAAAAATGTTATAATTATTTATTTTTTGTTTGAAATATTAGAAATATTTTATATATTTCTTTGAAAATAGATGGAATACTATATAATTTGATTTATTAGAAAGACTGCGACAAATAACCCGAATCAATATTTTTCAGGCTGGATTTTTCGCTGTTGTAAGAAAAATTAAAATATTTCTTTTTGTGTTATTGGAAAAAAAATAAAAATATTTTGAAACTAAGTTATTGATCCCGGTTCAAAAGTCACTTATATATAAATTCAGAAAATATTGATCCTTCTATTTTTGAAAAAACAAAAAAGGTATCTGACACTGTGAAAAGATATTATTTAATAACTTAAAGAAATATGAGAGTTTTTGTTTTTTCTCAAAAATATAGAAGGATTATAATATTTTCTGGATTTACTTAGAAGTGACTTTTGAACCGGAATAAATAACCCTGATCAAAACATTTTTATTTTTTCCAATAACACACAAAAAAATATTTTAATTTTTCTTACAGCCGCAAAAAATCTGACCTGAAAAATGTTGATCCGGATTATTTGTCGCAGTTTTAAAAAAAAATCAGATTATATAGTATTTCATCTATTTTCAAAAATATATATAAAATATTTTTAATATTTCAATGCAAAAAAAAAATTATAACATTTTCTGTTTTTTTTTTTTAAAACTTATAACCGGGAATATAATTTTCGGTTCCTCAAACCGGAAATTTTTTCCCTGGTTTCGGAATGCCTCGAACCGGAAACTTTTTTTTGCGGAAAGTTTGTATGAAACCGGAAATTTAATCTCCGGTTTGGACAGATTTCAAAATTGCTCTGCATGGGATGTAGATTTTGAAATTATTTATTAATTTTGAATATTAATAAAAATTTCGACAACTTTTCTGTAAAATACCAATTCAGCTTAGGTATAAAAATGCTGATCAGTCAGCTTAGGTATCTAAATGCTGATCGGATATGTCGTTCAATACATGCACATCTATCTGCATACATCAAGACATACTTGAAACCTATTTTCTATGCAGAGGAAAACATGGTTTGGAAAATTGGCTGATTTCGAGTCACCTCGGCTGAGTCAACTCTGTATCGGCCGTGTCCAATCCGATTTTCACCCGAGTTTCTCGCCCGTGCAATTTTTTCAGCAAAACTCGGATGAATAGTGCTTGACTCAGCCGAGTTAGCTGATTTTTAGGCCGAGTCAAGCCGATTCAACCGAGTTGAGCCTATTCAAGGCCAAAATGGCCGATTCTCACCAACCTAGACCGAGTCTTGAGTTGAGTTACTGAGGCGGATGCACGGAGGCTTGATCGAGTTGCTGAGGCGGAGGCGCGGAGGACAGCTTGAGTTGCGGAGAACAGCCAAAGTCATCGCGCGCACGAGGCCGACGCGACAGGAGTAGTTCAAGCGGCGAAATCCGCAACCAAGCGCGCAGGAGAGAGTTTCCCGCATTGTCTTTCCAGCGGAGAGACAGAGAAAGACAGTAGGGTTGGCGCACAGAGAAAGAAAGAAAAGCGTAAGAGAGGGTCCGGCGCACCCCTAAGGGAGAGAGAGAAAGGAGAGGCAGGGGGGTTAACACAAAAGGGGGTCTGCTTTAAGATGCGTGCAGGATCGATTTGGACGGTCAGCAAAATAAGTTTTTATTTATTTATTTATTTTATAAATTAAGTTTTTATTTTATTTTATTTTGACTTAAGCAAAATAAATATTAATTGTTTATGAAATAAAATGTTTCTTTGAAGATAAATTAATGCATACCAAATAAAATATGAAAATATAAAATTTAAAATTAAACATTTTATTTGTTTTTGTGAATTTATTAAGCTTTTTTATTATTTTATGGAAGTCTATTTAATTTTTAAATTAGATAAATATTAATTTTATAAGTAATAAATTGTAAATTTGATAGTTATTCGTCCAAATTTAATTATTATTAGTGTTGGAGTGGGTTATTTGACAAATTTAGTACAAAAAAGCTTCTGGTAAAAAAAATCCGAGTTACCGAGTCAACTCGGCCGATTTTGGCCGATTCACCCGATTCTGATTCCACGGTCAAGAACCCAATTCTGATTCGGATTCCGATTTCGAGTTTCAGAACCATGGAGGAAAAGACATTCAGCATATTAAATACCTCAAGTCTATACAATACCTCTTCCTTGCTGTTTTGCACTTAGAACTATAAGGTAGAAACTACCAATGATCATCCCTTGTAAGTACTCTTTAGGCATCCAAACATTTCCATATATTGCTTGCTCAATTGACTCACCAACTACACGAAATCCAGATGTATTTATCAATTGCCCATTATTTTAGGGACCGACTAACTATCTTCCAGCTCCCATCCCCCATTCATCCCCCAGTCAATAACTGTTTTTGTTAACTGCTAATTAAGATGGGACCACAAATTTCAGCGCTAAAAGACAAAACAAAACGTGTCATTATCGCGGTGAGTACAAGTATTCATATATAATACATCAAGTATTCATATCTAAAATATCAAGTATTCAAAAAAAAACTACACACATCACTCACCCATTTTTTACACGTTTTTAGAGGTGGATTTTTTTCTCCGTTCACTCTAGTCAATATTTCTGACAATCTGGTAGGAATTTTGCAAATACAAAATCACGAATGTTTTCTACACAATTTTCTCTTTCAAATGAGATCCATGATGACATACTTTCGAGTTGTCCGTTGCACAAGTATTCATATCTTGTCATTCAAGTATTCATACATCATTGAACAAGTATTCATACCTCATCAGTATTTCACAAATAAAAAACTGGACACATAATTCACTCATTTTTTACCGATTGAAATTTCGTTACAACTCAATTACTGGAAGTGTCCAGTACACTCTATCTTAGGTATGAATACTTGTTCGACGAGGTATGAATACTTGCTCGACGTGGTATGAATACTTGCATGACGAGATATAAATAATTTTACGAGATATGAATACTTGCGCAACGGATAACTCAAAAGTATTTCATCATGGATCTCATTTGAAAGAGAAAATTGCGTAGAAGACATTTGTGATTTTAGATTCACAAAATTCTTCACAAATTGTAAGAAATATTAGTTATAGTGAACGAAGAAAAAAAAATCACCTCTAAAAACGTGTAAAAGATGGGTGAGTGATATGTCCAGTTTTTTTTTTAAATACTTGATATCTTAGATATGAATAATTGTGCGCGTCAGTTATAAAATTTTTCAAATACAAGTGGTCCCCCACGTAATTAATGATTAATACACGTTTTTTTTTTGTCTTTTTGTACTTGAAGTTGTGCCCCCCTACATAATTAATGATTGGGGGATGAATGGGGGATAGGAGCCGGGGGGGGAAATCTTTATCCATTATTTTATTATGTCTCTAAAACACAATGCAAATTAAATTGATAAATCAAATAAACCATTGAACTTAATGTACATTATTCACCGCAGGCTCCATTACAATATAATCACTGAATAGTCTAAAGAGTAAAAATAGTGCACCTTATTTGTCCACAACAGTGAATTTTTCAAGTGATATAATCTTTAATCAAAATGAAGGCAAAATGGAACACTCATTTATAGTGCACCTTGTCTACATACTGCTTAGCCAAAGCAATAGCAATAGCAATAGCAATACCATTAACATAATGACACGCCAATTCACTATGTTAGTACAAACTTATGACCAAGGTGGAGAAACAGACTAGCACATTTCATACTGTATCGAAACAGTGCTTGAAAATTAAAATATCCTATATTGAACAGTACTACAATTTCCAAAATAATCTAACACGTTTTCTAATTTTTGCAACAATGAAGAGAGCAAAGCAAGAGAAAAAAGAGTAATTGTGTCGTTGACATGCAAACAATTTCATATATTTTGTTGATTGTATATATTATTTTGTTCGGTATCTCCATTGCGAAGACACTTGAAATCATTTTAATTAAACACTACAAAAAAATTGTGTTCGGCAATATTATAACATAGGGATAACATGCTATTCCATAGTTTATTCCTCTTTCAAACTCAGCTAATAGGTCAATGTTAACTTAAATCTCGCGTAGCACAATAATTTAACACTTCCAACTATACATTTTTGTTATCAAATTATACAATCATTCTGATAGGGCCATGTTCCACAGGCCCTTTAATTTAAACTGGGCCATGAACGACTGGGATTCGGACCTCACTAAGAGGCCAACCCGAAGTCATATGAAAGGCCCAAATATCCACCAAGTCGGGGCCCAATACAGCGGCCCCAATATGCCTTAAATGGGGATCGTGTTAACCGACATGCGGGATGATAGTGGAAACGGCTAACTTAAATGCCTCCCATCCCAGTAACGGTTGACATAACTACCCACGTCCTCCATAACTGCCCGAGATAGCAGTTATGGACGGACTATATAAGGCAGTGATTCCCATGAAGCAGGGACACTTTTTCCAACCACAAGAGAGATCATACAGGATAGAGTCAGAATCTCTCACAATCCACCTCGAGTTCACATCACCTTTCGCACCTCGGCCTGCCATCTTTTGGCAGGACGAATCTTACTCAGCCCAACTTCCCATACGGCCTCATCTCCCGAGATAGGACGTATCAACCACCGTGGGGCCACGCCTTTGCTCATACAGAGATTTAGATGGCTCAGCAAAACACGTCAGTTCCGCTCCCACCAGGAGTTACAATCCCGCTAGGTGCAATGATCACACCACCTCCCCTTGTAACCCCGCTTACAGGGAACCCCTCCCACAGTCAGCCTCACGCGGCGAGGCCTAACAATCCGATAATACGACCTTCTGGTCCTCAACCGACACAACCTCGCCACACAGGCCTCGACATGGCTGCTCACCCTTTGTTTACCGAAGGACACACGAGCCGGCCATTGTTTACTGAGCAAACACCGCTACTCAGTACTTATCACCCACCATACATACCGCACTACACTCAACAGACGCCATTTTACCCTTATGGCGCGACCACCTACACACCGTACACCCCGATGTACCCCCAGTACCCTTATGTGACACCACCTGCACAATGGGGTCCAGGAGGCGCTCAAGGGGTATATCCAATGACAGGTCCAACGCCACATTCCCAACAGGTACCGCTGCGACCTATAATCCAGACTGTGCCACTAACTGCCCCGGAGGCACCACATTCCCGGCCTCTATCAGCAAACCGTGTCCTTAGTCGACCAGTTAAAATTCCTCCCAGAAATTTGAACTCTCAGTTCATAGATGTTCGAACTGGTAGTGAAACAGATACGCCCATCCTGCCGGACCAACAGGTCCAATCCAAACGCCAGGACCAAAACATTCCACTGACAGGAGCTCAACAAACCGAAAGAAGACAGCAGGAAGGGCAAGGCGAAAGTAGGGAACCTGATCCCGAAAAATAGCCCCAGGTTGAGCAACCCGAAGTTCGCCATAACAATGAGCGCGAATCAGCCAACCAGGGCAGAGGTTCCAGACCGTCACGCCGAGAACAGTCGCGCTCCCGCAGGGAACGCGAACGAAGCCCACCCCGAGGTCGGGATAGAACTCGCCGAGATGATCATAGAAGAAACAGGCGATCACCTACCCCGACCCGAGGCGTAAATATGGCTCAAATAGAAGAATTGATTCAGACAAGGCTTGCGGCTAAATTGGCCGAGATAGAATCCCAGAAGACAGGTGCCACCTCTCGACCTATGGGGATCAACGATGGCCCACTCTCTAGAGACATCTACCGCCATTCCATGACGGATTTCAAGTACCCAACAACTCTTCCCAGCTTCCGGGGCAGCGGTGATACTCAGGATCCGCATAATTTCGTGTACGGATTCCTTGAGCGACTTCGCCTCCTGGGAGCCACTGACGCCATCATGTGCCGCGTCTTCACCACTTGTTTAACAGGTGAAGCATGGGACTGGTACATGACGCTACCTCGGAGATCCATTAACAAGTTTGAAGACTTCGCAAAACTGTTCCTGGAAAGATACACGATTATTAAGCCACCGCAAGCAACATGCGAGATGCTCCTAGACATTGTCCAAGGACAGCATGAAAGGACAGGTGCGTTTGTTAATCGGTTTATCCAAGCATCTCGGCGAATTCAGAATCTCAACGAAGAATTCGCCTTGGCTGCCATCAAGAAAGGACTTCGCAAGGGGGTCCGGGTACTTTGCGTTACGAGGCGCATATGAAGAAAATGACTACTTTGAGGGAATTTGTAGCCTTTGCTGAGGGTTACATCCGCGCTGAGGACGACAATGGCAGTCCCACTAGGTTCCGATCCCGATCTCCTCGTCCAACAAACAAACAACAGACTCAAGATAGGTCTCGCAATCAAAGAGAACCTCGGCAAAACCAACCAACCGAGCACAATTCCGGTACCAAAGGGTACCGACAGCATTTTGTGCGATATGCTCCTCTCACTAAGAAGCGGCATGAGATGTATAACATCATAGAAGGCATGTTCGATCTACCCCCGCCGCTGCCAAAGAGCATTTTTACGGTGGTCGACAACTCGAAGAAATGTGAATACCACGGATTCAACGGGCATTCCACCGCAGAATGCCTCCAATTGAAAGACATCCTGGTCATTGGGACCCGGAGCTACCATCCGAACTGCCTCTCGAGAATACTCTTCTCTGCTGGCCTCCAGCACAAGTTCGTTGTAGAAGGCATTACAATAATCTTCACACTGGACAACCAGCTTGGGTGCAATACCAGCAGATGTAGGGAAGTTAGTATCATTGGCGTGGCCATCTCGGGGAACTATTATTTTCTTGGCCTTCTGGTTTTTGGGTTTCGAAGGCCCTTGTGATGTTCCCACGGGGGTGTCAACTAGTTCACCCCGAGATGGACTTTCGTGCTCATCTCCTTCCGCATATTCTTCCTCCTCATTTCCTCCCGACATTACGTCAGAATGTGCGGGAATCATTCCATATAAACTCTTGCCCCTACCAGGGCGGGGGGGTGAAAAGGATAGGGGAGACACCGCCTCATAGGTATGGGGGGATTGGTCCCGAGATCCACCTTGTTCTTCGGCCATTTCTAAATTTACGAATAAACAGGATTGGCTTAAGTCACCGACCTTACTATTACAATATCAGTTTCTAAAAGCATTCATGTTACTAATGCACATTAGATGTCACAGTTATGGTAGGCAAATAGACTCCTATAACATTACCATACTAATGTTATTCATTACTTCACTCCCTAACTTCGGCCAATAAACATTATAACATGCCGGATGTGCTAATTTAATGCCAGTTACCGAGGTGATAAAGGCTTACCTTTTTGGAGGTTGAGATGCTCGACTTTCGTCCGACGTCCACTTCCGAGATTGGCAGCTCCTGAATTCCGAGATTGTTTTTGCTCTTTCACTCCGATATCAAATGATTTAAGGAAGCAGTACTGAATAAGTGGGGGGGGCCGAAATATATACAGGTTTTCCTTTTTTCCCGCTCGATATTTGCGTAGTTTTCGAAAAGATGCCAAGAAACGTCGCGCTGTCTCCTTTCATCATGGCGACGCTTCGATTCCCGCGCTCGTTCAACGGCCGCGAGTTCTCACCGAATTAACGAATGCCACGTGTCACGCACGGATTGAGCCATCACCTCGACTTACAGACTGATTTGATGGCTGACCTGATGGCTCACGGCGGTTAACGGAAGACGAAGCGTCAGGCATTTAATGCCGATATACTATATACACCCTCCGTCTTTCTTTAACGATCCATCAACCGTACAATTATCCTCCTCTCTCGCACTATCACGAGATGAATGATCAAGTGAGCAACGAGATTGCCTTTGAAAAAGATGATATTCCGTCATCTCGTCTATGTCCCGAGATTACCATCCACAAGCCCAATGATGCAGACGACCCATTAGCTTGGGACCGATGTGCGATTTGCAAGTTGAGGGGATATTCTCCGCAAATGTTTCATTGTGACAGCTGTGAAGAAGCCTTTCATCCCGGGTGTTCGGCTCGAAGATCACCTCGGAACCATAGTGATCCTTGCTTCACATCCTTCACTTGTAGACAATGCCTTCACCACGCACGTCGGATCAATAAGGTTGCCGACGACATTGTTTAATCCAATGGTGTGGTCTTCACGCTCAACAGTAAAGGAGGCTACATTAACTATCTTTGTGTCCATCTCTTCCAAGATCCGATGTTCTTTAGTATCAATAGGCTTTGTTATTATATCAGTTTGAGTTAGATTTTGTATGAGTTTGAAATATCAATGAACATTTAATCTATTTTTCATTGTTGTCCTATTTACCTCGGGTTTCCATCTCGTTTTACTTACAAACCATTTAACACGCGCACCAAAAAAAAAAAAAAAAAAAAAAAAAAAAAAAAAAAGAGATGGCGGTTTAAAACCTGCCTATTTTAAAACCTGCCTATTTAATGATATACAGTTGGGCAGATGGCGGTTGAACGACTATAAATAAGGTACTCCTTCCAGAGAGGGGGATACTTTCTCTACATACTTTCCCTTTTGCTTTTGCTTTTTAGAAAAAAATATTTCCACCTCGCATCTATCATGTCTGTTAACCGACATGCTTTAGAGTTCCTAGCGGAACGTGCAAGGCAACGTCGAGCTATTGAGCGTCGAATTATCCCATCTCGCCCTGTTGGTTCATCCAGCTCCAGCCGAGGTCCCCAGCGACGTGTACTTACAACCGAGGAGAGGGAGGACTTGATCCAAGACTTTCCCAATGACTTGGATTGGATGCTGGATAACGAGTCCGTCACCATCCGAGACCTTTTAAATTACAAGCTGGCAGTATTCAGGGAGGTGGGCGACGAATTTAACATCGTCGAATTCCTCGGACCTCTTCGCGATTGCCTGGCATGTGGGAAATCTGCCCTAAAAGAAGACATGGTCAAATGTCGGGGTTGTCGCACGTGGTGGCATCCCTCTCATTTTTTGATTCATGATCGGTCAGATCCCCGACGTCGATTCTTCAGATGTCAAACTTGCCAAAACCGACATCCCAATGCACCCACATTGGCTACAGCTACTCCGGACCAGATTTGGGAAGACGATCATTTTGAAGATCCGGATAGTGAGATGATGGACTTCATCCCTTCACCTCCGGGATTTCATTAAATTACTTATAAGAATAAAAGCTAATAGGCTAAGTAGATCCACCTTTTATTTTTTGCTTGAAGCCTTAGTTCATCTCGAGTTGTAGCCTTTATTTCTGATTGAATCTTTTAGTTTAGCTCGAGTTGTAACGAGTCTTTATTAATATAAGAAGGGTTTATTTATGTTTGGTACTTTTTTAATAATTGTGCTTTCATGAGTTATACACCCTCAAGTCGAAAGCATCTCGCTGATGCATTCCGACTTCGGGGACTAATGATAGGGCCATGTTCCACAGGCCCTTTAATTTAAACTGGGCCATGAACGACTGGGATTCGGACCTCACTAAGAGGCCAACCCGAAGTCATATGAAAGGCCCAAATATCCACCAAGTCGGGGCCCAATACAGCGGCCCCAATATGCCTTAAATGGGGATCGTGTTAACCGACATGCGGGATGATAGTGGAAACGGCTAACTTAAATGCCTCCCATCCCAGTAACGGCTGACATAACTACCCACGTCCTCCATAACTGCCCGAGATAGCAGTTATGGACGGACTATATAAGGCAGTGATTCCCATGAAGCAGGGACACTTTTTCCAACCACAAGAGAGATCATACAGGATAGAGTCAGAATCTCTCACAATCCACCTCGAGTTCACATCACCTTTCACACCTCGGCCTGCCATCTTTTGGCAGGACGAATCTTACTCAGCCCAACTTCCCATACGGCCTCATCTCCCGAGATAGGACGTATCACATTCCAAGTTTTTCTAATCATTCTTCTACTTTTGCATTGTATTAATATTTGTTCCATATGGTTATGCTATGTAAACATTCTATATATTTTCCCCTCTACCTCAACAGCCCCCGCTGAAGCAAAGCGAAGCATATACCTAGTGAGAATCTGATAGTACATTTCATTTTTTTTTGCCACGTGTCCTGAATTGCTCAGAATTCTTGAAAAAAGAAAAGGATTGTCAGAATTTTTGGTGGTCTTGAAAACAAATGAACCATGAACCATCAGAAAATCTGACGATCTGAACAATTTTATAAATATAAAAAAACATGGATACTTTTAAAAATTTTATATAGTTGTGGATGATAATAAAAAATTCGGCTGCTACAAAGTTCTAAAATAAAATTTATCTAATTAAAATACAAAGTCGTGAAGCGACGTTTGACAGCTGCAGAGTTGATTGATATTTTTTTTTAGGAGAGCTGAGTTGATAGATAGAGAGAGAGCAAAGACAGAAATGGGGAAAAGGGGGATGGATTCCTTCGGCTGGTAGGAACAAAGAGAGAGAAAGAAAAATAGGAAAAAGAAAAAAAGAAGGGGTCGTGTGGCCCTTCGTGAGTGAGGGATCCTGCCGAGTGGGTCCCGTGTCATTCAAACACTCCTCAATCTCAATTCTTTTCTAAATTAAATTTATATTGAATTAAGATTCTATATTGTTACATCTTAGTTTTAAAATTTCATAATTAATTTTCTGAAAAGCTAATGAATCATTTTTTTTTTTGAAATAAGGTTGCAGGAAAAGCTAATGAATCATTTAAGAGAAAGTTTTAAATTTATTTGCTCATTTAATTAATTGAATTTGACTCGAGTTATTATTTATGAATGATTTATTTACTTCCAAAAATTTGCATTTTCAGACTATGCATGGTGTCCAAAGTGCATAGCAAATAATAAATCAAATTTTAAGTTTGTTAGTGCATGATTCATCACACTATTTCCTATGAAATTTGTTGCATATGTACCACTACTAACACTGGTGGATCCATATAGAAATTGGATTAGGTAAGTGTCTATTTCTGAATTTGAATTTTTTTTTACTGGATTAGTTAGTGCGTATGGGTACGAAAGCAGTGAAACTAGAGCTCTTTTTCTCGCTATTTCTATTTTACGGGCTTTAAGTTCTTACAAAAAAATAAAAGTTTATGTATAGATTTTATGTAAGATTAATACTTATATATTTTTTTAAAGTTTAAAATGCTAGTCTCATTTTTTTAGAACAAAATGAGTCCAATATGGAATACATTTTACAACTATTTGTTAGTTTTTTGTTTTTCCTTCGTGATTTAGAGCTCGAAAATATATAGTTAAATTTAATATAAAAATGCTTCTTATCGGCCAATAAGTATAAAAATCACAAGTCATTTTATAAATACCAAGGTTCTAAATAGCGTTTATAGCGTCGTAGCGGGAAGGCTAAAAGAAAAGCTATAGCGAATAGCGTCGCTATAGCGGAAGCTATTCCAAATAGCGTTTTTTTTTTTTTTTTTTACATTTCGTATATTCAATATTTGTACTAAATATCAACATTATCTAAAGTCTCATAGAACAATAAATAACACCAAAGTAATTAAGAAATTATAATATTCATATTGAACCCGTATAAAGTCCAAATTGCGGTTCAAAATATCCATAGTAATATCATAAACTATCGATTTTTCCTATTAAAAATATCTTAAGCATTATGATTCATGACATAATCTATTTTGTTTTCTATTCAAATTTTAATTTTGGTTTGGACTTTTTTTCTATTCAAATTTCAATTTCTATTCTCAATTTCAAATTGATTTATCTGTAGCAAGTAGCAACAAATTCAATTTCGGTTTGAGATATTTTTTATCTTTATTTAAAACCCATATAAATTGCTTTAAAAAAAATCCATATTGTATAGCACAAATAGCGCAAATAGCGGACTGCTATAGCGCTGTAGTGGTCGCTATAGAGGCCGTAGCGCAAATAACGCATTTTGATGTCATAGCGTAGCGTTTGGGGTCCAAAAACACTATAGCGCGCTATTTAGAACATTGATAAATACATGTGTTTTTTTCGATTAAATATTTTTTTTTAAATAATAGTTGATAGTTTGTTTCATTTCACATATTTTAGATCGTATTTTTTATTTTAATTAATAAATTGAAGATAAGACCGTTAGGTAAAATATTTTAACTTGTTATTTATACAAAAATATAACTATAAAACCACCAAATAAATTACTGAAAAAGCAATACAAAACTTGGCACCAAGCACATCTAATATTCCATAGATTAATAGGTTCAATAAGTTAAACATGCTACAAGCATCTAAACATGATACAATTTAGCAAGTCGTCATTGTCACACCCCGGAATAATCCGCCACGTGTTTACACATAAGGCGTGTGCACATCACATATACTATCAATAATAAATACTGAGGCAACATTTTAAACTCAAACAAAGTCTTCTAATTCTACAATTAGTTCAAATACATAATATACATCTAACATGAGATCAAGACATATATAGCAAACAAACCGATAATTGCCATGTCCGTTAATGTATCCACTTTCAAAAGGGGGAATTTAAAGTTTAACTAAAAATAAAATAAAAACGATACTTGAGCCGTCTACTCGTTGACCTCCCAATCTGCATCCCTCCTATTCGTGCTCCCTGTCGGCCTCATCATTTCTTGGAACCCACAAAAAAGTGGAACGGGTGAGAGGTCGAATAGTCTCTCAGTACGGAATTTAGTTTTAGTCCCGGAGTTCGTCAAATTTACTTTTTAATACAAACAAGATATTAAAATTATATCCTCAAATGCAATCTTACTAGTGCCTATTTAAAATACACACACTTCTTTAATTATCTTTCAAGTTTTTAACTGCCTCACCAGGGGAATTCAAACCCCACTAGATCTTGGCCGTGACACTAGACGGGGACTTGAACTACCGCTAGATTTTCTTTGTCTCACTAGGACTTGAACCACCACCAATTATTGGCGTCTCACTAGGGGGACTCAAAACACCACTAGTTCAAATGTCTCACTACATGGGGACTCGAACCACCGCAAGATAATGTCCCGTGACGAGAAGTCCAACCAACGCCCCGTTAACGAGGGGTCTAGTCAGATACTAGACCCAATGTATACATTCCAACATACGTTCGACGCACATTGGCCCCTTTCCTTTAACTTATCCATTACTTTTTCACGTTCGTTTGTTTAATCACGTAAAGGTTATACTCAACACAACACATCCTATATGTCCGTTGATCAAATGAATAATCATATCCTAGTATTCTCTAAACAAAGTCAAAGGGATCATTCGATTCAACATGCATAATTCTATAAATATATAAATGCAAACAAAACGGTAAGTAACAATTTGACAATGTCCAGAAAATCCATATCTGTTGTCGTGGGGTAGTTCACTCCTACCTCTACTTTACTTCTTACTTCAGAACTCGAACCTAGACCATGTAACACGGTTTCTAAATTAATATTTATACATATTTTTATTTAGACAAGTCTGTTGCTGAACTAACTTTTATTAAATATAAAATCTGAATATCAGTCATAAGATTTAAACAGAGTTATATTCGTTAATGATCAGACAAATATAATGGAAATTGTTTTTCACTAGAATTAGGATTAAATTATTGATAGGTTTTTATAATATACTTCTTTCTATTAAAAATAACTTTAAGATTATCGGCGAATAAATCTCTAGAATTATCGTTGAAAATTTACTATCTAATAAAATAGAATATGCAACTGAAATAAATTCGATGCGACTCGGTGAAAGTTTGCGATCAATTGAATTCTCACTGAACATATTATAAGTTCTATAAATTTTGCAAATGATACATGTATAAAACAATGAACTCATAGTGTTCATAAAATTGTATAATCAACATATTACGATACTAGATGAATTATTTGGGAATATATAATTTGTTTAATTCATAATTTTCTTTAAAACATGTGCTAAAAGTATATAACAAATACATGTAAGAGGTATTAATAAGAATACTATAAATATAATACAAATAAAATGCAGAAATTCTATAATGAATAATCTTAATCTTTTACAATGAAAATAGACGAATTGATCTTCAAGAAATAAATCAAGTTTCTTGAAATTGAATCCAAGATCTTTTTACAAACGTAAATTCAAATTATAATAGTACCAAAGAACTATTTGACAATTAATTAGTCTTTTTATTCAAGAATTAGTTTAACTAATTGAACAAGCATGTAAATTTTCATAAATCCGACCATAAGTCAATATAAACAATAAGTAATTTTGAAAAAAAAAACTTATCAAATAAATCAAGACAAGAAATTATTTAATATACTAAACACAAATTAAATATAAAATTGAAATACCTTAATTTCAGAATTTGATTTTACAAGAAAGGGATGCGGCTTGGGTCTCCTCTCTAATTTTTGTGACGAAAGCGAAGATATAGAGAGAGTGATACAGTAGACGGAGGTTTTTAATACCTGTGGAGTAATTATTTCAATATGAAGCGGTTATGCTATTTGGAGGTTATGAATTTAAATTTAGATGTGTCTTATATCACAACTTTTTGGCTGATGAATCATTTTAGTTGTATTGGGTTTTCAATATTTGCAACGATCCGCTATATATTCTATTTAAATCATGATCTATATCGAACCTATTAGTTTTCCTTTCACAATTTAGGTAATTTATTAAATTAATAAATTAAATGAATAAAAAAAAACATAGAACGATAAACAAATATATACACATAATTATTTATGTTGTACCTTAATTGAATTAAGTATTTTGATTTACATGTCGTTACAATCATTAACAAAATAAAACAAAACAATCATTAAGTATGTTGTACCTTAATTCACATTTTGCGTAAGAATTTTCTGTTTAGATTTTATGTTTTAGTATAATTTAGAGTATTTAGTATTTTGCGTAAGTTAGAACAACAAAATATAGAACATCAAACATAAAACACCAAACATAAAAGGCGAAACATAGAATAACCAAACATAGAACACCAAATATATAACACAAAACATAGCATAAATATACGATAATCCAAACATAAAATAATAAAACATAGCATAAATAGTACAAAACAATCAGCGCTGGAACGGAGAAGGTAACCATGGATCAGCTGGTACTTCGGCGTTCGCTTGTTGTGGCCAGACACTTTCTGTCGGTGTCTCACCACCAGCCTCGTCCTCTGGCCAAGCCCTATCCCAGACAGACTCAGTCCTAAAATAGACAAAAATAGACTTAATTATGCTAAAACAAGCTAAGATAGGCCAATTGCGGTAAACATAACAAAAAATATGCTAAAATAAAGTAAAACATGCTAAAACAGACAAATTGCGGTTAAAATAGCATAAAATATGCTAAAATAGGCTAAAATAGCCTAATTTCGGTAAAACATGCTAAAACATGCCAAAATGTGATTAATTATGGTAAAATATGCTAAAATAGGCCAATTGCGGTTAAAATAACATAAAATAGACTAATTTCGGTAAAATATGTTCAAATTGTCTAATTATCCTAATTATGCTAAATTGTCCAAAATTAGGTTTAATTATCCTAATTATGATAAAACATGTTAAAATACGCTGAAATATGATCACCCATGCTAATTATACTAAATTACAAAAAATTACCCTAAATTATAAATCCTAAACCCTAAATTTGGCTAATTACGCTAATTACTCTAATTACAACTAATTATTATAATTTTGGTACATCACCAACAAATTCTAACATTTTACAACCATTTTAGCCTAAAAAATAATTTCTAAACAATTAGAAAGACTTACTTGCAAATATGACAAGGGAAAGAGAAATCTGAGAAAAATGGCTCAACTGAGGAGAGATAGTGTAAAATTTGATAAAATAACTTGTAAGAAATTCAGCCAACAGTGCACACATATATATAGCAAGGATACCAGCCATTTTCTGGCCAGTATGGACATTTTCAATAAAACTAAGCTGATCTGGACATATTTATTAATTTGTAATTAACTTTGGATATTAATAAAAATAGCGGCCTAATTCAACTTACACTAACATAGACTTTCATATTCTAAATTCTAAAAGAAGGCATTAGAGAATGTAAATATTGGTACATACTTATGGAGAATTGTAAACAATGGATATAAAGTTTCTTGGTTTTTAGTATTCTACTGTCATTGTCTATTGATTTATGAAATCTAATGTTCAATTGAAACTTTTAAATTCGAAAAAAAAAATTCTCATTAGGTTACCACTACCAATACAATCCTAGAATTAGGTTCCTCGTCACTAGTATGGAATTTATTGAAGCATCCTTGAAAGATCTGTTCCAGATTGGGCAATCCAGATTGAATTTGAACATATAAATCTAAACATATTTAAATAAATTTTATAAATTAACTTTTATGTTTAATCATAGTAGATATATCCCTTAAAGAGAAAACTTTGGGGGGAATGACCAGCTCAGTTTGATCATAGCAGATATTTACTGGCATTGGAAAGGAAAGGAAAATAACAGGTACATTAATTGTGACCAGTAAATTCAAAAAGCATATTTCAATCCTTGCCTAAAAGAAAAATTAAAGGTGAAAATACTGCTTGGTACAGATGCTAATAAGGCCTTTTATCTTCTCTTTCTTTTAACTGGAACTTATATGTAATCAATCCCTAATCATGGCCCAGAGAACCTGATTGAATGCCAAAATTCATAAACATATCATAGAACTTACATGGCAGAGTGTCTTAACTTGTATCCCTTCTCTCTTGGAGTCTGGACCATAGGACCCACTCTCTTCTGCCTCTTGCGCCTCCCACCACCTAGTGAAGCACTCTCAGAATAAGCTTCAATTTCTTCAACTACAGTTTCCTTCGCTGAGTGGGTTCTTTTAACTGATTTGCCCCGCCCTTGCCTCTTCTGCTGGCTTGTTTTCTCAGTTTGCCGCCCCTCCACATTTTCAGAAATGGCCTTTCCTTCTGAGATCTCATTTTCTTCTTTATTAACACCTTCTGAGGCTGGGGTTTCTTCAACTCTTTTGCCAGGAAAGAGGTTGAATAAGCCTAAACACTTTCGAAGCAATGACAAGCTGGTACCACTGGATCCGGCTTCTGCTTCTGACGCTGCTGCAGATGCTTTTGGTGGCACCAATCTAGGAATCTGAAGTTCAGCCAGAGAATAAAGACTGGCTCTGTCCCTGATCAATTCTTCTCTCAGACCTTTGATTTGTGCTCTGAGGCTGTCTAAATCTTTTGCTATTTCTAATCGGTCAGATTTGAGTTTTTCTTTTTCATTCAGAATCAATTCCTTCTCACTCAAAATTGAGGCTCTCAGAGACTCGATTTGTCTCTCTTCAAATTCTTGTCGCACTTGAATGGTTCTCCCCAGCTCTTGCAATACTTTCTCACGATTTCCTAAGAACTCTTCAAATCTGCTACTCTCTCCTTGTAATCTCATCTTCAAATTCTCTTCCTTAGTTTTAAATTCCTTCTCAAGTGTCTCTCTTTCCTCATTCAATGCATTTCTCTTATCATCCAATAGCTCCCATTGCCTCTCGAAACTCTCTTTTTGCCCTCTCAGTTCCTCCAATTCTTTTGAAAGGGAATAGTTGAGTGTTTTTTGTTTATCTATCTCTTGTTCAAGTTGAGATGTTAGCATTAAATACCTTTCCTTCTCTTCATGTGTAACTCGAAGTCTCTCCTCATCTCTCGAGATTCGCATTTTTTCTTCCTCTAGTGATTTTTTCAAATTTTCTAGGTCAGATCTTAAGACACTAAATTCCTTTAGATCTTGATCTAGCTTTTGATGACCTGCTTTTATCTTTATCTCATATTCTTTGACAGATGCTTCCCAATCCGTCAGCACCCTAGATTTTGCATCAAAATCTTCTTCCATTTCCTGATGAGAAATGGCATAAAAAACTCATTATAGATCAGCATTATCATTTCACTTTCTCACCTTCATATTACTAAGAACTAAATGCTAAATTCTATGATGTCAAAAGACTAACCAATTCTCTGTGGCTGATATTTTCTTCTCTTATAACAAAGGCTCTTTAAGTTCTTGAGAAACAACTCTCGACTCCAGATCCTGGAAATAAGCAAAACAAAATATACAACTAATTAAAGGCATTAGACAACAGAAAAAAGAGAAAAGAAAGCAAATCATTCTGAGATGCAACTGAATCCACCAATTGAACCCAAAACTGAAACCAAGTCAAAATTTACCTCACCTCCGGCCAGCCTCGAGCTTCGCGCAACAGAGAAGCAAAGAAGTTTAGGTTTAGGTTTAGGGTTTGCAAAGAGAAGGAGCGAGTGACAGCGACTCAGCAAGAGAGAGAGAGATATAGAGTCCCTAGGCAGCCTCTGCCAGGAATTTTAAAAAAAAAGAGAGAGAAGATTAGAGAGAGAGGGGGCGGACGTGAATACAATAAACTTATAGAATACATATTAGCCTCTCTTGTATAATACAATAAACTTACAAAGGCTTGAATGCAATATTCAGAAGTCAAATCTGGAAGGCTGCCTTTTCATTTCCATATACTCGCTTCGTTTAATTAATTACCTTGTTTTTAATGTTTTGGCATTTTAATTATTTATTCTACACCACATTTTTGTATAAATGATAATATACAAATTTATCATTTCACTTTCTCACCTTCATATTACTAACAACTAAATGCTAAATTCTATGATGTCAAAAGACTAACCAATTCTCTGTGGCTGATATTTTCTTCTCTTATAACAAAGGCTCTTTAAGTTCTTGTGAAACAACTCTCGACTCCAGATCCTGGAAATAAGCAAAACAAAATATACAACTAATTAAAGGCATTAGACAAAAGAAAAAAGAGAAAAGAAAGCAAATCATTCTGAGATGCAACTGAATCCACCAATTGAACCCAAAACTGAAACGAAGTCAAACTTTACCTCACCTCCGGCCAGCCTCGAGCTTCGCGCAACAGAGAAGCAAAGAAGTTTAGGTTTAGGTTTAGGGTTTGCAAAGAGAAGGAGAGAGTGACAGTGACTCAGCGAGAGAGAGAGAGATATAGAGTCCTAGGCAACCTCTGCCAGGAACTAAAAAAAAAAAAAAAAGAGTATTAGAGAGAGAGGGGGCAGACGTGAATACAATAAACTTATAGGGCATTTGCTTCGGTGGACATAAGGACCTATTTGTAAAATGAACATATTTTCATTTTCAAAGTTGAAACAGTCGATCCAACCGTTCAACGTTATCTCCATATTAAAATGTACTTGGAGGTCAAATTTTACATTTTTTTGAATTTTTTTACTATTTATTAAAATGGTTACAAAATCGCTGTTTTTCAATGGTCTGAACAACGATTTTGTAACCATCTTAATAAATAGTAAAAAAATTCAAAAAAATGTAAAATTTGACCTCCAAGTACATTTTAATATGGAGATAATGTTGAACGGTCAGATCGACTGTTTCAACTTTGAAAATGAAAATATGTTCATTTTACAAATAGGTCCTTATGTCCACCGAAGCATCCCTCAACTTATAGAATACATATTAGCCTCTCTTGTATAATACAATAAACTTATAAGGGCTTGAATGCAAAATTCAGAAGTCAAATCTGGAAGGCTGCCTTTTCATTTCCATATACTAGCTTCGTTTAATTAATTACCTTGTTTCTAATGTTTTGGCATTTTAATTATTTATTGTACACCACATTTTTGTATAAATGATAATATACAAAGTTATCATTTCACTTTCTCACCTTCATATTACTAACAACTAAATGCTAAATTCTATGATGTCAAAAGACTAACCAATTCTCTGTGGCTGATATTTTCTCCTCTTATAACAAAGGCTCTTTAAGTTCTTGAGAAACAACTCTCGACTCCAGATCCTGGAAATAAGCAAAACAAAATATACAACTAATTAAAGGCATTAGACAAAAGAGAAAAGAGAAAAGAAAGCAAATCATTCTGAGATGCAACTGAATCCACCAATTGAAACCAAAACTGAAACCAAGTCAAAATTCACCTCACCTCCGGCCAGCCTCGAGCTTCGCGCAACAGAGAAGCAAAGAAGTTTAGGTTTAGGTTTAGGGTTTGCAAAGAGAAGGAGAGAGTGACAGCGACTCAGCGAGGGAGAGAGAGATATAGAGTCCCTAGGCAGCCTCTGCCAGGAATTTTTTAAAAAAAAGAGAGAGAAGATTAGAGAGAGAGGGGGCGGACGTGAATACAATAAACTTAAAGAATACATATTAGCCTCTCTTGTATAATACAATAAACTTACAAAGGCTTGAATGCAATATTCAGAAGTCAAATCTGGAAGGCTGCCTTTTCATTTCCATATACTCGCTTCGTTTAATTAATTACCTTGTTTTTAATGTTTTGGCATTTTAATTATTTATTCTACACCACATTTTTGTATAAATGATAATATACAAATTTATCATTTCACTTTCTCACCTTCATATTACTAAGAACTAAATGCTAAATTCTATGATGTCAAAAGACTAACCAATTCTCTGTGGCTGATATTTTCTTCTCTTATAACAAAGGCTCTTTAAGTTCTTGTGAAAACAACTCTCGACTCCAGATCCTGGAAATAAGCAAAACAAAATATACAACTCATTAAAGGCATTAGACAAAAGAAAAAAGAGAAAAGAAAGCAAATCATTCTGAGATGCAACTGAATCCACCAATTGAACCCAAAACTGAAACGAAGTCAAACTTTACCTCACCTCCGGCCAGCCTCGAGCTTCGCGCAACAGAGAAGCAAAGAAGTTTATGTTTAGGTTTAGGGTTTGCAAAGAGAAGGAGAGAGTGACAGTGACTCAGCGAGAGAGAGAGAGAGAGAGAGAGAGATAGAGTCCCTAGGCAGCCTCTGCCAGGAATTTAAAAAAAAAAAAGAGGATTAGAGAGAGAGGGGGCAGACGTGAATACAATAAACTCACAGGGCATTTGCTTCGGTGGACATAAGGACCTATTTGTAAAATGAACATATTTTCATTTTCAAAGTTCAAACAGTCGATCCGACCGTTCAACATTATCTCCATATTAAAATGTACTTGGAGGTCAAATTTTACATTTTTTTGAATTTTTTACTATTTATTAAGATGGTTACAAAATCGCTGTTTTTCAATGGTCTGAAAACAACAATTTTGTAACCATCTTAATAAATAGTAAAAAAATTCAAAACATGTAAAATTTGACCTCCAAGTACATTTTAATATGGAGATAATGTTGAATGGTCGGATCGACTGTTTGAACTTTGAAAATGAAAATATGTTCATTTTACAAATAGGTCCTTATGTCCACCGAAGCATCCCTCTTTTATAAATATCAAAAAACATGGATACTTTTGAAATTTTTATATAGCTGTGGATGATAATAAAAAATTCGGCTGCTACAAAGTTCTCAAACAAAAATTTATGTAATTAAAATGCGAAGTCGTGAAGCGACGTTTGACAGCTGCAGAGTTGATTGATATTTTTTTTAGGAGAGCTGAGTTGATAGATAGAGAGAGAGCAAAGACAGAAATGGGGAAAAGGGGGATGGATTCCTTCGGCTGGTAGGAACAAAGAGAGAGAAAGAAAAATAGGAAAAAGAAAAAAAGAAGGGGTCGTGTGGCCCTTCGTGAGTGAGGGATCCTGCCGAGTGGGTCCCGTGTCATTCAAACACTCCTCAATCTCAATTCTTTTCTAAATTAAATTTATATTGAATTGAGATTCATATTGTTACATCTTAGTTTTAAAAATTCATAATTAATTTTCTGAAAAGCTAATGAATCATTTTTTTTTAGGAATAAGGTTGCAGGAAAAGCTAATGAATCATTTAAGAGAAAGTTTTAAATTTATTTGCTCATTTAATTAATTGAATTTGACTCTAGTTATTATTTAATTAATTGAATTTGACTCGAGTTATTAGTAGAACTAGGGTGTTCCTAAGCTCACCAAGCTTCTCGTGAACTCAACTCTAAAACCTATCGAATTGACTTCAAACAACATTTCCAAACCGTTAGATGTTCAATCTATATTAAAATGTGCTTGGAGACCAAATTTTATATTTTTTGAATTTTTTTACTATTTATTAAGCCGGTTTGACAACCGTTGTTTTTATTCAAATTCTGCACCATTGGAAAACAGTGGTTTTCAAATCTTAATAGTCTCTCAAATCTTAAAAAAAAAAAAATGTGGACCGCCCCCTGTGGGACGGTTCAGTATGCACAGCTGACCGCCTCATAAGGGGACGGTTTGGTGGGAGAGTGAACCGACCCCCATTGGAGCGGTTAGGTTATATTAAAAAAAAATCGGAGTTATATTTGTTATTTTTCTTTTCTTTGAGGATACTAATAAAAAAATCGGCATTTGATGCGTAGAAACAAATTACACTGACATTTTTCTCAGTTTAGGTTTTTTATTTTAAATTTATTTCTTTGTAGGAGTGAATTTCCTAGAGAACATATCCCAACGCAAAAATGTAAGAAGCAGATCCTTCTATAGTTATATATAAGATTCAGATCCCAATAAAAAAAAATCAAGGAGTGAACAGTAGTTTTGAAAAGCTTCATTCTATACTGTTTTTCTCTCTCTCTATAATCAATACCCTGAACAAGCCACAATTCCCTCTCTCTAACTTATTGTACTGCCTCACTTACTTTTGCAGACTGACAGATTTTTGCACTATAAAACAAGTTGAGATATGGAAGCAAAAAATAAGCAGACATAATGACCCGAAATTTTTATTAATAACCTCAAACAAAAGAAAAATATCAAATCTAACCCCAGCTCCAAAAAATTTTCAAAAATAACCCAACCGCCCCATGATTGGGCGGTCCGCACCCCCCCTAACCGCCCCATGATTGGGCGGTTTACCCCCCCCCCCCTAACCGCCCCACCATGGGGCGGTTTAGTTGAAATTTTTTTTTTTTTAATAAAACCCGCCAGCCCCCCCCCACCCTACCCTAACCGCCCAGCCAGCCCCCCTGCCTCCCCCACACGCCCGGCCAGCGCCCAGCCCCGCCCTCCCCGACCCTCCCCGCCCCTCCCCGCCCCTCCCCCGGCCCTCCCCTCCCCTCCCCTCCCCTCCTCTCCCTCTCCCTCTCCCTCTCCCCTCCCCTCCCCTCCCCTCCCTCTCCCTTCCCCCTCCCCTCCCCTCCCCTCCCCTCCCCTTGGCCGGCCACCACCACCACCACCCCCCTCCTTTCTCTCTCGGCCACCCTCTCTCTCTCCCTCTCTCTCTCTCTCGGCCATCTCTTCCTCTCGATCGATCGTCTTCGGGTAAGTTATCGTAACTCATAATTTTATTTTTGGTAGGAATTGAGGTGTTAATCGTGTGCGGGTTGTTGATTTTCCCGACGCGATTAAATTATGCGGTTTATGTTAGAAATTAAATTAGGGTTTAATTAGGGTTTAGACTTTAGTTTAAAATTTTAATTGTTAAATTGTGCGGGTTGTTGATTTTCCCGACGAGATAGAATTGAACAAAATTAGGAGTTAGGGTTTATAAATTAGGGTACAAAATTAAATTAGGGTTTAGCGAAATAAATTAGGATTTTGGGTACCAAATTAAATTAGGGTTTATGTTTTAGCAAATTAAATTAGGATTTAGGGTACAAAATTAAATTAGGGTTTATGTTTTATAAATTAAATTAGGGTTTATAAATTAAATTAGAGTTTATGTTTTATAAATTAAATTAGAGTTTATAAAGTAGAGTTTATAAATTAAATTAGGGTTTAGATTTTATAAATTAAATTGGGATTTATAAATTAAATTGGGATTTATAAATTAAATTGGGGTTTATAAATTAGTGTTAGGGTTTATAAATTAGGGTACAAAATTAAATTAGGGTTTAGGTTTTAGCGAATTAAATTAGAATTTATGGTACAAAATTAGTGTTTCGATTTAAAATCCCTACATTATACATTTTTATATCTAAAATTGTGAAATTTAAGTTATTTGCAAATTATGCACTGCAGATACTATGGAGAGGGGCGGTAGTTCGTCCAGTACAGAGGCTCCCAGTGCATCCGGTGCAGAGCCTCTCGGTGCAGACCACGCTACACATGCAGCTGATACATTCAGCCCTCTTCTGTAGATTCCACACGTTCAGCACAGGGTGGCGCTCGCATCTACGGAGGTAAGTTGTTTTTTAAGCAATTCAGTTCAAATTACAGATTTTTAATATGGCATATAGTAAGTCACTCAGAATGAAATTATTGTTAAATACAGGACGAGACGATGTTGACCGTGAGACATCGCACCTCCGGGATACCGTACGTCGGTCATCCTCTGATGGAGCAGTGCATTATGCATCTCGGATTGTACCAGCTTGCTACCATGCCACAGGGTCAGATCGACCAGGCTCTGATGAGCGGGCTCGCGGAGAGATGGCGACCGGAGACTCATTCGTTCCACTTACCCTTTGGGGAGATGACCGTGACCTTAGCAGATGTGAGCGCTCTATGGGGTCTACGGATCGATGGGGATCCTATCAGCGGTGTCTCCGACAGTCCACTTCATGTGGGGATGATACGGCGGCTTCTTGGGGTAGAGGATCCAAAGACGATACAGAAGAAGAAGAAGAAGAAGGATGATGAGGAGTTCCGATATTCGGGGTACTGCATTAGCCTAGCGGCGCTCCGTAATCACTTTTTCCTGCATCGGATCACAGCCGAGACCACTGATCTGGAGGCCGTCAGGAGGTAATAATTGAGAATCTTGAAATTTAAATATGTTACGAACTCATCCGTGAAAATCATTAAATTTATCTTTACTATTTTATATTTTTAGGTATGTGAGGGCTTTTGTGCTGGATCTCTGTGGCAGCGTCATGTTCGTGGACTCCAGCGGTGACGCGGTTCCGATTATGTTCCTCTCTCTGCTGACAGAAATTGAGAAGCCATCGAACTGGAACTGGGGCGGAGCTGTGATCGCCTACTTATACCGTAGCCTTTGCCATGCTTGCTTGGTAAGTTTTCACAAATTTTTCGGAATTTAAATTATAATAAGTAGGGTTCAATAATCACCAACACATTCACCTCATGTCCAAAATATAGGTGAAGAACAAGCAGATCCACGGACCGCTTCTTCTACTCCAGCAATGGTCGTGGTCTCATTTGCCGGTATGTCGGCCAGTTCGTCCGTCTCTTGTCCCTTACTTGAGGAGGCAGGATGCCGAGAGGTGTCCCGCGTACGGTGCCATATGGGGCGACCGATTTAGGTACGAGAACACGGGCAGGGGGAGAACTGTGGGGATTTCATATGTCCGGAGTCAGCTCCAGATGCTTCACGAGAGCAGCGTCGACTGGTTCCCCTACCGAGAGTTCTACGAAAGGAACGCATTTTGTCGACTGACATTGGAGCAGAGGCATCTCTGGTTTTATCGGGGGCCGTGTGTATGTTACTGGATTGTTGAGTACACGTATCCAGATCGCGTGACCCGACAGTTTGGTCTGGACGCATTTGTCCCGCAGTTCCCAGAGCTTGGAGAGGCTGAGACCACCAAGTTGCACAAGTAAGTTACTTAATTGCTCTCCTACCGTTACTTGTTCAGTTCTGAACTTGATTAACATTCTTTTTTTAATTTAAATGTACTGCAGGACTAAACACAATAAGCCCAACGTCGACTGGAGCACGCGCCACGCAGAGCATATCATCCAAGCACAGTCTTCACAGTTCCACATGTGGCAGCCTCCTACGGCCGATGATGTCACACTGGGCGCAGGGCCTGGAGGATTGAGGTACTTAGTCTGGTACCAGAGGTGGGGCATGCCCTCGGTATACCTCACGGGCCATTGGGGTGAGACCCTTCGACGGAGGCTTTCTCGTGCAGGGTCGAGTGGTTATATGTCATTCGGACCGATGCAGGCTCGCCAGGTAATTACTTACGAAACTAACATATTTAAAGCATTAAATGTTTATTTAGTTTTTCCTAAAAAATTAATAAATACACTTTGTGCAGATTCTTACCGGTATCAGAGGAGTGGCACACAGCTTGGTGTGCATGGCACGAGATGGTTGGCGAGCAGTGGGATGTACAATGCTCCAGCACACTGCTCCTATGGTGGAGGACTCCGGCTTTGACGGCCGCCTCGTTGGCATGTTGCATGACAGTGGGGAGAACATCAACTGGCGCGAGATACAGCCCACACCACTAGATCCGGATCAGCCCAGAGTCGCTATATACGGTGATGAGATGCCGCCACCTCCTCCAGGTAATTTGATTTTGTCGTACACAGTCATTTCTCGGTACAAAAACTATTCTAATTAATTTGTCTTCAATTATGCAGTGGATGAATCAGGTTGGGGCTTCCACGAATGGGTGTTGAATAACAATGCGTGGAGCGCTTACTACAATGAGTATGGAGTTCCGGTGCAGGTTGGACAGGTAGCAAAAATTTATTATTTATTCAACTTACTACTTATTTGTATGTAACAAAACTAACATTGTTTCCATTAAGGGTGGAGCTCCCCCACGACATTCCACTCCGGAGTTCACTATGGATGACTTTATCGGAGATTATGCCGGGGATGAGAGACGGAGCCTCCACATGCCACGATATCCGGAGGCCAGACAGCACGATGACGAGGCCAGTGGGAGTGGAGCACAGCATGCAGATGCATATGCATCTGCTATATTTGGCACACCGCCTCCTCCGCCTACGTATCCATCAACCTGGGAGCCATGGGAGGTGCCTACTATGCCGCCTATCCCCCCACTGGTGGAGGATCCGTGGGCCGAGGCGGATACAGCCGCACAGGAGGAGGAGGTTCACGTGAGGCGTGTACAGCCGCATAGGGACCGCCATCCACCCCGTAGGTTGGATCTCTCCGGTCGTCGCCCTCGTCCTCGTCGTTAGGTTTTTTGTTCTTGTAGTCTGATAGCTTTTCTACTATTGTATATTCAGTTTGGAGTGTTTTATCTTATGTTGCGGACATTTAGATTACGTAGTTTGGATTTTTTTTTGGTGGACTTACCATTTATATTACATATTTTTCACTGTTTATCACGTTATCCAAATCGACAATTATTATAAAAGAATCGACAGTTCTAACGTCAAACGACTCATCCACTTTCAACCAATTCTTATTTAAAATTACAATAATAAAAATAAAGCATTTTCATATAAAAATTACAATAGAAAAAATATATCTTCATATATGTTGTAAATATATCTTAATAAAAATATATCTACAAAACAAATATATATTTAATATATCTATAAAAAATATATATATCTTATAAATATATCTTATAAATATATCTTAATGAAAATATATTTACAAAAACAAACATGTCTTAATATATCTTAAAAAAATATATATATCTTATAAATATATTTTACTAAAATAAATATCCTAACATATCTGTAAAAAAAAAAAATAATAAAAAAAAAAAATGCCTAACCGCCCCCCAATAGGGCGGTTTTCTTGGCCGTGTGAACCGCCCAATGATTGGGCGGTTTTGTGGGTAGGGTGAACCGCCCAATCATGGGGCGGTTAGGTCATTTTTGAAAATTTTTTCAAGGTGGGGTTAGATTTGATATTTTTCTTTTGTTTGGGGTTATTAATAAAAATTTCGGCATAATGACCGACATTTTTATTTATATTCAAAGTTAATTACAAATTAATAAAAATATTCAGAGCTGCTTGGTTTTATTAAAAAATTTCATACTGGTTAGAAAATAGCCGGTATCTTAATTAAACAGAAAACCGGCTATTTTCTGACCGATACCCTATTTAATTAAGAAACCGGTCATTTTCTGATCTGTACCTTTGCTATATATATGTGGGCACTGTTTTGTCGAATTTCTCACAAGTTATTTTATCAAATTTTACACTTTCTCTCCTCAGTTGAGTCATTTCTCCTTATCTTCTCAGATTTGCAAATAAGTCCCTCTAATTAATTAGAAATTATTTGTTAGTAATTACCAAAATTAGAATAATTATTTGTAATTAGAGTAGTTAGAGTAATTAGAGTAATTAGTCAAATTTAGGATTTACGGTTTATGATTTAGAGTAATTTATTGTAATTTAGTATAATTAGCATTGGTGACCATATTTCAGCGTATTTTAGCATGTTTTACCATAATTAGGACAATTAAGTCTAATTTTTTTTTTAATTTAGCATAATTAGGATAATTAGATCATTTGAACATATTTTACTGAAATTAGCCTATTTTAGGCTCTTTTAACCGCAATTGGCTTATTTTAAAATGTTTACCTTAATTAAGCACATTATGGCATGTTTTAGCATGTTTTAGTCTATTTTAGCATATTTTAGGTTATTTTAACCGCAATTTGCCTATCTTAGCATGTTGTAGTATATTTTAGCATATCTTAGCATATTTTGTCAAAATAAGGTATGGACACCTATTTTAGGTTAATATAATCGCAAATGCCCTATTTTAGAATATTTTAGCGTAATTAAGCCTATTTTAGCTGTTTTTTTTTGCATTACTTACCAAAATTAGGAATTAAGGTTTACTTAGCGTAAGTTAACATAATTTTATTACCGAAATTAGGATAGTTAGCAGACAGCCTAGGACTCGTTCATTACCACTTGTAGTTGACGAGCCGATCGAGACTGACAACACAGAGCATTCCATATTTATTTAATTACCGGCCAGAAAATGACTGGTATCCTTATTTTAGCCCCAATAAATACCCATCTTTCTCTCTCTCGCCCCATCACAATTACCTCAAATCAGTGAAGAGGAAGGGAGGAAGGGACAGAGAGAAAGAGAAGGCAATTTTTTTGGCGAAAAGGGCGATATTTGAAGGGGCCAAAGGTATGAACAATAGAGAGCGATGTAGGTCGTCCTATCGTGGCCTGGCGAGAGGAGGGTCAAGTAGTGATCGAGGTAAAAATTAGGGAGAAAATAACAAATGTCAAGTATGTCTCGATACAAAAAACTCTTACATATGTAAGATGGAGGAATTTATTAAACACCCTATTCGGTATGAAATTTCGGACGATGACTTTGTGAAAAACCCCTACGGCTATTTTTCAAAAAAAAAAAGGTTGATCCAAAGCCTCTAGTATCGGACGATAAGTTCGTTCCGTGTACTTATACTGGTAAGGTTTCCACTCCGCCTGTTGTGACTGGTCCAGATCCGGCCAAATTGTCGCGTTCTAAGAAGTAGTACTGTTATGTTTTAAAATTCCGTAGCATGTTAGTTTTTTCAATGAAGTAGTATATTTGTAGTTGGATGAAAACAAAAAAACAGGATCCAAAACAGTATAATTTGTAGGGTCCAAACAAAAAAAAATAAGGGTACCGGCAAAAAAATGGCCGGTTTCCTATTTAAATAAAGTACTGGTCATTTTTATGGACATTTTTAATAAAAACAAACGGGTCTGGGTATTTTTATTATTTTGTAATTAACTTTGGATATAAATAAAAATGTCGGACATAATGATGTTTTTTTGTACATAGGCAACAGGAAAACATAAAAAAAAAAACCTAATCTAGGAGAAAATGACACTTTGACATTTGAAAGGAAGTTGAATGCGGAGGTCACAGAGATGCAGCATCCCTTGATTTTCAAATAATAACAGAAAACCATCTATCCATTGAGATAAAATAATTTATATGGATTCCTACACGTTACCCATTGGTAATAATCAATCATGACCTCGATGTATTAAATACGAAAACAAAAATGAAATTATGAAGCATGTCATCAGTAATAACCTTGATGATCGAGCCCAAATTCTTCCAAAAAAAGTTTGGCAGATTATTTATTAAAATGAAGATAGCTTACGTACATAAGTAAAATAATTTTCCAAATTATTTATATATTTGATTTAACATAATATATAAAAACGAAGATAGAGTATTAATTATACGATGATAAAACACCGACGTAATAAATTTCAGAGCAAAGCTAGGGTGTGATGTATTCACTAAAAGATTTGTTTTTTTAAATATTCGCAGAAGCTGCGAAGTTGTGAGAGGGAGTCGAATTCTCGACCTTTGAACAGCTCTAGGACTTTTTTCTAGCAAACTATGTTACCTCCCCTTTTCAAGACAACCATCACCAAAAGAGGTTGGTGAGCAGAACTTCAAAAGTCTATTAGATTGTCTTCAAATAACAAATTCAAACCGTTGAAATGTATCTACTTCATGAGTGATGCATATACGTACATGTAAAATTCTGAAAGTTTCGAATTTATTTAGTACAAAGTCAAATGTAAAAAAATTGAACATTTTATAAGTTATTTTATAAATTGATTTATTTATTCATGTTTCATTATTTTTTTTACTGCTTAACCTTGTACTAAATATATTTGAAACTTTCAAAATTTTGCATATACATGCATTACTCATGAAGTAGATAGAGGTGCTATTGGGTCGGGTAGGGTCCGGATACTATTATATTTGGACCCGTACCTTAAAAGTGTTCGAGTTTAAATTTCGATTCATATACTTATTTGTTTCAAATCGGATCGGGTCCGGATCCGGATACCTTTGTACCCGTAGATATTTCGGGTCCAGTCTTTTTGTTCCGGGTAGATATATACTCATAACTAGTTTATGGATTATCAGTCCAGTTTGGATCCGGGACGGGTCCGGATCCGGAGTGGGTACATGTCGCAACTTCCAAACATTTGAGAAACACTTTCGTTTAAATATAATTATAATTTCTTAAACATCTCACATAATATATTATTATAATATAAATTAAAATCTGCTCCAAAATATTGAAGGTGAGATAATTTTAGAAAGTAAAATATTAGAGATGGTGATTTCATTATATGGTTCCAAAATTCAGGAATAAAATATTAATATCAATTTGTTTCAATAAGCGAAAAGAGCAATAAATTTCAATAATCCGTGCAGAAAGGTAGATACATGGTAGATAAAGATATTAAGAAAGGAATTAATTAGTTTTCAAAATTTATAGGCAAAATGTGAACATGACATTTGATTTCAATAATCTGTGCGAAAAGAGACCACTGCGGTATGCATTGACCAATCAATAGAATTTTTTTTATAAATCATAATTAAAAAATAAAATTTTACGAAACCAACGTGATTAGTTTTTTTTACAAAAATAATAAGAACCGAAATATCATTCCGGTCCGAATTTTTTTTTATTCTGAACTGAAATGGCGTTCGGTCGGACCCCTTTTTGAATTTTCTACGGCGGCTCATATGAAAATTTGTGAAACCAGTACCACAAAAAATTGTAAGATGTAATAATAATAATAATAATAATAATAAAAATTGACAAGATGAGTGATGGATGCACCAGAAAATCATTTTGATTACTCTAGATCTCTGGCAGCCGTCAGAAAATGTTCTCCCTGGCTTCTTCCTCTCTTTGAGCATTTGGATTTTTTGTTGCACAAGGAATTGTGGCTATACATATGTGACTTCTAGAGTTGCCCTCTCTCTTGCCAAGGAATAGAAAATGGGTGGCATGACTTATAATAGTGAGTAAAAATTTAATTTATTAAAATGAGGTGGATTAAAATGTCTCTAGTTCTTATGTCTACTTTATAACTTTATTTAAAAAAAAACAATAACAAAAATTCTAAATATTTAAATTTTAAAATAAAACAATTTGATGTGATCAATGTTATTTTCTCTATTTGCACTTAACAAAAGCATCACTTTCCGATTTTATTTCTATTTGAATCCGTGAGTTAAAAGATCAACTCCAGAAATTATCCACATCAGTATATTATTACAGGTTCTTGATTAATAATAAAAATAAAAATAAAATTAAAATATCACGATCTTTTATATGTGCATATAGAAAATGATTTAAATTATATCTAACGGTTTGATATTTAAAAATTGAGGCATAAAAACTTTCAAAATAAAATATTTTCAACCTACCTCTACTAAAAGATGATGGTTCAAATGCAACATGATTTTATGTTTCAATATGCTCCACATTCTTTACCTCCGATTTCAAAGTCCGAACAGTCGATCTGAACCGCTCAACATGTTCTTCATAATAAAATATACTTGGAGACCAAATTTTATAATTTTTATAATTTTTATAATTTTTTTACTATTTTTTACATAGGTATAATATCACTTTTCAGATGGTCCAAAATCTATTTAAAACAATGATTTTGTATGAAAATTATTAGTCCAACGTTAACAAAAACACACATACATACCCACACAACACATGCCTACTACACTTGATGAAAACATAAACATGAAACAAAATGTCGGTATCAGGTACCTGCAACGCTATATCAATAATCTAAGAATGGTATATATTGCTTGGTGTGCATAGATAGTAGGTGTATTAATTTACAAGGGATACAGAGTAATGCTTGTTGTTATCAGGAGAACATTTATTGCGGTTCATGGCAATTGGCATTAGGGTTTGATGTTGGTTTCGTAAAAATATTTTTTTAATTATGGTTTACAAAAAAAATTCTGATTTGAATATGTAGAACGTCAGTTGCTGATTTTTTTATTAATATCTCCAGAAAAAAAGAAAATATCAAATCTGTCCTACGTTTTTTTTTAAAAGTACTCTAACCGTCCCCCTTGGGGCGGTCCACTATCCCAAGCAAACCACCCCTCGCTAGGGCGGCGGTTGGGTATTTTTTTTTTTTAAGATAGTGTGGCTTAATATATATTAAGATATATATTTTTATAAGATATATATATTTTTATTAAGATATATATTTTTATAACGAAATATATATTAAGATATATATTTTTTTATCGTAATTTTTATATAAAAATGAAGGAAACATACTGGTGCTTAATATTAGACAACTATTTTATTCTAAAAAAATGTCTCATCCTATTTTATTTTGTTATGTATGTTTGAGCTCTATTTTTATTTTCAATAGAAGTGGGTTGAGTTTGGATGCATCGTTTGATGTTAAAATGGTCGATTCTTTTATAATAATTGTCGATTATACGGCTGCTGTATTAATTGTTGATTTGGCTAACGTGGTAAACAGTGAAAAATATGTAATATAAATGGTAAATCCACAAAATAACATCAAAACTATGTAATCTACATGATAAGTCCACAAAATCAGACAAAACAGTTCAAACCGAATATATAATACTAGAAATCGATCAAACTAAAAAACGTAAAAAACCAAACGACGAGGACGAGGACGACGACCAGAGAGATCCAATCTATGAGGTGGATGACGGTCCATGTGTGGCTGCACACGCCTCAAGTGAATCTCCTCCTCCTGCACATCATCCTGGAGATCCGCTGATCCTCCACTAGATCATGGATCACTGGCTGTGTACGTATCTCCCATGGGTCGGCCTCCCAGGTAGAATGATACGTAACCGGAGGCGGTTTGCCAAATATAGCAGATGTAAAGGCATCTGCATGCTACGTCCCACTCCTACTGGCCTCATCTTCATGCTGTCTGGTCTCTAGATATGGTGATCTGTGAAGGCTTGGTACCTCATACCCGGCATTATCTCCAGTAAGGTCAACCATAGTGAACTCCGAGTTGGTTGTCAGGAAGGAACTACATCCTGAATGTAAACAATGTTACTTTTCCAACATACAAATAACTAGTAATAAATTTATGATACCTCGCCAATCTATATCGGAACTCCATACTTGTTGTAGTAAGCGTTCCACGCGTTGTTATTCAACACCCATTGGTGGAATGCCCAACCTGAGTCATCCACTGCAGAATTAAAGATAACTTAATGAGAATAGTTTTTTTAACGAGAAATGATTGTGTATGACAAAATCAAATTACCTGTAGGAGGTGGCGGCATCTCATCATTGTGGATAACGACTCGGGGCTGATCTGAATCTTGTGGTGTGGGCTTTATATCGCGCCAGTTTATTTTCTCCCCACTGTCGTGCAACATGCCAATGAGGCGTCTGTCAAAGCCGGAGTCCTCCACCAGTAGGGCACTGTGTTGGAGCATTGCACATCCTACTGCTTGCCAACCTTCTTTCGCCATGCACACCAAACTATGTTTCACTCCTCTAATACCGGTCAGAATCTGCACAAAGTGTTTTTTAATTATTATTAGATGAAAAATAAATAAACATTTAATGTTTTAAATATGTCAGTTTCATTTATATTTACTTGGCGAGCCTGGATCGGTCCGAAAGGCAAATAATTCCTTAACCCTTAACTCGTGAGCCTCCGTCAAAGTGTCTCACCCCAATGCCCCTCTAGATATACCGACGACATGCCCCACCTCTGGTACCAGACTAAATATCTCAAAGTCCGAGGCCCAGCGCCCAGTCTAATATCATCCGCCGTAGGAGGTGACCATAAGTAATCATGTAGATAACGTGCTTTTTGGTAATCCTCCGCGAAACGCGAGTTCTAGTCGACTTTGGGCTTATTGTGTTTAGTCCTGCAGTATATTTTAATTAAAATAGATTCAAACCAAATTGTACTTACTGGTGTAGCTTAGTGGCCTGATGCTCGTCCAGCTCTGGGAAGTCCGGGACAAATACATTCAAACCAAATTGCCGGGGCACGCAATCTGGATATGTGTACTCAACAATCCAGTAACATACGCACGGCCCCTGATAATACCAGAGATCTCTCTGCTCCAATGTTAACTGACAAAGAAGGTTTTTGTCGTAGAACGCACGGTAGGGGTACCAGTCGACACTTGACTCGTGAAGCATCTGGAGCTGACCCCGGACATAGAAAATCCCCACAGTTCTCCCCTTGCCCATATTCTCATTAGTGTGGTGATTACCCCATATGGCACTATATGCGGGACACCTCTTAGCGTCCTGTCTCGTCCAGAATCGGGTTTGAGCCGGAGGAACTAGCCGACATACCAGCAAATGCAACCACGACCAATGCTGGAGTAGAAGAAGTGGTCCGACAATCTGCATATTCTTCACTTATATTTTGGATATTATGTGCAATGTTGGTAATTATTGAACCATAATATTTGTAATAAAAATCTCAAAATATTTGTAAAGATTTACCAGGCAAGCATGGCTCAAGCTCAGGTATAAGTGGGCAATCATAGCTCCACCCCAGTTCCATCTCGATGGTCTCTCAATGTCTCTCAGCAGAGAGGGGAAAATAATCAGATCCGCGTCACCGCTAGAATCCACGAACATGACGCTGCCATACAAATCCATCACAAACGCCATTACGTACCTAAAAATATAAAATAGTCAAGATCAATAATAGTTATTACTGTTGTGTTCATAACATATTTTAATTTCAAGATGTTAATGATTACCTCTTGACGGCCTCCTTATTAGTGGTCTCGGCGGTGATCTGATACTGAAAGAAGTAAATGCGGAGCGCCGCTAGACTAATGCAGTACCCCAAATACCGGAACTCCTCCTCCTCCTTTATGTTTTTCTTCTTCTGCAGCGCCTTTGGATCAGCCCTCAAAAGCTCCTATATCATCCTCATGTGATCTGGATGGTCGGAAACACCGCCTATAGGGTCGCCATCGATCTGTAAATCCCATAAAGCGTTCACAACACCTAGGGTCACGGTCATCTCCCCAACCGGAAGGTGAAACGAATGAGTTTCCGGTCGCCATCTCTCCACTAGCCCGCCAATGAGAGCCTGGTCGATCTTACTCTGAGTCATGGTAGCCAGCTGATACAACTCGAGATTCATAATGCACCGCTCTATCAATGGATGAGCGACGTACGGTATCTTAGGGGTGCGATGTGTCACTGTCAACATCGTCTCGTCATGCATTTAACAATAATTTCAATTTAAGCGACTTACTATATGCCATATTAAAAAACTATTATTTAAACTACATAAAAAAACCAACGTGCATCCATAAATGTGAGCGCGACCCGGTGCTTAACATGTGGAATCAATAGAAGATGACTGAATGTGTCAGCATCATGAGCGGGATACTCTGCACTGAAAAAGTCTGCACCAGTTGGATACGCATTGGGAGCCGCTGCACTAGATGTACTCTCCCCCGTCTCCATAGTATCTGTACTACATAATTTTCAAATAATGTAAATTTCACAATTTTGGACCGAAACACTAATTTTGGACCCTAAACCCTAATTTATAACCCTTTACCCCTAATTTATAACACTAAACCATAGTGCGTAAATCATAAACACTAAACCGTAATTTTTATTAATTCAACCGCGTCAGGAAAATCAACAACTCATACACGGCAATTAACAATTCAATTTCTACACTAAACTGTAAACCATAATTTATAAACACTCAACTCTAATTTTGATCAATTCAATCGCGTCGGAAAAATTAACAACCCGTACACGGTAATTAACAATTTAATTTCTAAACTAAACCATAAACACTAAACCGTAATTTATAACCACTAAACCTTAATTTTGATCAATTCAATTGCGTCGGAAATATCAACAACCCGCATACGGTAATTAACAATTCAATTTCTACAAAAAATAAATTATTAAGTTACATAGGGTTTTACCCGTAAATTTTGCTCGTTTTGTGACCGAGAGGGAGAGAGAGAGGGTGGCCGAGAGAGAGAGATGGTGGCTGAGAGAGAGAGAGGGGTTGGTGGGGGGCGGGGGTGAGGGGGGGTGGTTGTTGGAGGGTTCAGGTTTGAGGGGGGGTCGGGTAGCGGGTTCGGGTTTGCAAGTTTGAAGCAGGGGGGGCAGTAGGTTTAGAAAGGGGGAGGGTCCTAGGACATATTTAAAAAAAAATACTGAACCGTACCAGCATTGGGCGGTTGGCTTCGGATAGTGGACCGCCCCACAGGGTATTTTTTTTAAAAACCATAATTAGAAAAATCTAAATTAGGGAACCAACATGATTAGTTCAGGATTTCGAAAAACCGTAAGAACCGAGATGCCAATTCGGTCCCCAATTTTTTTCCCCCGGGATCGAATTTGCATTTCGGTCTACCCCCCATTTCACAGTTTTTCCGAACCCGCTGTGTAACCATTCGTGTAATGCCATGGGACCGAGATCCCTATTCGGTCTAGGCAAAAAAAAGGAGGGACCGAATAGGGGTTTCGGTTCCCACCCTGTTTTGTTTTTTTTTTCGGAAAATTTCTATATAACTCCTATTCGGTCTTAAGAAAGCAGAGAAACTTTGACTGCCAAAAGTAATTTGGGGCTTAAGAAACTTTGACTGCCAAAAGTGCTAAGTAAGCCAAATCAATATAATATATTTTCCGAAGCCACGCCAGAGAAACTTTGACTGCCAAAAGTAATTTCGGATTTTAAAAAAAAAATGGGGGGGGACCGAATACCGGTTTCGGGTCCCTGTGTAAAAAAAGGGAGACCAAAATGTGATCTCGGGTCCCTACCCCGTTTGGATTTTCTGTGGCGTGGCTTCGGAAAAACTGTAAAATGGGGGTAGACCGAAATGCAAATTCGGTCCCAGGGAAAAAAATTGAGGACCGAATTGACATCTCGGTTCTTACGGTTTTTCGAAATCCTAAACTAATCATGTTGATTCCCTAATTTGAATTTTTCTAATTATGGTTTTTAAAAAAAATTTCCCCGAGCCGGTTAGGGTACTTTAAAAAAAAAATGTAGTACAGATTTGATATTTTTTTTTACGAGAATATTAATAAAAAAAGTCGGTGTCAGTTGTATCAAATTGATTGTAAAGTGAAAATCTCTTGAGAAAAGAATGCAGTTGTCATGTCATGCAATGATGAGTATGTAAGTTTTTTTTTTTTTTTTTGAGAGAATGGGTGTCAGGTTACAACCAAAGTAGCCTGCACCTACAACAATGAATTCTCTTAGACAAAGCTAAAAGCCCTTCCATTCCGTACCTTCTCATCAATGTGCTGTTGGTTCGCTTTTAGCAAAATGCCCTTCTTGGAAACTAGTGTTATATTTTTATCATTAAAACGCCCGTAGGCTTCTTGGATACTAGCGTTGGTTAAATGCATGTGTCTAAATTTTAAAACTTACTAGCACATTCTTAATTAAAATATGAGGAATTTCATGTATATCCCTCAAAAAATTTGAAATTATAAGTATTCTCTCTTTAAAGTTCTTAATATCATATTTACCATTTTAAATTTCAAAAACTCACAAATTTATTGTTTTTTTTATTAAAACGTTTTAATATTCTGATACCAATTTTAAATTCTAAATTTCAATAACTCACAAATTTAACTATTTATTATCTTTTTTTATTAAAACTCATTTTAAATTCATAAAATACAAATTTTATTCTTTATTAAAAAAGAAAAAAAATATGTAGCATGTTATAGAAAAATTATAATATTCTAATTAGTCGGTTTCCATAAGAAATAAGTAATTTCTCTAAGTCTGACCAAGGTTCTAAATAACGTTTATAGCGTCATAGTGGGAAGGCTACAAAAAAAACTATAGCGAATAGCGTCGCTATAGCGGAAGCTATGCCACATAGTGTTTTTTTTTTACATTCCGTGTATTCAATATTTGTACTAAATATCAGCATTATCTAAAGTCTTATAGAACAATAAATAACACTAAAGTAATTAAGAAATTATAATATTCATGTAAATAATATTTTTTAATTGTCAGAACTTTTTTGATATTTCCTTTTTGGAGTTTTATTAATATAATAAAATAAAGTTTGAATTTTTCTATATCTTTCTAACCACTCTTTCATTTAATTGTTTCTTTTTACTCTTCCTTCGAGATCCTTTAGTTCATCTTTTTTTTATTGAATATAAAATCACAGAACAAACAGATTCCTTATATCCTAATCTATTTTTTAGGAATAAAATGCATATTTAATATTATTTAATATATAAATATATTAAGAAGTATATATAATAAGTATATATTACTTAGTGATATTCATAGTGTTATTTAGCTAGTGAACATCTCATATTGCATAGAGATGCAGTTTTGAACTCGTACAAAGTTCAAATTGCAGTTCAAAATATCCATAGTAATATCATAAACTATCGATTTTTTCTATTCAAAATATCTTAAGCATCATGATTCATGACATAATCTATTTTTTTTCTATTCAAATTTCAATTTCGGTTTGGACTTTTTTCTATTCAAATTTCTATTTCTATTTCCAATTTCAAATTGATTTATTTGTAGCAAGAAGCAATAAATTCAATTTCGGTTTGGACTTTTTTGGGTCTTTATTTAAATCTCACATAATTGTTTAAAAAATACCATATTGTATAGCGCGTTATTTGCGCTACGCGCTATGAGCTATAACGGACCGCTATCACCGCTATAGCGGCCGTAACTTAATTAACGCAGTTTGATGTCATAGTTTAGCGTTTGAGGTCCAAAAATGCTATACAAAAATTCTCTGCTCAAGAGTTCTACCTGTCTCTCTTTCCTCTCATGTACCACCCGTACCTCCAGCCATGGAAGTAGGAGGCAACTTCGTCAACCCCCCCGCTGAAGAGTTCTACCCGTCTCTCTCCTCTCATGTACCACCCGTACAGTTCTTACTACCTTCAGTTCTGCCTCCTTTTCCATATTTCTACTACCCTCCTGTTCTCATTCTACACCCTCCAGCTGAGTATGCTCACCCCACCAGGGTCAACGACAACGCCGTCCCGACAAATGGCATCGTGCTCAGCATGGTCCCTCGCCACGTGACCGAGCATGACGTGCTTTCGGCCATGGAGTGCTTCGGTGCTGTGCGTACCATCGATATGTCGTCCCTTGTCACAGATGAGATTGTGACTGTCCATTTCTATCATCTTAGAAGTGCTCAAGCGGCTTTTACAGAAGTGAGGGATCAGCATGTGAGGCAGCAGAGTCGGTTGGGGCAGTTGTATTTGTATGGTGGTCCTTTGGCTGTCGCACCGTGGGGTTGGCCGGAGGCCAGTACCAGTAGCGGTGCTATTGGGAGTGGACTGATTTGTGGGCATGCAGTATGGGCCCACTTTGCAGTGTGCAATGTGGAGCTTGAAAGAACTAGTGAGGATGAGTCAATCGCTGGTAGAGAAAACAGTGCATCTTCTCTGTTTCTTTTCCAAGAATCAGAAGATGGAAATATTAGCTCTTCCAATGACGAGAGAACAACTGTTATGATCAGAAACATTCCCAACAATTATAGGTACTTGTATAGTGGTTTATTTATATCTGTTATTTTATGTACTTGTATAGTGGTTTATTTTATCTGTTATTTTCCAAGAATCAGAAGATGGCAAGTATTCTTTTGTTGTGGTTTATTTATATCTGTTATTTTATGGAGAATATTTTATTGTTTTTTATTTGTCTATTTTGTGTGCAGTCAGAAATTGCTACTGAACATGCTAGATAACCATTGCAAGCACTGCAATGAGCAAATTGTGGAGGGAAAAGAGCCTCCATCAGCTTATGATTTTGTCTACCTCCGAATTGATTTCAGGTAAGTAGATTTGCTTGTAACTTTGTTGCTTATATTTTTTTTGTGTGTGTTTTGTGGGTTTCAAGGTTTTAAAAAAAAATTGGTGCGTCAGAAACAAATTGCTTTGCCATTTTCTCAGTTTGTACTCTTTTTTTTTTAGTTTCTTTCTTGGTACAAGGGAATTATGCAGAAAATATCATATAATTAACAACCCCAAAAAAAAGAAGCAGATTGTGATATATGTAAGATTCAGAATTCAGATCCCATAAAAAAGAAGCTGATATGCTGGCACGGTTTGCGCGTCTCATGCAGATCAATACTGAAGGTTTTATCTACCTGCTTTTTGCTAATCTGGATGATGCCCTTGCTTATTTTGTTTTTGTAAAAAAATTTAGACTTTATCTTAGATTGCTTTTCTAATTTTTAGGATAAATACCTCCCAGTTTTTGGGTTTGTTTTGCTGTGTTATAGTGGGAGGTTACAGCCTTACAGGGGTGTGATGTTTTTTGTACAGATCCCTGTTTGTGGGTTTGTAACTAAGGTGCTGGTTTTTTATTTCTTATTTTTCTTTTTCTACTGGAGGATTGGGGATGCTATCAGATCAATATAGCACACCTCCTGAGGATTTGTCGCTCAGCTTGTGGGCTACACAGGGTTCATAGGTCTCAGTGGTTTCTTCTGGCATGTGCCTGGTTCCACTGGTTTTTAGGCATGCACTACTACATTTCTGTGATGTGCTAAATGCTGTTTCAGTTTTTAATGAAGTTACCTACGGACTATTGGCCAAAAAAAGAAAAAAAAAAGAAATTAGCCTAAAAGTGGTATGCGGCTGAACAGTAAGTGTTCATGATTTCTTTTTTTGAAAAGCTTTATGCTCCGCTGTTTTATCTCTTTCACTCTCTAGAATCCGTACCCTGAAATAAATATTATTGTTTTCAATCTGAACTATTCAATATGATCTGAACATCAAAATATATTTGCAAATTAAATTTTACATTTTATTTATTTATTTAGATAGATTGAAAATTCCTATTTTGAATGGTCTCAAAATTTCACATCAAGTTGTTTTCTAAATAAATAGTAAACGTAATAATATCTAAAAAAATGAAAATTTTTATTTACAAATACAATTTAATATGAAAATCATGTTAAACTATTCAGATTGACTATTTTAACTTAAAAAAATAAAGATTTATATTGATTCATAGTACAGATCAATATGTGCTATGAATAGTAAGATCCTCACTCTAAACAAACCTATTGAAAATTGAAGAGATGCATTTAAGTCTAGTTTTTAATAGTAAAGGTCTCAAGTGGTTGGAGTTCCCTAAAGAGAGTAATGACTATTTAGTGATGGGATGTCAAAATTTATTGTGTTGTTTCCAATTCTTTTTTTTTTTTTTATTATTGTTGTTACAATTTCTAGAGTTTACTTCTCATGTTCAGGATTATAAAAGAAGCAAATGTTGTATTGTTGAATAAGGGAATATTAAGAGTTAATAAGAGAAAGAAGTTTGTTCGTTGTTATCTTCGAAGAAATTTATTGTATTCACCATTTATTTTTAACAAAGTCATGTAGTCTTCGACACTCGAACAGTTCAATTTTTTGCTATTAACTTTTGTTCTGACGAGAGAATTTTTTATCAGGGAAGAATAAACCTGAAATCTGTTTGTTGTCTGTTAACAATTCTTTATTTTATGAACTTTGACTAAGGATTACTTCTTAAATTGCACTTTTTTTTTACTCAATTAGAACCAAGATCAATGTCGGCTATGGATTTGTGAATCTTACCTCCCCTCAAGCAGCTATTCGTCTATACAAAGCATTTCACAAGAAGCCATGGGAGTTCTTTAATTCTCGCAAGATTTGCCAAGTAACCTATGCTAAGTTGCAGGTGATGATTATTTTTTCATCTAGCCTAGCTGTTATGTCACTGCATAATGTTTGAAATTTTCTTTAATATGCGTTAGGATCTTTTTATTCTGGCATGTGATCCCATTACGTAATCAGTCGAATTACTACACCATTTGTAATATTTGCAGATAGCCTAGATGTTATGTTTGCTGGTAAACATAATAGCTTTTGGAAGACAACAGTACATACATGCTCCCACATTTATATTTTGAATTCTCCTTAACTGTCATGCGAATGTTAATGAGTTTATTAACATTTATTTTGCAATTTCAATGAGGTAAATTATCATATATTATATTTATATTAAAAATTCACTTCAAATTCTAAGTCATAGTCAAGCACATTATATTCACGAGTTGCATATTGATGGTTTTCAATTTTTCATATGTAGGGTCTTGAAGCACTGACTCAGCACTTCAAATGCAAAAGGTTTGCATGTGACAACCACAATTACATGCCGGCAATATTTTCACCTCCCCGTGACGGGAAGCAGAGCCTAACCGAGCCTGTGGCAATTGGTCGTTTACGCAAATTTCCCTTGGCTTCCCTGCCATTAGAGCAGCTGGTTCATTCTCAGGCTAGTGATGCTTCCTCCACCTCCACTTTGACCCATGCACTGTCAGTTGCGGAGATGCATGAACCAGGAAGCGGTGAAGCTCCAGCGAGCCACCTAGGTTTGCTTAGTCTACATGAAGATTACAGTGAATAGACCGGTACTAGAATAGGAATAGCTAGGCCTAGTTCATAATATCTTTATTAATTGATCTGGGAAAGCCAAGTTTTTTGTTAAGGCTGAAATGCCCTGACCTTAGATATAAAGCCTCAGCCCTTGTTTTGTTTATGTGGCTTAGTATTATTTGAACTTTTTGTGGATACTAACTTGATTAGTAAACAGGCTCCGTTGGTTGCCTCGAGCCCTTGATGTATTACTTTCGGTCATGTTAGGGTTATCTTTTGTCTTGTGCTATGTATGAGCACTAGTGTTGGGATATTTGAAAATACTGGTTAATAGTCCTGGGTAAGGTCATGGTTGTTAAGTTAACAATAGTTTCTTTAATGAAATGGACAATAGCCTTTTATATAAAAAAAATAATGTTGAAAATACGTAATTTTGAAATTTAATTAATATTGTGAGTTTTTGAGAAGGCGTAATTTTAATGTTTTTGAGTGGTATGCGTAAAATTCACCCTTGTTCTATATATTAATTTTCTAGGAAATGTGGCATCGAAAATGTCCTTGAAATCATCATAGACAGCTCTCTCTCTCTCTCTTGAAATGCTCTTTTAATTATCCCCTAGACACACTAGTTCTTTCTCTTTCTTCTCTGATTTCTTTCAGGGTGACAAATGAGAGTGTTTAGAGCTTTATATGACTGAGATGAGTATGAATCTCAGGTATATGCAAGCATTCAAGGATTTTGCAGTTTAACTTTCTTTTGCTACTTTAATCAAATTAATCAAAACTTGGTGTCTTGCGCAAATTGATTATTTGGTGAGATCAATTTTAAAGTTTAGACACCATCTAAACTTTAAAATTGATCTCACTCAATGATTCTATATATACACTCTCACAATGCTACCAGAACTAAGAATTAAACCAATTCGTCAAAAGTTGATATAAAATGATCAAATTGAGCCGTATTATTAAAAAAAAATATTACATTGAACACAAAAAATATCATAAAGTTGTTCACATGACATCACATGCTAGATGGTACCCTTTTCCTTGTCAAAAGTTTCTACTTTTCTCCTCAAAAGAAGAGAATGAATAGTTGACTAAAAAAGTTTAAAAGAACTGGGATTTTTTTTTAGTTTGGTTCACTGACTTTTTTAATAAAATGGACCGGTTAAATCAGAATTGGCCCGTCCATTTGCATAAATCAGAATTGAACGGACTGGTTCTGGTTTTTTTCCCGTTGAACTGACCGGTCTGGCCAGTTTTGATAACAAAACTAGTAAAAAAGAAACTATCTAACATAGTAAAAAAAAAAAAAACTATAGTCCTAGCTACAAGATACCCACCCCAGAAACTTAAAAAAAAAACTAATATGATCAAGAATTGCCATATGTTTCAGAGTACCTGTATATTCAAGTAACACAACAAGTTAGTAAATAAGGACAATGAGATAAACACTAGAAGTAATGTAGGAATATTAATTAAAAATTGAGCTAATTATTCAATTAATCAAACTATAAAGTTTAGCACATACCAATATGGTTTGCATGGTAGCATTCATTTGAAATTGTTTTAGCCAAGAGGACAGATACACCCCTAGAATGAGCCATGTCACATATGCCAACATTTGTTTATCTGTCAGAAATTACACATTAATTACTTGATTAATATATTGCCATATTTGCTTCAGCAACTCACACCCGGCTTCATGGACTAACTACTAAACTAAGTAGTAGTAAGGTCTCAGCACCAATATTTATGCATCATCAGCAAGCACCAACAAAATACGAAAATCATAATTGTTTCATCAATAAACAATAATTATTTCACATTGTAACACATAGTACATTCAGCTTTCAATAGTTCTACAACATACATCATTCTATACATGTCAAACAGTTCAAAAATTACTAAGCATGTCTTGATTCAATTCTATCATGCATTGACTCAACCATTCAAAGAGAAATCACTACACCAAAATTTAATTAGAGAAACAATTATTTACATAAAAAATATTCATTTCATAAGTATAAATTCTTCCGTGCATGAGTATAAATATTTAAAAAAAAAATTCAATACTGGAGTTTAGAAAACTTTTCAATTTAAATCCAAATCCAGAAACTTGTCTCATATTTCAAATTGGAACAGAAAATTCAAATGGAAGTAGACAATTTGAATTTAGAAAACACTGACCTGTGATTTTTTTTTTTAGGGTCTGACCTGTGTTCTTCTTCAGTCCAAAGAATATCCTTCCTCCTCTTTTGCTCAGACCTCGACGAAGTCTTTGCTTTGGCACGATTGAACTCTTTCAGTAATTGGAGACGGGGCAGACCGCCCAAGAAGAGAGACGCATAACTTTGAATGAATTGGAGACATAAAACTGCCAATCAAAGAATTGGTGAGTCAATGAAATAGTTTCTAAAAAAATACTAGACTTAAAATGCAAAATAAACAACGCAGGAGTCATTCGGTACCATTATCTATAGATACTAATATCAACCACGACAGGCTTCACCGACTGCTTCTCTGTCTTAGACTCGTTAGACTTCTCTGTCGCCTCCTCCTTTCTCTCGGCCGCCAACTCAGCATTGACTGTGGCCATGGCGGAGGATGCAAGTGCGATGATCTTGCTCATTGCCGTCAGATCCTGGAGCAGATCGAATCGCCTCCTGATCAAATCGAACACCATCTCTTGCTCGGGGTGGAGAGGAGAGTGAGAGAATTTTTGAGAGCGGACGGAGAGAGTGGAAGGGCGATTTTTTGGAGCTCCTAGAAATTTTTTTTTTAGGACATCCACATCATGTTCGAACCGCCTCACTAATAAGTCGCTCGCTTCTTAGTTTTTCCCCTAGGGCAAATTGAGATTTGATTTAGATTATTCTTAGTGTAAACATAAGTCATCTATTACTATTATCCCTAAGAATACTCAAGATGCTTCACTATGGTGACTCTTTGGACTAGTTGTGTATTTAGAAAGATTAGCCATGTGCTATTGAACTACATCAAAATTGTGACCCTATGCTGTCTTAACCAGCTGCTGGTACGCCAGTTCAGATGACTTTTTCTCAATATTTTCTCATACATGATTCCCTAAAAAATTTACACAACCCTACCCTATGTGTCTACTAGTATCTCACAAAATATCAAGTAAAAATAAGCAATGTAACATCTGTTTCTGCATGTTTTTCTCCAGCAGTCCAGAATTTCTCAGAATCTGAACCAGTCAGAGAAAAACCCGTACCAGTAGACATTAGGGTGACAATTTAGACCAAAGTAAAATATTATCACAATGTTCACTTCAAATCCCAGTTGCTCTCAAAGTTGTATGGTCATGCGCCTTTGAGAGACCCAGTTTTGGAGCCTTCGCACTTGACACAACCTGCTGCAGTTTTCTGAACAGCAGCTGGTACGCTAGTTCAAATGGCTTTTTCTCAAATTTTCCTCACACATTATCTCCTCAAAATTCTACATAACCCTCCCATATTAATATACTGTCATTCCACAAATTATCAAGTAAAAATAAGCAATATAACATATGTTTTTGTACACTTTTCTCCAACAGCCTATAATTTTTCAGAATCTGGATTGGTTGGAGAAAATACTGTACCAGTAGAAATTAGGGTATCAATTTAGGCCAAACTAAAATATAGTCACAATTTGCACTACAAACTCTAGCTTTCCACAAAATTTGAGGGTCGTACGCTTTTAGGAGACCCACTTTTGGGACCTTCGAACTTGACACAACCTGCTGCAGTTTTCTGAATAGCAGCAGGTCTGGTCTCTTCCTACCATTTTACCCTTCAACCAAATGTCACCATGAAGCAAATTTGAGTCCCACATCACATACCCTAATTTACAATGTTATTGTATACAAGTAACACCTTCTAGTTAATTATTAAATTAGTTCAACATACACCATGAAAAGTCTGAAAATTTGGCTTAATTTTGCAACATAACTAAAATTCACATTTCCAAGAAAGGTTTTCAAGCCCCAAACCCTAACTATGCAATAGATTTCTATGATATGCCTATTTGTGCATCTCAACACTTGCATGCGATCCCAATGCTACTAGTAATTTAAGAAAATTCGCAATTACCTTAAATCTGATCCCTTTGTTAAATTCGGGACTCTAAAGAGAGTTATTTGCGGACAGTCCTCATCTTCCTAGGTTGCACATCGCCAACAGAGGGGGAAGAGAGAGAGAGAAAAAGAGAGAACTCTTGATTTGGGAGGAAGTAAGGAACCCTAAGGTTTGGATTTCATAAGAGTTATAGAGAGAGAACGATAAAAAAAATAGGGTCTGTAGTGTGTTGGAGAAGAAAGGAGAGCCCTTCACTTTAACCATGACACATGGGTCCCCATGTCATACCCCTAATTATTTATTTATTTTCTTTTCTTGCATTTAGCCCCTTTCTTAATCAAAATTTATACTTCCATGTCACAATATTTCCTCTTTTTTTTTTTTTTTTTTATAGTGAATCTTTTATTAAATCAACGTCTACTCAATAATACGCTAGTAGATATCGGGTTATGACAAATAACAGAAAATCGATATGAAACAAAATAATATGTAGCATTTTTTTCCTGTGTAATTTGTATACTCAACTCTACATTATTCAAAAAGGTATGGTTTAGAACTGCTGTCATTTTGGTTCTGTTTCTACCCAATACTAAAATAAAATCCACTGTTATATTTATCTTGTGGTGTACCAGAAAGAACTGCATTGGTACCAACTGATACAGGTGTCCAGTAGTAATAACAGCACAGAAAAAGGTACTTGAAAAAGAAGAGTAAGACACGAACATAATATTTAAAGAACATCATTTCCATCTTTTACACAAAACAAAATATTTAATGACCGTGACAGATGCTAACCAAAAACAAAATCTATTTTATTAACTCAAATTGTCAAATAAAGCTGGAAATATCCTCTGAGAAGCTCTCTTGACATCTTAATTAGTTTTAAGTTCCCCGATTACGCACCCAATTAAAAGATAGAGGACCACCAACAATCATACCAGCATTCATCACCGACAATTCTGTGATCCAATTTCTCCATCTCTCAGGATTAGATAGAAACAAAAAACTGGATGCAAAAGTAAACAGCGCAACAGCAATTGGAGTTCCGACACTCGATATTAGCTCTACCCTCTGAAAAAGTAAATTTAAATAAATAATTATAATATATATAAATTACAGGATAAAATCATAGATGCCGATAATAATTAATAAAAATAATACAAAGAGTGATGAACTGAACATGATATAAACAACCCAAAGAACAAATTAACAAGTAAATGAAGAGTTACCTGATATGTCCCAAGGACCCTCCGAAGGTCTCCACGGAGGCATCCACTAGTGTTATATATATTGCTTTGGAGCTGAGGCTGAACCTGACAAACACCTCCCGCTAGCTTCAATTAGCACCTCTGTAGTTTGGGGGCTAGCCTGTGGGCACAGGGGGTGATGTTCACCTTCAATAGTGGGTCGTACAGCAGGTTGTTGCGGCGTGACTGCGGTGGATAGTTGAATTGATTTTCCAGAGGGAGAAAATCAGCGAGCCTACGACCTGCTGTTGGTTAGAAGTGGGAAAACAAATCGAGATGAATATATCTGAGAGTGTGAAATTATTGTGGAACTGAAAAATATGACAAAAGACAAGGGTTTAGTCCTTATTTTATTGAATTTGATGAGATTTATGTTTCTTATTATGTTGTATGAAATTAATCCAACAAATAAACAGAAAATGATTGAATATAATTGAAGTTTCAGAGGATAATACTAGAGTTTATTTGGTACTGTAAGCAAACATCTAATTAACCTGATTCAATTTCGATATAATGGTCATTAATTATATATACAAAATGAATTTCGAGAAGCCAATAAACTACTAACTGCAATTGATTGGGAGTGGATAGAAAAAACGAGGTGAATATAGATCTGAGAGTGTGAAATTAATGCGGAACTGAAATATATGACAAAAGACAGTGTTCCACCTCTTATTCATTGAATTTCGAGATTTTTGTATGTTTCTTAAGAGTAGGATTCCAATGCCTCATCTCCTCATACCTCATCCATACCTCATGTTATATATCTCAATTTTCAAAGTCTAAACTATCGATCCGACCGTTCAACATGATATTCATACTAAAATATGCTTGGGGATGAAATTTTATAATTTTTGCAATTTTTTTACTATTTTTTAAGATAGGTACAAAATCACTGTTTTTGAATGGTCCAGATACAGTGATTTTGTACTTATCTTAAAAAATAGTAAAAAAATTGCAAAAATTATAAAATTTCATCCCCAAGCATATTTTAGTATGAATATCATGTTGAACGGTTGGATCGATAGTTTAGACTTTGAAAATTGAGATATATAACATGAGATATGGATGAGGTATGAGGAGATGAGGCATTGGAACCCTCCTCGTTTCTTAATTAGTATGTTGTATTAAATTAATCTAACATATTAAACTGAAATTTTTATAAATAACATCACTTTTATGGAATTTCCAGAAATAACACTGGAAATGAAATTGCAATTCAGCAACACAGCAAAACAGCAAATTGATTGCTTGATTGAGAAGTTGCGAGAACAAATTTTAGTTATATATATGTAGGGTCAAACTGAAATGATCCAACTGTCCACAGAGAGTATTGTGTGGGTCCTGGGAATTTTGAATTTGTTTTGTCAAGTTTACATTAGACATGAAACCCACAGGTGTTTATACTTTCGTTGACTTTCTTAATCAGCAGAAACGCGCATTGTTATAATCTAAGAATTAAAAGAACACGTCACACGTATGACTCATCACTTGGACTAGCTAGTTAGTAGTTACATAGCTCCTACTATGTTTCACGTCTTGAAACCCACCAATCAATTGTGTGTGGATCTTGTGGTAGCAGCTGCGTAGATTTGTCGTAACTTAATTGTGTGTGGTTCTGTGATCCCTTTGGAATAACGGCAGATTTATATCCCACAGATCGCTGACAGTCGGTAATGCCTGTGAAAGTCAACATTTATGTTGGGACCAAAACTTAGAAAGCGTTAGTTATTTATTTTATTTTTATTTTTGTTGAGGATAAGAAAGCGATAGTTCTTGACATGGAATTATTGACACACCTTCTAAATAATATAACGAACCTTAATTTCTATGTTAAAGGATTTAATATACTAGATATAAATAGTTGGTCTGAATAGTCGATCTAAAAACTTGTTTATAAAATTCAAATAGTCGATCTGAATCATTCAACATGATCTTCATATGAAATATATTTCCGAACTAAATTTTACTTTTCACAATTTCTTTGGATGGATAAAAAAATCACTGATTTTGAAATGGTCTAGAATTTTAAATCAAGTAATTTTGTAACAATTTTTACAAATAAAAAAAAATTAAAATATAAAACTTGTTCTGCAAATACATTTTATATAGAAATTATAGTTCAGATGAACTATTTAAATTATATACAAACTTAAAAAAGAAGAAAATTCAATTAAATTTTAATATACATAATTAAAAAATTAGAATCATAGAATGACTTAGTACACCGACATTTTTATTTTTACCCAAAAAAAAATATATTTTAATATAATTAACCAAGTTTTTAAAAAAATTAAATTTAAACCCAAACCGTAAATTTTATTTACGGTTTGAATTCGGAATTCAAACCGTAAATATTATTTACGTTTGAATAAAGAATTCAAACCGTAAATATTATTTACGTTTGAATAAAGAATTCAAACCATAAATAATATTTACGGTTTGAATTTTTTTTTTTTTTTTTTTTTAGAGAAAAATAGCTAAAATGCTGAAATGAAATATAACACAAAAAAATCGAATTGTTTTTTAAAATATTTGTTAGAAAATACGCTACGAATATCGCCGATTTTGTGCTAAAATACGGTAAATTAAAATAATTATGCTAAAATACGGTAAATTTACTAAAATGCTGAAATTACAATAATTATGTAGAATTATGCTAAAATACGGTAAATTACGCTAAATTACGTATGAATTGGGCCGATTTTGTGGCATCTTTCATAAATAAAAAAAAATAGTAAAAAAATTCCAAAAAATAATAAAAATTGGTATTCTACAAGTTCATTAGATAACTAATTTACTGAGCTACGTAGATTGAAGAATAGAAATGAAAATCTTAATCGGAAACTTCAACTGAAGTTTTGAGGCCCTTCTCTTTGTTTTTTGGCGATTTTGAATTGGGCAATCCATCATCGTTGGCACGAATGATGCGCATTTTCACAAGCTTTCCGAAAAGTGGTCATTTGCTGAAATCGGACACTCGAGCGCCGTTTTATAGCCGTTTAAAGTTTCGTCGTCGTTTTTCGCCTTTTCAGTGAAAATATCATCCCAATTCATACGTAATTGAGCGTAATTTATCGTATTTTAGCATAATTCTACATAATTATTGTAATTTCAGCATTTTAGTACATTTACCGTATTTTAGCATAATTATTGTAATTTACTGTATTTTAGCACAAAATCGGCCCTATTCGTAGCGTATTTTGTAACAAATATTTTAAAAAACAATTCGATTTTTTTGTGTTATATTTCATTTCAGCATTTTAGCTATTTTTCTCTTAAAAAAAAAAAATGAAAAAAAAAAATTGAAACCGTAAATAAAATTTACGGTTTGGAAAATAATTCAAAAAAAAAAAAAAATTGAAACCGTAAATATTATTTACGGTTTGAATTCTTTATTCAAACCGTAAATAATATTTACCGTAAATAATATTTACGGTTTGAATTCCGAATTCAAACTGTAAATAAAATTTACGGTTTGGGTATAAATTTAATTTTTTTTAAAAACTTGGTTAATTATATTAAAATATATTTTTTTTTGGGTAAAAATAAAAATGTCGGCTTAGTACACTATGGGTAGTAAAATTAGCCTTTAATTAGAATCATAGAATTACTTAGTTACACCAACATCTTTGATTAAATTCATCTCGTTGGTGGTATAGTAGTTAAATTAGCCTAAATCTTTGATTAAATTCATTAGTTGCTTGCTTCACATATTTTATTATTCTCATGTATTTAGTACTAATGAGATAAAAAAGATGGAAAATAAAATCAAAGCCATTCCGATAAGAAATAATTACTTGTAGGATTTAAAGAAGTTTATCACAACACACTTAAATTCTAACATAATATCTATTATTATTAAATTTGTGACCTCTCGAGTCAAGGGGCGAGCAAAGTTTAGATGAATACGCGTACGTAGCGTGTGTGGAGGTGAATTAAAGGATAGCAAATTAAAATCATTATATAAAATAGAATGTTGAAAATGTCAAAAGATAAACGGACATTATTAATTTGATCAGATGATTGTTAAATATTCGGACAGGGACAGGGACCGGATATCATACCAGAGAAGGAATAAAGACGAGTAGACTAACTGAGAACAGATACCCATACCAGTAAAGAACCAAGCAAGAAATTAGTGCCCGGCCAAAATCAAGGAAGCAATTTGCATTCTCAATTCTAATAAATTATTCAAAAAGGTATTGTTTAGAAATTAGAACTGGTGTCATCTAAGTTCTGTTTCTAACAAAAACAAAAATCAAATCCACTGATGTATTTATCTTGTGGTGTACCAGAAAGAAGAATTAATTACATTGGTATCAACTGGTACAGGTGTCCAGTAGTAACTAGTAACATTGTTGAAAATATTGAATGAGCTCAGATTAGATCTCATCATCCAAAAAGGCTCAGATTGTATCAAGCATAACATTAGATTTAGGAATAAATCCAATGGTACCTTGAAACACATATACCAAGGCATAGTATCGAGTGATTGCGGCAAAACGATCCCCTTTCGGGATATTTTTTTATTTTATTTTCGATTAACAAATAAATCAGCAATCTAAGCGTACACCACCAATATTTCATATAGGAAACATGATTAAATATAAAACCTAACATCTTTAATTACATCAAATTTGATTCTTAAATAAACTAAAGTATTATTTCATCTTGATAATAATTTGATTGATTGCCTGTAATATTTTTTTGTGAACACAACTATTTCTTTGCGAGTGAAATACATTCATTCAGATTTTACCGTTTATTAAAGATGATAAGCTCAAACTTATAGCAAATCACACTGTCCAAAAGAATTCGGGAAGGAAAACAATAATTCCGACTGGTGGTCAGAATTTCTTTGAATAATTTTTAAACAAGTTGGTGTAGTTCGGTTCAAGGGAAAATCATAAAAAAAAACAGAGAACTGCCAGCCGAAGGAATTAATCAACGCCCACAAGACAATTCATAAATAATTTTGCGACAGTGAGGTCCGATATAAATTCGTGCTCTCCTCTTTGCCACAAGCAGTCAAATCTCCATCTTCCTTCTCTAACACTCTTCATTTCCGTCGGATCACTACTCATTGGAGCAAGACGCTATGGATTTCATCCTGGGGCTCTCCAATAATGTTCAGCAAGGTAGTAAAATTTCTCTCAATAATGTTTTATCTTATAATATTTTATTTTCTCTCCATACATAATTGAGCATTGTATACAAATTGAATCAGATTTTATATTTGCTTGTTGGCTTAAATTAAGTACCAAATACAGATCTGATATTAGCCTCTGGAACTTCAATTTTTAACAAGAATTTTCGGTTTATATTTCGGATTAATTTAATACAACGTACATAATAAGAAACACAAATAAATCTTGAAATTTGAAATTCAATGAATAAGTGGTGGAACACTGTCTTTTGTCATATTTTTCAGTTCCACATTAATTTCGTACTCTCAATCAATAGCATTCAGTGGTTTATTGGCTAAATTCCGCAATCAAGAAGTGCTTCCGAGAAATCAAATCCAGAGCGCGGCGCTTTCCGCTGATACTGAGCGAGGTAATTAAATTGCTCCCAAATTATGTTTGATCTTCTAGTAATTCATTTTGTCTCTATATTTAATGACCATTGTATCGAAATTGAATCAGGTCACAAGTTTGCTTACAGTACCAAATAAAATATTTTTCGCAAAAACTTGTTTTATTTAAAAAAAAAAGAAGTTTGTAAATATTAAAACAAACACACAAATAATTTATTTATAGAATATAATACAATTCTTATAATTAAAACAAACTGTATGCAATAACTTGTACAATTTAGAATCTTATAAGTACTACGGATAGAAGTATTAAGAGAAATTTGTAATTAAAAAATAAATTGTGTTCGGATAGTTCAACTTGGATTTAGTCCCAAACAAAAGTATAATTTAAGTATTATTGTTTCATGTAACAGCAACAAAGATCTCAACCCTGTGTCTTTGGTTCAAGTCGCGCTGTGAACAATTATTATAAAAATTTGGGATAAAGAAATTGGGAGATGAAACGGTTAGAATATTCCGGAATAGAGCCTATTCGGCCGAAATTTTACTAGAATCGGACCGATTCAACTGGTTTTTGATGAAAAAATCACCTACCGCATAACTCGGTCAGAAATCGGATCGGTACCGTCTGATTCCAATCCGGAACGACCGATTTTGCAGACTATGGGCTAAACTGTTGTTTTTTGTCATATTTTTCAGATATATTCATTTCGATTCTTTTTTTCCCACTTCTAACAAACAGCAAGTCCTAGGCATGCTGATTTTCTCCCTCTTGAAAATCAAGTCCAACGCAATGCTATCCCCACAATTCAACTATCCACTATTGAAGGTCAACTTCACCACCAGTGCCCACAGGCTAGCCCCCAAACTACAGAGGTGCTAATCTCAGGATCAAGTCTTGACCCTTCAAGCAATATGACACTAGTGGATGCCTCGGCGCAAATCTCAAGACTCATCCAAAGCTCAATGGGCGTTCGAGTCAGGTTCCAAGACGATATAGCAGTAGATGTTGGGATGTTAAATTTGTTAATATCAAGACTGAAAGGGGACCTTGAAGAAGGCCAAACTTCTCTCCAAGAAAGCCCTGAACAAACAATGACAGGGGACCTTGAACAAGGCCAAACTTCTCTCCTAGAAAGCTCTGAACAAACACTGACAGGGGACCTTGAAGAAGGCCAAACTTCGCTCTATCTATCAACTACAAGTACCCCGGAAAGGGAAAATTACCAGTCAGAATTAGAAGAAGATCTAGAACTTGGAGATGAGTCTGATTTATCAGACTATTTTCAAGCCCTAGATGACATTGAAGATACTGTTGTTATTACTATTTCCTCTAATTCGGAGTCTTCTGATTTTGGTTACCTCTAATAGCGATGCTTGTTCTACTTGTAATGTCTAAACTGTTTGTTGTTATTAGGTTTACTCTCTGTTGTTATTTGGATATATGTTACTTTGATACCTTAGATGATCTCTTTAGGGTTTCTATGTCTTCATTGTTTTAGTAGTTTTCAACTTGTGTAATGAAATATTATTGTTTCTATAAAGAAACAGGTGGGCACTTCCCACTTTATTAAAAAAAAAACACTGACAGGGGAGGGGACCTTGAACAAGGCCAAACTTCTCTCCCAGAAAGCTCTGAACAAACACTAACAGGGGACCTTGAACATGGCCAAACTACAGAGGTGCTAATCTCAGGACCAAGTCTTGACCCTTCAAGCAATATGACACTAGTGGATGCCTCGGCGCAAATCTCAGGACTCATCGAAAGCTCAATGGGCGTTCGAGTCAGGTTCCAAGACGATATAGTAGTAGATGTTGGGATGTTAAATTTGTTTAATTTATCTTCTTTTGCGTACTAAACTTTCTTACAATTTTTTAATTTTTTGCCAAGACCTTGGCCTTGCCAAGCCTAATGCAAATGAACTTGTTTATTTTCTGTTTGTAGAATTTTAGAATAGAGATGAGAGTAATGAAAAATGATTTTATTGATTGTTGTTTTTATTACATGGTCTATACATGAGTATATATAGCCTAAAATTCTAGCTAGTCGTTGAGCTTTTTCCTAAATTACCTATGCTGTAATCTACATTCTAATTGTGTCTTAATTACAAAGATTCACTAGCCGTTACATGAATCAAGCTAGGTACCAAATATAGTTTAACAGCTGTACAATTGGAGGCTAGTTTATTTGTTGCCTAAAACTGCCAATGATGGATATTCTGAGGCTAATGATCTTATTCTTCAATACTGTTAATTACTAACTAAACTTTTGTACTTTCTTTTCCGATGACCTTGGCCTTGCCTAGCCTAATGTACATGAAAGTTGTTTATTTTCCTTTTAATATATTTTCTCTTGCCTACGTACTAAACTTGTTTACTTTCTTGACAGACCTTGCCAAGCCTAATGTACATGAAAGTTGTTTATTTTCATTTAATTTATTTTCTCTTGCCTTGCCAAGACGTTTGACCCTGGATGGCAATTCATTTATGTCTGCATACAAATGTGCAATTTGTATATAAAAGTAGAAGAAATATATTTAAATAAATAAATGTGGGACCCTGGATGCAATTTGCTAATGCATACAAATTGCACAAATGACCTAAATTAGTCTTTTGATCTTGTAGTATATATATTTTTTGTTGGTTTGCTTGCTTGTTAAATGTTGACATAATAATAATATATAAATTGGGCCCCATGGATCTTTAGTACTCTGATTTCTCTTCTCATCCTGCTACGCCTTGCTCTAATCTCTCCATTTCCACTTGATGTTCCCACTATTATTAACTTGTTTGCTTTCTTGTTAATATTACAAAATAGAAAGATCAGAACTTTCTTGTTAATCTAATTCCAGACCATGAAGCCCAAGACCACGAAACTTAAGCCCATGATGGCCTTTCAGTAACAGGTTGTGGCTCTTTAAAGCATTCAATGCAAAGTCAGCCTATAATAATATAATTATATGGATTATACGTCTGTATACTTTAAATACTATTCATATATGAAAGCTGCTAACAGCACTACAACGCCAATTCCCATTATTGACTTACATCGGCCAATTCGTTTATTGCAAACTGATTGAACCCATTGTAAGGGTACTGGGCCTTCGTTTATGGATATATACGTTTGGACTATGGATTAGGCATAATATATAGTTGTCATACTTTCCGAATAATTATCAATGAGCCGAGGTAAGTTAGGCAAAGCTCAAACTCAGCTCATGCTAGAATAATTAAGTCTAGTCATGAGCAAGCTTGATCAATTTATGACTAGCTCTTCCGTGCTTTGAGTTTCGTAAGAAGTAAATTGTTTTGTCGATTTGGTGTTGTGAACCACATATAAACCGCAACTCGGTAAAGAATTCTATTTTTCCCTTTCAACAAGCTCTTTCCTCTTATATTGTGGATACAATAGAGATAGTAAAAATGTCGAAAACTAACTTCATCTACTTCTTGCAACGAGTTGGATCACGCTCGAACTCGTTAATAACGAGCCGAACCAAAATTGAACAATCTAATTACAATCTTTTATCGAGCTGAGCTCAAGTGAGCCACGAGCTTTTTTTCCAGCCCTAATTATTCAATTGATATTGAACCAGAGCTGTTAAGCTAATCTGGCATCTCAGTTTAAAAGCGAATGAGAGATGTTAACTATGTTAATTACACTATACCTGTTAATTTAGTGATCTTTAATTGAAAAACAAATTGTATTGTTGTATCTCAGTAAATCTAAATAAATTTAAATAGCTCAGTAAATCTAAATCATATGTATAAATTTTGACGGGATCCTAAGACTTAAACTTGACTTTGGATGAGACTTTGTCTAAATTACTTTGGACAAAATTCCCACCCAAAGAGTAGATGATTTGGGCTGTTAGGTGTCCTTGATAAATGCATCTCTTATAGATTCTTAATGATTTTTAATACTCCCCTTCCATTTGTCTTTGTAGATATGGAAAGAATCCAACTTGTGCATAATTCTTTGAAAGCTTCATGTATCTAATGTCTTGGTAAATATATCCCTAAGTTGATCCTTGCTACATACATACAATGTTTAATTTCTTTCGATTGTACTTTCTTTCTAATAAAATGACAATCGACCTCGTTGTGTTTCGTTCTTGCATGAAATATCAAATTTGATACAATATTCATTGCCGAGTTGTTGTCGTCATGGGTGAAATCATCGCTGATAAAATTTATAATTCTAATTTTAGCATATTGCATCGAGATCACAAGCGATATGATTCTATCGAATACTATCAATCCACAAGGATAGTTTTGTCTACTATGTCCTAACCTTTCACTTATCTAAGCAAACATTTATTAAATTTTGGAGTATTTGTGAATTAAGAGTGTGATCAGTCTAGAGATTATCAAAAAATTTCGTTGCTTGAATTCTTACTGCGATTTTTGAGTTTCTAAAGCAAATTAATATTGTCCACTTTCATGCGATACAATAGCCTATCTAAACCCAGAGTCCGGTTAAAGCTTACCATAACATTATCCTAATTAGATGCAGAGAGTTCCATGACTAGCTCAAATTATTGAGACTAAAGGGGGTTTTAACTTCACAGTTACGTTCTTTAGTATATGCCTCTGTGGTAGAATAACCGGGTGTCCTCAAAGTAAGACAAGAACACGACATTCACGGGCGGATCTACACTATGCCTAGGGGGTGCTAAGTCACCTTATGATTTTGAAATTTTTAATCACGTATGTTGGAATTTAATTAATTTTTTATTTATTTGGAGTTTTTATATAATTTAGCTCTCCTTATAAATTGTTAGATGTGTACTTGTAATCTAGTGGTTAAGATTTTATTTTATTCTATTTGTTCATTTTAAGTTTTAGCCTCCTCTAACTAAATTTTCTAGTTCTGCCCGTCGACATTCGTCAGTCAGTAAATCTCACCACTCCTAAGTTTACTAAAGTTGATCCAACATACGACATATTCCTTTCAGAAATCTGTCGAATGCCTAAGATTTACAAGTACCCTATTAACAATCGGTCAACCCACGGCTACCACTTGCACAACAACAAAGTAGGCACTTTTCGCGAGGGAACTTCGTCGCTAAAAGTACCGTTGCAAAAGAAAAAGCACGTTTATGACGGTACTCCGTCGCAAAAAGTCACTTTTTATCCTCACGAAAAGTGCCTGTCTTTTGTAGTGTTGGTGTGGCCATTACTAAAGCGAACATGATTCTAAACTCAACAAGTTGAGTAGTAATATAAGATAAATTGCAGTAGGAAATCAAATAAAGGCAAAAGAGGTTCAAACAACTATTAAATTAATTAAACATCAATGAGTATTTAGGTTCACAGAGATAACCCTAGAAAAGAGTTGATTAATTAGTTTCTCATATGAAAATAAACAACAAAAACATAAAATGAGAACATGATAAACATTAAAGAGAGTAGTAAAGGAAGAAGTACGGTATCACCGCCTCTGATGCGCCGTCTTCGCATCTCCGTGTATTAAAAAAAATATCATATATAAATTAATAAGTTTTCATCAACGCATCACCGTGGGATACAACATGCCTCTTTGTTTAGGTATCCATTACTAATCAGAATAGTAACTATTTCGAAACAGTGCAAACATTCGTTTTTCTTAAGTTGCTCTCATCATCGTGATGTGAGCATGATATGCATTTGCGAATCTTTACGATTAATGATTAAAATAATAATAGGAGCATGATATGACGAGAAAGATTAAAAAATAATTGTATTTGTTATATATAAATACGCCGTTCAATAATGCTTGTGTATTTGCTTTTAATCGCGCTGGACTTTGGCCGGCCCCTTGATTAATTTAATTAACTAATCTTGCTTTTGCTTTTTGTATCTACCATTGGTGCCCAGATAACTATTTGCTATTGAAATTAACGCCTAGATATATAGGCTGATACGAATTGCGTGGGCCATTAAATTACAACCGGCTCAACGTGCAATAGATTAAAAAGTAATTATAAATTTCAAATTTAAATTATATATTTCTTTATAAACAATCATAGTGTTACCATCAGCCGTATTGCTATTCATTTTTCAAATAAATGATCAATGTAACTTTGATATTGCGGACTTCAACTTGTCAATTAAACACCTACGAACTAATCATCTTTCGGATCCTTATGCAATACATTATGATGGCCAGATAAAAGCCTCATTTAATTTGATGTGACGAGTTGCAATACAATAATAGTGTTATTTAATGCACTTAAACATTAAATAACAGGTATAGTTCCGATTAAAAAAGGTTATATTTGAATGTTAAAAGAAAACATCAAGGGGATATATATTTGCAACTATACAGGAAAATGCATTGTTTAGTTAAAAAAAGGGACATATGTTTATTAAAAAAAATATGTGCTTGTCGGACGGAGTACATGTCATTTGAGGAAAAATAAGGGTCGTGCCCGTATTTCATTGATAACTGCGGTTACAAACTGCATAGAGAAAAGTAAACACAATGTGCTCAAATATATTTACTTGAGCTAAAGTGAAAGAAAGAAAGGAAAGCAAGAAATGTAACTACGTAGCCAAAAGTACTAAAACAAAACCGAAGAAATTAAAAAACAATAACAAAGAAAGAAAAGAAGAGGAAAAAATGGGAAGCAAAATTCTTCTTTTGTAGTCCTGTATGGTTGATTTACAACGGGTCTGTATAATGTTGTAGCACTTGTGCCACCTGTCACTACAGCAGAAATGAGCATCAGCGACCGGTGAACCGGTCGCTGAAACACAAAGCCGGTCGCTGATACTACTCGCCGGTCGCTGATGACGGAATTCGGTCACTGATACACCGATCGCTGAAGGCATGGACGCTGATGCTCTCCGATGACGTCAACGGTCGCTGAATGACGTCATCCCGGTCGCTGATGTGCTTTCAGCGACCAATTTGTTTTGATCGCTGTTGGATTTTGCTGACGTCATGTAAAGATTTCAGAGACCAAAAAGTCCGGTCGCTGATACATAAACCGGTTGCTGATACTCTTCTGTCAGATTTATGATTTTTTTTTGTTATTTACTTTTCCTCATTTATATGTTTATGAAATCAATACTGTATTATTAAAAAATTATAGAGAATTCAAAGTTGAGATAAATTATTAGAAACATTTCAACACAATTTATAAAATATATAAAACATTCATACAACACCAACGCATATTCTTAACAATACAACACAAACATCTCATAAATCTAAAAAATAGAAATTCAACTCCTAAATGAAGCATTCAAATCCATCGCATTTCAACCTGTAAAATTACAAAAAAAAATGTCTTGTTAAATATAAATTGTTTTTAGTCCCATTGCCACCACATGCTCTCCAATCTACAACCTAAATTACTGAAAGAAACACAAAGTACACAGGCACAAAACTTACAGGAGGTGTGATCTGATATTCTGGTTTTATCATAACTCTGATGCCAAGCCTAGCTGTGTAAAAAATTACAATAATCAATTAAATTACAAACTGAAGCTTAGTGCTGGCAGTTTGAATAGAAGAATTAGATGCATATAATTCAAAATCGAATTGGTATCATATTAACAGATCTGAACACTGAAACTATTTTTGAATTTAAATTCACATATTTTCTTACATCCATACAAGGACCATCCATTTATCTTTTTCAATATTTGAATCGATATTTAAATAATTACTTAAACAATAAACATAACAAACTCAAAGAGAAATAATGAATCGCTCTATTTTGTTTGAAACCTGTTGAGGAGGAACATTCTCAATGGTTCTGAGAAGAGAGCTTTTCTTCCTTCCCCTCAGCTTTGGTCTTCTTTCTAAGTTCAACCCTGATATTTACAAAATGCAACATTTAGGATATAAATGCAAAATATAATCATAAAACACAATCCAGAGAAAAATTGCATGAGTGGCCATACCTTTGGGTATCATTTTGCATAATATTCTCCTTATCCTCATCACAGTAGCCCCAATTCGGTTTTCAATTTTGATTTAACAACTCTTTGGTACCATTTCAACCACCAATTTTGATTTAATTTTCAAACACCAATTCAACCATAACAAAAGAGGGCTTGAGTATTTACCCGAGAAAGAAGGAAATCACAAATCGGGCAAGGAAATCACCGCAAAATGCACCAGTGGATCGGGGTCGGGGGTCGTCAGGGTCGGGCGGTGGGGCGCAGGGTCAATCGGGCGGGGGTGAGCGAAGTCGGGGTCGCGCGGGTTTATTTTTTGGCTAAAACCTAAAAACGCGCATTGACAGACAGATCGAGAGAGAAGGAAAACTTGGCGCCCATTTTTTAGGCGCACCCTTCAGCGACTAGGCCAAAACTGGTCGCTGAAGCCCATGGTCTCCGGTCGCTGAAGGGTTCGTCGCCAGAGATAATTTTTTTTGTTTTTTTTGTTTTTTTTTGGTCTTCAGCGACCGGCGACCATACCGGTCGCTGATGCCGGTCGCTGAAAACTGGTTTTGTTGTAGTGTGTTGTACCAATTCTTCCTCAGTTCTTACTGAGTCTTTCAAAATTCTTGTGCATCACTCTCTCCAAATGATGAACATAGTTACCGACAATGTTCCCCTTGCCTTCTTGTTGTTCGTCGTTTGTAGTATAGCATGTATCGGTTGCGCTCTCATCAGGTGCTCTATATCCATGAGGCGGTACACCTCTATTGCAAATTGGCACTGGGTCACCATATGGTGTATGGTTTATGCATCTTGGCGACACATTATACACATGTTCGTGAGGGGCCACCCTCTTTTTCTGAGATTGTCAATTGTCAAAAGTTTGTTGTTGGTCATAAACCATCCAAAGACCTTAATTCTCGGTGGGACATGTAGTTTCCACATATGCTGGGTTTGTGTTGTTATTGTTGGCTCATCCTTTAGGGCTCGGTACGCACTGTTAATGGTGAAGATGCCTGTGGTTGTCCATTTCCATACTATATCATCCTGACCTCTGTTTGCTTGCAACGCCACTCTCGTGATATGACCCTTGAGTGTGCAAAGCTCCCCATCTTCCATTTCAGTTCTGACCTGCCTAAAGTGGTGCTCAATTGGTCCCGTTATGGCCTCACGCAGTGTCACCGCATTGTCTAGAGTGTGTGTGTACAATGAGTTCAAGCGGAATTTGAGTATCCCATGACCCCAGTGATGATTTCATAGTGATATCTGGTCCCCGCTGCCACAAATGTGGGTGACCGACTTCTACGAGAATGTGTGACACTCCTTTAGTGCCCCCGTGAATAGAGGTGAGATTGGGATGAGGTTTTGGTTGAGATTTGAAATTTGCACACGTAATCATATCGAATGTAAAATTTGAAATTTGACCCATAATCATATGGGCTGAAATGCTACCACTAGTGGAAAAACACACATCAGGATCGGTTATTTACGTACATCAGGAGCGGACCTAGAGGAGATACTGACCCAGGTGATACAAATGTGGAAACTAATCTATATCGGTTAAACAGCCGATGCTAAAATTTTGAATCAGAATCGGTTATTAAAGAACCGATCCTAATTGGGAGAATCTGGATCGTTGGTTTACAAATAACCGATCCTAATTGGGAGAATCTGAATTGGCCCTTTACAATTAACCGATTCTAATTGGGAGAATCTGGATCAGCTGTTAACAAATAATTAGCTAATCCTAAAAGCATATTGGCCGAAGTCTATAGATGTGTGTGTGTGTGGTATGAATCAAATAATTGAATAAAATAAATTTTATAGACATTTAGGAAGATTGACGTCATTCTTTTAATTTGAATTTTTTTAGTCCGGGCATGCATTCATCAGTTATGTTGGAACCAATTGCACACATCTGAAATCCTCCATTGAGTTTGCTCTATAAATACTTGGCAAGACCACTTCGAAAGGAATACAAATGACACAAGACAATAAGATGACTGTTCGAGGCAAGGCAATGGTTCTCGAAATCGGCACAGCTGTTCCACCGAACTTCATCAATCAGTCAGATTATCCTGACTACTACTTTCAGGTGATGAAGAGCGAGCACCTTACCGAACACAAGCAAAAGCTTACTAGAATATGTAATCAGTTGCATTATTATTTTGCTTCATATTTTCTTGTTTAATTAGTATAAATTCCACAAATTTCTTAAGAAACTTTTGTTGATCACAGGTACCGCGACAAAGATTCAAAAGCATTACTTTTATTTAACAGATGAGATGCTCAAGGATCACCCCAACCTAGCTACTCACAAGGAGCCATCATTAGACATCCGAAATGCTTTGGTTGCTCCTGCAGTAGCTAATCTAGCTAAGGCAGCAGCTGAAAAGGCCTTGCACGAGTGGGGCCAACCTTGGTCTAAGATTACTCACCTCATTTTCCATACTACCTCTAGCAGTGCTAACTTGCCTGGCCCAGACTACCAACTAGTCAACCTTTTAGGACTTGAACCGACGGTGAACAGATACATGATGTACCACAATGGCTGTTATGCCGGTTCTAGTGTGCTTCGCTTGGCGAAAGACCTATCTGAGAACAACCCTAGTGCTCGTGTCCTTGCTATCTGCTCAGAGATCAGTCTCGGCTTCTTTCGTGGCCCATCTGAAACTTCCATGGATAGCCTTATTGCCCAGGCTTTGTTCAGCGATGGCGCGGGGGCTGTCATTGTTGGTTCCAACCCAGACATGTCTGTTGAGCAACCTTTCTATGAGATTCTCTCAACCGGCCAATTTATCATAAACGGGACAGAGGATGCTATTGGTGGTGGCTTGACTGAGGCGGGTTTTATCATGTATTTGGCACCTACTGTGCCAATGCATATCTCCAATAACATCAGAAATTGTCTCTCCAAGGCGTTTGAACCTCTGGGGATCTCAGACTGGAATTCTTTGTTTTGGATTGTGCACCCCGGTGGACGCAAAATTCTTGATGGAATAGAGACTGAGCTCAAGCTAGAGAAGGAGAAACTGCTCCCTACCAGGCATGTGTTAGCCGAGTTCGGTAACATGGCAAGTGGTAGTGTGATTTTTGTCATGGATGAAATGAGGAAGAGGTCGAGGAAAGAAGGAAAGGCCACCACCGGCAATGGAGCCGAATTCGGGGTGCTCTTAGGGTTTGGTCCAGGTCTTACAATCGAGACAGCTGTTCTCCGTGCTCTTCCAATACCGATTTGATATGTACCATGCTCTGCCTGGCTACATTATTAACTATCAATAAAATTCAAGCAAGTTATGTAATTAATGTTATGAATATGATGTATTGTTATGTTATGTTTCGTTATGCTACGTAGGGGTGTTCAACCAGTCGGTTCGGATCAAACCAAATTTTTTTTTCCGAACCGCGGTTTGAACCGAATTTTGAAAACCTAATCCAATTGACCGAATTAAAATTTCAAACCGATCTAAAACCGAACCGATTAAACCGAATTAAACTTTGGTTTGTTCGGTGAACCGAATATAAACATTTTAAGTTACAAATAAACATTTCAAAACCGGTTGGTTCGGTTCAAACCAATTTGGATAACATTTTTTATAACCACACAAGCTGGTTTTTGATAAACCGATCCATTATAAACCACACAAAATAAACCGATCCATTTTTTAATAAACCGGTTGACTTGGTTCAAACCGATTTGGAGATTTCAAAACCGAACCGAACCATTTAAACCAAACTTCTTCAAAAACTAAACTGAACCGAACCATTTAAACCGAACAATCAATCCAATTAAACCAAAATTTGCCGGTTCGGTTTAAAACCGAATAAACCGATCCATTTGAACACCCCTAATGCTACGTACGGTCTTTATGTATGATATTATATATGTTATGTTATATGTATCACGGTGCGTTATGTTATTTTCTGGTATGCTGTCGTATGGTACAGTATGATCTCTAATATTGCCTTAATTAATAGAATTAATTAAGTTGTAGTGCAACAATCTCTTTAATCGTTCCATCTATTGCAAAATTCAAATTATGATATAAAGACACTGATGGACTTCATGGAACGAAAAACAAAAGTTAAAATTTATTCAATATAACTTAATTAATATATATTAAATATACTCAAAACACAAATTACTATTATATTTAAATTATATTTGATAAATATGTCAGTTATTAAAATTTAGAATGATAATTACGTAATTACATAATATAGAGTAGGGAATCAGAGTAGGTCCGATGCCCATCGGACCTACCTTGGTTCGATGGGTGTGATGACCATTCGATCTACATCAATATTCGTGTGCTATGTATCAAAATCCGTGCAAGTCTGTGTCAATTTTCCTGCGCATAGATCTTGATGCGAATCGCACAGTCCTAGAGCTAATTGAACCTAAATGTAGGTCCGATGGGCTAGATCTTCAACATGCCTACTTTTTTGTTTTATACCGACTTCTCTCACTGCACACGCGCGGGCCTGTGATTATCTGCAGCAATCTTAGAAGAAATGTTCGAATCAACTCAAGGAGGCAGCCCTATTTTTGTTTTCAGTACCAATTTTTTTTTAGAGTAATTAAAAATACCAAACGAATGCATGTACAAGATATATTCTGATTTTTTTTATTCATAACACTAAAAAAATATTAAATCCATGGCATCAAATTATCATTACTCATATTTACATTTTTAAAGTCTAAACAGTTAATCTGAACCATTCAACATGATATACATATGAAAATGTACACAATTTTACATTTTTCTAGAATTTTTTTTACTATCTTTTTATTAGATAGGTGGAAAATCAATTGATTTGAAAATAAATATTTCATTGAACTCAAGAAGGCAACAGGGTGAGATGAATATCATTAGTTTTTTATATTTTATTTTTTGAGATAGAAAAATAGAAATATAGTCTGCTTAATTATTTGAATTTAATTGATTATAAAAGATCTCTATCCGAGTTTTGAACTCACGACTTCCAAAAGGAGAGTGTTGCCTTTTGTCAGTGGACCAAATGTTAATTCTTTAATTTTTTTTTAAAGTTAGTGGCTTTAAATGCCTAATAATAATTTCATTAATAAAAAACATATATTTATAACCAATCGAGTCAAGAAAATCCTCTAAACTAAGTTAATCTTTTAATCTTACTTATATACACTCTTAATAGCTCTATTACCTTAATCCTAATCTCTTTCTACAATCGGATCCGCTATTTCGACCGCCGCCGCACTCTGACGACTGGATCCGTTCACCGCCATGCTTTAATCAAGATCGGATAGACTCCACGTTCCGAGCTTTGATGATACCGCGCTATCGGCTCCGATCAGCTCGCTCGGGTCCCTCCTCTCTCTTTCATTCTCCTCTCCATTCTAGAGATGAGAGAGAGAAGAGGATATTGTTGTGTCAAGAGTAAAATCTAGAGTGGAAGAGGAGTGTGTCCATATGGGAGGAGTGCGGCTAGATCTAGAGTTTGGATTTTTCTTTTTTTCACTTCTGGACTTCGCTAATTTAAATTACTTTGAACTGAATTTATTGTTGGATTGGATGTGATCAGTAGAAGCTGCCCTAAAATTCTCCAGCACCGAATCTCACCACTATATCCGGATCCAAATTAATTCCTCTCACCTCTCTCCGCTTCTGAATCTGTCCAGTTAATTCTATTTTTCTCGCTCCAAATTTTCCTCATCCTCTCTTTGAAATTTATTATATTATAAAAATAAAAAAATGTAAATTTATTGATATTATAAAATCCAATTATCACAAATTTGAAACCTTACTAATATTATTGTTATGCATTCAGCTTTAATCAGTACACTCGCACACCTTTAATAACATTGATGCTAGTCACAATTAATCTGTATTCACGACAAAGAGTAACGATGCACTCTTTGCTCCATAAGAATCTTATGGTAACCTGTATTCACAATCAAAGAACTTGAATTAGTGACTCGCACAACTTTTTCCTTTTTTGAATATTTAAACTTATATGGGACAAATATTTTAGCAGGGCAATTTTGACTTCATGCAGCGCCAAACCATATACAGAGCTGTTTTGATTCAATAGTCTGGACGCGCGCTGCATGAAATCAAAACTGTTCTGTTAAAATCTTTACCGACCAATATGTTGATGTTGATTAGGATTTAGGACGATAATCAACATGGGTTTCACCTGGGCCCCCATAAGAAAGATAATTTGATTTGCTACTAAGCAACATGTGGGCCCAGTCGGTACCTCCTTATGTGGGCCCAGCGTTGTCCTTCAACTTGCTTGCCTTTTGTTTTATGTCAACTTCTCAGGAAACTTCTTATATCACGACAATTTTCCAATTTTATTGGGCTCTTAAAGTGAAACAAAAAACTAAAAGATCAATAAACTCTTCTACTGAATTAGAAACTACTACATCAAATTATAAACTCTTTTACCTTTTAGTTTTGTGTTGCCCTTTAAGAGCCCAATAAAATTGGAAAATTCTCCGTTGGCTTGGCCCAATTATTTTTAAATAGGAAGAAAATTATTTGATCTAAAAAATTCTGAATTATCTAACTTCTTATTTATTTCAATAAAATAGGAAAAGTATTCTAAAAAGTGTATGATTTAGTTCTCAAAGTATATTTTCTTATGAAAATATGGATCGACACTTTAAACTTTGAAAGATAGAGATATAATAAATGCATCATCTGTTACATATGCATGTTCACATAGCCTCACTGTGGACTATTAATTTGATCGAGAAATTAAACTGAAATGCTTTAAGCTATTATATTTTTCTTACAACTATATCTTTCTTTCTCCTAATATTCTGTTCCAATTTTCATCATTTATTTATTTTTTTGTAATTTTTTCACTGTTACATACATAAAAAATAAACTTTTTCCTAGAAAATATAAACGAGCTAGTGCCTTATTTGCCGAGATTTTTATTTTTACCCAAAACAAAATTTATTTTAATATAATTAACCAAGTTTCTGAAAAAATTATATTTGTACCCAAACCGTAAATATTATTTACGGTTTGAAATCGGTTTTTTTTTTTTTTTTTTTTTAGAGAAAAATAGCTGAAATGCTGAAATGAAATATAACACAAAAAAATCGAATTGTTTTTTTAAATATTTATTAGAAAATACGCTACGAATAGGGCCGATTTTGTGCTAAAATATGGTAAATTACAATAATTATGCTAAAATACGGTAAATTTACTAAAATACTGAAATTACAATAATTATGTAGAATTATGCTAAAATACGGTAAATTACGCTAAATTACGTATGAATAGGGCCTATTTTGTGCCATCTTTCATAAATCATAAAAAATAGTAAAAAAATTTCAAAAATTTCAAAAATTGGTATTCTACAAGTTCATTATATAAATAATTTACTGAGCTACGTAGATTGGAGAATAGAAATGAAAATCTCAATCGAAAACTTCAACTGAAGTTTTGAGGCCTTTCTCTTTGTTTTTTGGCGATTCTGAATTTGGCATTTCAGCATCGTGGGCACGGACGATGCGCATTTTCACAAGCTTCCTGAAAAGTGGTCATTTGCTGAAATCGGACACTCGAATGCCATTTTATGGCCGTTTGAAATTTCGTCGTCATTTTTCGCCTTCTCAGTGAAGATATCAGCCCTATTCATACGTAATTTAGCGTAATTTACCGTATTTTAGCATTATTCTACATAATTATTGTAATTTCAGCATTTTAGTAAATTTACCGTATTTTAGCATAATTATTGTAATTTACCGTATTTTAGCACAAAATCGGCCCTATTCGTAGCGTATTTTCTAACAAATATTAAAAAAAACAATTCGATTTTTTGTGTTATATTTCATTTCAGCATTTTAGCTATTTTTCTCTTAAAAAAAAACTGATTTCAAACCGTAAATATTATGTACGGTTTGAATTCTTAATTCAAACTGTAAATATTATTTACGGTTTGAGTACAAATATAATTTTTTCAGAAACTTGGTTAATTATATTAAAATAAATTTGTTTTTGGGTAAAAATAAAAATCCCGGCCTTATTCGTCCTAGCTAGGTTTCTAAAGAAAATAGTAAAGACAAAAGAGTGCCTCATGTCTAGGGCTGCAAACGAACCGAACCGAATCGAACTTACCTCCAGTTTGAGTTTGGTTTGAATTAATTTCGAACTAGGTTTGGTTTGAATTAATTTCGAACGAACTCAATTTCGAATGAACCCAATTTCGAACTGAATTTTTTACGAACTCAATTTCGAACCTTTACGAACTTTGTTACGACTTACGATTTATGACTTCTGACTGGGTCATAGTGCGAAATTACAGCACTTCAATAAAAACTCAAGTATTCAAAGTACAATTTAAATAAAACCCAAATATCAATAGAAGTACAATTTAAATAAAAACTCAAGCACTCCAAAGTATTCAAAATACAATTTAAATAAAACTCAAATATCAATAGAAGTACAATTTAAATAAAAACTCAAGCACTCCAAAATTAATTATAACCAAATACCACACTCAGTTTGAATGTACGGAACAGGGGATTTGGGCGAGAGAGGAGTCTTTGTTGTGAGAGGCCACCACAGAGAGAGAAGACGTGAATGAGATTATTTTGGTACTTAGCGAGAGAGAAATTTGGGCGAGCGGTTTTGGCGTAAATTAGCGAGAAGAGGGAAAAAAATTGGAGGCAGTGGCGGAAAAAATAGCGGGTTAATTGGTTGAATGGAAAGGGAGCGGATTGATGACATGGAAGAGATCTAGACGTTGGTAAGAGGATAGATTTAAGGGTGTGAAATTATTGAGGTGATCGGATTGCAGGATTTGTGGGGTTACTCGCTTAGTTAATATTTTATTGAGTGAGTCTAAAAGTGCATTGCAGTGATACAAAATAAAATTAGGCAGCAAATAATTTAGAAAAAAAAAATATATACATTTTCAAAGTTTTTACATTTTTTTACTTTTTGCATGTTTATTTTTTTTTAAAATTTTTTATCAAATAAATAAGTATTTTTTGCATTTTTTGCATTTTTTTTTACAGCAATACATATAATTTTTTTTTCTAAATGAATAGCTAATCAATAACAGCATTTTTTGTATTTTTTAGACATATAAAAGAAATATTGTACCTTTATCATTTTTTTTGACAGCATTTTTTTCATTTTTTTTGACAGCAATACATTTTTTTGCATTTTTTGACATTTTTTTTTGGCATTTTTTGCATTTATTTTCGGACCGTTCATTTTACCGCGGGAATTCAATGGTCGATCTACAACAAAATTATTTCAAATCTGATCTAGAATGATCAAGGTGCAATATTGAACGTAACCAACATAAAAGTTCGGAAGTTTTATTATGTATGAGCTTTGATCCAACACGAATGTTTATGGCCATACGATGCTTCAATTTTCGATCAACTAGATGGATGGGTAAATCAAAACAAAATTTTATCAAACTTTCATGGAAGATGATAAATGCAGTGCTATTTGATTTCAATGGTCCTGATCGAACCACAGACGATATATTTTCGTGCGCCTTCATTAACTCACAAGGCAAGAGTTTATGTCTCATGAAACATATATTCTTGCTTTCTAAGTTAATGAAGGTGCACGTAAACATGTCGTCCGTTGACAAATCGAGGCCGTTGAAATCAAAGAGCATTGCATTTATCATCTTCCATGAAAGTTTGATAAAATTTTGTTTTCATTTACCCATCCATCTAGTTGATCGAAAATTGAAGCATCGTATGGCCATAAACATTTCGTGTTTGATCAAAGCTCATACATAATAAAACTTCTGAACTTTTATGTTGGTTACGTTCAATATTATACCTTGATCATTCTATATCAGATTTGGAATGATTTTGTTGTAGATCTGCCGTTGAATTCCCGCGGTAAAACGAACGGTCCGAAAATAAATGTAAAAAATGTCAAAAAATGTCTTGCTGTCAAAAAAATGATAAAGTACAATATTTATTTTATTTATTTATTTATTATTTATTATTATTTAATAGTTTCTTAAAGCTGAAATTAATTGAACAAATTTATCAAATTAATAATAACTTTATCAAAACAAAGAAAAAAACAAAAGAGTTGAGACTGGATTATCCGAAAAACTTAGAATCCTACCATAAAAAACAAAATTTCTGGTATAAACATGTGAATTTTTTTATTTGAGCTTGTAATTGGACCGAGTTTTCTGTTTCAGAAGTTAGAATTCAAAGCAATTATGGACTGGACGGCTTATATTTTCATCAGTGAACATAAGTTATCAGCAGAAATTAACGGTTCACGTTTGAGTTAATTTCGAACTAAATTTGGTTTGCGAACCTATTTCGAACGAACTAGGTCCAGTTTGAGTTTGGTTTGAATTAATTTCGAACTAAGTTTGGTTTGAAATAATTTCGAACGAACTCAATTTCGAATCGAATTTTTCCTAAACTTTTTCGAATCAAACTCGAATCGAATTACGAACTATGAATTTTTTGTGCAGCCCTACTCATGTCATATATATACTCATATGTTATTTGAGGAGGGATCAAATTACACCTTTTTTGGTGACACACTTTGACACCTATCATTTTCAAAGTCCAAATAGTCGATCCAAACCGTTCAACATGATGGATATATTAAAATGAGTTTGGAGATTAAATTTTACATTTTTTTGAATTTTTTTACTATTTATTAAGATGGATACAAAATTGTTGTTTTCAGACCATTGAAAAACAACAATTTTGTAACCATCTTAATAAATAGTAAAAAAATTCAAAAAAATGTAAAATTTGATCTCCAAGCACATTTTAATATGGTGATCATTTTGAACGGTTCAGATCAACTGTTTGGATTTTGAAATCGCAAAATTGACCTATAAAAAAATGGCGTCATGATGTGTCACCAAAAAAGGTGTAATTGGATCCCTCCTCATGTTATTTTTATATTTTTCAACTGCTTTGTCAAAAAACATTTGTCCGGTGGTATCTTTGGAAAATCAACTATTTTTTATAGGGCTGTAAACGGATATGGATATCCGCTCTGAATCCGCTTATTATCCGAATCCGGATTTAAACGGATACGGATATTCCGGATACGGATATTCCGGATACGGATATTCCGGATACGGATATGGATATTTTTTGCATAGAGAAATTTGATACGGATACGGATAATTTTTTGAAAGTATAAACGGAGTGGATATGCGCACTATCCGGATCCGAAATTTTAATTTTTCCGCTTCGCTGTAACTTGACTTTCAGCGGTTAATATTCCCTAGCTCCTCTCCATTCCTATATCTTCTTCATTTCTTTACCTTTTTTTAATTTGTTTTTGTTTTTCTTAATTGTTTAATTTTTTTAATTTAGTATTTGTACTTAAAGTTCATAGAACTCAATTATCCGACAATTATCCGTTTCATAACCGTATTCGAATTCGTGTCCATGGATTATCCGCTCCGTATTCGTATCTGTTTAAGACGGATTTGGTTTTGAAGTTTAATATCCATTTACTATCCGTATCCGCTCATTGAAAAACGGATACGGATTTGGTATAGCATTATCCGCTCTGTTTACACCCCTAATTTATTACCTTTTTAGTAGAAAATAATATTTTATTTCTAAATAATAAAATCCCATATCAAAGATTAGTTGATTAAAAGCGCACCTGTACCTGGTCAACTGGGAAGGGTTTTACATGACGCAATCCAATTGAAGTCATCCGAGGACTTCTTAGTACCAAGTCAACTCACCCTTCTAAATTATAAGTTCTAATGTCCCACAACCTAGCCCCCAAGCTAAACAGGTAGGGGTGTTTATCAGTTTGGTTCGATTGAAACCGAATCGAACTAGACAAACTAAAATAATAATTTGTTTTTTAAAATAAAACCGAACCGAATTGATTTAGCAATGCAAAGTTTTATTTCGATTTTTTCGGTTCGAACCAAAATATATTAATTTTTTAATTTAAAGCAATTGATTTATAATAAATCGAAGTATATTAAGAAATAAACCGGAATATTAAGAAATAAACTGAAATATTTAAAGCAATTGATTAAGAAATAAACCAGGCGGTCCGAACGAAATTCGTAATATATAAAAGTTCAGTCGGTTCGGTTATTTCGGTTTTAAAAAATTTCAAACCGAACCGAACTAAAATTATAATTCGGTTTAAAAAAAACAAACCGAACCGAATCATTAAACCGAAAAAACTGAACCGTTTGATCCAAACTAATTCGATTAGGTTCAAAACTGACTAAACCGGACCCAATGAACACCGCTATATAGAGGTGAAAAATCAAAGTTGTCCAACTTCCCCTTTTAATCATTAATTCTCGTGTGGCTCCGGGGCCCACAACCTTGCCCCCAAGGCCCAAGGCCCAAGCTATAGAGTGCAAATTAATTGTCAAAAAAGTTTAAATATATGGAGAAATTAACGGCATAACCTAGTTAGGCCAGAACACAACACAGGCTGGCTCGGATCTGTTGTTGATGTCACCTTAGGTCCGTATCGATCAGATCCAATTTGGCGGTTGCGGCTTGTCGCTGCCTTCAGCCTTGTCGTTGCTGCAATGGTTGGTGTTTTCTTTCTTCCCGGAGATCTTCACGGCATCCATAATCCATTCAACATATCATGTATGGTTTGCGCGCTTTCTTTATTTGTTCCTTAATACGTTCGTTTTGTTTTAGATCATCAATATTTTTATTTTTATTTTTTATGGTCCAATTATTACTATAGGGCTCTAAAATTTAGTCCTGTAATTTATATATATTATAATTTTTATTTAAATTTACTTTTTATTTAAATTTATATATATTATAATTTTTATTTAAATTTTTATTTAAATTTAATCCTGTAATTTATAACGATTGTTGGAGCTCCAATCGTTGTTGCGACAAGAACAGAGTAGGTTAGATGGGCATCGGACTTACTTTGGGACCAATGAGCTCCAACACTGTTCAATCCACCTCAAGATCTTTGCACACGGAAATTGAAACAGACACACACGATGATTGAACCCATCAAATCAAAGTAGTCTTGATACGTCCTATCTCCCGAGGAGAGTAGTCCGTATGAGAGAGGTGGTTGGGACGATCTCGCCCTGCCACGAGATGGCAGTCCGAGATGTGTGGAGTGTGTGAGAGTTAAAGAGCGAGGTGGGTGTAGAGAGATTCTGACTCTGACCTATGCGATATCTCTCTGTGTGTAAAATCTCGACCCCCGTTCAATGGGGATTTTTGCCTTATATATGCTGAATCATAACCGCTTCATAACCGCTATCTCGGTGGTTATCTCGCCTTAAGGCGGTGAAGCGGTTATTGTGACCACGTTGGGTGGTTATCCCGCATTAAGGCGGTACAGGCTTATTTCGGGCCGAGTTTGACCTTTACAGGGCCTTCGGCCTGTTCTGTGCCTGGGTCTCTTAGGTATTTCGAGCTTTGGACCTCTTTATCTTGGCTCCGGGCTGGCTTCTATAAGGAGATCCGAATCCCGGACTTTCATAGGCCTAAAGTTTATTAATAAAGGGCCTTGGAAACATGGCCCTATCAAGTCTGAATTTTGTTGCGACAATTAGTCTTTTTGTCCTACGGCATATGTTCTTCTACGGAAGAATCTAGGTTCGAATCCTGCAGGATGCAGAAATAGAGTGTGTGTTGTGTGCCTACGGACTTTGATAAAAATAAAATAAGACAATTATCACAGGATTATTAGTGGCAAATATTAGTATGCTAGTTGGTTCTCTAACTATTTGTTGGATGCTTACACGTGGAACGGGAAACTAAGATATCAAGTGAGACGCTTAACAGGCGTCTATTATTAATACAAAAAACTATAATTTATATATGAAAACTAAAATCGTGATATGTAAATTATATTATTTTTTCTACTTGTACAATAAAAATTATTATTTTTCAATTGTTGTTTCTAGATGAATTAATATTTCGAAAATTAACGTCAAAAAATTATTCTTATCATTATATTATTGTAAGCTCTTGACACTTTTTAAAAAAGTACGTAGTGTGTCTCACTGATTCCTATTAAAGACATCATTAATCTAAGTTGTTTATATAAATTATAATAAAATCAAAATCTCTATTTTCCATTATTAAGCACGTTGAGTGTCCGATCCGCCAATGGCTACGATTAAAAGATGAAATTTCGGATTTAATCTCAGCTCTCCAATTACATAATCTGTCTTCTTTTGATTAAATACATCTTATATGTACAAGTTTAAATTTAGTAAAAATAAGTCTCACTGCACGTGTGGCCACACATAAGAACGCCTCTTTTTCTCTATCTAGAAATCTCGCTCGATTTTCTCCCCGTGAATCCAAATCTCTGCGGCCGCCATGGGCTTCTTCGATAGCTTCCTCCAGCAACTCCTCCGGCGATTCATCTCGAGGAGGCGAGCAAGGATCAGTGCTGAGCGCCGTCACTGCCTTCGCCGCCATAGATCTCCCGTCGATTCTTCCTCTTCCTTATCGAATTACTACAGGTTCGCGCTCTCTCTGTCGCCGAGTCTCTCTCCTTCCTGTCGCCACGATTTTGTACGATAAGAACACCCTCTCTGTTGTTGGAATTATTTTTACACTACTTAAAATGACAAACCTAATGTTTAATTCATCTGAACATACTTCAATTAGTCACATACTTTTTAATTCAATTTCAAATCTGAATTTTTGCATTTCTTTTTGATTAATTAATATAGATGACTAGGCTAACTCCTGGACATATTAGAGGACTACTTAATGTTTCGTGGCTACCACTACTAAATTGAATCCTTCAACCGGCCAGACAGGGACAAGTTTGTGTTTCTACTCTCAACTAGAGCAGGTGGTCTCGGGATTAACCTTACCACTGCAGATGTGGATTTTCTCTATGAAAGTGATTGGTACGTTCTTAAAGTTTAAAATGTTAGGAGTGCAATTTCAATTTAGGTTAAAGAGTCAAATACCAAATTTCTAAATTAACTAGCAATTGCAATTTCTAAACTCAAAACTCCGCGCAAGAAAAAGAATTAAAATACACAGCGGAAGCATTAGTTACTTACTTGGATCCATGCTTTGCAATCTCACTTGCAAACTTCACTTGATACGAGTTGACTTGAGATGGTGCTTGATTGGTACGCTCTCGAGTCCTTCCAAGCAAGCCCTGGTGCCTTTCTTCTCTCTCGAGTCACGAACGGAGCTCAAGAGTATTATTCTCTAATGGAGGGAGAATAAGGTGGCTATGCACAACACATGTGCCCTAAAAAAATTTCTTACCCGGATTGCTTGGAGACCCAGCGCCTTTTATACTAGTGAAAATGTATCTTTGAGAGATCTTATAATTCATGTCAAAAATTATACATAATATATGACATATTTTCTCAAAGATATTCGTTTGTGCATTTTTGGTAACCAATCAAATATGCATAACATATTTTCCTTTTCTATTCAATTATACAAATCAATTATATTTGGCTGACAAACAAATCGTATAATTGATTGATATAATTGATCAAATATGCATATTATTTTTGGCCCATTTTGTTTGGTATCTTGATCCAATCAATTGATTAGGCCCAAACAATAATTCTTACATTTATCACTAGTATTAGTTGAATTAATTATAATTGGTCCATCAACAATTATAATTAATTTACATTATGTTCTATATGCATTCGTGCCCCAAAACTTAGCGAAATTACGTACTATGCCATTATTTCAGTCAATCACATTTAGGCATATCTTATATTATTCTTCATAATATTATTGACAGTATGTGATATATTAATCATATAACACGTAGTCCAAACTTAATTAATTAGAATTGACGTCTCAATTCCAACAATCTCCCACATGGACAAGTGTGGTCCTTTTGATTACATATATCTGAATCTGCGCAGATTACTTTAACTTTTCTGTCTTTCTTTTCGTACTTTCTCAAACAATTCGGTCCACTAATCATACCAACAAGGGACTTAAACGACAGTTGTCACATTTACTTCGTGACTTTATCGATAGAAATCACAATGCCAAATATAATTAGATAATATGAATTAGTTTTGGTCATATAGTTCAGAAATTACACGAAGGTGTGATTATACATGCCTATTTCCGAATGGGTCACCCTTATTCTTTACTTTAGTGAGGTCAAAACTTTTAAAGAGAGAAACTAATTGAGACTCAAAATATAATTTGCATATATCAAAACTTATTACAAATTACATTGCATAGAACTTTAAAATAAAATCAGACTCCCGCATTTTCCTTAACTATCATAAACATGCACTACACCCATATGAGCAACATGCTCATGAAACTTCTTAGGCGGTAGTCCTTTTGTAAGGGGATCTGCTATCATGGAGTCTGTACCTATATGTTCTATTTCCAACTCATTGTTTTGTACTCTCTCTTTTACAGCCAGAAACTTGATGTCTATGTACTTGGACTTAGTCGAGCTTCTGTTGTTGTTTGCATAGACTACAGCTGAATTGTTGTCACACAGCAGTTTCAACGGCTTCTTGATAGAAGGAACAACTTTCAGCCCAGTGACAAAATTCTTGAGCCATAATCCATGGTTCAAGGCTTCGTAGCATGCAATAAACTCGGCTACCATTGTGGAAGGTGCTGTCAATGTCTGTTTAGCACTTTTCCACGACACAGCGCCGCCTGCCATCATGAAGATGTATCCTAGTGTTGACTTCATGCTATCCACGCATCCTGCGAAATCAGAGTCGGTATATGCTATGACCTCCAGCTTCTCCGACCTCCGATATGTGAGCATAAAATTTCTGGTTCGCTTTAGGTATCTGAGTACTCTCATGGCTGCCTTCCAGTGTTCCATACCTGGGTTGCTTAAGTATCGCCCTAGCATTCCAGTGATGAAGGCTATGTCTGGTCTCGTGCACACTTGAGCATACATGAGACTGCCTACAACGGATGCGTAAGGGATGTCTTTCATGACTTCCTTTTCTGGATCAGTTTTGGGACATTGATCTAGACTGAATTTGTCTCCTTTTGAAACAGGGGTATCTCCTGCTTTACAGTCTTTCATGCCATACCTACTCAAGATTTTATCGATATAATTTCTTTGGGATAGTCTCAAAATACCTTCGGATCTGTTCCTTAGTATTTCTATCCCTAGAACAAATGAGGCATCACCAAGATCTTTCATCTCGAAGTTTATAAATAGAAAGTTCTTGGTTTGATGCAACATGTCTTTATCGTTACTTGCAAGTAGTATGTCATCAACATATAAGACCATAAATGTAAATTTACTCCCACATAACTTAAGGTATATGCATTCATCAACTAAGTTAGATTTGAAATCAAATGAACTAACTATGTCATGAAATTTTAAGTACCACTGTCGAGATGCCTGTTTGAGCCCATAAATGGATTTCTTTAGTCGGCAAACCATGGACTTTGGGTCACCGATCACAAAGTTTTCCGGTTGCCTCATATAAATTATTTCATTAATGTCTCCATTTAGAAACGCTGTCTTTACATCCATTTGATGGAGCTCAAGGTTGTAATGCGCTACTAGTGCCAGTATAATTCTCAAGGAATCTTTTGAAGAAACTGGAGAGAAAGTTTTCGTATAATCAATGCCTTCTTTCTGTGTGAAACCTTTTGCGACAAGACGTGCCTTGTATTTTTTCAACATTGCCTTTAGAATCCCGTTTGGTTTTAAATATCCATTTGCAACCAACGGGTTTCTTGCCTTTAGGCAACGGAATGATATCCCAAACGTCATTGTCATACATAGATTTCATCTCTTCATTCATGGCATTAATCCACATTTGAGAGTTAGAACTTTCCACAGCTTGTTTGATATTAACATGATCATTTTCAAACATGCCAATGTCAAACTCATGTTCTTGAAGATATGCATAATCCTTCGATTGTGTAGATCTTTTCTCTCTAGTAGATCTTCTTACTGGTTCTATTATTTCATGAGGAACAGGTTCGTGAACATCATTACCAACTTCCGGATCTCCCACAGGCTCAGGGCCACTGACATCGTTCATAACAACGTCATTATTTGAGTTTGATTCGGGTCCATTTGTATTCACGTTATCTTGTAGAATTTGAGTAGGGAGTGTAGTTTGCCTATTGACATGAGATGCATTTTCAAGGCTTACCGGTACTGGAAAAGTGACAGAGTCCGGACGGAGGCCCGAAGTATCATCAGGAATAGTGACTAAACCTGGACGGAGGCCCAATGAGTAATCACTATCTCTTTCTTCCTCGAAAATGTTATCCATGGTCATATCTCCCCCCGCAAACTCATTACCCTAAAAAAATTTCGCATTACCGGACTCGAAAATTGTGTGTTCTGTTGGATTATAAAATTTGTACCCTCTGGATCTTTCAGGATATCCAATAAAATAACAACTAACTGTTATTTCATCCAGTTTCCTTTTTGTCGGCTGGTAAGGTCTAGCCTCTGCTGGACATCCCCAAATCCGAATGTGACTTAGGTTGGGCTTACGTCCAAACCAAATCTCATATGGAGTTTTGTTAGTTGCTTTAGTTGGAACTCTGTTTATAATATAAGCTGCAGTCTTTAAGGCTTCTCCCCACAAATTCTCAGGTAGAGTCGTACGAGTAATCATACTTCTCACCATGTCTTTGAGAGTGCGATTGTGTCTTTCAGCAACACCATTCATTGCAGGTGAACCTGGCAATGTATACTGTGGTACAATTCCGCATTCCTTTAAGTATTTTGCGAAGGGTCCTGGACATTGTTCTCCTGATCCATCATATCTGCCGTAGTATTCACCACCACGATCAGATCTGACAGCCTTTATGCGTTTGTTAAGTTGTAACTCAACTTCCGCTTTAAAACTTTGGAACATGTCTAATGTTTCAGCCTTTTCTTTAATCAAGTAAATATAGCCATATCTTGAATAGTCATCTATGAAGGTGATAAAATACCGGTGACCATTTCTAGTGGCCTTTGGAAAAGGACCACAGATATCGGTATGTATCAATTCTAAGACATCATTACATCTTTTGGCTTCATACTTGCGTTTATTAGTTTGTTTTCCCTTTATGCAATTTACACATTCATTTAAGTTTGTGAAATCTAAAGGTTTGAGAATATCATTGGATACAAGTCGTTCGATTCTTTTCATAGAAATATGTCCCAAACGCTTGTGCCATAATGCAGCTGAATTCTCATTAGTTAATTTACGTTTTCTGTTATCAATATGTAGAGCTTCTAAGTGTGAAGTGTCTAATTCAAGAAAATAAAGATTATCATAAGAAGATAAAGAACCAGAAGCAACTTGTTTTGAATTCTGATATAAACTGAAATTTCCATTACCAAAAGAACATACATAGCCATTTTTGTCCAAATAGGAAATAGAAATTAGGTTCCTTCTGAAGAAAGGAACCACTAATGTATCAAAATACAAATAAAACCCAGTCCTACATAATAATCTAAATTTTCCAATGCCTTCAACTTCGACTTTCCTCCCGTCCCCTACATAGATGTAGCGTTCGGCCTCATTTGGCTTGCGGAGGTTTAGGCAGCCCTGCATAGATATACTGATGTTAGATGTTGCACCTGAATCTAACCACCAAGAATATCTTGATACAGTACTTAAATTAACTTTAGAACAAACTAAAGCAGAGCACATACCTTTCTTCTTTAACCACGAGTGGTAGTTGGTACAGTGAATTTTGATGTGCCCAGGCTTCTTGCAGAAGTGACAGATGATCTGATCTCCCAATTTCGCAGGAGTATTGTCCTTCTTCTGTTTCTTAGCATTGTCTGCAGCTTCTATAGCGGGTCCTTTTCTTTTAGAATTCTTGCGCTTAGACTTATTCTTATTCATAGAGCCAGTACTAGATGTTGCAACATGGGCCTCCTCTCTCTTAGCTATCTTCTATCTCTCTTCCTCCTGCACCAGCTGAGCTTCAAGCTCAGTTACTGACCAAGTTTCCTTGATGCAGTTGTAAGTCATACTGAATTGACTGTATGAGGAGGGGAGAGACATAAAAATATATTCTATGAGAAGGTCATCTGAGATGTCAAAACTATACGACTTAAGTGCACGTTGGAGCTTAACCATCTCAGTAATGTGCTCTCTAATTCCAATCTTGCCCTTGTACTTCAGAGTATTGAGTTTGACCATGAGTGTACGAATGTCTGCCTTTTTACTCATGGCAAACTTTTCCTCTAGAGTTTTAATGTAGTCCTTAGCACCAGAATCTTTTTCAGGTACACAACCTTAAAGTGTTTCGTGGGTTGTCAACTTGATGATCATGCAACACATCCTGTCATTATGATCCCAACCCTCAATGTCAGCCTTTTCAGTAGGAGTTTCCTCCCCTTGCTTGGCTGGCTTTGGTCGATCATAACGTAAGGCACGATCATATTTCATCATCCCTAGAAACAGCCTCAGTTTTGATTCCCATTGCTTATAATTTGATCCATTGAGATAAGGAATTTGACTTATGGCAGTCATGTTGCCTAGAATTTTTGAACAAGAGAACTATTAGATTATGCATCACAATTTTTAATCATAATTTCAAAGGTTTATTAAGAGGCTTTGACAAAAGACCTAGAAATTCTCCATTTAAATTTCATATTAACCAACAATACTAGCCAGCATGAGGCCCCGGAGGGAGCAGTCAGTACTCTTAGGTATTGTGGTGTTATGCACAAGTATTAAATGAACCTCTGTCGCTCTACCAGAGGGTAGATTGACATACCCACATGCTAATGACCAGGCCAGTCAAGTGGGGAAGGTGAGTCACAAACGGACTACTTAAGTACCAAAACCCCAAATGCTTTTCTTAGACATCACTAGCACACAGTATCTCATTTCCTTTCTTGATGCACCTTACTTTATGTATATTAAACAACTAACTTTGTTTAATTAATCCTCCGGAGGGAGAAATTAATAATTTGTTGTCAATATACGTCTTTTTAACTTATCATGGGTCATCTTGCCCTAAAAACTTTAGCAATAATGTTCCGGAGGGAACAATATTGTTTGGCAAGATGAGGCATGTACTCCTAATTGCGTCTTAATAAGGTTTTGAAATCATGTATCTGTTTATTTTGGGACGTATCCTAATTGAAAACTACTCGTCCTAAATATACATATATATACATATTTAACTAATTCATATATATACATATATATATATACATGGCTGTGGCTAATTTGCTGCTGGCAGCAGTTCGGTCGAGGTGCTGCCGGGGCATTATTTAGCCGTGTGATGTTCAAACAACAAATTCAAACCGTTAGATGTTTAATCTATACTATAATCTATTTGGAGACCAAATTTTACATTTTTTGGAATTTTTTTACTATATATTAAGATGGTTTGAAAACCGCTGTTTTTAACGTTGCAGAAATTTACTAAAAACAGCGGTTTTCAAACCAGCTTAATATATAGTAAAAAAATTCCAAAAAATGTAAAATTTGGTCTCCAAGTAGATTATAGTATAGATTAAACATCTAACGGTTTGAATTTGTTGTTTGGACATCACACGGCTAAATATAGCCCCGGCAGTACTTGGCTGAACTGCTGCCGGCAGCAAATTAGACAGACCCTATATACATATTATAAATATAAATATACATATATATATATATATATATATATATATATATATATATATGCATATTATAATTAATTTACAGCTACTCCTAATTCCAGATTTGGTTGTTTTTGCATAAAATGCACAATTCAAAATATCCAAATCTGGAAATTTCAGCAAATTCTGAAAATTTTGGCACAATTCAAGAAGGTTCCCTGTCAGTTCAGATTTTCTTTGCCAAATTTCAAAAAAAAAAAATAGATATTTTGCAAAAGCAAGAGATCTCTTGTCAAGTCAATTTGTGCGCACATATCAAAAATTCCAAAATATTTCATAATTTGTAAAATTTAAGTCCTTAAGGCAATATGTTATTTTGGTAATTTTGAATCATGATTTTGTGAATCAAAAAAAAAATTCTTACATCAGTTTATGATGTGTGGATGAAGATTCAAAAATAAAACAGAGATTTTAGATTGTTTTAATAGGGTAAACAAAAATGACAAAACGAGTACAGCACTGGATTTTCCTGTATCCAGTTTTCTGTTTTTGTTAAGATTCAAAATAGCATATCTCGAATTTGGCTGAATGGATTTTTGTGTGCCACATATCATTAGAAAGATAATGAAATCTAGTTTCTGGAAAACTATATTTTGTAATACAAAAATATTACGGATTTTGTGTAAAATTAAAAATTACAGAGACAACAACAATCTGTTTTCAGAATTGAAATCCAAGATTGAAATGTAATTTTCTCACAAAATAATAAACAATTTTTTGTGTTCTTTATATTTCCAGAAAGGTGCTCAAGTCTAGTTTTCAAAAAATGTATGGCTTGAATTTAATTCGGTACACACAATCTTGGGCATAGAAAACATTGACTGGTGCGCAGCATAGGCGTATCAAACAGATTTTTATATGACGCACAAATTAAATCAGAAATTAATAAAAAAAAAAAATCCTAGATCTTGACACGGAGGTGGCTCTGATACCACTTGTTAGAGGTGCAATTTCAATTTAGGTTAAAGAGCCAAATACCAAATTCCTAAATTAACTAGCAATTGCAATTCCTAAACTCAAAACTCCGCGCAAGAAAAAGAATTAAAATACACAGCGGAAGCATTAGTTACTTACTTTGATCCATGCTTTGCAATCTCACTTGCAAACTTCACTTGATACGAGTTGACTTGAGATGGTGCTTGATTGGTACGCTCTCGAGTCCTTCCAAGCAAGCTTGCCTTTCTTCTCTCTCGAGTCACGAACGGAGCTCAAGAGTATTATTCTCTAATGGAGGGAGAATAAGGTGGCTATGCACAACACATGTGCCCTAAAAAAATTTCTTACCCGGATTGCTTGGAGACCCAGCGCCTTTTATACTAGTGAAAATGTATCTTTGAGATATCTTATAATTCATGTCAAAAATTATACAGAATATATGACATATTTTCTCAAAGATATTCGTTTGTGCATTTTTGGTAACCAATCAAATATGCATAACATAGTTTCCTTTTCTATTCAATTATACAAATGAATTATATTTGGCTGACAAACAAATCGTATAATTGATTGATATAATTGATCAAATATGCATATTATTTTTGGCCCATTTTATTTGGTATCTTGATCCAATCAATTGATTAGGCCCAAACAATAATTCTTACATTTATCACTAGTATTAGTTGAATTAATTATAATTGGTCCATCAACAATTATAATTAATTTACATTATGTTCTATATGCATTCGTGTCCCAAAACTTAGCGAAATTACATACTATCCCATTATTTCAGTCAATCACATTTAGGCATATCTTATATTATTCTTCATAATATTATTGACAGTATGTGATATATTAATCATATAACACGTAGTCCAAACTTAATTAATTGGAATTGACGTCTCAATTCCAACATAAAATTAAAGCTTACTGCTATGAACCATTTACGTATTTACTGGACTGTCCACAGCTTCTGGTAGTATTATTGTTATTTAGCTTGGTATTGTACTGGTACCAGGCAATACATTTTATTACTAGGTTTTGTTATTATGGATGTACTAAAACTACCTTTTTATTGTCTTTCCAGTGTGCAATGAATTGTGCAGAGGTTTGCTTCATTTTATTGAACAATTTAATGCTTTGTTGTGTTCGATGAAATGCCTGAACCAAAATGGTACATAATTTATTCATTGTAGATCCATGCATCGACACTTAGATTATTAACTCATTTATCACTTAGATTATTCACTTACTGGTATGATTGGATATATGTTTTACCCAACTCAAAACTTTCACTGTACATTAATTGGATTTTTGTTTACTTTAGAAAAAGAAAGTGAATAACAATTTATTCAGTGTTTTCTTTTGCTGCGCTCCAGGATGTTATAATGGAGCAATCGGAGAAAATAACCCCCTCCTGTGCGCTCCAAGAGGTTAGCTACTTTTCCATTGCTGGTAACTGATAAGGTATCTGGTATCAGTGCATTTATTTAATTTTATTTTAAAAGGAATAAGTTAAATTCACAACAAACTAATTTAACAACAGTGTGGCAAGCACTTTCTTTGTAAGAGAGAGCCAAACCCCTCGCTACTTAGCATTTCTTTTATGAATAACCAATGTCTCCTGTTCATAAGAGAATAATTAACAACAAATGAAATGAAAACATACATGATTGTAGCTTCATTTTAAATTGCCAATCGATTAGCAGTAATTCTCTAACTCAGCGTCACTCTGAGCAAAGAAAACGAAGGCTTGCTTGAGCTTTCACCCCACCAATGGAAATCTCTCTCTCTTGTATCCTTGGTTTATTTTGTCTTGTAGCAAGGAACATGACATGAGAGAAGTGGATGAGAGGATTTTTTTTAATTTAAATTACTAATTTAGGGGCAGCAGCCAACTCATGCTAGATTTGATAAATATCTCAAACCATAGTACGGACTGATCTGCGCTATGCATAGTACTGTAGCATAACTTATAATACAAAGTAAATTACAAACTTTTTTTTTTACCACAATATATCAAAATCTTCAAAAATTTGTAAACAAATTTTTTGCTTTCTTTTTTGACCATGTATAACAACAGGTTTAAAAAAACGTATATCTGCTTTCTCAATTGATAGCAGTTGATATGTACATATGTGAAATAGATAACCTCAATTTTGAACTCTCCAAGAACCGATGCAATAATAAATTGACAGCCCTTCCTAATGAAATTTTAAGATGTAATATTTGTTCTCTTTACTCTTTCACTTTAAGTTCTGTGGTAAAGTCTCAACTGTATTTTTTTAATATTTTACTCCATCAAACTTTGCTTTTATATGATACGTATTAAATATAATATTGTGCAGAGGCTGAATAGAACTAAAATGATGAGAAACATGATGTGAACACGGGTAAACTCCACCGCTAGCATCAAAGCAACAAAGCGTTGCCGATACGGCTCCTAGCGGATGCTTACTGAACTTAATACACACAAGTCAATGTGGAACAACTAATTACAGAAAATGGACAGGCACTAACTTCACTGGCACTGCCACCATCAGCACCACCAACCCATGTAAGTTTCTATTTATTATTTCACCGGGAAACATGCATTTCAAATTTGCATATCTAGCCCTCTGAGAAATAAAATATCCTTTTTAGGTTGGGTCTTACTTCAGTGCTGGTATCCCTTTTCACTTTGTAATTTAACAACGAGACAATGACAGATTGACATCATCCAACATCTTAAGGTCATTCAATGTAATTTTCTATCAAAGTTTGATGGTAAACGTATCGCTTGGATGTTCCTAATAGATTTGAGAATCTTTTGCAAGAAAATATGGACGAGTTGTGTATTTCTCCAAACAACTCTTTGTTTTTATATTTTCTAGGCAGATATTTCCTATGAAATAACAAGTGCTGAGAGCTTTCCATCACTGCAATAAAACTAAATTAATTGTTAAATATTTTTTTTGCCATCTGTTATTTCAGGTTATACTGCCTGCTCCTATCCATCAACCACCACGTACGTAACTTTCACTGCTTCTTATTCTTTTTATGTTCATGTTTCAACAACAGAACTAAATGGTCAATAAAATAAAGCACATATTGGCAAATAGAAGATAAATCCAACAATACAGCAAGTTGCCTAATATTGAATGCTCTCAGTACCTTGTATCACAGTCCACCTTTTCTAAAGACCCAGTACCTTGTATCACAATCCACCTTTTCTAAAGAAGAAAAACTGATTTCTTTCTTGCTATTTTTGCTTTAAGCCAGTATGCTCTGAATGCTCACATCTGTGTTTTTTTATTTTCATTTATATATATTTTTTGTCTTAATTCTGTGTGAATGTCAAACAAAAACTCAAACAATATCTTACTTTAGATATGTTAAAGGGCAGTCAAATCTAAATCATAATTTCCTAAATAGGTGACTGTAGCTAAAGTAAGTCAATTAATGAAATTACTGAGTAGCATTACATTCGGTTTTTGCTTAATAATTTAATCAAAAACTTCAATTGCAGCCACTCCTGCGTTTGACATCATAAAAAGATGACAGCAAGTCTTTTGGGGGGTCAAATGATATTAACTGAAATTGTGATGATATATTTGTCATGCTGCTGATATTTGCGAATTCATTGGAACTGAGTATAGTCACCCGAAGTTTACCCCATTGCAATATTGGTTTTTGATTTCTTATCTAGAAACTAATGGAGTATCAGTGCCATGCTCAAACTAGCACAAAAAAAAAAGGCTACATTTACAAAAAACATGTATGCATTAGTTAAACAAAGTTAATATCAATAAAAAGGTCTTTTCATATTCTATTTAATTTTATAATATATACCCGTTGCAACACACGGGTACGATACTAGTATTCTAATATTTAACATGTACATAGAGAAAATAACATAATTCTTATCAAAAGATTAAATTTTTTACATTTCAAATTTAAATTTATTAATTAAGGTTTTTGACATGGACATATAATAAAAGCACAAAAAATGTAGGCATTTAAATACTCCACCTCATAGTTTGTCAGTTTGTGTCATAAATTTGATTGTTTCCTTCTTGGAGTCTTAAAATTAGTTGCAGTGAGATATAATTAATTGAAATTTATAAGAGATTTATATATGGTCAAGCATTGTGCTCAATTGATTATTAATTAATGGCCTATTAGGTCAAGCATATGAGATTTTTTATCTTCCCCGGCCGTCTTCACTAATCTCTTTTTCCGTTTAGCCCCTCGTAAAATCCTGCTTAACTAATTCGTCAATGACAATTAATGATATATGATAAGTAGAAAGAAGGAGGAGATGTGATTGGCTGCGTCATTCCAAGTGGAACCCTAATTCTTCTAAGGTCAAACCTGGCCCAATAATGAACCCCAAAATTAATATACATTATTTTTTATTATTTTTTTTCTGCGGAATCTGAACCCCAAAATGATTGATTAAGGAGCAAATACCTATGAACCTCATCAATATAAACTTGTTCAGTTGATATTAATTAGAAAGTCTAAATAATAACAGAGTCAATATGAAACAAAATAAAGATGTAGCATGTATTTCTTGTGTAATTTTGTTTTTATGAACTTGCAAAAATTAATTTGAAAAAAAATCAAGGAATTAATTTGCATTATCATCATCTAAACTATGTACTCAAGAAGGTATGGTTTAGAACTCGTGTTATTTAGGTTCTGTTTCTAACTAATACTAAAATAAAATCCACTGAGGTATTTATCTTGTAGTGTACTAAAAAGAAGAACTGCATTATTGGTACCAGCAAATACAGGTGTCCAGTAGTTTAACAACAACACGACAGTAGTTTAACAACAACACGACAGAGGCAGAGTGGGAAAAATGGCAGGGTGGAGCCGGCTCAATCACGGAACAGTACGGCACGCGTGTTAGTTACGTGCCGTGACTCGCGTGTCCCGTGCCATGACCATTCGCATGCCCGTGTTCATATTTTAAAACTTTAGCACGGCACGGCACGTAGTCACACGAGTCACGCAAATTAGGACCATTAGATATTAATTTAATGGTGAATCTTGAATAAACTAACCTAAATTATAATTAAATAGTCACGCAAGTCACGTATAGTCACAGCACGTTTAGGTACGACGTGACTAACGTGGCGTGACTATTCGTATACCGTGACCACCCCTTGACATTTTGGTCACAGCACGACACGGCATGTGAAAAATTAACTTGGTCACGGCACGGCACGAGATCAAGATCACGATGTGTTAATCACATCACGGCACGGCACAACACGTCACGTTTTTTCCACTCTATACAGAGGTACTTCAAAAAGAAGAGGAAGATAGAAACAAAATATTTAAAAAACATCATTTCCATCTTTTACACAAAACTAGCAATCTCTTTAATAAAAAAAAAATACATACAAAAATAGCAAATACTATTCACACTACATGAACTGGTGGGCACATCATAGACAAAAATAGCAAATATATTTTATGAACTCATCAAATTGTGAAATAGGATGGAAATATCCTCTGAGCAGATCTCTTGAGTCTTGACATCTTAGTTTTGAGTTCCCCGATTACGCACCCAATTAAAAGATATAGGACCACCAGCAATCATACCAGCATTCATCACAGACAATCCTGTGATCCAATTTCTCCATCTCTGAGGATTAGACATAAACAAAACACTGGACGCAAAAGTAAACAGCGCAACAGCAATTGGAGTTCCGACGCTCGATATTAGCTCTACCCTCTGAAAAAGTAAATTTAAATAAATAATTATAATGAGGAGGGATTAAATTACACCTTTTTTGGTGACACACTTTGACACCTACTATTTTCAAAGTCCAAACAGTCGATCCGAACCGTTCAACATGATCACCATATTAAAATGTGTTTAGAGATCAAATTTTACATTTTTTTGAATTTTTTTTTTTACTATTTATTACGATGGTTACAAAATCGTTGCTTTCAGATCATTGAAAAACAGCGATTTTGTAACCATCTTAATAAATAGTAAAAGAATTCAAAAAAATGTAAAATTTGATCTCCAAGCACATTTTAATATGGTGATCATGTTGAACGGTTCGAATCGACTGTTTGGATTTTGAAATCGCAAAATTGACCTATAAAAAAAACGGTGTCATGATGTGTCACCAAAAAAGATGTAATTGGATCCCTCCTCAATTATAATATATATAAATTACAGGATAAAATCATAGATGCTGATAATAATTAATAAAAATAATACAAAGAGTGATGAACTAAACATGATATATATAAACAACCCAAAGAATAAATTAACAAGTAAATCAAGAGTTACCTGATATGACCCATGGACCCTCCGAAGGTCTCCACGGAGGTATGAAATACCAACCCTTGCGTTGGAGAAAAAGTTACAGGCAGCAAGGAACACCAAATGCCTAATCGGGTGTTGATTCGAATCTGTGGTGGAAACAACAATATTTCCATCACTGCCAGTGTCTTGTTCAGGGCTTTCTTGCAGAGAATTTTGGCCTTGTTCAAGGTCCCCTGTCGGTGTTTGTTCAGGGATTTCTGACCGAGAAGTTCGGCCTTCTTCAAGGTCTGATGTTGACGCCTCCACATTTATTGTTACATGATCGACTTGGAGCCTGCTTGTGATGTGTTCTGAGCCTTCTGACAGAGAAATTTGGTGATTAGTGTGGCTCGACACGCCGACTTGAAGGTCCCCTGTCAGTGTTTGTTCAGGGCTTTCTGGGAGAGAAGTTTGGCCTTCTTCAAGGTCCCCTTTCAGTCTTGATATTAATAAATTTAACATCCCAACATCTACTGCTATACCGTCTTGGAACCTGACTTGAATGCCCTTTGAGCTTTGGATGGGTCCTGAGATTTGCACCGAGGCATCCACTAGTGTCATATCGCTTGAAGGGTGAAGACTTGGTCCTGAGATTACCACCTCTGTAGTTTGGGGGCTAGCTTGTGGGCACTGGTGGTGATGTTCACCTTCAATAGTGGGTCGTATAGCGGGTTGTTGCGGCGTGACTGCGGTAGTGGATAATTGAATTGTGGGGGTAGCATTGCATTGGACTTGATTTTCCGGAGGGAGAAAATCAGCATGACTACAACCTGCTGTTTGTTAGAAGTGGGAAAAAAAAATCGAGGTGAATATATTTGAGAGCGAAATTATTGTGCAACTGAAAAATATGACAAAAAACAACGGTTTAGCCCATAGTCTGCAAAATCGGTCGTTCCGAATTGGAATCAGACAGTACCGATCCGATTTATGGCTGAGTTATGCAGTAGGTGATTTTTTCATCAAAAACCAGTTGAATCGGTGCTGAATCGGTTGAATCGGTCCGATTCTAGTAAAATTTCTGCTGAATAGGCTCTATTCCAGAATATTCTGACGTACCGTTTCATCTCCCAATTTCTTTATCCCAAATTTTTATAATTTTTATAATAATTGTTCACAGCGCGACTTGAACCAAAGACAGGGTTGAGATCTTTGTTGCTGTTACATGAAACTATAATACTTAAAGAGTGAGGCTATGGTACTTCGGCTAGTGTACTACGGCTCAATATGGTACTTTTTAAAATCCTAACGATCGATCCGAACCGTTCAATGTGATATCCATATGAATATGTACTTGCAAACTAAATTTTATATTTTTTTGAATTTTTTTACTATTTTTTTTTAGATAGGTAGAATTTTGATGGTCTAGAATTTGTATAAAACACTGAAAATTCTACCTATCTAAAAAAATAGTAAAAAAATTCGAAAAAATATAAATTTAGTTTGCAAGTACATATTCATATGAATATTACATTGAACGGTTCGGATCGACCGTTAGAATTTTAAAAAGTACCATATTGAGCCGTAGTACACTAGCCATAGTACACTAGCCGAAGTACCATAGCCTCACTCATACTTAAATTAGAGTGAGGCTACGGTACTATGCATAGCACGGATTGGTCCGTGCTACGGCTCAATATAAGTTTTCAAAATCCTAACGGTCGATCCGAACCGTTCAACATGATTATAAAATGAATATGTACTTGCAAACCCAATTTTATATTTTTTCGAATTTTGTTACTATTTTTTTAGATAGGTAGAAAATCACTTGATCTGAAAATTCTAAACCATCCAAAAACAGTGATTTTCTACCTATCTAAAAAAATAGTAACAAAATTCAAAAAATGTAAAATTTGGTTTGCAAGTACATATTCATTATAATCATGTTGAACGGTTTGAATCAACCGTTAGAATTTTGAAAACTCAAATTTTGAGCCGTAGCACGGACCAAACCATGCTATGCATAGTACCTTTATAGCCTCACTCCTTAAATTATACTTTTGTTTAATTGGGACTAACTCCAAGTTGAACTATCCGAACACAATTTCGTTTTTAATTACAAATTTCTCTTAATACTTCTATCCATAGTACTTATGAGATTCTAAATTGTACAAGTTATTGTATAGAGTTTGTTTTAATTATAATAATTGTATTATATTATATAAATAAATTATTTGTGTGTTTGTTTTAATATTTACAAACTTCTTTTTATTTTTTAAACAAAACAAGTTTTTGCTAAAAAGATCCGAGTGTTCGATCCGATTTGACCGATTCCGATTCTGATTCTGATTTTGCGAACTATGATCTAGCCCTTATTTTATTGAATTTGATGAGATTTTTGTTTCTTATTATGTTGTATGAAATTAATCCAACACATAAACCGAAAAAGATTGAAAATAATTGAAGTTTCAGAGGCTAATACAAGATTTTATTTGGTACTGTAAGCAAACATGTGACCTGATTCAATTTCGATACAATGGTCATATTAAATATAGAGACAAAATGAATTACTAGAAGGTCAAACATAATTTGGGAGCAATTTAATTACCTCGCTCAGTATCAGCGGCGCTCTGGATTTGATTTCTCGGAAGCACTTCTTGATTGCGGACTCTAGCCAATAAACCACTGGCTGCTATTGATTGAGAGTGAGAAGAAAAAATGATGTGAATACAAATCTGATTCAATTTGTATACAATGATCAATTATATATAGAGAGAAAATAAAATACCAGATCAGATAAAACATTATTGAGAGAAATTTTACTACCTTGCTGAACATTATTGGAGAGCCCCAGTATGAAATCCATAGCGTCTTGCTCCAATGAGTAGTGATCCGATGGAAATGAAGAGTGTTGGAGGTGCTAAGTAAAGGTTAGAGAAGGAAGATGGAGATTTGAATGCTTGTGGCAAAAGAGGAGAGAACGAATTAATTATTTATGAATTGTCATGTCGGTGTTGATTCCTTCGTCTGGCAGTTCTCTGTTTGTTTTATGATTTTCCCTTGAACTGAAATTCTCTATAACTTGTTTAAAAATTATTGTTTAATCAGAAATGTTTACCTTCTAGAATTCTTTTGGACAGTCTGATTTGCTACAAGTTTGAGGTTATCATCTTTAATAAAATTTCCAGGAAGCTAGCCGGCTTAAATTATAATTAAATATTGCGTGCGTAATTTAAGCTGAAAGAGAGATATATATATTTCAGTTTTAATCAGAGGTAGATTTTAGTGTACCCATAGTGTACATCAATATATGTTGACTTTCACAGGCATTACCGACTATCAGCGATCTCTGTGGGATATAAATCTGTTGTTATTTTCTATTCTAACCGTTCAAACTTTTTCAGACGTAAATTTCAAAGAAAAAAAATTTTCGTACCTGAATCTCAACAGTTGAAATTAAAATAACAGGGTCCTATTATCTCTTTGGAATAATTGTATATTTATTTCCATTTTTTTATAAACCAAAATGACATTTCGGTCCGCCATTTTTTTTTTCCGGACCGAAATAGCAATTAGTCCGTATTAGTTTCACAACTTTTCGGACCAGCTGTCACAGAAAATCCAAAAAAGAGTAAAAAAAGGATATTTATAAGCAAACCCTAAAAAATAAAAAAAAGTTCGGACCGAAATGCCATTTCGGTCCTGGCTAAAAAAACTCTGGACCGAAATGACATCTCGGTCCATGGGTGTTACAACAATGACTACACCTTTTTTCTGAAAACTTGTGAAACCAGTACGTACACTGAAATGTCATTTCAGTCTGAAAAACAAACCAGTACGTACACCGAAATGTCCTATCATGTTGGTTTTCTATTTTTTTAATTATGGTTTATAAAAAAAATTCGTAAAGTTGTCCGGGATTTGGAAACAAACGATCATTAATTGCCGACTCATTATTTTAAGTAGCAATGCACTTCAATATTTTGGTATCATAATGGATTCTAATTCTTTTCTCGTGTAGCGAACCCTGTAGTGAAGGGAGAGCACCATTTTTGGTAAGCCGCTATATAGAAGATGTAGACAACGAACAGTAACACAATATCATCACAGCTGTATTTTTTCTCGTCAAGGTCAATTAATAGAGATAGAATCTATTTTAGGTTCAATTAATTCTAACATTGTATGATTAGTATTAAATTTGTGCGCACGAAAATTGATACAGACTCGTACGAATTTGATATGGAATGCACGAATCTTGATACTGATCGGATGGTCATCACCCATCGAACCATAATAGATCTGATTGGCGTCGGACCTGCTCTGAATTCCAATTAATAATGCTTCACATCAACAGTTGACCTGTCTTATGCGGACCTACCCTTGCTTCACATCAACAAATATATAAAAGATAGTATCACAGCCTCACTCGTTATTTTTCTCAAATATTGCACGTTATCTCGAATCTTGCATTAACGATCGTTGGTTCCTTCATTCCTTGCCATCTCATTAAGTTACGACAAATCTACGCAGCTGCTACCACAAGAACCACACACAATTGATTGGTGGGTTTCAAGAACGTGAAACATAGTAGGAGCTATGTAACTACTAACTAGTCCAAGTGATGAGTCATGCGTGTGACGTGTTCTTTTAATTCTTAGATTATAACAATGCGCGTTTTTGTGATTAAGAAAGTCAACGAAAGTATAAACACATGTGGGTTTCATGTCTAATGTAAACTTGACAAAACAAATTCAAAATTCCCAGGACCCACACAATACTCTCTGTGGACAGTTGGATCATTTTAGTTTGACCCTACATATATATAACTAAAATTTGCACTTTACATATGAACTCAAACATAAAATGTAAAAAAAAAGGTATAATGTGATGGGTGAGATTGAATTCAAATTCTTCCACAAACATGATGATCACTTTTAACTACTAAATTACAAGTAAAAATTTGTTATTTTATAAGAAGGACTGAATTATATAAAAACTTAAAGAAACAAAAAAGGAGTAAAGCTAGTGTCTGTTGCATTTACCAACATAGTTTGGTGAGCACAGTTCATCGGTGTCGGTTTATTTGGTTTTTAACTTAACCGGAAATTTTCGGTTTAAATGGTTCGGTTTAAATTTTGATACTACTCGGTTTATGTAGTTTGGTTCGGTTTTTAATTTCTAAAACCCTCAATAACCGAACCGACCGAAGACTCAAACCCTAGTCCCTAAATCCTGTATCCCCGTCTCCAACTCCCGTCTCTTCACTTCCCCAATCACGTGAGCGTGACTTTCGTCTTCACTTTCCAGCCCTCTCTTCGCGCTTTACCGGAGTGAAATCGCCGAACCGTAGCTCACCTACTCTGCTCTCTACTCCTCTACTCACTGCTCACCTGTCAAATCCCCGAACCACCCAGCCCCTCTCGCACGATGTTGCGCTTCACAGCACAAGTACGGTTCGATTTCTTTCCTCCTTTTCGATCTTATTGTACAGTCTCTCTAACTCTCTCTCTCTCTCTCTCTCTGTTCAATTTCCTTCTCCCCTGCGTCCTTGGTTTCCCTCTTTTCTTTCTGTCTTTCTCTCCGTTCAATTTCTTTCTTTTAATTAGCTGAATTCACCTCACATCCTAAGGTCTCATTCTGGTTCATAACTTGAGATGTTTTCTTATTTAACTCTTCCTTTTGAATATATAAGCTTACACATTTGTTTTTGTTATTGTTTACAGATTGTGAAATTTCTTGAGCAAAAGAGTCAGAATGGGCTTCGTGTAGAGCATGTCAGTTTTATTAAAATTATAATTGATATTCATTTGCAAGGAACAAATGTAAGTCGGTATTACCTATTCTCTCAGTGTTAATTTTTCTCTTATGTTTTGTCGATATTTCTATGTTGTAACCTAATATCTGGACATGAGTAATGTTTTTGAGTACTTAATTATGTGCTAAATCTAATGCCTTTTTGAATGCTTTAATTTTTGTGTGGTACAATGCTTAAATTTTTGTATTGAAGGTTTACGGTTCATTCTAATGCATGTAATAAAGGTTTGCTGCCCATTCTGCACAGAGGTTGTAGCGTAATACCAGGATTTGCATTGTGTTCAGATGTCTCCATAGAGACGAGATATCATATTTTTCTGTTGTGCACATACTCGAAGGGTTTTTGGGGAATGCTACTGACAAATCTGGGTACTGGCCGGGTGAGGGCAAATACTCAAACCATGGTCGACTTGTGGTGCGGAGGGGACACACAAGCAATTCAAGGTATCATGGAACGCGATTTGGGCAGCCGGTACATGGGCTCTATGGTGCGAGATAAATAGGAGGTGCTTCACAGGTGATTGTAAATTAGTGGTACAATTGGTACAGGAAACAGTATCCACCATGGCACACTGGAGCAATAATCTCTAGTACGAGTTTTTCTGCAGCCTACTCCTTTCTCCTGGCTATTTTGTTCACTTTGTAAATAACTAATTCTGAGGGGTCTAAATGCAATTTTATGTTATGCTTGAGGCGTGGTATAAGATTTTTCATTTTAATACAAAATGTTGGTCAGAGTTTCTCATTGACCTTCAAAAAAAAAAAAAAATGTTATGTTGTTTTTTCTTTTATTTAAGATGTGCAAGTTCCTTTTATAATTGAAGGGTGCAAGTTTCTTAAATGAAAATGTACTTTTGGTTTAGGGAACTATACAGATATAGTGGTTGTTAAATATCATATATACTTTAGTTTTAATCGGTTTATAAGCTTAATTCGGTCGGTTCGGTTTTATTTTTGAAAACCGAATAAAATTTTAGTTTGTCTATTTTATTTCGGTTTGAACCGAACCGATTAACACCCCTAGTTTATATCATGTTCAGTTCATCACTCTTTGTATTATTTTATTAATTATTATCGGCATCTATGATTTTATCCTGTAATTTATATATATTATAATTATTTATTTAAATTTACTTTTTCAGAGGGTAGAGCTAATATCGAGTGTCGTAGCTCCAATTGCTGTTGGCCTGTTGCGCTGTTTACTTTTGCCTCCAGTGTTTTGTTTGCATCTAATCCTGAGAGATGGAGCAATTGGATCACAGGATTGTCTGTGATGAACGCTGGTATAATTGTTAGTGGTCCTCTATCTTTTAATTTGGTGCGTAATCGGGGAACTGAAAACTAAGATGTCAAGAGAGCTTCTCAGAGGATATTTCCATCTTTATTTGACAATTTGAGTTAATAAAATAGATTTTGTTTTTGGTTAGCATCTGTCACGGTCTTTAAATATTTTGTTTTGTGTAAAAGATGGAAAAATGATATTGTTCTTTGAATATTTTGTTCCTGTCTTACTCTTCTTTTTCAAGTACCTTTTTCTGTGCTGTTGTTACTACTGGACACCTGTATCAGTTGGTTCCAATGCAGTTCTTTCTGGTACACCACAAGATAAATATACCAGTGGATTTTATTTTAGTATTGGGTAGAAACAGAACCAAAATGACAGCAGTTCTAAACCATACCTTTTTGAATAATGTAGAGTTGAGTATACAAATTAATTCCTTGATTTTTTTTTTAATAAATTAATATTTGCATGTTCATAAAAACAAAATTACACAGGAAACATATAAATAAAGTACTTTATTTATATATTTTTTATATATTAATATTTGCATGTTCATAAAAACAAGGAAATATATAAATAAATATTTGCATGTTCATAAAAAAAAAATAGATTTTGTTTATCTCATGATTTTATTATAAATTAATATTTGCATGATTTTTTTTTTATTTATCACATGATTTTTTTTATAAATTAATATTTGCATGTTCATATCGACTATCTGTCTATCTGTTATTATTTTGGTATTCACAATATATGCAAAGAAGTACTTTATTTATATATATTTTTTATACGCTAATTTATCTGAACATAGTGGAAAAATCATGTGATTCTGCGGTGAGAATTAATAATGGTTGATATATACCATATATACATAACAAGATATATATTCGAAATTCTTGCTTCTTGTGATAAAATATATACAGATACAAAAATAATCAGGTTCATTACCATATCCTTAATCAATCATTTGGGGTTCAGATTGCGCAAACAAAAATAATAAAATATAATGTATATAGCTATTTCTGTAGTGTCATAGATATTTGACCCAAAAGATATAATGTATAATGAGAAATTGGCTATTTTGAAAGTTTGTACGGGTATACCAGAAAATTTTCCTAATTTTTTTATTATTTGGCCAGGTTTGACTTTGCTAGCACGATGGAGGAGAGAAATAAGGATCTAGATTAATGATTTAGAAATATAGATGAAGTACATTATATATGTGTTCGAATTTTTTTAGTAATTACATGATGATTTATAAAATTTGAATTTTCAAGGGTTTCAGCGTATATATTTTTCCACTGGGATCCCCCAATTTTTGTGCAGGATCGAAATCAAGTGGTGTCGGGCTCATTAATATTTGCGCAATGCCGATCCGACATCCATTCAATGTTGGATCACTGATAGAGTGGGCCCATCAATCAATGTTAGATCTCCCATGTTGCTTCAATATATTTAGTTTATTTGACTAAGGTGCTATAAATAACATAAGATGTCATTACTATTATTTTGAAAATTTATCGAGTTAACTTCAAACGACAAATCTACTTCGGTAAAAACTTATCTACATTGTTATTGATACAGTTAGTGTTGTGTTCTGAGATTGTCATTGTCATTGGTAAAAACAAATCCGAGCCAAACTGTGCTGTGTAATCCAGTTTCTGAGATTTGTGCCTCCACATCTAGTGCTATACTGTCTTGCAACTGAAGTTGCTCCATAACAACAATTAATTAGCACCTCCGTAGTTGGGGGACTAAGCTGAATATGGGCCTATGAGAATTAATGATTAAGAGGAGGGGAAGTTGGTTACAAGGAAGTTGGAGTGGGAAATTAGAAGGGTGAGGAGTTGACTAAGTAGTAAGAAGTCCTGGTTGACGTCAAGTGGATTGCGTCATCTAAAAGTTCACTGTCTTACCTAGTCCGCATTGAGTGCGTATCCTCTGAGATATCTCAACTTTTGCATGACCGACGTGTCCGGTGCCTATTTGGGGATAGCCAGTATTATTTGTGCTTTGAGATTCGTGCAGAACGTATTTGAATGGTTGAGATTTTCCATAAAGTCACGTAAAGTTTTAGATATCTCAGAGAATGCGAATTCGTTCGCATTTGATATGGGATTTTTATTTTGTTTTATTTTAAAATAAAATATTATTGTTTGGTAGAAAAAGAAGGAATAATTGTTTTTTGAAAAATAGCTACCACCAGACAACTGTCTGTCTCGGTGCAAACTTGAGATATCAGTTACACTGAATCGATTTGATTTCTTTCTTTGAAGAATAAAATAATATTTATTTTTTAAATAAAATAATCTGGACGTGGCATGTTCACAAATTAAGCAGTTCAAAAATATAAAAAATAAATATGAGTATATGACATGAGGACCGTCCAATCTAATTTAAGATTTGTGTGCATGGAAATTGAAACAAATGATCACGAAAATTAAAGCATTCTGCACGAATCTTAAAACAAATAGACAGTGATTAAACCCATCGAACCAAAGTAGGTCCCATGCCCATCGGACCTACTCTCAAGTGGAGGCACACTCGTCTCAACTATTTTATTTAAAACCAAGGACGAATAACTGAATAAGACACTCGTTTATATTTTATAGGCAAAAGTTTATTGTTTATGTAAGTAACAGTTAAAAAATTACAAAAAAATAAATAAATGATGAAAATTGTAACAGAATATTATTAGGAGAAACAAAGATATAGTTGTAAGAAAAATATAATAGCTTAAAGCATTTCAGTTTAATTAATTTCTCGATCAAATTAATAGTCTATAGTGAGGCTATGTGAACATGCATATTAAAAATTAATTAATCCGTATTATGAATTTATTATATCTCTATCTTTCAAAATTTAAAGTGTGGATCCATATTTTATTATTTTCATCAGAAAATATACTTTGAGAACCAAATTATACACTTTTTAGAATACTTTTCCTATTTTATTGAAATAAATTAAAAGTTACTGCTTCTAGATAATCCAGAATTTTTAGATCAAATAATTTTCTTCCTCAAAAACTTCAAAATTACGTATTTACCCCTCTAAATTTTGAAATTACGTATTTCCCCCTCTAAACATAAAAAAATCACATATTATATTGTTTTTTATATTAAAACACATTCTAAATTCATAAAATACCCATTTTACCCTTTTTATTAAAAAGCATAAAACGTCCATCTGACTCCAATTTGAATCTGAAAAGTTCCTCTATCGTCCGAATTGCTTTACGATTTGTGCGTGCTAGGTCAGCACAAATCTTGAAGTGAACATGCACGGATATTGAAGCAACGTGCACAGATCAATGCAATGCACATGGATCAAAATTGCTTTAAGATCCGTGCACACTAGATTAGCACGAATCTTGAAGCGAACACGCACATATCTTATTGCGATGCGCGCGGATCGGACGGTAGAGGAACCCTTTAGATTCAAATTTGAGTTCGATGGGGGTTTTATCCTTTTAATAAAGAGTAAAATGGGTATTTTATAAATTTAGAATGTGTTTTAATATAAAAGACAATAAAATGGATAAATATGTGAGTTTTTGAAGTTTAGAGGGGAAAATACGTAATTTTGAAGCTTTTGAGGGGTATACATGAAATTCCCCCTTAATTTAATGGACTCCATCTCACGTTTTTTTTTTTTTTTTTCCTTTTTTGAAAATTCAAACTGATAAATTGATGCATGTTGATTACAACGATAATTAACATGGTTCTCGGCTGGGCCCACATAACAAAGATAATCTGATTTGGCACTAAGCAACATGTGGGCCCAGTCTAAACCTCCTTATGTGGGCCAGCGTTGTCCTTCAACTTGTTTGCATTTTGTTTTATGTCAACTTCTCAGGAACCTTCTTATGTCACGACAATTTTCCAATTTTATTGGGCTCTTAAAGAGGCAACACTAAACTAAAAGTTAAAAAATAAAACTGCTGAGTTGCATATGTTTTTTGTACCACTTTTTTTTTTATGAGGATTCAAATGTTTCTATTTTTTTTGTCCATCATGTTTCTATTTTTAAAACGTTAATAACTCAAAACTTAAATTATAAACGTCAAAATAAAAACGTTAGATGTGATGTATATTATTTTCTCTATGTGCTCATAAAAAATTATCACATTTTGATTTTATTTTTATGTGAATTAATAAGTTAAAAAATCAACGTCTAGAAATTATCAACATTAGTATGTTTTTACAAGCTCTTGATGACACCAAAATAAAGTTGAAATATCATAATTTTTTACACATGCATAGATAAAATTATGTATATCATATCTAACGGTTTTATTTTGATTTTTAAGTTTTAAATTTTGAGTTATTAATGTTTTTAAAAATGGAGGCATGATAGAGGCACACAAAATGGAGGCAATTGAACCCTCTTCTTTCTTTTTCAGAAAATTAATAAAATTGATTTTCGAGTACTCATGAGATGTGTTATAATTGTTGCTTTCTATGAGTGCTAGGGGTGAAAACGGAGCGGATTTGGAGCAGCTAATGCTGACATTAAATCCATATCCGTTTTTCAATGAGCAGGTACGAATACAGATATAGTCAGTAGTAAACAGATGTCAAAATTCAAAATCGAATCCGCCTTAAACATATACGGATATTGAGCAGATAATCTACAAATACTGATACAAACGAATAATTGTCGGATAATTGAGTCACATGAAACTTAAGAAAAGAAATCAGAAAATTAAAAAAAAAAATAGATTTATGCAAATATAATACCTTCGTTTATGTTATATATACCAAGTTATTGTAAAAATAAAACATAATCTTATTTAATTTAAAATAAAACATAATTATCTTCAGATCGATAATCAATTTATTAGATATTCTTTATTTCACAGTTTGTGTTCTTTAATTTGATTGCTTCTTTTTTTAGGTCTATGATAAGTACACAATATCTCTAAAATTGTGAAGGAGTGAGGCTATGGTGCTATGCATAGCACGGATGGCTAGTGTACTACGGCTCAATATGGTACTTTTTAAAATCCTAACGGTCGATCCGAGCGTTCAATGTGATAATTATATGAATATGTACTTGCAAACTAAATTTTACATTTTTTCGAATTTTTTTACTATTTTTTTAGATAGGTAGAATTTTGATGGTCCAGAATTTTCAAAAAACACTGATTTTTCTACCTATCTAAAAAAATAGTAAAAAAATTTGAAAAAATGTAAAATTTAGTTTGCAAGTACATATTCATATGATTATCACATTGAACGGTCGGATCGACCGTTAGAATTTTAAAAAGTACCATATTGAGCCGTAGTACACTAGTCATGTGTGCTATGCATAGCACCATAGCCTCACTCATTGTGAATTATGTTAATATTTAAGCTTGTAAATGAGTGAATTATGTGAAAATTTAAACTTTTAAATAATTCGTAGAGAAGGATTCAAATACCTGCATTTTTTGTAACTCATCATGCCTCCCCTTTATAATTTTCTTATTAGAAAATCATAAACTAATTATATGTGAAAATAAAATCATTAAATTGAATCTATATTATTTTCTCTACGTACAAATAAAAAATTGTCACTCTTATGTTCATATTTAATTTTGTAAAATGACCACTTTTAGAAAATCCTCAAAAGATTTACCAGTCAAGGGGTACGAAAAGACAAATACATCGCTACATGCAACAATTATTGTCGCATTCGGCGTTAATTTTCGTGCATTAACACATAGATATATGAATCGCCACTAAAATTAAAAAAAATTAGGCTTCCTAATTAAGTAATAATTATTTAGAAAATTTGACTGTAATTCATATTAGAACAACTCCCAATTTTGCAAAAAAACAAGAGTGAGGCTATGCATAGCACGGATGGCTAGTGTACTACGGCTCAATATGGTACTTTTTAAAATCCTAACGGTCGATCCGACCGTTCAATGTGATAACCATATGAATATGTACTTGCAAACTAAATTTTATATTTTTTCGAATTTGTTTACTATTTTTCTAGATAGGTAGAATTTTGATGGTCCAGAATTTTCAAAAAACACTGATTTTTCTACCTATCTGAAAAAATAGTAAAAAAATTCGAAAAAATATAAAATTTAGTTTGCAAGTACATATTCATATGGATATCACATTGAACGGTCGGATCGACCGTTAGGATTTTAAAAAGTACCATACTGAGCCGTAGTACACTAGCCATTGGTGCTATGCATAGCACCATAGCCTCACTCAAAAAACAAAAGACAGATCTAGTTATCTGAACTCTTTTCTTAGACAAACTCTGTTACTCTTCTTCGTGGGCTTGAAAACCCTTCGTCTCACCATCTCAATTCTCCTCTCAATTGGAGCATCCAAATGGAGCAGGGCAGCGCAAGGCGTCACTTCATTGTTGTTGTTTGGATGAAACAAATGTGTGATGTCTTCAAGCGGAACTCTAACCCAATCGGACCAATCAATCCTCTTTCTCTTTCTGTTCTTGATTAAGTTGTTGTTCATTGAAGAGGTAGAAAGAGGAGCGATGTTTTCTTTGTCAAGAGAGAGGGAAGAGAGAGCCATGGTGAGGTTGGATTGGAGAGCAGACATGGTGGGTTGAGATTTGAGAGGTAATTTATAGGATGGATTTGAGAGGGAAGGGGGAGTTTTCAATTTTCATCCATGGCTTGTTTGGATTTGGCGACTGGTGATTTGGGAAATAATTAATTTGAAATTTGGTTATAAGTGGAAACAGATTGGGAGGTGGGGAAATGAAGAGCCATTTTTTTCAGGACTGGGTGATTGCGCGGGTGAAAGGATTTAAGGAGGGAAGTAGAATTGTATAAAAAAATGAAAAGTTGGAAATTAGTTTAATTTTCCTTTGGGCCGAAAAGGCCGAGAATTTTAAGATTAAGCCCACAACACAAATTAAAGAGTGACAAACAGGTTTAATTTTCTTGCTCCATTTTTGGGTGATTAAATTTTTAGTTATTATATTTCAAAATTAATGTTCCCATTTATTGTTTAATTAACTTCTGATAAGATTCTGCCATTCAATTGAATAATTTCTATACGAAGAAATGAACAACTTTGGTACAACAAAACGATAAAGAAAAAGCTGTTACAAGCTTTATTATCAAAAAAAGTTCAAAACATAACTAACAAATTCACATCAATATAGCAACTAAAAAAACATTTGTAAGCAATTAGACTTCCCAACAGAGCAAAAAGAGTTATATTTCCACGATATCTATATCAGCAAAATCGACCGAAGTTATAGATCCCTCTGAGGAAAGCATGATTTCTGTAGTGACTCCCTTTTTCTGTGCGATTGTGTTGATTTTTGCGCTTTCTTCTTCAGTTAATTCCCAATCGAAGATTTTCAGATTTTGTATGAGCCTTTCTTTTCTAAAGCTCTTTACTACAATGCCTACGCCTTGCTCCAGAATCCATCTCAGTGAAATCTACAAAATATAATTATATAACAAAAATTTAACTATCAGTTGTTGGTTATTGGAACTTGGAATCATAGAAGGAAAAATCGGAATCGGAATCGGGATCGGCCCCGTCCGATCCCGATCCGGATCGGAAAAATTGGTCGGGATCGGCCGAATCGGATCAGAAAATCGGACTTTTTTGCCAGCTTGTTTTATACTAAAAAAATAGAAAAAAAATAGGAAAATTGGACTTTTTTTATTTGTATTATATCAATTTGTAATATAATTGGTATATATATCAATGAGTTGTGATATAAATAAAAAAAACTTGAATGGTGTGGTGGTAAGTTGCTTAGACTCCATTCTTGTTTCGGCCGAAATTTGACCGAAACGTCCCGAAACGTCCCGGAATGGCCCGGAACGGCCTGGAACGGGCTGAAATTTGACTGGAATTGGCCGAAACGGCCGAAATCAGCACTGTCCGCGTAAATCGGCCTGGAATCGGATCGCCACCGTCCGATCCCGCTCCAGAACGGCCGATTTTGCCTTCTATGCTTGGAACTAATGAACAAGAAAATCTCTTAGGAGATATTTTAATCCTATAGTTTGATTAACTATCAAAAGTTTGACACACTTCAAAGATTTTATATACTGGTCAAACTTTCACTGCTACACCCACTGATAATACTAATACCAGCATAATGCTTGACTGATATGGTATAAAAAGATGGTATGTGAATAGTGAAAAAGAGCAGCGAGCATTACCATATATACATAACAAGATATATTCGAAATTCTTGCTTTTTGTGATAAAATATATACAGATACAAAAATAATCAGGTTCATTACCATATCCTTAATCAATCATTTGGGGTTCAGATTGCGCAAACAAAAATAATAAAATATAATGTATATAGCTATTTCTGTAGTGTCATAGATATTTGACCCAAAAGATATAATGTATAATGAGAAATTGGCTATTTTGAAAGTTTGTACGGGTATACCAGAAAATTTTCCTAATTTTTTTATTATTTGGCCAGGTTTGACTTTGCTAGCACGATGGAGGAGAGAAATAAGGATCTAGATTAATGATTTAGAAATATAGATGAAGTACATTATATATGTGTTCGAATTTTTTTAGTAATTACATGATGATTTATAAAATTTGAATTTTCAAGGGTTTCAGCGTATATATTTTTCCACTGGGATCCCCCAATTTTTGTGCAGGATCGAAATCAAGTGGTGTCGGGCTCATTAATATTTGCGCAATGCCGATCCGACATCCATTCAATGTTGGATCACTGATAGAGTGGGCCCATCAATCAATGTTAGATCTCCCATGTTGCTTCAATATATTTAGTTTATTTGACTAAGGTGCTATAAATAACATAAGATGTCATTACTATTATTTTGAAAATTTATCGAGTTAACTTCAAACGACAAATCTACTTCGGTAAAAACTTATCTACATTGTTATTGATACAGTTAGTGTTGTGTTCTGAGATTGTCATTGTCATTGGTAAAAACAAATCCGAGCCAAACTGTGCTGTGTAATCCAGTTTCTGAGATTTGTGCCTCCACATCTAGTGCTATACTGTCTTGCAACTGAAGTTGCTCCATAACAACAATTAATTAGCACCTCCGTAGTTGGGGGACTAAGCTGAATATGGGCCTATGAGAATTAATGATTAAGAGGAGGGGAAGTTGGTTACAAGGAAGTTGGAGTGGGAAATTAGAAGGGTGAGGAGTTGACTAAGTAGTAAGAAGTCCTGGTTGACGTCAAGTGGATTGCGTCATCTAAAAGTTCACTGTCTTACCTAGTCCGCATTGAGTGCGTATCCTCTGAGATATCTCAACTTTTGCATGACCGACGTGTCCGGTGCCTATTTGGGGATAGCCAGTATTATTTGTGCTTTGAGATTCGTGCAGAACGTATTTGAATGGTTGAGATTTTCCATAAAGTCACGTAAAGTTTTAGATATCTCAGAGAATGCGAATTCGTTCGCATTTGATATGGGATTTTTATTTTGTTTTATTTTAAAATAAAATATTATTGTTTGGTAGAAAAAGAAGGAATAATTGTTTTTTGAAAAATAGCTACCACCAGACAACTGTCTGTCTCGGTGCAAACTTGAGATATCAGTTACACTGAATCGATTTGATTTCTTTCTTTGAAGAATAAAATAATATTTATTTTTTAAATAAAATAATCTGGACGTGGCATGTTCACAAATTAAGCAGTTCAAAAATATAAAAAATAAATATGAGTATATGACATGAGGACCGTCCAATCTAATTTAAGATTTGTGTGCATGGAAATTGAAACAAATGATCACGAAAATTAAAGCATTCTGCACGAATCTTAAAACAAATAGACAGTGATTAAACCCATCGAACCAAAGTAGGTCCCATGCCCATCGGACCTACTCTCAAGTGGAGGCACACTCGTCTCAACTATTTTATTTAAAACCAAGGACGAATAACTGAATAAGACACTCGTTTATATTTTATAGGCAAAAGTTTATTGTTTATGTAAGTAACAGTTAAAAAATTACAAAAAAATAAATAAATGATGAAAATTGTAACAGAATATTATTAGGAGAAACAAAGATATAGTTGTAAGAAAAATATAATAGCTTAAAGCATTTCAGTTTAATTAATTTCTCGATCAAATTAATAGTCTATAGTGAGGCTATGTGAACATGCATATTAAAAATTAATTAATCCGTATTATGAATTTATTATATCTCTATCTTTCAAAATTTAAAGTGTGGATCCATATTTTATTATTTTCATCAGAAAATATACTTTGAGAACCAAATTATACACTTTTTAGAATACTTTTCCTATTTTATTGACATAAATAAAAAGTTACTGCTCCTAGCTAGTACAGAATTTTTATATCAAATAATTTTCTTCCTCAAAAACTTCAAAATTACGTATTTACCCCTCTAAATTTTGAAATTACGTATTTCCCCCTCTAAACATAAAAAAATCACATATTATATTGTTTTTTATATTAAAACAAATTCTAAATTCATAAAATACCCATTTTACCCTTTTTATTAAAAAGCATAAAACGTCCATCTGACTCCAATTTGAATCTGAAAAGTTCCTCTATCGTCCGAATTGCTTTACGATTTGTGCGTGCTAGGTCAGCACAAATCTTGAAGTGAACACGCACGGATATTGAAGCAACGTGCACAGATCAATGCAATGCACATGGATCAAAATTGCTTTAAGATCCGTGCACACTAGATTAGCACGAATCTTGAAGCGAACACGCACATATCTTATTGCGATGCGCGCGGATCGGACGGTAGAGGAACCCTTTAGATTCAAATTTGAGTTCGATGGGGGTTTTATCCTTTTAATAAAGAGTAAAATGGGTATTTTATAAATTTAGAATGTGTTTTAATATAAAAGACAATAAAATGGATAAATATGTGAGTTTTTGAAGTTTAGAGGGGAAAATACGTAATTTTGAAGCTTTTGAGGGGTATACATGAAATTCCCCCTTAATTTAATGGACTCCATCTCACGTTTTTTTTTTTTTTTTTCCTTTTTTGAAAATTCAAACTGATAAATTGATGCATGTTGATTACAACGATAATTAACATGGTTCTCGGCTGGGCCCACATAACAAAGATAATCTGATTTGGCACTAAGCAACATGTGGGCCCAGTCTAAACCTCCTTATGTGGGCCAGCGTTGTCCTTCAACTTGTTTGCATTTTGTTTTATGTCAACTTCTCAGGAACCTTCTTATGTCACGAAAATTTTCCAATTTTATTGGGCTCTTAAAGGGCAACACTAAACTAAAAGTAAAAAGAAAAACTGCTGAGTTGCATATGTTTTTTTGTACCACTTTTTTTTTTATGAGGATTCAAATGTTTCTATTTTTTTTGTCCATCATGTTTCTATTTTTAAAACGTTAATAACTCAAAACTTAAATTATAAACGTCAAAATAAAAACGTTAGATGTGATGTATATTATTTTCTCTATGTGCTCATAAAAAATTATCACATTTTGATTTTATTTTTATGTGAATTAATAAGTTAAAAAATCAACGTCTAGAAATTATCAACATTAGTATGTTTTTACAAGCTCTTGATGACACCAAAATAAAGTTGAAATATCATAATTTTTTACGCATGCATAGATAAAATTATGTATATCATATCTAACGGTTTTATTTTGATTTTTAAGTTTTAAATTTTGAGTTATTAATGTTTTTAAAAATGGAGGCATGATAGAGGCACACAAAATGGAGGCAATTGAACCCTCTTCTTTCTTTTTCAGAAAATTAATAAAATTGATTTTCGAGTACTCATGAGATGTGTTATAATTGTTGCTTTCTATGAGTGCTAGGGGTGAAAACGGAGCGGATTTGGAGCAGCTAATGCTGACATTAAATCCATATCCGTTTTTCAATGAGCAGGTACGAATACAGATATAGTCAGTAGTAAACAGATGTCAAAATTCAAAATCGAATCCGCCTTAAACATATACGGATATTGAGCAGATAATCTACAAATACTGATACAAACGAATAATTGTCGGATAATTGAGTCACATGAAACTTAAGAAAAGAAATCAGAAAATTAAAAAAAAAAATAGATTTATGCAAATATAATACCTTCGTTTATGTTATATATACCAAGTTATTGTAAAAATAAAACATAATCTTATTTAATTTAAAATAAACATAATTATCTTCAGATCGATAATCAATTTATTAGATATTCTTTATTTCACAGTTTGTGTTCTTTAATTTGATTGCTTCTTTTTTTAGGTCTATGATAAGTACACAATATCTCTAAAATTGTGAATGAGTGAGGCTATGGTGCTATGCATAGCACGGATGGCTAGTGTACTACGGCTCAATATGGTACTTTTTAAAATCCTAACGGTCGAGCCGACCGTTCAATGTGATAATTATATGAATATGTACTTGCAAACTAAATTTTACATTTTTTTCGAATTTTTTTACTATTTTTTTAGATAGGTAGAATTTTGATGGTCCAGAATTTTCAAAAAACACTGATTTTTCTACCTATCTAAAAAAATAGTAAAAAAATTTGAAAAAATGTAAAATTTAGTTTGCAAGTACATATTCATATGATTATCACATTGAACGGTCGGATCGACCGTTAGAATTTTAAAAAGTACCATATTGAGCCGTAGTACACTAGTCATGTGTGCTATGCATAGCACCATAGCCTCACTCATTGTGAATTATGTTAATATTTAAGCTTGTAAATGAGTGAATTATGTGAAAATTTAAACTTTTAAATAATTCGTAGAGAAGGATTCAAATACCTGCATTTTTTGTAACTCATCATGCCTCCCCTTTATAATTTTCTTATTAGAAAATCATAAACTAATTATATGTGAAAATAAAATCATTAAATTGAATCTATATTATTTTCTCTACGTACAAATAAAAAATTGTCACTCTTATGTTCATATTTAATTTTGTAAAATGACCACTTTTAGAAAATCCTCAAAAGATTTACCAGTCAAGGGGTACGAAAAGACAAATACATCGCTACATGCAACAATTATTGTCGCATTCGGCGTTAATTTTCGTGCATTAACACATAGATATATGAATCGCCACTAAAATTAAAAAAAATTAGGCTTCCTAATTAAGTAATAATTATTTAGAAAATTTGACTGTAATTCATATTAGAACAACTCCCAATTTTGCAAAAAAACAAGAGTGAGGCTATGCATAGCACGGATGGCTAGTGTACTACGGCTCAATATGGTACTTTTTAAAATCCTAACGGTCGATCCGACCGTTCAATGTGATAACCATATGAATATGTACTTGCAAACTAAATTTTATATTTTTTCGAATTTGTTTACTATTTTTCTAGATAGGTAGAATTTTGATGGTCCAGAATTTTCAAAAAACACTGATTTTTCTACCTATCTGAAAAAATAGTAAAAAAATTCGAAAAAATATAAAATTTAGTTTGCAAGTACATATTCATATGGATATCACATTGAACGGTCGGATCGACCGTTAGGATTTTAAAAAGTACCATACTGAGCCGTAGTACACTAGCCATTGGTGCTATGCATAGCACCATAGCCTCACTCAAAAAACAAAAGACAGATCTAGTTATCTGAACTCTTTTCTTAGACAAACTCTGTTACTCTTCTTCGTGGGCTTGAAAACCCTTCGTCTCACCATCTCAATTCTCCTCTCAATTGGAGCATCCAAATGGAGCAGGGCAGCGCAAGGCGTCACTTCATTGTTGTTGTTTGGATGAAACAAATGTGTGATGTCTTCAAGCGGAACTCTAACCCAATCGGACCAATCAATCCTCTTTCTCTTTCTGTTCTTGATTAAGTTGTTGTTCATTGAAGAGGTAGAAAGAGGAGCGATGTTTTCTTTGTCAAGAGAGAGGGAAGAGAGAGCCATGGTGAGGTTGGATTGGAGAGCAGACATGGTGGGTTGAGATTTGAGAGGTAATTTATAGGATGGATTTGAGAGGGAAGGGGGAGTTTTCAATTTTCATCCATGGCTTGTTTGGATTTGGCGACTGGTGATTTGGGAAATAATTAATTTGAAATTTGGTTATAAGTGGAAACAGATTGGGAGGTGGGGAAATGAAGAGCCATTTTTTTCAGGACTGGGTGATTGCGCGGGTGAAAGGATTTAAGGAGGGAAGTAGAATTGTATAAAAAAATGAAAAGTTGGAAATTAGTTTAATTTTCCTTTGGGCCGAAAAGGCCCAGAATTTTAAGATTAAGCCCACAACACAAATTAAAGAGTGACAAACAGGTTTAATTTTCTTGCTCCATTTTTGGGTGATTAAATTTTTAGTTATTATATTTCAAAATTAATGTTCCCATTTATTGTTTAATTAACTTCTGATAAGATTCTGCCATTCAATTGAATAATTCCTATACGAAGAAATGAACAACTTTGGTACAACAAAACGATAAAGAAAAAGCTGTTACAAGCTTTATTATCAAAAAAAGTTCAAAACATAACTAACAAATTCACATCAATATAGCAACTAAAATATATTTGTAAGCAATTAGACTTCTCAACAGAGCAAAAGGAGTTATGTTTCCACGATATCTATATCGGCAAAATCGACCGAAGTTATAGATCCCTCTGAGGAAAGCATGATTTCTGTAGTGACTCCCTTTTTCTGTGCGATTGTGTTGATTTTTGCGCTTTCTTCTTCAGTTAATTCCCAATCGAAGATTTTCAGATTTTGTATGAGCCTTTCTTTTCTAAAGCTCTTTACTACAATGCCTACGCCTTGCTCCAGAATCCATCTCAGTGAAATCTACAAAATATAATTATATAACAAAAATTTAACTATCAGTTGTTGGTTATTGGAACTTGGAATCATAGAAGGAAAAATCGGAATCGGAATCGGGATCGGCCCCGTCCGATCCCGATCCGGATCGGAAAAATTGGTCGGGATCGGCCGAATCGGATCAGAAAATCGGACTTTTTTGCCAGCTTGTTTTATACTAAAAAAATAGAAAAAAAATAGGAAAATTGGACTTTTTTTATTTGTATTATATCAATTTGTAATATAATTGGTATATATATCAATGAGTTGTGATATAAATAAAAAAAACTTGAATGGTGTGGTGGTAAGTTGCTTAGACTCCATTCTTGTTTCGGCCGAAATTTGACCGAAACGTCCCGAAACGTCCCGGAATGGCCCGGAACGGCCTGGAACGGGCTGAAATTTGACTGGAATTGGCCGAAACGGCCGAAATCAGCACTGTCCGCGTAAATCGGCCTGGAATCGGATCGCCACCGTCCGATCCCGCTCCAGAACGGCCGATTTTGCCTTCTATGCTTGGAACTAATGAACAAGAAAATCTCTTAGGAGATATTTTAATCCTATAGTTTGATTAACTATCAAAAGTTTGACACACTTCAAAGATTTTATATACTGGTCAAACTTTCACTGCTACACCCACTGATAATACTAATACCAGCATAATGCTTGACTGATATGGTATAAAAAGATGGTATGTGAATAGTGAAAAAGAGCAGCGAGCACCTGTGCAACACTTTTTCCTTTGGCATCTGCTATTTCTTTGAGAACATCAGATGTTAAAACAAAATTAGGGACAAAGTCTGTTTGGCCACCTAAAGGAGAGTATGCAGTGATAGTTATTCCTTTCTTTGTACAATATTCCTTCAATTTCTGTTGCTTCCATACTGGATTCATCTCAACCTGAATCAGAAGGCATAATTCTTAGTTATCTATACTTAAAACAAAAATAACTTTGTGAGAAAAAAACTTGCACCATTATTTAAATTACCTGATTAACAGCAGGAGGTATCTTAGCAAACTGAAGCAGCTCCTCAAGCTTCTTTGTTGTGAAATTGCTCACTCCAATGGACCTTGTCAGACCCAGTTTTTGGCACTCTTCCATTGCCTTCCACTAGAGAGGGAAAAACGTGCCGTGCCGTGCCGTGCCGTGACTAACACGCCGTGACTTTGGTCACGTGCCGTGCCGTGCCGTGACCAAGTAAATTTTTCACGTGCCGTGCCGTGCCGTGACAAAAATTACGAGGGGTGGTCACGGCACGCGAATGGTCACGGCACGCGAGTCACGCCGTGACTCGCGTGCCGTGACTAAGTCGTGCCGTGACTAATTCGTGCCGTTACCAAACGCGCGTTAGTCAAATTTGATCGCATTTAACGTTTTAAAAAAAAAAATGAAACGATTCTTTAAAATTCAAATGTTTTAATTGAAATTTAAATGTAAATATTTTAATTAAAATAAAATTATACCTTATAGGAAGGTATGTTAGTGTATTGCTTCGCTACTGCCGTGACTGACGTGTCTTCCGTTCCGTGACTCGCGTGTCCCGTGCCGTGCCGTTCCGTGTTTCCGTGCCGTGCCGTGCCGTGACCAAGACAATTTCCGTGCCGTGCCGTGCCGTGTCTTCTTTGCCAACAATTGATCACGGCACGCGAATGGTCACGGCACGGGACACGCGAGTCACGGCACGTGACCGACACACGTGCCGTGCCGTTCCGTGACGGATCCGGCTCCGGCGTGCCATTTTTCTCACTCTACCTTCCACACACCTTTTAGGTCCAGGGGCATCACTTCCTCCCGCTTGAGCGGGAGGTTTACTGGCCCCGGCTTCATACTTATTGGCCAGTGGATTAGATACAAGTCTAGGTAGTCCATTTTAAGATTGCTGTATGTTATGAAATGAATTCAGCATATGATAAGCATGTCAAGAATTCCAATCATTGCTAAATACATGAGTGCGTCTGTATGAGAATAAGCAACAAGAACACACAATATATATTTTTATTTTTTTATTTTTAAAATTTGTGCTAAAAGGAATATACTAATATTGTCTTATTTATGGAAAAATAAAAGAGAACTTTGAACTATTGGGATCTATGATTCAATATTTGAATATTCTTTCTATTGACTGCCATATTGTCAACAGCTTCATAAGAGCACAGTCATTGGATAAGTATTGGAAGGGAAAGTGTTGGTCTCTTCATTTTCAAAGTGATATATGACCACTGTTTACCAAACCAAATTCAAATAAAATATCTTCAGTTGAGATAATTAACCCACAAAATATATAACAATAAAAGGGAAAATAAAGTTACCTCAGACTAAGTTTAATGGCAGAGAGCACGCGTTCAGGATGGTTGTCGGTGCACCATAGCTTGGAGGTGATAAACACATCTGCACGGGACCCGATCAGACCGAGCCGCACGGCCTCAGTGATGGCCTCGCCCAAGGCACCCTCCGACCCATACCCAAATGCCGTGTCAAAGTGACGGTATCCGATCTTTATGGCCTCGATGATGACCGCTTTTGGCTTATCAGGATCAAACGACATGTCGAACGTGCCTAAGGCTAATATCGGCATGTCGTGGCCTGAGCTAAGGGTTTTAAAAGGGATTTTTGTACTAAGTTCTGAAGCCATCTGGGATATGATCTCTCTCTCTCTCTCTCTCTCTCTTGAAAAACTTGGCAGTGGCTGTCAAGGTCTCTCTTTATTTGAACTTGAGATTGATTGCTGGTGGGTGTTCCTGCTTTATATATAGACAAAAAGGTTAGAGTGAGGCTATGGTGCTATGCATAGCACCAATGGCTAGTGTACTACGGCTCAATATGGTACTTTTTAAAATCCTAACGGTCGATCCGACCGTTCAATGTGATATCCATATGAATATGTACTTGCAAACTAAATTTTATATTTTTTCGAATTTTTTTACTATTTTTTTAGATAGGTAGAAAAATCAGTGTTTTTTGAAAATTCTGGACCATCAAAATTCTACCTATCTGAAAAAATGGTAAAAAAATTCGAAAAAATATAAAATTTAGTTTGCAAGTACATATTCATATGGTTATCACATTGAACGGTCGGATCGACCGTTAGGATTTTAAAAAGTACCATATTGAGCCGTAGTACACTAGCCATCCGTGCTATGCATAGCACCATAGCCTCACTCAAAAGGTTACTAGCAGTACCTAGGAAGTCTTCTAGAGGATGTGTTAAACTTTGCAACATATTTCTAGAGTGATGAATTATGCATTAACACACTTGAAATTTGATTTATTTGCGATGCACTTTGGAGACCATAGTACTGAACAATATATTTATAATTCATAAAGTGGGACTTAAATACTGAACAATATATTTATTGAAGTATATTTTTATAAATGATAAAATGGGCCAATGGACTTGAATATTGAAGTATATTGTTATGCGTCAGTGACCCTCTACATACACAGTTATGTTACTAAGATGTCTCATAGGATCCCAAATTGTTGTTTTGTACCTGTCTCTAAGAGGGAGGCGTCAGCGGTGATGCACACCAAGAAGTACTAGTCAAAAGCAAGAGATTCAATCCACAATCAAACTTTTAGTTACATACAGCCTAATATGACCTTAATAGCATTCTTCTCAATTTGTGGAAGTTGCTGTTTAGACCGTAGTGACAAGATTCGCGAATTATATCCGAATTATATTCAAATAATTCGTTTTTTTTGTGATGCCGAATTGAACGCCGAATTATTCGGTTGACCAAATTTTGACCAAATTATACCTAAATAATTTGCGAATTTTACGAACGTTTTCCGAATTTCCCGAATTATTCGCGAATTTTTCCCATAACATTTTTTTTTGGTTGCTTCCTTGTAGGACTGAGATCTCTGATCCGGATTATTCCGATTCATTCCCGAATTATACCCGAATTATTTCTGAATCACGAATTTTTGACCTCGCCAAACCTTTCCCGAACAATTAAGTTGTCACTATGCTTTAGAGTGGTTGTTTTATGACTACTTTATGTAGTTTAATTTGTGGCATAAACACATAAATAAAGAATTTCAGTTTAGTTCTGAAAGAAGAGTTGCAGATTTAATTTTCCTTTATAATTAAGGAGTTTGAACTTTTTTAAGAACGAATTCATATATCATGATATGATTAAAACAACCCAGTTCAAGGCTATTTCAAATGTTAATTGAACTTTTGCCAGGCTCGAGTAAGCCTTAGTAATCTTGAGTTGCGCAATTAAGCATTGAAGTGGAACAAGAGAGACAGGAGCGGAGTCAGATTTTCAGACTATGAGGGCCAAACGTGAATGGAGGTCAAGCATATAAAATTTTCCTACTACGACTGAGAGTCAATTTCACACTATTCATAATATTTTACTTTAAACTATATTAAAATAAGGTATACATAAAAAAAATTCAAAATGAATGGGAGTCAATTGAACCCCATTCATTGAGGGTAGATTCGTCCTAGAAGACAGATGATTGATTTATAGAAGTATAAACGTTTACGGAATTTAATAATGTTGGGTTAATTATAATTCATTAACAACATACTGCTACAAAAACGTTAACCATACACGACTTATTATAACATGGATGTGAGAAAAATCCAAATAAACAGTGTGTAAAAATGCACTAAACCATAACACAAAGGTCATTTAAAATGAAATCGTGTAAGAAATTAAGGCACTTGTATTTGTCAACGGTTTATTATTAATAATCAAGACCTTCATACATGGTTAATTAATAATCAAGAAACTGTGTATGTTATGTCCTAATATTCAAACACGGATTTCTCACAAATACCGTGTAAGATTCATTCCTCAACTGAATTTGTTCAAAATTTGTATGTATGAGTCAATTTGTATAAATTTGTGTATTGAGTTCAATTGCATTCTTAATTTATAAATGTTATCAGATTAATTTATATATGTTTATGGCTAGAAAATTAACAGACATGCTAACTAGCACATTAATTATAAACATTTTATGAAAAAAAATATATACACAAATTAAATAACATAGAATATACAACAATACAAGCAACATATATAATTTAAAAATATATATCATACATGCATGAGAATATTAATATGTCCAAAACCGAGCAAAATATTTACATAGAATAGAGGTCCACAACGCTGGGCCCACATAACAAAGATAATCTGATAAGTTGCACTAAGCAACATGTGGGCCCAGTCTAGACCTCCTTATGTGGGCCCAGCGTTGTCCTTCAACTTGCTTGCCTTTTGTTTTATGTCAACTTTTCAGGAAACTTCTTATATCACGACAATTTTCCAATTTTATTGGGCTATTAAAGTGGAACAAAAAAAATCTAAGGATTCAATTCCTCTCCAAATAAAACAGAATTTGAATGTAATTCATATTTTTTTTTTTAAATAAAAATTCTATATGGTGGACACTTGGGATAGCTTCTGATTAAGGAGTTCAATGGTTTGGTGATTAATTTTTTTCAATTATTACATTTATAATTTTACGCATGTTAGTACAAAATTCGATCTCCGAAATTTCTAAAATATTAAACTTCTCATGGGTTCAGCTTTCAACATTATTGGTTGGAAAATTAGACAATCTCCTTTTTTATTTTATTTTTATTGCGCTAAGCCTGATATGTAGAGTGGAAAAAACGTATTGTGTCATTCCGTGACCAAGTTAATTTTTCACGTGTCGTATCGTGCCGCGAACAAGTTAATTTTTCACGTGTCGTGCCGTGTCATGACCAAAATGTCAAAGGGTGGTCACGACATGCAAATGGTCACGCCACCCGAGTCACGCCATGCCTAAACGTGCCATGACCATACGTGACTCGCGTGACCATTTAATTATAATTTAGGTTAGTTTATTCAAGATTTACCACTAAATCAATATCTAATGGTCCTAATTACACGTGACTCACGTGACTACATGCTGTGACTAAATTTTTCAAGTGTCATGCCGTGCTGTGCCAAAGTTTCAAAAGATAGACACGGCACACGAATGGTTACGGCACAGAACACGCGAGTCACGGCACGTAACTGACATGCGTGACGTACCGTTCCGTGACAGAACCGGCTCCGCCGTGCCATTTTCCCACTCTATTGATATGAATTTGGCATCAGCAATTGATCTCTACAAGAACAACACAAATCCTGTGACAAGTGAAAATCCATACAATTGTGTCTGAATCATCTGACAACCCTAAAACATCTGCAAAAGCAGCACTATGCTCCATCATAAACTAAACAATACAATATTTTCTCTAAATTGTTTTTTATAGTAAAGAATTGTTCACTAACTGGCAATTTTGCAAAAAAAAAAAAAGAAAAAGAAAAAAAAAAGACAGATCTAGTTATCTGAACTCTTTTCTTAGACAAACTCTATTACTCATCTTCGCAGGCTTGAAAACCCTCGGTTTTACCATCTCAACTCTGCTCTCAGTTGGAGAATACAAATGGAGCGGGGCAGCGCAAGGCATCACTTCATTGTTATTGTTTGGATAAAACAAATGCGTGATGTCTTCAAACAAATCGGACCAATCCGTCCTCTTTCTCTTTCTGTTCTTGATCAAGTTGTCGTTCATTGAAGAAGTCGAAGGAGGAGAAGAGGCAGGAGGAATGATATTTTCTTTGTCAAGAGAGAGGGAAGAGAGAGCAGACATGGTGGGTGGAGAGGTTGTTTTTAGGTTGGATTTGAGAGGGAAGGGGGAGTTTTCAATTTTCATCCATGGCTTGTTTGGATTTGAAACTTTGGATTTTGCGACTGGTGATTTGGGAAATAATTAATTTGAAATTTGGTTATAAGTGGAAATAGATTGGGTGCCAGCGCGGGGAAAGGAGTCAAAGGAGGGAAGTAGAAAAAAGTTACAATTGGGCCGATAAGCCCACAACACAATTGGGCCGGATCCTGGACAGAAATATTGATGCGTGATAAATTTGTTATCCCAATCTTCTTTTTCCTTTTATTTATTTAATTTTTTTATTTTGATGAGCAAGACTGGAATTGCTCATCAGAAGTTGTATGCAAAAGAAGAAGCATTGGAATCCAATAAACAAGTTTGAGATCAAAATAATTCCCAGTTATTACTTAAATAATATCTTATCAGACTGTACCATTCAATTGAACAATTTCTATATGCAGAAATTAATAATTTTGAAGCAACAAATAAAAAAAAAACCTGTTAAAAACTTTATTTTCACATATATATATATATAGCAACACTTCTTAAAAACATGTGTGAGAAATTTGATATCCCAACAAAGTTATCAAGACTTAATCTTCCACGTTATTAATATCGGCAAAGCCAACCGATGTTAAAGTTCCTTCTGAGGTGAGCATGAATTCTGTAGTGAACAACTTTTTTTGCGGGATCGAGCTGATCTTTGCGTGTTCTTCTTCGGTTAATTCCCAATCGAAGATTTCCAGATTCTGTATGAGCCTTTCTTTGTAGAAGCTCTTTACTACAATGCCTGCGCCTTGTTCCAGAATCCATCTCAGTGAAATCTACAAGATATAAAAATACAAGAAAATTACTAATTTGTTGTTTTTTCTTGGAATTAAGTAAAAAGAAAATCTCTTAGGAGACATTATATTCATTGGATAATTGACTATTAAAAATCTGATAATCTTCAAAGATTTTGTATACTGGTAAAACTTTTGCTGCTAGTGAATAATAAGAGCAGTGAGCACCTGTGCAATACTTTTGCCTTTGGCATTTGCTATTTCTTTGAGCACATCAGATGTTAAAACTGCATTAGAGATGGATTTCATTTGGCCGCCCAAAGGAGAGTATGCAGTGATAGTTATTCCTTTCTTTGTACAATATTCTTTTAATTTCTGTTGCTGCCATGCTGGATTCATCTCAACCTGAATAAAAATCAGAAGACTTAGTTATTATTTAGTTATCCTTGAACAAAAACAACTCTATAAGAAAAATTAAAAGGGAAAAACCATCCCCACACACATAATCATTTTTACCTTATTAATAATAAACTTGCAAAATTATTTAAATTACTTGGTTAACAGCAGGAGGTATCTTAGCAAACTGAAGCAGCTCCTCAAGCTTCTTTGTTGTAAAATTGCTCACTCCAATGGACCTTGTCAGACCCAGTTTTTGGCACTCTTCCATGGCCTCCCACACACCTTTTAGATCCAGGGGCATCACTTCATCCCGCTTCAGCGGGAAGGTTTTCGGCCCCGGTTTCATACTTATTGGCCAGTGGATCAGATACAAATCCAGGTACTCCATTTTTAGATTGCTTTATGTTGCCAAATGAATTGAGAATATGATTAATAAGCATAAACTGGAAAGTGTTTATGTACGAAAAATTAGCAAAAGTCATAATTGTGTGGCAACAAGTTGTATCTATTATTAGTATATACCAAAAAAAAATTCTTTTGTGATTATTAAAATTTTAAGCTAAAAGCAAAAGACTATCAAAACTGTCTTATTTTAAAAAAAAAATAATGGAAAGAATACTAACAACAATGATTCAAGTACTCAACAGCATGACAGGATATATAATAGTGCACAAATTCAAATTAAGTTTCTTCAGTGGAGATAATTAGCCCATCATCATGGTTCTGAAACTCGGAATCGAAATCGGAATTGGAATCGGAATCGGATTCTTGACCGTAGAATCGGAATTGGATGAATCGGCCGGAATCGGCCGAGTTGACTCGGTGACTCGGATTTTTTTGCGAGAAGCTTATTTTGTAGCCAAATAATAATAAAAAGTTGGTAAAAAAATAATTTGTAGAAAAACTATGTTAAAACAAAATAATTTGTCGGAAACTCAGATTTTTTTACCAGAAGCTTATTTTTGTACTAAAAAATATAAGAAATAATTGATAAAAAATAATTTGTCAACAATTTATGTTTAAACAAACAATTACACTCAAATAATCCATTATACAATAGAATAACAATTAAAAACACACTCTTTCACTGTTTCATTCTATGTCGAGCTAGCTTATTATAATAAAAATGGAGATATTCCACTCAAAAAAAAAAATAGAGATATTGTTGACCAGCATTTAAAAAACAAAAGACATTGGAGACTTAAATAAAGAATTGTGTTAACATATTCAGAATATAATTATATTTTAGAATATAAAAATGATGCTTTAGAGTGTGGTCAACCCGTGATTAAAAAAGTATACTTTAATAATATTAAGTACAACTACAGAGTCCATTTTTTTTATTTACTATAGACAAGAGCTCAACCCACGTTATTCTACGGTTGAGGGCCTCATCGTAGTATTGAATTAAATCGGTCAGTATTTTAATAAGGGGCCCCTTCTTCAGTGAGAGAAATTAAATGGAATGCTGCCCTTTCTCCTTTCTTCTCTACTCCGTCGTTTCACTTGCCAAAATCAAATTACCCCAAATCACTCTGGTCGTGACAAAAATGTCTTCGCTTCTTCTGAAATTACTCGCTCCAGACGTCAAGAATCGGTTCATGGAAGAAGAATCTGTAAAGAATCGCACCGTCTCCCAACTCTTAAGGCAAAACAGTTCCTCTCTCTCTCAGTACCAGTACAATGATGCTTAGCAGAGACCAGACTCGGGTTGACTCGGCCGAGTCAAATACTGTTCATCCGAGTTTTGCTCAAAAAATCGAATGGGCGCAAGACTCGGACAAAACTCGGATCGGACATGGCCGAGTCCGAGTTGACTCGGAATCGGCCGAGTTTCCAAACCATGCCCATAATCATGTGACAACAAAAGGGAAAAGAAAGTTAATTACCTGAGACTAGTTTTAATGGCAGAAAGTACATTTTCGGGATGGTTGTCGTTACACCATATCTTGGAGGTGATAAACACATCCGCACGCGACCCGATCAGACCGAGCCGCACGGCCTCAACAATGGCGTCACCCAAGGCACCCTCCGATCCGTACAGAGATGCCGTGTCGAAGTGGCGGTATCCGATCTTGATCGCCTCTATAATGGCTGCTATTGCCTTATCAGGATCGAACGAGGACTCGGCCGTGCCTAAGGCTACGACCGGCATCTCGTGGCCTGAGCTAAGGGTTTTTAAAGGGATTTTGGTAATGGTTTCTAATGCCATCTCTCTCTCTCTCAATTTGAACTTGAGTTTGCTAATGGTTGTTCCTGCTTTATATATATAGAGAACAAAAAAAAGTTAGTGGGTAGTAATACCTTGGAAGACTCCTAGAGGAAATGATAAAACTATGCAACAGATTTTCTAGGAAATAATGTGGTGAATCATGCACTAATACTTCTGAAAATTTATTTGTTTGCCATTCACTTTGGAGACCGTAGTGCTGAAAAATGCAAATTATTCGAAGTCTGCCAAATCATGCTTGGTTTTACAATTGATAAAATGAACCTTAAATATTGAAGTATATGTGTATGCGTTATTGACCCGCTACAATTTGAAGTTATTAAGATGTTTTCATAAGATCCCAACTTATTGGTTAATCTTTATTGACTTCTCCTAGTTTCTAGGAAGTGGGAGACGTCAGCTGTGACGCACACCAAGGCAGCTTCTCAGATATCAATATAGAATTTTTTTTAAAATCATAATTAGAAAAAACAAAGTTAGCAAACCAACATGATTTTTTCGTTTTTTACAAAAATCATAAGAACCGAGATATCAATTCGTTTCTAAATTTTTTTTTTCTTTGTAACCGAATTGGCATTTTGGTTTCAAGTTTTTTTTTCTCTTGGAACCGAATTAGTATTTCGGTTCCACCCCCTTTTCACAGTTTTTCCGCAGCGCAGAAACCGTGTAGCTTTTGGTGTAATGCCTTGGACCTGAATTGAGATTTCGGTTCCCCTTAAATTTTTTTTTTTTAAGACAAATAACTAAAATGATTAAATATAATACTAAAAATCAAATTTTTTTTCCTTTGTCAAATTACCTTTTTATAGCATATTTTTACTAAAATGCTATAAATTACTTGAAATTATATTAATTTATGCTGAATTACACTAAATTATATGAAATTACAATAATTATGTAGAATTAAGCTAAAATACGGTAAACTACGCTAAATTACGTACGAATAGGGATGATATCTTCACTGAGAAGGCGAAAAACGACGATGAAACTTCAAACGGCCATAAAACGGCGCTTGAGTGTCCAATTTCAGCAAATGACCACTTTTCGGAAAGCTTGTGAAAATGCGCATGCGTCCGAACTAGCTTTGCTAGATTTCTAAATTTAGAATCACCAAAAAATAAAGGGAAGAGCCTCAAAACTTCAGTTGAAGTTTCCGATTAAGATTTTCATTTCTATTCTCCAATCTACGTAGCTCAGTAAATTAGTTATGTAATGAACTTGTAGCATACCAATTTTTATTATTTTTGAAATTTTTTTTACTATTTTTTATAATTTATGAAAGATGTCACAAAATAGGCCCCATTTATACGTAATTTAGCGTAATTTACCGTATTTTAGCATAATTCTGCATAATTATTGTAATTTCAAGTAATTTAGTGTAATTCAGCATAAATTAATATAATAATATAATTTCAAGTAATTTATAGTAGTATAAATATGCTATAAAAAAAGTAATTTAACAAAGGGAAATTTTTTTTTGATTTTTTAGTATTATATTTCATCATTTTAGTTATTTGTCTCTAAAAAAAAAAATTAATGGGAACCGAAATCTCAATTTGGGTCCAAGGCATTACACCAAAAGCTGCACGGTTTCTGCGCTGCGGAAAAACTGTGAAAAGGGGGTGGAACCGAAATGCCAATTCGGTTCCAAGGGAAAAAAAAAACTTGAAACCGAATTGGCATCTCGGTTTATGATTTTTGTAAAAAACTATTACTGAAGTAATCATGTTGGTTTGCTAACTTTCTTTTTTCTAATTATGGTTTTTAAAAAAAATTCTCAAATATATGTTAAAAATAAAAACATGTTCGTCGAACGCAGATGATTGGTTGATAGAATCATTAACGTTTACATAATATAAATAACTAGCTAATAGTGAATAAAAAATTATACGGTGTACTGTTCGACGAACATGTCAGAATTAATGACCATCTGGCATGTTTATCACATAATACGATTTGTGTGTCAATTTTTCTTTTCTCTCTTTGACTTACTCTAGTGCTATCGCCATGTGCTCAAAGTTTTTGTACCGGATTTGTATAGCCTTTTGTGTAGCGAATAATGTTTTTGGAAGGAATTGCATCTTTTTATTTTTATTAATTAAAAGTGACTACATGTATCTATATATATATTTTTTTTTTCAAAAGTGCATGAACTATCCCAATTTATCATTCCAGGATGCTCTGATTACCATGGATCACGAGGTCGTACGGTCCAATGTCTGATATGGGCCGTGTCGTTCTAACATCAGTTTAAATTTATGGGGCAATTTACAATTTTAATTTCCGCACAAATATCAATTCGGATCGAACAATTCAGACCAGAATTTAAATCGAATTTGGTATGAGATAAATTGGATACACCCCTCCCACATATCAGATTTACTGACTCACTACACTAGAGGTTACATAGTTCTATAGTTCATGGAAGGAATCTTTATTTATTTAAATTTTTATTTTTATTTTTGTTTGCGTTCAAGTATAAATTCTTGATGTAGAGTATCCGACCAAAGTAGATTCATTTATCCGGTACACACAAGAATGATCCATGAGTTAATAGGGACAATTTAGTCAAAAATATATTAAGAAATTTAATTCCTTATCTTTGCGGATAAGAAAGGATAACACAAATTAAAGTTACTTAATTTTTTCTTATATATAAGTGATTATATATGATACTAGTATTATGCCGTGCGTTACAATGAAGACATCACTACAAGAATATGCATTTTCATATTTATTCTCCTTCTCAAATATAAGTTCCTTATTCTTATTTAATTACAGTTTTTTTATTATGATTTGTAACAGTAAGCTTGTTTATTTTAGAATCACTAAGTGCTCAGCTGTTTGCCCCACAAAACTTAGTATAAAGCCATGATGCCTCCATTTATTACTGTAGACACTACCTACACATAAATCTTCTCCTCAATTTATATATTTCTATTTGGTACATTAAACAAACAAATAATAATTGCATGTATTGAAAGTTAAATGACACAGAGTCACAATAAAACCCCTCGCATTATCGATTATACGAAACAATCTTGCAATAATAGTAGCAAAAGTTGCTAGTATTTATTGTTACCAGTCATAATCACACTCGATATATGGATATGATAATAGGTAGTTTAGGCAAATTTTCGTAAATATATTTTTTTAAAACGAATCTTTCTAAGTATAGAAAAAGAACAACAATGTCAACAAAACTTCCTGCTGCTCTGTGCTTCTATGAATTTTTCTTGGTTTTATTGGAGGGCTTCTATGATTTTCAAAGGATCGTGGATTAGATCTGTATACAAACAAAATTGAAAATATATTTTAGATTTCCCACGGCAACATGTAAGAGAAATAAGAAAATTAGGAAAAAAAATCAATTCGTTGTGATCCATATAGAAACGCAGAAGAAGTTTGGAAATAAAGAAATAAAAAAACAGAAAGTGGAGTCTACTCCATTGAAGATGGAGGAATAAGGAAACTAAAAAAAATAAGGAAACAGAAAAATATATCGCTAAATTTCGGACTCTACTCAATTTTAATTGTAACATATCGTGTGGCAGTACGTGTGGTGAGTATGTTTTTAACTAAATTTAGACTTCTATACATAAAACATATGTATTTAATCAAAAGAAGACATATTATGTGATTGGAGGGCTGAGATTAAATCCGAAATTTCATCTTTCAATCGTAGCCGTTGGCGAATCGAACACTCAACGTGCTTAATAATGGAATGGATATAGAGTAAAACTAGGGTGTTCCTAAGCTCACCGAGGCCTCTCGTGAGCTCAACTCTAAAACCTATCGAATTGACTTCAAACGACATTTCTGAACAGTTAAATGTTCAATCTATATTAAAAGTGCTTGGAGACCAAATTTTACATTTTTTGGAATTTTTTTACTATTTATTAAGCCGGTTTGAAAACCGCTGTTTTCCAATTATGCAGAATTTTAATAAAAACAACGGTATTCAAACCAGCTTAATAAATAGTAAAAAAATTCAAAAAAATGTAAAATTTGGTCTCCAAGCACATTTTAATATAGATTGAACATCTAACGATTTGAAAATGTCGTTTGAAGTCAATTCGATAGGTTTTAAAGTTGAGCTCACGAGAGGCTTGGTGAGCTTAGGAACACCCTAGTTCTACTCATGGAGATATGCACCAAAAATCCCAATGGAGGAACCCAATCCTATTTGCGCCACCGGTTTCACTAAGGATAATATAAATTAGTCAAAATCAGCTTTTTAACTATGTTTATATAAATTCCGGTATGTACATGTGGCACGTGCTACTTATATAATAGTGTATATCAAAGATATGATCGTATAATTGTATACAAAATTCTTTTACTTGTATATTCAATCTTTTTACAATTATCAAAGATATGATCGTATAACTGTCAAGGATTGTTATTTTGGGCCTTAATGAAGCCATTTGAAATTTTGGGCCATATTGTGGGCCTTAATTACATCTATTAAACCGCTCGAAATTACAAAATATATAGTGCTTTGCTATTAAGACAGAATACATCCCAATCCCGTTGAATTCGTATCCTCTGTATTAACTCAAAAAAAAAAAAATCTTTTGAGTTAATGCATCTGGACTGTCCGATATACTTTAAAATCCGTGCATACTAGATCTACACTAATATTGAAGGATCCCATGTTTTATAGGCAGGAGCCGAATTAACTCTGTTTAAAATTAGACGGCCGAGATGCATTAACTCAAAATATGCTCTTTTGAGTTAATGCAGACGATGCAGACTCAATCCCGTTTAGGCATAACTTGTGGTAGACAAATCATAAAAGCTCCGAGAGTGAGACTTAAATCAGTTCGTACTATGATTTTATATTTTTAATTCATACTTGAAAATGTTCAACATGATTTTCATATGAAAATATATATACTTCGTGGTTAAATTTTATATTTTTATTTTTTTTACTATTTTTAAATAAATACAAAATCACTACATTCAAATGGTCCAAAATCTTTAGAACAAATGATTTTCTACCTATAAAAAAATAGAGTAAAAAAAATCAATAAAATGTAAAATTTGATCTCCAAGTACTATTTTAATATATAGATCATGTTAAGTGATTCAGATCGACAGTTTGAACTTTAAAAACTAAAATATTGATCCGTAATACAGACATATGTGCACTATGCATAGTATTATAGCCTCACTCAAGTTCCCAAATTACTCGAACTACAAAATTGCAAAAGGTTTTACAAAAATCAAATATTTGTGTGCATCACTGTGGTACCACATTTACTAGTAGATAAGCTAAATTAACTAATGTATTTTTCTTTAAAACGAAATTATTTTTAAATCAGGGTGCCAACCAAAAAAAAATTAACTATTTTTTCCTTTATATTTTATAATTTACACCTATAAGTTTTGTAAGTGTTCGTACTTTTCTGTTTTTCTCATAAAATAAAATTACATGACAATAATATTTGTTCTAGGCCAAAAGGTAATGAAAAAGAATAAATATTCTAGGTTTATTATGTTCATATAAAAAAGTAAATTTACCACCCATCCCAAAACCATATACAATTTAGATTTTTTTTTAAATGTGCATGTGGCAATCATTAATATTTACTATTAATTAATTACACACGAGAAAAATTTAAGAAAAAAAATGCAACACAAGAGCAGTATGAAAATATTACTCATACAAATAACATAGTTGAATTTTAAAATAAAAACGAAAATATTATTGGAACGGTCATAAAATATATTCAATACTAAATATATTTAAATCAGAAAAGCAATCAAGCATTATGAAGATAAATTGGCATAATCCAAAATCCATATATTAAATCATAAAGTTCCCCTGAAATTTGAAATTTCTAAAGTAAAATATTAAGGAGATAAATGGAGAATATATATGCGAGATATAGCTTTTAATCTAGTAACAAAGATAATATTTTCACAAATTCATAACCGGATAAAAAAATTCCTTTTGAATATTAAATAAATTTAGCAGCTTGATTTTCAAACTTCACTAAAAAAAAACCCCTAAATCCGGATTTTCTTGGCAAAAGAGAGCTTTCCATAAAATAAAAATAAAAATTCAGATTCCCTAGTTAACTGAAATTTTGAGTTTGGATTCAGACTGCACGACAATGGGGTTGGGTCCCTACCTTGCAGTGAGCTAGTGTTTTGCAAATACCCCCACGGGTCAGATCCAAGCCTGCCCGCCCGGGACCCGTGCCCGCCCTACCCGTGCCCGTGCACGGGTTTTGCACGGGTTCACGGGTTAAACGGGTACGGGTTGAGAAGGGCCGGGTAAGGATTTTTTTAAAATTTACCCGTGATACCCGTACCGTTTCAAACCCGTACCCGCCCGTACCGACCCGTGGACCCGTATTACCCGTACCCGTACCCGCAAACCCGTGCCCGCCTACCCGTAGACCCGTGCCCGCCTACCCGTACCCGAACCCGAACCAGAACCCCTGTACTCTTTTTTTTTTTTTTTTTTTGAAATTCGAATTTGTTTTCCCCCCAAGTCCCCAGCCCCCCCTGCCCCCTCCCCCCGGACCCCTACCCCTCCAGCCCCCCCCCTCCCACCCTCCCACCCGGACCCCTACCCCTTCCTCTTTTATGTTTTTTTTTTTTTTTTTTTTAGTTTTGTTTTGAAATTTCAAATTATACCCCCCCCCCCCCCCCCCCTCAAACAAAACTCTTTAAATACAACCCCATCCCTCACAAATTTTCACATCCCAATCTCAATATTTTCATCTCTCATTCTCTCAATCTCAATCTCAATATTTTCATTATTCTCAATTTTAATTTTGTTGTTAAAAAAATATATATTTGTAAATTTAATTCATTCTACGAATACGCAACGGAATTACGAAGGTATTGAAATTACGAAGTTCGTCACCTCCCGCAAAATTTTCCCGCGAGATTTAAATGTTAGATTTATTTCATGTTAGATTAAATTTTGTTAAATTGAAATATAGAATGTTAAATTTATAGTTTGTTTCAATTAGTTTAACTTAAATTAGTTTTTGTTAGATTTTGTATAGAATATTAGTATTAAAATTGAATGTTAGATTTTTTTTTTGTAGAGTAATTATATTTGTTTTTCCTAGAGTAATTTAAAATTTAAGCTATTAGATTTATTTTTGAATAGGTTAGATTTAATTTTTGAAATTCGGATTTATTTTTAATAGGTTAAATAAGTATGTTAGATTTATTTTTTGAATATGTTAAGTAATTTGCATTTATTTTTGAATAGTTTGATTTTATTTTTCAAATTCGGATTTATTTTTAATAGGTTAAATAAGTATGTTATATTTATTTTTTGAATATGTTAAGTAATTAGATTTATGTTTGAATAGGTTAGATTTTATTTTTGAAATTCGGATTTATTTTTAATAGGTTAAATAAGTATGTTATATTTATTTTTGAATATGTTAAGTAATTTGCATTTATTTTTGAATAGGTTAGATTTTATTTTTCAAATTCGGATTTATTTTTAATAGGTTAAATAAGTATGTTATATTTATTTTTTTAGTATGTTAAGTAATTAGATTTATGTTTGAATAGGTTAGATTTTATTTTTGAAATTCGGATTTATTTTTAATAGGTTAAATAAGTATGTTATATTTATTTTTTGAATATGTTAAGTTATTAGATTTATTTTTGAATAGGTTAGATTTTATTTTTTAAATTCGGATTTATTTTTAATAGGCTAAATAAGTATGTTATATTTAGTTTTTGAATATGTTAAGTTATTAGATTTATTTTTGAATAGGTTAGATTTTATTTTTCAAATTCGGATTTATTTTTAATAGGTTAAATAAGTATGTTAGATTTATTTTTTGAATATGCCAAGTAATTAGATTTATTTTTGAATAGGTTAGATTTAATTTTTGAAATTCGGATTTATTTTTAATAGGTTAAATAAGTATGTTAGATTTATTTTTTGAATATGTTAAGTAATTTGCATTTATTTTTGAATAGGTTAGATTTAATTTTTGAAATTCGGATTTATTTTTAATAGGTTAAATAAGTATGTTATATTTATTTTTTGAATATGTTAAGTAATTTGCATTTATTTTTGAATATGTTAGATTTTATTTTTCAAATTCGGATTTATTTTTAATAGGTTGAATAAGTATGTTATATTTATTTTTTGCTCAAAAATCTCTACCAAATTTTCAAGGTGTATCGTGGCTTGGAAGTAGCTGAAAGCAATGACCCCTCTCTCACGCCGATCGTATATGCCATGAAACAAAAATTCCTAAAATATTGGGAAGATGTACCCCTCCTGGCCATTATCGCAAGCTGCGACCAATGGTATATGAATGCTACCTTCTAGATAGGTAGTGTCGGTATAAATTTCTAACCTCTTTTAATCTTTATGGTTATTCTTTAAATCATTAATTTCTAAACATTTCAATTAGTTTTTAAATTATTCATTTTAAAGAAGAACTACTAACAAAAAAAAAGTTAGAACTCCGCCTATGTTATTTTACATAGCCGGTCCCAAGCCCGGAATAAAGGAGGAGGGTAACTTTTATTTTTTAATCTATTGTTTTCAAATAATTCATTATTATTTTTAAAGTAACTGATTTAAGAAATTTTTGATTTATATTTTATTGTTTTAAAGTAATTGATTTAAAATATTTTAAAGTAATTGATTTAAGAAATTTTTAATTTATATTTTATTGTTCAAAATTTAAAGTAATTGATTTAAGCAATATTGTTTTAAAATAATTCGTAACTTTGATTTTGATTTTAGTATCACAAAAATTATTGAGTTTATGCAATCATGTTAAATGAATTTTGATTTGTATTTTATTGGTTTAAAAAGAAAACAAAAACAAAAACAGAAAAAAAAAAAACAGCAGCAGCCAGCAGAGCAGCCTAAAAAACAGAAAAAAAAACAGCAGACTAAAAAAAAAAAAAAAAAAAATACCCGCCCGGACCAGACCCGTTCTACCCGGACCTAAACCCGCTTACCCGTGACCCGTGTTGCCCGTGACCCGTGTTGCCCGTGACCCGTGTTACCCGTGACCCGTGTTGCCCGGGGGGTTTGAGAGGGGCCGGGTAGGATTTTTCAAAAAAATACCCGTGCTAACCCGTCCCGTGTCGCCCGTGACCCGCGTTGCCCGTGACCCGTCCCGGGTTTTGCCCGTGCCCGCCCGCCCGTGCCCGTTTGCAAAACACTACAGTGAGCTACGCGGTTTCTCATGAGTCTGCATCGTCTGTATTAACTCTACTCATTTGAGTTAATGTATTTGGGTCGTCTGATTTTAAACAGAACCAATTCAGCTACCGCTTATAATACGGGGGCTTTTAATATTTGTACCGATGAAAAACAGATTGGACGGTCCAGATGCATTAACTCAAAAGAATCCTTTTTGAGTTAATGCAGAGGATACGAATTCGTTTCTGGTAGGATTTGCTGCAGCACACGTTATGTTGCACATTTGGCTGTTACTGTTTAATACCTGTTACTAATTATTATTTAAATAAAACCCGCTGCACATATGGCTGCATGAAATCGGACAGAAAATTTTGACAGAAACTTTTTGGGAGATCTAGCTAACCAGATTGAATAAATAGCACGAATCTCGATGGAGATGAAAAGTAGAGGCAGGCGGCAGGCCACATGTTAGGTGTATAGATTAGGTTCAAGTCCGCCTTTTGCAGTGGATTTAATTGTATCTTGACGTAAATATTTACAAATTACATTAAATTTACAAGAACGATTAAATTTGGAAGAACGAGATAAAATATATATTTTTCGGATGATAAAATTCATCTGTGATAAAATTCAACAACAGATGAGCGAACGTTATATTATAAAAGAGGAGGGATCAAATTACATTCTTTTTTTTTACACACTTTGACACCTATCATTTTCAAAGTCCAAATAGTCGATCCAAACCGTTCAACATAATGGATATATTAAAATGTGCTTGGAGATCAAATTTTACATTTTTTTGAATTTTTTTACTATTTATTAAGATGGTTACAAAATCGTTGTTTTCAGACCATTGAAAAACAGCGATTTTGTAACCATCTTAATAAATAAAATTAAAAAAAAATGTAAAATTTGATCTCCAAGTACATTTTAATATGGTGATCATGTTGAACGGTTCGATCGACTGTTTGGATTTTGAAATCGCAAAATAACCTATAAAAAAACGGTGTCATGATGTGTCACCAAAAAAGGTATAATTGGATCCCTCCTCATTATAAAATTAGGTAACATTATATACAAATGTTTTGTGGGAATTTTGTAAGAGTGAATCTATGCTACTATGCATAGCACTGATTAGTCCGTACTACGGAGCTATATTTCATTTTGAAAATTCTAAGGTCGATCCGAATCGTTCAACGTGATCCCCACATGAATATGTACTAGCAGACTAAATTTTATATATTTCTTCGAATTTTTTTACTATATTTTAAGATAGGTAGAAAATCACATGATTTGAAAATTCTGAACCATCCAAAAAAAATGATTTTTTACCTATCTAAAAAAATAGTAAAAAAATTCTATAAAATAGAAAATTTAGCCCACAAGTATATTCTTATATGGAAATCATATTGAATGGTTCAGATCGATTGTTAGGATTTTGAAAACGAAAATATTGATTTGTAGTACGGACCAATCCGTACTATGCATAGTACAGTAGACTCACTCAAAATTTAATTATTTTAAATCTTCCAAGAAAAAGAAGAACCAATATGTGAAGAAGATTTTTTGCTACCACATCAAGTTGAGAAACTGGACCTCATTTTTTTTTTAAAAATTCAAAAATAATTAAATTTTGTCTAATTAAAATTTTCTTATATTTGCATAGTATAAATTTAACTGATCAAATCATCCAATCAACCAAATTACAAATCGTTCATAATTCGAGTGATTTTTATTAAACGGAATTTTTATGTAAAATTTATTTTATAGCAAATCACAAACTACCAATTTCTTTATATTAGTATAATTCTGATATAATATTCTATATCATTTTGATTCATTAAATTTGTTTGCTTTACTTGATTTATAAATGTCAAAATTGAATCTATTGAATCGTTCTTTAGGAAAAAATAATAGATTTCTTCTATTATATTAGCCCAGAGATATTATTTATATATTTTTTATCTTCTAATAATTGGATATAATTTATTACTTTATTTGATGATGAAGAAAATAATTTTGAGGTCAATATATACCTTGCAACAAAAATTAAATCTATTCAATCATTTATCGATTTTATTATTATTTATATATATTCAAATACATGATGTGCTTCTATTTATATTGCCTTCTAATTAATTAGCTTAGTTCTTAAGATTCAATAATTGATCTTTCTAGGTGAGACTGTTTAGATCCGAACCGTCCGATCAAACTCCACACGAATATTAAAGATGCTCGTGCATTACACCATGCACATAATTATCCTGGATTCTGATCGGACGGTCCGGATCATCTAAACAACAATGTTTTGTTACCTTAGAGGATATATTTATGTTCCCTTCTTAATTAGCTTGTTTCTTAAGATACCAAATCACCAATAATTGATCTTTATAATTGGGACTAGAAAGTTCCAAGGATGCCATATTTGACATCCTACCAATCAATATCTAAATAAAAAAAATTCTCCCATCAATCTCTTTCTGGCCTACTCTCCTTTATCCCCTTGTTATCATTCACTAGCTAGCTGAGAAACAGAGAGATGACAACTACTGAGATGATCCCAAAACTGATACTGAACAACGGTCATGTGATGCCGGTGGTGGGCATGGGGACTGCTGAGTTCCCGAGCATACCGGAGAAGATGAAATCGGCGTATCTGGATGCAATTGCGATTGGGTACCGCCACTTCGACACTGCCTCTCTGTACCAGACAGAGCAACCGCTAGGAGAGGCCATACAGGAGGCCATAAAACTCGGCCTCATAGGATCACGCGAGGAGCTGTTCATCACTTCCAAGCTCTGGTGTACAGAGAACCACCCGGACCTTGTTCTTCCTTCCATTCAATCCAGTCTCAGGTGAGTTCAAAGATCAAAGAAATTAAGATCAATTATCTGATTCTGTGGTACAAAACTTGAACACCCAATCTGATTAAGTGATACATGATTACATATGTAGTTTCATACCACTATCATATTGCTTAATTTTTTTTAATCATTTCATCTCAATTGCAATGGAGAATCACAAGTAGAAATCTGAATTCTCAATTTGCTAATTCTTTTCTTGCCTTGCTCCATAGGAATCTGAAAACCGATTACCTCGATTTGTACCTAATCCACTTGCCGATGAGTGTGAAGCCCGGAGTGCGTGAATTCCCTATCAAACGAGAGGATGTGGTACCACTAGACCTGAAGGGTGTATGGGAAGTAATGGAAGAGTGCCAAAGGTTGGGTTTAACAAAGGCCATTGGAGTGAGCAATTTCAATACCAGAAAGCTAGAAGAACTACTTTCATTTGCTAAGATACCTCCTGCTGTTAACCAGGTATACAATGCAAAAATTTACAGTCTTGGGCTAATTATAGTAAATGAGGTTAATTTAATTATGGGTATTAATTAATACAGGTTGAGATGAACACATCATGGCAGCAACAGAAATTAAAGAAATACTGTGCAAACAAGGGGATTTGTATAACTGGGTACTCTCCATTGGGAGGCCAGGGGGGCCAAAAGTTGGTTGGTATTAATCCAGTATTGACATGTGATGTGCTCAAAGAAATAGCTGATGCTAAAGGAAAAACCATTGCACAGGTAATTTTCTGTTCTGTCTATTAATATAGAGAACGGAATAGGTTCGTGGGTAGGGGTGTTCAAATGGTTCGGTTTATTTGGTTTTGAACCGAACTGAAAAATTTCATTTTAAATAGTTCGGTTCGGTTGATTTTATAAATTAATTCGGTTTAAATGATTTGGTTCGGTTTTAATTTCTCAAAACCAACTAAACCGAACCAACTAGTTTTATAATACCTTCAGACTCTCAGCCGATTTTTTTTTTTAAACCAAATCCCTGTTGAGTTGCTCCCCACTCTCTTTCTCCTTCCCCACCTAACCATAGTGACAACTTAATTGTTCGGGAAAGGTTCGGCGAGGTCAAAAATTCGTGATTCGGGAATAATTCGGGTATAATTCGGAAATGATTCGGAATAATCCGGATCAGAGATCTCAGTCCTACAAGAAAGCAAAAAAAAAAAAAACCAAAAAAAAAATTTTCTGAGAAAAATTCGGAAAAAATTCGTTAATAATTCGTAAAATTCGCGAATTATTCGAGTATAATTCGGTCAAAGTTCGGTCAACCGAATAATTCGGCGTTCGGTTCGGCATCACCAAAAAAATGAATTATTCGGATATAATTCGGGTATTATACGCGAATCTTGTCACTATGCACCTAACTAGCTTCGCTCCCCACCTTTGTTTACAACGTTCACCTCTCTCTCACTTTTCCCTTTGACTTTTTTTTTTTTTTGAATCGATTTTTCCTATGACTTATTGCTTCTCTTTCAAATGTCTCTCCTTTCTTCAATTCTCATCCAATTTTTTTTTTTTATTGAATTATGGTGCGATTTTGTTTCTTGACCGCTGATTCTCCTTTTCCCTTTCTTGTTTTTTTGAATGTGATGGGTTTCCTATGTTTGATTGATTAGAGAGATCAAGACGGTAAGCAGAGAGTTACAGTTGCCCTAGATATTTTATGCTTGATTTTGTGAAAAATTTCAAGGAATTTTGGTGTTTCTTCTTCTCTTGTGCCTTATTTCGGTTCAACCGAACAAACCGAAATTTGGTTCGGTTCTTATTCGGTTGATAGGTTTAAACTGTTCAGTTCGGTTTTATTTTTGAAAACCGAAAAAAGTTTGGTTTGACTATTTTAGTTCGGTTTCAACCGAACCAACCGTTTCACCACCCTTATTCGTGGGATCAAACCTATTTTTGGGTCCGATGGGTTCCAGGACCGATCAATCCGCTTTAAGATCTATGCTCACGAAAATTGACACGAGCGCACACAAATATTAAAGAGGAGCACACGAATCTTAAAGCAGATCGGACAGTCTTGGAGGCCATCGCACTGGTCTCATGCCAATCAGACCTACTACATAGTGTAAATAAAGGAGATTAGAAGCATTTGTTACACAATTATGGCACCAGTGTGCTCAGTACACCATATGATATGATCTTGATTGTAATTTTCAGATGCTGCTGACAAAATTCATCAGGCAAATGTACAATTTCTCTCAATAACCTTGCTTCAACATTTCTCAGTACTAATTAATATGTTAAATTTGCAGATTGCACTGAGATGGCTGGTGGAGCAAGGAGTGAGCATGGTTGTAAAGAGCTTCAACAAGGAAAGGCTTCAACAAAACTTGGAAATCTTCGACTGGGAATTGACCGAAGAAGAACGAGAGAAGATCAGCAAAATTCCACAGAAAAACAGAGTCAGTGTAGATTTCATGCTCGCCAAAGAAGGATCATTAAATTCAATCGACATTTCCAATATAGAGATCACTGAGGTGTGAAGTTTTGTCTGACTAAGCCGAGTTAACTCAGAATTGATCGATTTTCAGAGCTATGGGGATAACGATTTGATTCTTCTAGAATAACAATGTCGTTTAAAGAGTCTCATTCAAGTATTTCTTAATAATGATAATAATAAAAATAACAAAAATAATAATAACAATTATTATTATTATTATTATTATTATTATTATTATTATTATTATTATTATTATTATGATGATGATGATGATGATGAGACATGAAATAAGTCAGCTGACCTCTCTAACTTACTCTTTCTTATGTCATTACTTCAACTTATTTTATCAGAGTATGTTTGATTGCAAAATAAAAATAGCTAGAATAACTAAATTAAGAATAACTATTGTTTTAGTAGTTCCTACCATGCTTTTAAAAATATATATATATATATCTCTATTGTTTGTCTCAAAATTCTTAGGAATAGCCTATTCTAATAAGACAAAAAGTTTGGATTTACTATTTTAGCTATTCTAATCTAACCAAATACTGAATTGGCTATTACGAATAGTCTAACTTCAAAAATAGTCTATTCTCAATCCATCCAAACATATCCCCATAGTTTATCTATGTTTACTTATAAGGAAGGAATAAACTTCTTATTTCTCACTATAAATCACGATTAAACATGACCTTTATGTTTAGAGGTTGCGTTCATTAAGGTAGTTATTCACCCATTACATAAATAGACTATCAGAACAAAACAAAACAAAATTATTATTATTTTAAAATAATCACACGATTGAATCGTTTATTAAAGAGTTTTAGTTTAAATCAAATAAACAAACCATTTGAAGGTCTAATTTTCACATGTTCACCTGAAAGTAACTCAAATTTTGAATTTAGATTCGAACTGTATGATTTATTTTGACACAAATATTAAAGGAGCTCCATGCATTCTACCTCAAATTGAATTAGTCCGATCAGATGGTTCAGATACAAATTCAAAATTGAGTTCTAATAAGACGTTTCAGATATAAATTCAAAATTTGAGTTACTTTAAAGCAAAAAAAGAAAAAAAAATTGAGTAACTTCAGAGTATTCGGACTCGCTTGGGATCGAATTCAAATCCTTTAGCTTGAATTCGGACCTTTCGGTCAGCTTTGGCACACATATTATAGCGGCTTCGTAAATTTTCATAAAGTGATGCTATGGTACTATACATAGCACGGATTGGTCTGTACTACAAATTATTATTTTATTTTCAAAATTCAAATGGCTGATCCAAACAGTTCAATATGATCTTTATGTGAATATATATTCGTAAACTAAATTTAACATTTTTTTAATTTTTTTTAGATGAGTAGAAAATCACTATTTTATGAATAAGTGATTTTCTACTCATCTAAAAAATAGTAAAATAATTCAGATCAACTGATCTGAAAATTCTGTACAATTCAGATCAAGTGATTTTCTACCTATCTAAAAAAATCAGTGTTCTAAATAGCGCGCTATAGCGTTTTTGGACCCCAAACGCTACGCTATGACATCAAAATACGCTATTTGCGCTACGGCCGCTATAGCGGTCCGCTATTTGCGCTATAAAATATGAGTTTTTTCTTCTTCTTTTTAAGCAATTTATATGGGTTTTAAATAAAGATAAAAAAAATCTCAAAACGAAATTGAATTTGTTGCTACTTGCTATAGATAAATCAATTTGAAATTGAGAATATAAATTGAAATTTGAATAGAAAAAAAGTCCAAACCGAAATTAAAATTTAAATAAAAAAAATAGATTATGTCATGAATCATGATGCTTAAGATATTTTTAATAGAAAAAATCGATAGTTTATGATATTACTATGGATATTTTGAACCGCAATTTGGACTTTGTACGGGTTCAATATGAATATTATAATTTCTTAATTACTTCGGTGTTATTTATTGTTCTATGAGACTTTAGATAATGTTGATATTTAGTACAAATATTGAACATACGGAATGTAAAAAAAAATGTTATTTGGAATAGCTTCCGCTATAGCGACGCTATTCGCTATAGCTTTTTTTTTAGCCTTCCCGCTATGACGCTATAAACGCTATTTAGAACCTTGAAAAAAATTCTAAAAAATATAAAATTTGGTTTGCAAGTACATATTCATATGGAGATCATGTTGAACGGTTCAGAGCGACCGTTAGGATTTTGAAAACTCAAATATTGAGCCGTAGCACGGAGGCCCTCTATGCTACGCATAGCACCGTAGCCAACTCTTATATATATATATATATATATATATATATAGAGTAGGGCTATTGTACTTCGCGAAGTAAACCGAAGTTTTACTTCACGCTCATATTCCCATTTTGAAAATCCAAAATGTCAATCTGAACCGTTCAAGTTGATCTCCATATTGAAATGTGCTTGGAAACCAAATTTTACATTTTTTGAAATTTTTTTACTATTTATTAAGCCACTTTGAAATCGTTGATCCATTGTGAACAGTAGCAAAATAGTAAAAAATTATGGACCAATAGATCAGCGATTGTCAAAGTGGCTTAATAAATAGTAAAAAAGTTCCAAAAAATGTAAAATTGGTCTCCAAGCACATTTCAATATGGAGATCAACTTGAACGGTTCGGATCGACGTTTTGGATTTTCAAAATGAGAATATAAGCATGAAGTAAAACATTGGCTTTACTTCGCGAAGTACAATAGCACAATTCATATATATATATATATATATATTCCCTTATCTTCTAAGAATTAAATATGAAATTTTATAACAAACATTTATTTACTTGGTAGTCATTACCAAGTTTCTAAAAGGGGGAATTTCACGTATACCCCTCAAAAACTTCAAAATTACATATTTCTCCCTCTAAATTTTGAAATTACGTATTCCCCCCTCTAAACATCAAAAAATCACATATTTACCCATTTTATTGTTTTTTATATTAAAACACATTCTAAATTCATAACATACCCATTTTACCCTTTTTTTATTAAAAAGCATAAAACGCCCATCTGACTCCAATTTGAATCTGAAAAGTTCCTCTATCGTCCGAATTGCTTTACGATCTGTGCGTGCTAGGTCAGCACAAATCTTGAAGTGAATATGCACGGATATTGAAGCAACGTGCACAGATCTTAATGCAATGCACACATATCAAAATTGCTTTAAGATTCGTGCGCACTATATTAGCACGAATCTTGAAGCGAACACGCACATATCTTATTGCGATGCGCGTGGATCGGACGGTAGAGGAACCATTTAGATTGAAATTTGAGTTCGATGGGGGTTTTATACTTTTAATAAAGGGTAAAATGGGTATTTTATAAATTTAGAATGTGTTTTAATATAAAAGACAATAAAATGGGTAAATATGTGAGTTTTTGAAGTTTAGAGGGGAAAATATGTAATTTTAAAATTTAGAGGGGGAAATACGTAATTTTGAAGCTTTTGAGGGGTATACATGAAATTCCCCCTTTCTAAAAAACCTTATAACAAAAATTATTTCTATTCTTTAATTTATCGATTTTATTTATTAATTCGTAATTGGAACAGTCAGCCCAATATTCCATAATACTTGATCTCCTTCTTCTCTTTATGTTGCCTTCTTTAGCTTGTTACTTAAGATACAATAATTGAGAACTAGAAAGCATGCATAAGATAATATAATTAACCATCCTATTGGTGATCTATAAAGTTCTTCAAGGATGTAATATTTGATGTGATTTTGGGTTTTGACATCCCACCAATTCACCAACTCATATTGTGGGAACGGACTCTGCTGCTGAGAAAAGCAGGATCCTGCTTTTCCGATCCCAACCATTCAAATTCGTTGAGATCTATGCATGAAAAAGTTTCTTTATCGAGATACGCGAATGAAAATTTTTGAATGATTGAGATCAGAAAAGCATGATCCTGCTTTTCTAAAAAAAAGCAGCAGAGACAGATCCCATATTGTGTCTATGGGTTGATTCTTCAGATAATACTAATACTAATAAATAAGAACAAAACAACTAAATTTGTATCTCTATTTATTTTGGGGCATATATTATGCAACTTAATCTGGCAATGATCTCTTGGCATTTTTTTTTGTGACCTTGGGTAATATATTTTTTTTTCTGTTCTTCTACAAATTTTATTTGTGACCTATCATGTTATTTTTCACTGACAATTTTTAAGCATTTAAAAGTATATTTATTTATGTCAATGACTTGTGGACAGTGGACTGCAAGATCACTTTCATCAAAATTGTCTTATTATAACATTTAACTTTTTTGTTAATTGATATTTCTCTTTCACAATGCTAACCCTAATGTAACTTTAGTTATATAGGTAATAAGTGTGACTACTAATTGCTTTTTGAAAATAAAAATTATAGCAATTTTTTTTAAAGGAGCCTCAAGCATCTATTTTTAAAGGCATAGCATCTATTTTCATTACTTTATGATAGTTAAAAAAAAAAAATAGTTCATCCATAGTATAATGAATTTTGGTGTATAGAGGAAACAAGTTTTATTAAACGCACACCATATAAAAAAAACAATGACAGATTTTGAGACCAAAATTTTTAGGTGCATATTGAATATGCAAAAATAGATGGTCCACACTTTCATTTTTAGAACAATTTTATTGAGCAAAGTTAGCATGTGTTATGCTGACTAAGAGAGTTTCATGAGCATAACTTCAAAAAACTATCAGATTGGTTTTAAATGACAAATCCAAACTGTTGAAACTGATTTACTTCACTAGTTATGCATGTACGTGCAAAAAATTGAAAGTTTCGAATTCAATTAGTACAAAGTCAAGCGGTAAAAATAAGAACTTTTTATAAATTTATTTTATAAGTTCTTTTATGCATTTATTTTCATCACTATTTTGACCGGTTGACTTTGTACTAAATGAATTCGAAAATTTCAATTTTTTTTGTACATGCATCACTCGTGAAGTAGATCAGTTTTTAAAAGTTTGAAGCCAATCTGATAAAATTTTAGAGTTGTGCTCACCAAAACCTCTTGGTGAACACAACGCATGCTAGCTTTGCTCCAATTTTATTACATTCAACTTTTTGATATCTTAAAAATATTATTCAAATTAAAAGATTTAAATATAGATGTGTTTTTCATTATTTAGATAAAAATTAATGTGTAACAACTTTGAGTCAATTTAACTTTAAATATTTACAATTTTTGAAAATTTTGTTTGAACTTTGAACAATGTTTTTACAATCATCAAATAGATGAGTGCCAAATTTGGTTTGCTCATTGATGGCAATGGTGGATCTATATATACAACCGCTCAGGTCAGAAATGATGAATTATTATATGGTATGTTAAATTAATCTCTGTTTTATACATCGTTCCAATGTGCCTCTATCTTCCTTAATTTGTTGACTAAAAAAAAATAGCTTTAAATATTTGGAAATTATTTCATGTTTTTTGATGCATTTTCTAGCAATCCCCATTAAATATAATCAATTCTTAACTGTCAAATATGACATTAATTTCTCAAAAGGAAACACTGAGACACCAGCTCCGACATTTTTATTAATACCCTCAGTACATAAAAAATTATTAAAAATAACCACCGGCCCAAATCTTTATTAAAAATACCCATACCGGCCAATTATTGGCCGGATCCGATTAAAAAGCCCTACCGGCCAATAATTGGCCGGATCCGATTTAAAGTCCCAACCGGCCAATAATTGGCCGGTTCCAAGGTTAATTGATTTTGAACGGCCAATAATCTGCACGAATCTCAAAGCAGCCCAATTCCTTTTAAAACTCCCTTCCTCTCCTCTCTTTCCCTGCCGCCTCTCCTCTCTTTCCCTGCCGTGCCCTCTCCTCTCTTTCCCTGCCGTGCCCTCTCCTCTCTTTCCCTTCCTCTCCTCTCTTTCCCTGCCGGCCCTCTCCTCTCTTCCCTGCCGTGCCTCTGTTGGCCTCCTTGCGCTGCTGTGTGGCCAGTCCTGTTGGTGTGTGTTGCTGATTTTGCTTTGACCCGCTCGATTTGGGTGCTGACCTGGTTCGCTGTTTTTGTTGCCTTCCCTCTCCATTCGGGTAATTGTTGGAACCCTCTGGTGCCTTGTTTTGCTGTGTAATGCCCGGTTTTGCTGTGCTATTTCTGGTGCCTTGTTTTGATTTTGCTGGTACACTGGTACACCGTACCAGTAGTGTTGTGCTTGGGTGCTGCTGTGAAGCTGGGCCTATTCTGGTTTGATTTCCTTGCTGGCCTTGTGGCCTTGCGTTGGCTTTTTTGGTTGGTACCATGTTGGTGGAGGTTTGACTGTTTTGTTGTTCCATTGGGTGAGCCTAGTACTTACCTTGGACTTGTGTTCTGTGGTGACCTTGCCTTGCGATATGTGAAATATAGAGTTGCTGGTACCAGCCCAGTGTAGCCACTGGTACCAGCCTTGAAATGACAGGGACCTAAATGTAAATAAGCTAAATTAAAGGGGCTGTGAGTAACGATTTAGGCCTTGGATGATAATTGGAAATTTTGAGGGCCTATGTGCAAAATTTATGAAGTTTGGAAATTTAAGGGGGCTTTGAGCTCTTTCGGTTGGACTTTGATTATGGATTTAAATAGGCCGGCCTTACATGTGGATTAATTAAATGAATGTTTAAGCCTCTTGTGAATTTAGTTTAGGCTTAAATTTGGAAAGGAGGTTTAGAACTTGAGTTATTTATGGGTTGGCCGAAATTAAATAAGGGGATAAAAAGTGGGCTTTTGCAAATAATAAGTGAAATAAATCGGATTAATTGCTTCGGGTCTCGAGCCTCCATTTGGTTGGCTCGATCCGAAGTTTCACTTAAAGTTCGGAAAATGATTAGATTAGTCCTGGATTGATGACTCATGACATACTATGAGCAGATACTAGATTATCCAGCAGGACACGATATGATCCCGAAATACACAACAATTAAAAGTCCCAACAATAGTTAATTAGGATTAACACATTTAAATTAGATTAAATTAATTTTTTGTATTTAATTTAGTTAAGTATTTTTATTTCGTAATAAAAGTGGTAGTAATATTATTAATTATTCTAAAAACTTAAAAGAAATATATAATATGTTGTTAATTAGTGAGGACAACTAATTAACAACATATTAATGATTTTCGTATCATTTCGATTATGTTAAAAACTAATTAGAGTAATATTATTAATTATTCTAAAAACTTAAAAGAAATATATAATATGTTGTTAATTAGTGAGGACAACTAATTAACAACATATTAATGATTTTCGTATCATTTCGATTATGTTAAAAACTAATTAGAGACGTATTCTATTTATATACGTACTTAGGAATAAAATGAAATTGACTTATAAAAGAAATTAAGTAAAATACGTATTTTTACATTACGAACATCTATACGCGATTAATTATCGCAATATGTGACTAAATAAATTATTTACGTATTTTTAATCCTATAAGTAATTAGGGTTTCTTTTTAAATACTTAGAAATTTTAATTAATCTAAATTACATTGTAATTAGTTATAGTTAGGAATTTAGTATTTTAATTATTATTAGGTAAGTATTAATGTTATAATCGTTCATAAAGGTTAAACAAATATAAATATGTTGTTAATTATTAAAGGACAATTAATTTATAACATATTAATATTTTCGCATTAATAGTTTAGTTTTAAATTGAATTGTTTTGAAATTCATTAAATAAGATAATTAAGTAGAACACATACGTCTACGTTAAGAGTATTAAAATAAGACTAAAATTAGTGAAATTCACATAGTGTCGGTTAACAGAATCTTATTAATGAAATTAGGATGGTTAGAGGACGGCCTAAGCTTCGTACACTGTCACCCATAGTTGACGAGCCGATTGCGACTAGCAGCACAGATCATTTCAGTCCTCTTCTGTGGGTAAGTAGGGTGATAGTTCGTTTCTGGGTAAGTAGGGTGATAGTTCGTTTCTGGGTAAATAGGTGGATAGTTGCTTTCTCGTTCTGTTGGGGGCACGACGGGAGTCTCCATTGCAACTGAGCATTGACTAGAACTACCAGCCCCTGCCTCTCTCGGAACTCTTCTAACATAGATCTCTATTACAAAATCTCCGTTGGCCTTAAAATACCCACACAACCCTCTCCAGGTATTTTCATCTGTTATTTTCGCAAGTGAATATTTCCCGGTGTTTCCATTACACACTCGGGTCCCCAATTCAAGGTTGCATCTTTCTGGATTAAAACGGGTGTAATCGAAAATTGTGACTTTCAAGTCCAACAGAGATATATTATCGTCAACCATAACCGAAGCAATTGGTTCTCTGTTGTAATAAGGTCCGTCTGCATTATGTTCAAGCTTACCACCACAGTGTATAGAAATCAATAGCATTGTGATCGAACTACATTTTCAAAGTGATAATCATTTGTCAGGTTACTAATTTACACATTGACTGAATAATAAAGAAATTTAGTTTAAATTAAGTTCAATTAGTTTTAACTAATTTTAGTTAATTAAAATTAATTTCGATTAATTGTTATTAATTAAAAATAATTTTCCTTAATTGAAATTAATTTAAATTAAATAATAAAATTAACTACAATTAATTAAAATTAATTAAAAGTAATTAATTACAATGAATTTAAATTAATTTTTTTTAATTCATTACTTAAAATGAATTAAATTTAAATTAATTTATTAAAATTTATTAAAATTAGGTCAAATTAAATAATTACAAGTAAGTAAAATTAATTAATTAAAATTAATAAATTACAATTAATTAAAATAAATTGAAATTAATTGAAATTAATTGAAATTATTTGAAATTATTTGAAATTAATTGAAATTAATTGAAATTAATTATTTGAAATTATTTGAAATTATTTGAAATTAATTGAAATTAATTGAAATTAATTATTTCAAATTAATTGAAATTAATTAAAATTAATTGAAATTAATTAAAATTAATTGAAATTAATTAAAATTAATTGAAATTAATTCATTAAAATTAATTAAAATTAATGACAATTAATTAAACTAATTAAACTGAACTAACATTAATTAAAAAAATATAAAATTAATTAAACTTAACTTAACTTAACTAAAATTTAATTAAATAAATATTTAAACTAACTTACACTAATAAAACTTAATTAAACTAAACTAAAATTACTTCAAAATAAGTAAAATTAATTACACTTAACTAAACTCAACTACAATTAATTTAATTAAATTAAAAAAAATTAAAACTAACTAAAATTAATTCAAATTAATTTAACTTAATCTAAAATAATTTAAACTATTTAAAACTAATTAACATTAATTTTAATTAAATTAATTAACCTTAATTACAATTAATTACAAACATTTAAAAATAAAAAATAATTAAAACAATTAAAAAAAAAATTTACCTGTTCTGCGCTGCTGCCTCTGCCTCTTCAGTTGTGGTTGGTTTCTCTCTGCAATGGGGTTAATATAGGAGCTAAACACTGTTAAATCGTATTATAGCACGGGGCCGGCCAATAATTGGCCGGTTTGGGATTTTAATGGGTACCGGCCAATAATTGGCCGGTTTGGGATTTTAATCGGTACCGGCCAATAATTGGCCGGTTTGGGATTTTAGTCGGTACCGGCCAATAATTGGCCGGTATGGGTATTTTTAATAAAGATTTGGGACCGTGGGTAATTTTAATAATTTTTATTGGACTGTGGGTATTAATAAAAATGTCGGCACCAGCTAATTGTGTTTAAGATTCTAATAACTAACTTTCAACTATTAATTGCTATTACATAATCATCAATAGATGGATTATGAAATTGGTACCGTGGGCCCCACCACAATATATAAGCTCGTTTTATAGTTGGCACCAAATTGTCAGTAGCGTTATACTTTTAGTCCTTTCCATGTCACCTTTTTATTATTTATGTTGTCTTGTAACTACAAACGAAAGCAACCCGGTTGGAAAAACTTTAGGTTGAAAACAATTGAGAAATATAATCATACTTTTTTTTTTTTTGAAAAAGCTTAAGTTTGAACAATAAAAGTTTAACATGAGGGGGTATATAACTATATATCATATTCGGTTTAATATCCGGTTTGAACCGTTTATTTTGTGTTAAAATTTATATATAAATTAAAATTATAAATCATTTTGTGAATCTAAATGGATATGCAAATTTCGATGCAGATCAAACGGTTCAGACTGAATATTAATGCTGTCTAAAACAGAAACCGGACTCTTAAATAATCACGAATTGTTAATATTCATATGTAAATTAAAATTATAACCATCTCGTGAATCTAAATAGATATGCAAATTTCGACGCAGATTGAACGGCTCAGATCAGACATGAAACCAAAATTTGATCTAATGCCCTCCTAAACGGAATCCGGAATTTATATTGAATAATAGACCGGGTCTAGGCAGTCCTGAATTTATTAAATTTGAGCAAAAGCACATTTGGTAGTGCCATTATTTAATAGAGGATGTATGTGTCAGCACTACTACAAATTTTATTATTTATTATATAGATGCCTATAACGAGGGAGCTAATTTCAGATATGCTATCAATTATCTAGACAATAATTATTATGTGCTAGAAAACCTTTGATGTTTAATTAGATTTAATATATAGAAATAGATCAAATATAAAAGAGTGAGGCTATGGTGCTATGCATAGCACGGATGACAAGTGTACTACGGCTCAATATGGTACTTTTTAAAATTCTAATGGTCGATCCGACCGTTCAATGTGATAACTATATGAATATGTACTTGCAAACTAAATTTTATATTTTTTCGAATCTTTTTACTATTTTTTTAGATAGGTAGAATTTTGATGGTCCAGAATTTTCAAAAAACACTGATTTTTCTACCTATCTAAAAAAATAGTAAAAAAATTCAAAAAAATATAAAATTTAGTTTGCAAGTACATATTCACATGGATATTACATTGAATGGTCGGATCGACCGTTAGGATTTTAAAAAGTACCATATTGAGCCGTAGTACACTAGCCATTGGTGCTATGCATAGCACCATAGCCTCACTGAATATAAAATAATTTAGTGAAAATAATTATTTTTATTATATTGTAATCAATATAATTAATTTTGATATCATACTTCGTTGAAATTAATTTTCCAAAAAAAATGCAAAAGAAAATTCGAAATTTAAACGGTCATAACTTTTGAAAAAAAAACTTTGATTTCAGTGTTTGATCCCAATCCGAAAAGCTAATTTTAATTTCAATAAACATTGTCGGATGTCACAAAAATGAAGTTGAAGTTAATTTTAATTAGTAATGATATTATAACAATACAAATATAAATAAATAATATTATAATTATTACCAATACTAATACAAAAACAGAAATACAAAATAAATAAATTATTTTCACTGAAACTATTTATTTAAATATATTAATCCTAAATAATAATAAAAATAAACCGAATTTCTAAAAATATTAAAAATTCTCTCTTCTTTGCTCGGTAAAACCATCATTCTTGGTAATAGCATCAATTGGTGGGATCTATGTTATTGATGCATGCAATTAACTGCATCAATTGTAAAATCATAGAGAACAGCAATCGTATATAATATTGTTTTCAAATAATTAAGTATGTGCAAATCCATTACTGCTCAAATTAAAATTATATATGGTCATTCCCCAATGTAGGCTGAGATTCGGAAATTTTTTATTTGTAGAAATTAATATAAAAGAAGAGAGAGAAATAAAAAGAGTACATTAGTTTTTATATTGGTAGAAAGATTAGTAATATTCTTAATGATTCAAAAATCAGTTTGTTTTCTTTCTTTCATTTTTTTAGTAAAATATAATTTTTTTACAAAAATAGAAAGAGTATCTTAAAATTTAGATATAATAGAAACATTCTATCTATTTTTGAATTTTTTTTCATATTTTAATAGAAATCTAATATAAGAATTCTCTCCATCTATACATCAGATTGAAAAAAAAGAAAAACTAAGTTTGGATCGGTATAATTCGTACCGATCCAAATTTTTTTATTTTTAGGATCGGTAGAAATCCTACCGATCTTTCTACTAATATAAAAACTGATGTACTCTTTCTATTAATCTCTCTTATTTTCTATTAATTTCTACCAATAAAAAATTTCCCTGAGATTCTTAGTAACGCAGTTGACTTTGATAAAGAAAAAAAAAACACATGCATGAAAGGATGAGAAAGGAGGAAGCGCATGATTTCGTTTGTTAATAAATATTGTATTATTATATTGTAATGTTAATAAATAATGTAATTACACTTGTGAAATAATAATTAAAATATCGAAATATTAATCATAAAACATAATTTTACTTGACTTCGTCATACATAAGTTGTTGAACACTTTATACATTATAATATTTAATTTTTCCTCCATATTTATAAATAGAAATAAAATTAATATCAAAATGAAGAAATGCTAACATAATTTTTTTTATTGGTTTTTATTTTGAAATAAGGTTTGATTAGATCCATTTCATAGCATGAAACTAAAAATACAAGCCAACATAAAATTTAAATTGCAAATATAATTAAGCTGTCCATTCTAGGCATGCATACCAACCTATGAAAAACACAAAAAATTGAATTATATATAGTTGTTGATTTACATGTGCCAACCACCAATGTTGAAATTACATGATTTATTATATGACCAGGAAATAGATGGAGAATTTAGTTTTATATGAAAAAGAACTAACCACTGCTTGTGATTAAATGAATTAAATGTGACCTCTAACAGCTAAAAGGAAAAAGTATAAAGCAATACATTCACCTAATTTCTTGGACCTACAAGAAAAGGTGGAATACCAAATTCCATGAGCATTCAACTACTACATTGAAAAAATGTTGTACTAATGCACAAAATTATTTGGGAAAACAAGTAAAAATGTGCTGTAAAAATTTAGTTTTCTATACTTGTTTTTACGTTGCAAATTATATATAATTAAAAATGTAGATGTATTTTATACTTGTTAGAAGATGTAGATGCACTAATTATATTTTATATTTTTATTATAAAATATGTAATCACAAAATTCTGTAAATTACAGGTTGAGCAAACATGAATGGACTCAGCTGAGAAAAGCAGGGTCCTGCTTTTCTGATCCCAACCATTCAAATTTGTTGAGATTTGTGCATGAAAAAGTTTCTTTATCGAGATACGTGAATGAAAAATTTTGAATGGTTGGGATCGGAAAAACAGGAATTGACTATTTTATTTTAATAGTATAATCTAGAAATAATATGTACCCTTTTTCAACTTGAAATTTTAAAAAGTAAATTTTGTATTAAAAGCTATAGAAATATACTTTTAGATCTAATTTAAATTACAAAATATATAATTAGGAAATATAAATTTACAGCGACCAAACCCCATCTCCACTTTTCGCCTTCTTTCTCTTTTCTTGTTGCAACCAAGACTATTTGTACTAAGGTTTGTTGCAATAATTAATAGCTCCTCCATGCCCCATGCACAGATCAAACCTACTGTCAACCAACTGGAAAAATTCCAACAATCAAAAACAAAAATATATGGCTCAAGAAGTAAGTATCATGAAGAGTATTTGCCGGTTCGAGCCGAGAAATCTCGCTGTTGGCGTATTGGTCGCATGTTTTGTCATCACATTTTCATACTTCACCATGGTAAACTTTGATAGTTTCCATTTCTTTGTAGGTGAGTTCATCATCTCCTATATATTGTTCATTTGTTTCTTTTCAATTGGTAAAATTGAATCATTTGTCAATTTTTTTTTTGTTCAATTGAATTTGGAACAGAGAACCACACTTGTATTTCTTGCATGTCTCATTCAAACTCTTTCTTTATTATCATTCTCAGTAAACTCTGCATCAAAAGAGAATGTAGCTACTCATAGAATGGCAAGCTCAGAGAAATTAGGTATGTATGAGACACACACACCAAAAAGAAAGAGAGAGGGAGAAAGAGGAAGAGATTTGAACTATTATTTATTGTTGCATATTGTGATATTTTTTTATTTTCTGTTTTTATATATGGACAGAGCATAATGAAGTATAAAGAGATGTTGCCTTTTAAAAAATCTTATAATTTATGATTCAGATGTAGCAGATACAATGAATTCAAAACCTTCTCCTATCTTCTCCAAACATGCAACAACCAGTGAAGAGTCTATACAGAGTATAGTTCAAGAGATAGGTAAATATTTCACTTTCTTTAGAGATTTGAAGAGGTTTTATTATATTATTTAAGAAGTTGGGTTGTGTGCTTGTGCACTGTGTTACAAGAACTGCAAAGGGAAACCAAAAATCAGAACTGCATTTTTTTCTTTAATTAAAATTGAGAAAAAAAAAGCAATCAGGAAAGTACCAGCAGCATTAGCTGAACCAGTAAACAGGAAACATTGACATGAAGTTTAAAAGTTAAAAAAAAGTTATAGAGTGTTTTTTATTTTATTTTTATAGTAAGAGAAAACCAAAAAACTAGTAAACAGGAAACAATTAAATGAATTTAAAAAGGAAGATATGGGTATAGAAAGTCCTTTTATTATAATAAGTTATAGAGATTCTTAATTAGCTGTAAAGAGCAAAACAGAGAACATTTAGAAAGTACCAGTTGGTTCTAATTCTGTTGCTTTTGCAGATAGCGATATTAAGGAGGAAATCAAGGATAATACTGAAATATGCAATAAAAAACCTGAGCTATGTAAAGCTGGAAAAGATACTGCTTCCAGTAAACCTTCCATCAGTTCTAAGCAACAAGGTAAAGTTATCTTATATGCATTATTAATACCAGTATAGTTCATTCCTACTATCTAAATAGTTCATAAGAAATGTCTATTTAGTCCCCTGTACTTTGGCCTGTTGGCTTTTGAAGTGAAAATTTCGATAAGAATTTAGGTAACATTTTTTATAAGCGAAAATAGGTGGTAGTGGTTGAAAAACTGATTAAATGAAATTAGGATTAGTACTGCATCAAGAATGTTGATTGTGCAACAACCAAATGATTCATGCTTTCTTTGACTATTAAACACATCATTTGATTTATGCTTTCCTTTATGTAAATACAAAAATATTTTTTTTATACTGAAAAAGTTTTCCTCTTTTTCCAACCCCTTTTAGGTACACCTAAAAGAATCATACCTAAGAGGGAAAATAAAAAGCAAGTGCCATTATGTGACCTCTCTCAGAGAAGAATCAACAAATGTGAAATTGAAGGAGATGTGAGAATTAATGGAAGAAATGCCACTGTAATGTGGGTCCCATCACCGGAATCAGATGATGGTCCAAATTATGAGAAGAAAATCTGGCACATCAAGCCGTACCCTAGAAAAGAGGACCCGAGGGCAATGGATCCGGTGAGAATGGTTACGGTCAAATCAGTGAACGGTCCAGATGAAGCCCCCGCTTGCACAAATCACAGCGACTTGCCAGCTATTGTGTTCTCCGATCGTGGGTAAATAACATTACCTAAGTAGCATCATGGTTTTCTTATCAATTTCTATGTTGTACCTTAAAATATATTAGTTTTTGCTACTAATATTGTAGTGTCATTGCAGATATGAAGATAACTATTTCCATGACTTCACTGATGTGCTGGTCCCGATGTTTACAACCGCTCGAAGGTTCCAAGGAGAGGTTATATTTCTCGTGTCAGACTTGACGATTTACCGTATTGCCAAGTATGTCCGGGTATATAAAAACCTTACAAAATATGACCTTATTAACTTTGATTGTGATGAAGAAGTTCGGTGCTACAAAAAAGTGTACGTCGGCCTGACGAGTCATATGGATTTTGATATTGATCCAGAGAGAATTCCTGAAAAATACACTCTGGTGGATTTTACAAGATTTATGCGCACAATTTACGGGCTCAAGAGAGACAGTCGAAATGCCGATACATAAAACATTAGGAAGGAAACCAAGGTTGTTAATTGTGGCTAGAGCAAAAACAAGAAGGTTTGTGAACCTAGACGATATTATTGATACAGCCGAGGGATTAGGGTTTGAGGTGGTGGCCACCGAGGCAACAGATGGATTGGACCGATTTTCTCTTGTCGTTAATTCTTGTGATGTGATGATGGGCGTGCACGGTGCCGGATTGAGCAACATGGTGTTCTTGCCTAGTAATTCAGTGTTCATTCAAATCCTCCCTTGGGGTGAACTCCAGTGGATTGGTTAGTTCCTAATTTGTTTAATTTGTAATTTGTTCTAGACATACATATTTATTTCTGAAATTGTGAATGATTTAATTAATAATTGTCTCATAAAAATATGTAGGGGACTTAATCAAGAGGCCAGCTGAGAGGATGAAGCTCAAGTACATACAGTATGATATCACACCAGAAGAGAGCACTCTGATAGAGCAATACCCGAGCGATCACGCAGCTTTCACTGACCCTGCATCGATACAACGAAATGGGTGGGGTGCACTCAAAGAGGTGTTTCTTGACAAGCAAAATGTGAGGTTGGACATAGAGAGGTTTAAACCAACTCTGAAGAAAGCACTAGAGCATCTAAATTCAGAACATTCATAAATTTAATGTGTACAATGTAGTAAAGGTTATTTCTATTCTATTTAATTTGGTGTTTACCTTATGCTGGAAATCAGTGTATATAAAAAAAATACATGTTACTGAGCTTAATGTCAACAGGACTTATTTAGATTATTAACAAATATTAGGCAAATTACACCTCATGGATCTCTAAATCGGAAATGTCGATTGAATTTAAAGATCCTTCCTTGGTGAGTATCAATTCTATACCACCTTTATTTTTCTGTGGAATTTTGCTGATTTTCAGTCGTTCTTCTTCGGTTAGTTCCCAATCGAAGATTTCCAAGTTTTGTTGAAGCCTTTCCTTGTTGAAGCTCTTTACAACCATGCTCACTCCTTGCTCTACCAGCCATCTCAGCGCAATCTACGAATTTCACATATTAGTATTTTGATACGCTGAAGCAAGGATCCTGAGAGAAATTACATTTGCCTCATGAATTTCGTCAGTAGAATCTAATAATTTGGATCAAGATCATATGGTACTGAGTATCTACGTTCAATCAATTTTACAATTAGGAGTAAAATCAACACACTTGTACCAAAATTGTGCAACGAAGGCTTCTAATCATGCTTAATTTATAGTACTCTACAATTAGCAACCAGATATGCTGAGGCAAGATTATGATCAAAATAACTTGTGCTATAAAAGTGAGCTATATATTAATAGAGATAACAAAATGTACCTGAGCTATGGTTTTCCCTTTAGCATGTGCTATTTCTCTGAGCACATCAGATGTCATTACTGGATTACCACTAAACTGGCCTCCCAATGGAAAGTAGGCAGTTATACATATCCCCTTCTTTGCACAATACTCCTTTAATTTCTGTTGCTGCCATGATATGTTCATCTCAACCTGCATTTACACACATAGATAAGTAAATAACCTTATTTACTATAATTCAGATGCAATGTACTATCAAAATAGTAACTGCAAGTCTGTAATTTTTCTGACGTATTGGCAACTGTTGAAGATTAATAACCAAACACACAAATTGAAGATGCTATCTTGGGTACACCAAGAAAAAAAAATGGAAACTTTTTCCTTCTCCCTTCTACCGATATTTACTCTTTTGGTATTTTCTCAACGTCTCTTTCTAACGGCTACAAACAATTGTATCCACTATAAATAGGACTTAGAAATTGCATAATGATATGAATGCATTATGATATATGATCAATTAATGAAATATTTCTTCTTCTTCAATTTGTATCTTAAATTCTAACAATGACTGTACATCAGCATTGCATACCTGGTCAACAGCAGGAGGAATCTTAGCAAATGCAAGTAGCTCTTCTAGCTTTCTTGTATTGAAATTGCTCACTCCAATGGCCTTTGTTAAACCCAACTTTTGACACTCTTCCATTTCTTTCCATACACCCTTTAGATCTAGTGGGACCACATCCTCTCGTTTGAAAGGGATTCCATGCGATCCGGGCTTCACACTCAATGGCAAGTGGATCAGGTACAAGTCGAGGTAATCCATTTTCAGATTCCTATGAAGCAGTAAGGAATCAGCAAATTTAGAATTTGATATTTCTGCAAATTGTCTAGACAGTCAAGAATTATGAAAATAAATACTAAGCGATATGATACTGGTATGAAAATAAATATGTAATAATGTATACTTAATCCTTTCCGAAAGGGTATGAAAATAATCAGAGTGGCCTAGATTAGTGCAGATTTAAATCCGTTTGTGCAAATCGGGTAACTTAGACCGGGTATCGGATGGACTTCAGTCAATTGTCATAGAAAACCCCTGCTGGCAATTACCCAACACTTATTTTTTTTTTTCAGAAAACCATAATCGCTATTTGGACTATAAGAAATTAAGAATTCAATCGAATAGTACAGATTAAATCATGAAATAATTGCAATAATATTGATTATTCACCACAATTTTGGTTACATAAACAACATCTTTGACCTTTAAACTCACCTGAGACTGGATTGAATGGAAGGAAGAACGAGGTCCGGGTGGTTCTCTGTACACCAGAGCTTGGAAGTAATGAACAACTCCTCGCGTGATCCTATGAGGCCGAGTTTTATGGCCTCATGTATGGCCTCCCCTAGTGGTTGCTCTGTCTTGTAGTGGGACGCGGTGTCAAAGTGGCGATACCCGACCGCAATCGCATCCAAATACGCCGATATCATCTTCTCCGGTACTTGTACGGCCGAGTACTCTGTAGTCCCCATGCCCACCACCGGCATCACATGGCCGCTGTTTAGTGTCAGTTTTGGAATCTTCTCACTGTTCATTATCTCTCTGTTTCTCTGCTAGCTAGTAGGTGATAGCAAGGTGACAATTTAAATAGAACTACTTAATGATGGAGTAGTTGACCAACAACAAGAGAGAGAGAGAGAGAATCAGAAAGAGAGATTGATGGGGACTATTTAAATAAAACTATTGGACCTGAGCTACCTCAGCCTTTTGAATTTGATTCTGATCCTTTCATTATATATTAGCACGAATCCTAAAGAATTTTGTGCAATATAGGTTTGGTCCGGGTTGATCCAAATTTTGATCAAACGGTCCGAATTCAAACTCAAACAGTAAGTTGATCCTGAATAAATATTGTTTGCTTTTGTTCATACTCTTATTGGTTTCCCTCTTATTCTCTTAGTTATGTTTGGATCGTGCAAGGATTAGTGTAAGAATAGCGATTTTTGGGTTAGTGGTTGAGAATAGTGCTAACCCAAGTGGTTTGAGAATAGTGCTATTTTGGACTATTCCGGGTCAGTAGAAATGTTGTTTGGATTGTATGTTTGGAATAGCGATGGAGGGAATGAATAAAATATTGATTAAACTAATCTAATATTTTATTTAATACTAATAGAATCTATTCTAATATTATATTACATTTAATATTTAAAGTAATATTATATTACATTTAATATTTAAATTAATATTATATTACATTTAAACTAATGTTTTTCAATACTAATTCAATATTTTATTTAATAATAATAATCAAATCTAATCTAATATTATATTTATTAATACTTAAATAATATTTTTTTAATACTAATATAATATTTAAACTAAAATATTATATTACATTTAACATTTAAACTAATATTATATTACATTTAATATTTAAACTAATATTTTATTTAATACATATAATATTTAAAGTAATATTGTATTACATTTAATATTTAAACTAATATTATATTATATATAATATTTAAATTAATATTATATTATATATAATATTTAAATTAATATTATATTATATATAATATTTAAACTAATATTATATTATATTTAATCTAATAGTTTATTTAATACTAATCTAATATTTAAAGTAATATTATATTACATTTAATATTTAAACTAAAATTATATTATATTAAAATTTTAAATTAATATTTATTATTTTTAATCTAACATTATATTTAATATTAATTTAATTTGATAATATATTTATTTAATAGTAATCTAATATTTTAATTAATATTATATTAAATTTAATATTTAAACTAATATTTTATATAACACTAATCTAATCTAATATTATATTTATTTAATACTAATTAAATATTTTATTTAATACTAATTTAATATTTAAACTAATTATAATTGAGAGGAATGAAAACTATTTTTTTATTAATATCACTAATCCCACTAGCTCTATTCTTGCTAACCCACCATTTTCTTGAGTTAGTAGAATAGAGATATTCTTGAGCTAATCTAATTTTCTAATTGTTGTTTGGATCACCCAATGTTAAGAATAGTGGAGCTATTCTTGGATTAGCTCTATTCTTGCCAATCCAAACACAACCGAATTCTTAAGGTCCAATTTAACCATTTGATTAAGTTTGATGCCCAATATTGCACATGGTTATAAAATAAAATGGTTTGGTGCCTCTTGGAAAAAATTTGGTTTTGGGCTTTGCTCAGAATTAACACCTAGATTTATAAAAATACCCAAGAGGTTTTCTAAGGAAACTAATCTCGCGTAATGAAGGATGTAAGAGAATTAATTACTTGAAGAAATAATTAAAATATTAGGCATGGAGATGAATCATTTGCAATTAGGACATATCCAGTGTCTCATGGATTTTTTTTTTTTTTTGTTTGTGAAGTGATAGGAACCTATTGATTGGACTATGACGATGCAAAATTAAATGTTAAAAATTATATTAATAGCTTTTAATTGATTGATTGGATCTCAAGAATATCAATATCAATCGAAATTGATTGTTTCAATTGGAACTGATCAGAATTTGGCATGAGACTAAATAATTGAAGAACAAACAATATTCCTTATTTTCAATTATAATAGAATTCCAACTCTGAAGAAAGCCGCAGAGCATCTCAATTCAGAACATTGATAAATTTAATATGTGAAATGTAATCATGGTTCTTTTTATTCTATTTTGTGTTTATTTTATGATGGTGATCAGTGCATAGGGAAAAAAAATATTACAGAGAGCTGTATATGTGAACAGGAAATATATCTTTAGATTATTAACAAACTTTAGGCGATTACACATCAAGGATCTCTAAATCGGAAATGTCTATGGAATTTAAAGATCCTTCTTTGGTGAGCAACCTTTCTATACTGATTTGATTTTTCTGTGGAATTTTGCTGATCTTTTGTCGTTCTTCTTCGGTCAATTCCCAATCGAAGATTTCCAAGTTTTGTTGAAGCCTTTCCTTGTTGAAGCTCTTTGCAACCATGCTCACTCCTTGCTCCACCAGCCATCTCAGTGCAATCTGCAAATTTAACATATTAGTACTTAGAAACTTTGAAGCAGTGTTGCTTGAAATCAGCACTGTTGTACCAGAATTGTGTAAAATCAATACCCGAGAGATCATGCAAGAAATTATAAATTTGATAGAGTAATACCCGAGAGAGCAATACCCGAGAGATATTGATCATATGGAACTGAGTATTTACTCTCAAGAAATTATTATAATTAGGCGTAAAATCAGCACTGTTGTACCAGAATTGTGTAACAAAGGCATGTAATCACACTCAATTTATACTGTGCTTTTAGCAACAAGATAAGCCAAAGGCAAGATTATAAATTTATGATCAAATTTGCTTGTGCTTTTACAGTGATGCTATAAATAAATATAGAGAACAGAATGTACCTGTGCAGCGGTTTTCCCTTTCACAGTAGCTATTTCTTTGAGCACATCCGATGTTAATACTGAATTAGCACCAAATTGGCCACCCAATGGAGAGTAGGCAGTTATACATATTCCCTTCTTTGCACAGTACTCCTTTAATTTCTGTTGCTGCCATGATATGTTCATCTCAACCTGCATTTATACACATAATTAACCTTATTTACTATAATTCAGATCCAAAGTACTGTCGAAATAGTATGCTAACTTTTTTTTATTCTTCTCCTGTTATTTGCTATTTTTGGTTATTTTCTCAACGGCTCTTTAGCCAATTCTATCTGATCTCTCTTTAACGGTTATAAGCCAATATATCCATTATAAATAGGACTTAGCATTTGCACAATGATATGAATTTATTATGATCTATTAATGAAATATTTATTTTTGAAATTGTATTGCAAATTCTAACCGTGACAGTAAATTTGCATTGCTTACCTGGTTAACAGAAGGAGGTATCTTAGCAAATGAAAGCATTTCTTCTATCTTTTTTGATGTGAAATTGCTCACTCCAATGGACTTTGTTAAACCCAACCTTTGGCACTCTTCCATTGCTTGCCATACACCCTTCAGGTTTAGTGGGACCACATCCTCTCGTTTCAAAGGGAATGAAGGTGGTCCGGGCTTCACACTCACAGGCCAGTGGATCAGGTACAAGTCGAGGTAATCGGTTTTTAGAATCCTATGAAGCAAGATAAGTAAAGAATCAGCAAAGTCACACTACAGCAAAATCAGTCTTCAGCGACCGGCATCAGAGACCGGTTCCGTCGCCGGTCGCTGAAGACCCCTAAAAAAACAGAAAAACAAAAAAAATTAAATTCATCGGAGACGGAACCCTTCAGCGACCGGGAATTTTGCTTCTGAATTTTCAGATTTCAGAATTCAGATTTCTACAATATGTGTGGACCAGGAATTTTGCTTCTGAATTTTCAATATGAATTGATTTATGAATGATGAAATGAGTCAAAAAAATTAAGCAATATGTTACTAATATGAAATTACATATGTAGTCATGTATCACTTATTCCATTCCTATCGGGTTTCCAACGGGTATCGGACTGAAATTAGTCTATTGTCTGGTCTAAGTCATTCGATTTGCATCGAGATTTGTGTGGACAGATTTAAATGTGTAGTAATATAAACTGTCAGGTAAATCTAAACCGTTTGCACAAATCTCAATGCAGATTGGATGGCTTAAACCTGGCATCGGACATATTTCGGTCCAATACCCATCGGAACCCGGGTCCGGATAGCCTAAAGTAACCCAATTTTTGGGATTTTGAACCGAGACCGTCCAAATCGAATCCGTTGCTCAATATCGCCTCGGGATTCAAACCTGTCTCTCGGGATGCGTGCACCCCACTTTAGTTGGATGGTCACGGATTCAAATCGGACGGTCCCGATCCAAAACCCAATTTTTGGATTACTTCACTGGATCTGAATTCTCGAAACCCCTCGTCTCCTTTCAAGTTCTATACCACATAATAATCAGAGGTTCAAATATCGACTCATTTACCATGAATAATTAATTGTTAAGACATGTCCAGTCTTTTTACAAATTGAATACTTACTTGAGACTGGATTTAATGGCAGGAAGAACGAGGTCCGGGTGGTTATCTGAGCACCAGAGCTTGGAAGTGATGAAGAGCTCCTCCCGCGATCCTATGAGGCCGAGTTTTATGGCTTCTTGTATGGCCTCCCCTAAGGGCTGCTCTGTTTTGTACAGGGAGGCGGTGTCAAAGTGGCGGTACCCGACTGCAATCGCATCCAGATACGCCAATTTCATCTTCTCCGGTATGGACGGGTACTCGGCAGTTCCCATGCCCACCACCGGCATCACATGGCCGCTGTTCAGTGTCAGTTTTGGGATCTTCTCACTGATCGCCATCTCTCTGTTTCTCTCTGTTTCTCTGTGGCTAGTGTGTGATAGCAAGGGGACTATTTAAATGGAACTATTGCAAGATAAAAGAGTTTTTGAGCAATAAAAGAGTGAGTGTTGAATTCACATAAGCTAAGGTACCTTATATTTTGAGTTTCAATCTGATCAGTTCATTGTATACTATAAGCATGAATCTTACGATAGGCTTCAGCTGAATTAGTTCAGATTTTAATTGGACGGTCCGGATTAAAACACAAACTTTGAGGTAATGCAGAGGATTTGGATTCCAGATATTTTACGATAAGAGTGGTTGAGCAACACAAAAGTGATTGATGACTTCATATTAGATAAAATACCTTATATTTTGAGTTTGAATCTGATCGGTTCATTTTTACTAGCACGAATCTTAAAGTGAGTAGACATCGACGGATTAAAAGGAGGAGAATTTTGTTACACTGAGTCTGACGGATTAGTGAAAAGCATCTTTTTTTCTTTCGTCACTGCTGACGTCTGCTAAGCCATTTTAGATGATTATTCAGTTATTCTACATGAAAAGAGTTCACAAAATTATGATAGAAGTAATTGTGTGTAATTATCATCTAAAATGTTTTCAAGTAATTTTATATATCTGCTCTAGAAAATTATCACACTTATGACATCTCTATCTCTATTTTTTTTATTAAGCACGCAGATATTCTGATTTGTCAACGGATGTGGTTAAAAAATAAAATTTTGGATTGAATATCAACCATCCAATCAAACAATGTATCATTTTTTTTAATTTTATGCATCTTTTTTATGTTTTTCTAAATTTATTTAAACATGTACTCATCACACATACACACCACATATATATGTCTTGATTTCTCTATTTTTTTTAAAAACTTTCTCAAACCCTTATTATTTGATTGTCATATAAAAATAAATATCTAAAGTAATTACTGCAATTTTTTATTTCTATGTCATTTAAAAACACATATTCATACATAATAGCAATAAGGATTACAGACGAGATTAAAGGATTCATAAATTACAAATAAAGACAAGATTCACACTTAAGTTGCCCTGTCAACTAGTACATGTTTCACTCTTGTGATGATTTCACACATTAAACTTACTTAAATTTTATATAATTTAAGTGTAATTTAATATTTCATGGAAAGTCATTAATTATGGATCATTGGAAGCTCAGAGCCATTTTATAAATGACAAACACAAAAAAAAAAAAAATCATTTTTTTATATGTACAAAATGTATACATAGATCGTAAAACTATCAGATTACATACTTATGAATAATGTTTAATATCACAAAAAAAAAATTTGAAGTTAATATATCAGTAATAAATTCCAACACAATATTTTATTTTAAATGCCTTGTTTGTTGGAAATGTTTTAAACTCATCTATCAGAAAGGTTGTCTTTTATTTGTGAATATTTATTTTAATCATAACGGTTTAGAAACTTGTAATTATAGTCCGCATTAATTCAAAAGTGCAATGATCTCAGGGGCGGATACAGGATTTCTGCCAGAAAGGGACAGATATCGTGTTCATATAGCTTATTGGGTTCAAACCCATTAACTAATCGGGTACAATTCAACATAACAAAAAACATAACAATCAAGGCATAATTTATCCTAATTTAATGAATTCAAGTAAATTAGGATTCAAATAATTCGAGGAATTCAAGTAATTTTATCCTAATTCAAGTAAATTAGTGTTTAAGTAAATTTATCCTAATTCAAGTAAATAAGGGCTCAAGTAATTCAAGAAATTCAATTCAAGTAATTTTATCCTAATTCAAGTAAATTAGAGTTTAAGTAAATTTACAAAAAATTCAATTCAAGAAATTCAAGAAATTTTATCCTAATTTTATCCTAATTCAAGAAATTCAATTCAAGTAATTTTTTATTCGCGTCAGAGTGATCAATTGGGAAGAGGCAGAGCCCGTTACTTGTTTCTTTTATTAAACATCCGAGCGGCCCAGGGACTCCGCATTTATTTTAATTGGATTTGGGCCGTAAGTTTTAACTTCACTGATTCAAGTTTGGGCTTAGGGAGGGGGGCAGAAACGAATTGGGCCAATTTTTTCCACTTAATTTGAAAATCCAGCTCTGGGCCAATGTGGGTCCGCCCCTGCATGGCCTAATTGCATTTCAGAACCAAATTAAAATTAAAACATAAATTTAGGAAATGATGTAGTCAAGCCGTTCAAAAGAGGTAAAAACATTATAGCATGGTGTTTTTAATTTTTCTTAAGAGTACCAAATTTTCAATTTGACCTGATGATGTTATTATGGCAGATGAAATTGTACACAAACAATCATATTAATTGGCAAGAATTATTTTTAAGTTCTTTACTTTCTTACTCCATCCGTACAAAGCAAAATAAAATAATAAAAAACAGAAAGGCTTTCCACATCCTGCATCACGTCCATAGCATGAATTGACTTTGGTACCAAAAATCAACTTTGGATCAATCTTGAAATAACTAATCCCATAATCCAAATAATCCTAAACCCTAATCTTGAAATAACCCTAAACCCTAATCCCATAATCCAACGGCTTCAAATAACTTAAATTTAATGTCTAATTATTTTTTTTTTCTTCTTGCATTCTCTTGAATAAATTCTGTTTCTTCATTAATATACGAAGGACCCTCGGAGGCTTTATTACTATTTGAGGACCACTAAGTATTACATTAACATTTTTGGCATATAACAGATTTGATCCATAAGTTCAATCCAGAGATGGAGATAATTTTTCGGTATAGGGCCTTAAAATATAATGTAAATATTCTTCAACTATTTACCGAAACAACAGGCTGTTTGTTCATGCCAAGAGAGTTATGGACCGCGACACGTGCATCGGTTTTGCATTAACATAATAATCTAACGGTTGATATTGATTTCTATTCCTATAAATAGGTTTCAAGAAGCATTAGGGTTTCTAATCAAAGATGACAGCTTAGTAGTGATTGTTTGCTAATTCGTTTGCAAAAATTCTCTTATGCTAAGCAATCTATATCACCTTTCTTTTACTTTTGTTGTCTGTTCTTAATTTTTTATTTTTTTGTTGTCAAGCTTTTGTTTTTACAGCAATTAGCATGGAGCCATTAATCGAAAGGTTCTGGTAACTTGTGGAATCAAAAGAGAAGAAGGGAGACAACGATAACTGGCATGTATTGGTTCTGATTTGTGCTTTTCGACTGGTTCCTCTGGTACCATCTAATTTCTACAAGGTATGTTTAACCATTTCAATATCCTATTCATTGACCTTTGTCCTCAATTTAATGTTGTTGAAATATTTAGAAATTTGACTTTTTCAATACTAATTTCTATTATAATTTCTAATGGACAGGAATTTATGTTTGAAGATATAGTATTCTAGAACTATCAATCCAACACATTCATTTTATGAAAGGTCCTAGCAAAACAATCACTTCCCTCCATAAGACAACATAGCATGGATGATAAGTGTGCGGAGCCAAATAAAGGCAAATGTCTTCGAATTGTGATACCCACTGATCCGTTGATGGTAAGATGTACAATATTTTGTTTGATGGGTGTACATATATTTCTTGTTTTGGGGGTTAAAATCGAAACTCAAATATCTGTACATATACTAATAGTCTCTATTACTTATTATTTAACAGGGGCCTTGGGTAGAAAACGGACGGAGATGACACCATCAATTATTTCTATTTTCCAACAAAAATATAGTCAGCGAAGTGGAATGAACTTGAACTATATATGGTATAGACCATACAGCAGTACCACACTGCAATAATAAGAAAAAAGTTCTTAAACGATATAGAAGAAGTTGATCATTAGATGTTAGCTTGTTTGGTTATCTCTATTTAGTGCTATAAAGTTGGAGGGTGATGGTGGTGCTCTATGATGCACAGTTGAAAGCATGATTTGTTTGGATATATAAAGCAATGAACAGATGCTGCACTCATATTTCAGATACTATACTTGAAGCTAGCTGAGAGTAAAACGCCATCTTTCCTCCCAACTTTTAGTTTGTCATGGAGTGCCAGGCAAATAACTTGCTATAAATAGAGACCGGTGGTGATTATCACTTCCCAAGCAACTAACAAAGTGCATATAGTCATGATAATTCCTTTTATGCCATGCTTAATTAATGGAGAACATTTTTATGGCATGATACATGGAATATAAGTTCCCCCAACTAGATAACCTTGAAATATGGAGGTTTTTGGCTGAATCGTTTTCTCCCAGCGGGATTGCATGGCTCAATGATGCAAAGTCAAAAGGCATAGATCTATTTGGGTTAATCAATAAAGCATGCAAAGAACAGATGCTGCTCCTTATGTTAGATAATGTGCTATAAGCTGAGAGCACAATCCAATTAATATATCCGTCTCTAGCATTCTAATTAGTTGTATATAGAGTGCCAAACGAAGGAGCCATAAGCATTGTATCCTCTAATCAGTTCCTGTGTCAAATGGAATGAGAATACCATATAAGGGTATGTTTAGTTGCAAAACAAGAATAGTTAGAATAGCCAAATTAAAAATAGCTATTGTTTGTCTTATTAGAATAGTCAAATCTCAAAACCCTTAGAAATAGTTTATTCTAATAAGACAAAAAATTTGAATTCTCTATTCTAGCTATTCTAACTCAACTAAACATCGAATAGCCTAACCCCAAAAATAACATATTATCAATAATAAAAGTGGATATCATATGGCCCTTCTGTAGTTTCTATCAATATGGTTGTTTTGGCAAATTCGTTTTCCTTGTGCAGGTATGCGATTTTACTCAACTATAATATTTTTATTATTTCTTTAGTTATGTGCATTTAATTGTTCTTCTTTAATTGTCATTATTGGAGAGAATTGAAAATTCTTGACACAAAAGTGAAAAATTGGAGTTAGAATTCAAACTTTTAGGATTTTATAATTTGAATTATTACAATGACATACAATAGATAATAAGTATATATAGATATAAAAGAAGCAAAACTCCCTTGGAATTGTAAGTTGTGCATAATCATCGGTAGTTTATTGGGGGCTAAAGTATACAATTCTTTGTTTCATTGGGTTTGAATTCAAACTCAGGCATATGAAGAGAGCTAGCTTTTAGTCTAGTGACAAAGGCAATACTCTTTGTATGAGAGATTGCAGGTTGGAAACCTGTATGGGTATCCCTTGTGAATATTAATCTAGTTGGGTGACTTAAGCCACAATCATACTAAAATAAAAAATTCAGGCATCTGTACGAGCACTAATATTCTTCATTACTTCTCATTGAATAGGCGGCTCAATTGGAAAGTGGTTGGGAAGACACCATCAATCGTTGCTACTCTTCCTACTAAATTATAAAAGGACGGGCAAAACGAACTTGATATATGGTGTGGGCCATTCAGTACTACCTCATTGCAATATACAAAAGAAAAACTAATAGTACATCAAAAGCTGACTAGATGTTAACTTGTTTTTGTTTCTTTAATAGGTCCCTTAATATGTTGGAGGATGGCAAGGCTCTATGATGCAAAGTTGGAACCATGATTTAATTGGATTTATGATGTAATGAACAGATGTTGCCCTCCCTTTCAGATACTATACTTGAAGCTGAGAGCCAAATGTCATCTTTCTCCAAACTTTAGTAGTTGATAAAGAGTGCCAAACAAATAACTAATAAGCATTGCTTGTACTTATTACTTTCTATTTAGTTTACAATAAACAGAGGTGGAACTTGGCAATTTTCAATAAATAAACTGACATTGATTCTTCAGTACTTGCTCTCGAAATGGAGGCTATGGCAAATTCGTTTTTCTTGCATACGTATGTTTTATTACGTCTTTATTAGTTATGTGCAATTAATTTTTTTGTTGTTTAATATTGGACAGAATTTAGTATTTTCAACAAACAAAAACAAAATGAAAATTAAGGGTTACAATTCAAACTTTTAAGATTTTGTAATTTCAATTGTCACAATGACATACCATAGATAATAAGAGCATCTACATCCCTGAAACTCTTAGAGTTTCTAATCTGATGTGGCAGTTGCTAAACCAGTTTCAGGGATGTAGATGAATTTCTTATTTAGCAACTTTGCTCAATAATTTCTTAATAAGAAATCGTTTATAAACTGTGACGTGGCGAAATGATTCGCTGAGATTCTTTTCTCTTGCAAATATATCTTAATAAAAAATTTTATAAGTTGTGACGTGGCAATTAGGAAACTCTAATTTTAGTTTCAGGGATGTGGAGGCTTAAAAATTAAGAGAGGTTTAATTTCTAAAAAACAGTTAACAGTTATTTAGAAACTCTAATAGTTTCAGGGATGTAGATGCTCTAAGTACATAGTGCTATAATAAAAACAAATCTCTTGGCATAGTAACTTGCGCTTAATCATTGGCAATTTGGGAGTAAAATATACATTTTTTTTGTTCCAAATTGTTTGATTTTAAACTCAAGTAGCTGTAAGTGCACTATTAATCTCAAATACTTCTTATTCATCAGGGGGCTCAGTAGTGAAGAGAATGGGAAGACACCATTAATTGTTTCTACTCTTCTTACCAAATTATACAAGGAATAGTATAACGAATTTTAATCAACTATAATTGTACTCTTCTTACCATATTTCCCCAGACTATTAGTACTTGATAGAGTGTCATACTAATGACTCATAAGCATTGCTGTACCTATTAATTACTTTCTATTTAGATTAAAATAAACAGCGATGGAACCTGGCAATTTTCAATAAATAAGGTAAATGATTGATTCTTCAGTACAATTTTCAACAAAATTTGTGTTCCATTGGGTTTGGGTTTAAACTCAAGTATCTGTAAGTGCACTAGTAGTCTCATTTACTTCTTACTTAACAGGTGGCTCAGTTGGGAGGTGGATGGAGAAGGCACCATCAATCAACCTTTTATACTGTTCCTCACAAATTATTGGAGGATCAGTAGAAGGAACTTGAGATATGGTGTGCGCCATCCAACATTACGTTGCTGCAATAAAAAGAAAGATATTTATGAATGATATACTGAAAGCTTACTAGATGTTAATTGTTTGGTTCTCACTAATAGGTGCTATTAGGTTGGAGGGAAATGGCAGGGCTCTATGATGCAAAGTTGAAAGTATGATTTGTTGAGATCTATGACGTAATAAATAGATGACTCGGATACTATACTTGTATTCTTTCCCCATAGTTTGGTAGTTAATTGAGTGACAAGCAAATAACTCCAAAACCTATTAGATTGACTACACGAGTGTTGTGTTTACATGTAAAGTTTTTAAGTTTTCTAATTAATTTAGTATAAAGTCAAGCAAACAAAACTCTAAGATTTATAAGTTAATTTTAATGAATATTATTTTGGAACATATTTTTCCTACTTGATTTTATACTAAATTAATTCGAAAATTTTAAAAAATATGCTTCAAAATTTCCAAACAGATGTTGATTCTTCTCAAATAGTTTTATGCTGTTATGGTTTAAGTTGTAATAAGGGGTGTCAAATATTGGTATTCCAAAATGGCCTTGCCATGCAGCTGTTCTTTAATTTTTGGGTAGGTCATAATTTGTGGTTTTTGGGTTAGTGTTTGAGCTAGTCACGTTATAAATAATACTTTGCTAGCTTTAATTGTAAGTAGAAGTTATCGTGATCAACTACTTACACACAATTATTAAAATAAGTACAACTAATCATTTTTAAAGTTTTTGACAGCGGAATTAAGAATTAATTAAAAACAAATCAAAGACCTTAGAAATCATAGTCTCCACGTGTAAATCAATCAAATTAATTTCATACCTTTGTCCATAGTAAACTGTAGAACAACACTTGAGACGTTCTTCACAAACCGTCAGAAGAACTGTAAAGCGATTTCTCTCCTCTTTCTCTTTCTAAGCAATGACAACTTTTGTTCTTTCTGAATATTGATGAAGAGAGGATCAACCTTACTATTAGAATTCGTATATTTATTGCCTGTCATTAAAGCAATTATTTATAGGGGAGATGCACAGTATGGACAGCACAGCACATGTGGATAATAATACCCGGTGTAAGATGCACCCTTTAAACAATATATCAACGTGCAGTGAACCTTGCACCCTTAAAATTAATATTGTGTGGATATAATAGCGCATGAGTCAATATGCATCTGTAATAAAGCACTATGCACTCTTTAATTAATCCTCTGGATAATAGCGCCTTTTAATCAAAAGCTATATGCATCTGTCAACTCATCTGTTGACTTTTATGCCATTTAAATCAATCTATATGCGTTATATATCAGTGCACCTTTTAATAAAGCCTTTATGCCATTTAAATCAAAATGGGCTGTTTTAATTTTTGGGCCACTTAATTATATTTTCCTTACATTAATTGCTTAAGATATATATTGATGTACTTAAGTCTCTATCAATAAATGCATTGTTTGGCCTTTTTTAAAGACGCAATATACAGGGTTTTCCTCCGGGTTAGTTACTTCTTCATGGGACCCACGAATCAGTGAGTTGGATGCATAACTTTTTCTCCATGAGCATCATTAATTCATTTTTTGGACGTATAAATTCGGACCGTCTGATTAGTTAATTTGATTCAGAGTGTCGAACTTCTTATTTTATTATTATACTGGATCAATGGCCAAAAGGACTAATGCTTAGCCCACTCGATCTGCTCCAGATTACCGCCGCTCGACCTCGCCGCTTGATCTACCGCCCAACTCCTCCTGACCTCTCCGCCCAAGTCCAGATTACCGCTTGATCCTAGCTCATTCTACTCAGTCAGGTATTGCACTGGCTCATTTACGTTATTACTTATTAATAGTTTTCAAAGGTTGAATTTGGCGGAAAAATAATAGATAGGTAATGCTTGTGGACCATTTACGTTATTAATTACTTGAAAAGAATTTGGGAAAATTGTGAAAATGTCATCCCGAACTTTGAAATTGTAAAAATGCCACTCTAAACTTCATTAATTTGTAAATTTGCCACTCCAAATAATTAATGACTAAAATGCCCTCTTTTCTTCTTCTCCAGATGAGATCGCGCAGGACTGGTGGTTATGTGACGGCCGAACAAGGTCGGTTCAGGCGGTCGGCGGAGATGTTCGATTTGGTGGGTTGGACATGGGGCCCAGTTACAGAGAACTGGCTGGACGAAGATGCGAAGGCAACACAATCCTGCATGGCGCTCAACGGGAGGGTGTACAAGATGAAAGAAGGGAGATACGTGGCAGTCAGGGAAGGGGACGGGGACACCTGGAGGGTTGCCGGAGAAGTCCCAGAGGACACACGGGTGTCCACAAGGCTCGCAGATGCAGGGGATAGGAGGCTTGCAGTGGTAGGGACGTCTTGTCGTGGTGGGGTCCCGGTCGCTTACATGGCTAGCGAGGAGGTCGGCAAGATGATGACGTGGCAGAGGATGGACATGCCGCCCGAATTCTGGGGCGATTTTAGTCGGTTCAAGCAGATGATGACGTGGCAGAAGAAGAAGAAGAGGAGGCAGGAGAAGAAGAAGGGAGGGCATTTTAGTCATTACTTATTTGGAGTGGCAAATCTACAAATTAATGAAGTTTAGAGTGGCATTTTTACAATTTCAAAGTTCGGGATGGCATTTTCACAATTTGAAGATTTTGGAGTGGCATTTTCACAGTTTTTCCAAAGAATTTATAAATGAAGGGTTAATGCATGCTGACAGTGAATCCAATAAATAAATCAGTGTTATTAAAACCGGACCCAGATGCCTTTCCGGTTTGGTTCGTATAGAAGACCGTTTGTGCCATTGAACCAGTGAAAACCGATTTATTTGACCGGTTTTTGAAAAAAACCGACCGCTCGTTCTCCAAAAAAACTCGGATTTTTACGTAGGTTAAGTTTTTCACCTTTTTATACTTTTTCTTGTATTAAATGAGAGAAACGTAGGGAATGACTATTAGCTACTAGCCTACTAGTTAGACTATAGATCCGTACCTTACAACATGTAAATTTTTTATTTATTTTAAATTACAACATGTGGGCTTGTTAAGTCACAGAGAGCTGCAATTTTGCTGGACTATAAAATTTGCAAATAAGACCTCAAGATTTAAGATATTCTAAAAGAACATTTGTTATTATTTTGTTTTTTGGTTGTTGAAGCACTCTATTTTTTTTAAAACATAATTTATTGTTATTATAAAATAACGTCTTGGTAATTATTAGATAAAAAAAAAATTGGTTGTTATATTCTTCTACGTTATTGGAAAACATTCAGTTCTTTTTAATAAATTTATTATTTTCATTTTAGTTGGATGTTAAATTTGAAATATATTTATAATTTTGATTTTATATTATATTATTTTATAACAATTCTCATATTTCATACATATGTGAGTATTTAAATAAATCAGCAATTGAACCGGTTGAACTGTCGGTCCGACCAGTAAGCCGTTGACCCGAAACTTTACCGGCTCGATGTCCGGTCCGGTTCTGATAACATTGAAATAAATACATAATGTGGGGTCCTGATCTCCACCTGCTTTCTTCCCGTGACCTTACCAAAATTATTTTCTCCAGAGTTAACAAGCACTGGAGAAAACCAATCTCATATGATTTCAAAGGATAACTGGACATGTCCTTTCTATATGAAATTGAGTGAATTTAAGAAATCCTTACAATCCAAGATAAGCTCTGTTGACCGACTTCGCTGTCTGTAATGAAATTTGCCAATAGATGTCCAAATTATGGAGGGTGCCCGTTGATTGATGTTTATATATAAAGTTGTTAAGCCGAAGAAATTTTTGGAAGATTTAATTAGCTTGATTAATTGATTGGTTAATTGGTTAATTGGTTTGATTGTTTATATATAAAGTTGGTTAATTGGTTTGATTAATTGATTAGTTAATTGATTTTAGGAGTTGTAGAAATTAGTTTAATCTTGGGAAGAAAGAAGGAGAGGAGAAAGCTCGATCTTCAAGAGAGTAATTGCTTGTAATCAGGCAAGTTTTCTCTCTTTCTTCATTTTATGTTGGTTAATTATATTGATATCTCGTATTCATATCTATATTTTGACCTTAAATTCGTACCAAAACCTGTGTTTTAATCTATAAAATCGGTTATAATTCATTGAATATATATAGAATGTGGTACTGCTACAAGTTATTTTTATTCTGCAGGAATCGGGCGAAATCGAGAAGGAATCTGGAATTTAGAAGTATCTACACGGTCCGTGTAACATTCCACACGGGCCGTGTCAACCTCGACTCGACCGATGACACGACCGCATGAAGACCGCTGACTCGACCGCATGAAGAACACAGGCACACGGGCCGTGTCAAGCATTTCCGGAAACAAATCCAGAATTTGGAAACAAGGCTAATTAATGGAAGGTCGGCAAAACGAGTATATAAGCGAGATTTCTTGCACCAGAGAGGTCATTCTGGAGCAGAGGAGCATTTTCTAGGGTTTGGTCTTGACGGCTAAGCTTGGAGACGAAGTTGAGAAGCGAAAGACGCAAGTTTTCGACGGATCTTCTTTATTCTTCGGGTTTTGTCATGGCTAATCTTTTTATTACTTCTTTTATTTGTTTTAGAACCATGTCTGAGTAGATTTCTTAGTTTCTAGGGTTGTGATGTAATCGAATGTTTTGTTTTGTATGTTAGTTATTGAATTCTTTTGTTGAAATTTGTGTTTGCTTGATTGTGATTGATTTTAATTGCTTAGTGTAAGTTATTTGATTTTTATTGGTTTACCACTAGATGAATGATCACATCTAGAAGGTACTTTGGCCCTTATAATTTCTTAACCAAACTAAGTACCTGAGGTAGGATTAGTGATCCGAAAGGTGAAACCAACTAGTAACCGAAAGGTGAACATTTCCTCATATCGACGGAATGAGGTTACCTTTAGTATTCCAAACAAGCAACTAGGTAATTCAGACCAACATACGACAGTTGAGGTCTAGAACCCGACGAGGGCATATATTGCAATTCCATACCAGGTTAATAAGCCAGCAGACGACAGTTGAGGTTTAGAGACATTAGGTCTGGTCAGTAGAACCCTACACAAAGGAACGACACAAAGAAAACAATAACTGCTGCATTCACTCGAGGGCCACACGGACCGTGTACGACAGTATACGGCCCGTGTACACTGACACGGCCCGTGTACACTGACACGGCCCGTGTAGGACACTACACGGACCGGGCACCTCGAGGCAAAACTGAGATGAAGTCATAACCCTGGAAACGCCTTTTACATCTGATTTAAACCAAGTTTATTTACTTCTTTGCATTTTATTATTGTCATTGAACTGTTAGGAATTTTAGAAACCAAAACCAACCTTTTCCAACTTCTAGTCTTTATTTAATTTAGGTGAAATTCTAGATTAAATCTGAACCGTCCCTGTGATCGATACCCGATAATATACTGCTCGATAGGATTGTATACTTGCAGTCTGAACCGAAAAGTGTGTTTAAGGTTAAAAAGTACAGTTTACTGTACTGAAACTTTGTACTATACCTTTTGGTGTAACATATATTATTAATTGTGTACTACAATTCGTTAGTTATTAATATAGTTTTGGTGCATCATCCAACTAAACTGGAACATTTAGTATGCCTTTTAGGATTATATCCGTTCAAAATTAATCCAATAGGAATTAATTTTGAATAATTCCCGTTTTAGGACTGCTCTTTGAATGCTTTGTCTCATCAAGGATGTGAAGAAATGTATGTGGATCTAGTATTTAAGAAAAAATTTGGTATCATTTTTCCTTGTTGTTCATACTAGTACGTATTGAATTACATGTCCAAAATGATGTGCTTCTAACGTGTACTCGGGGAACTAAGAGGAAATGCTGTCGAATTTTTCTTAAATACTAATTTCACATATATTTCTTCACTACTGAGACATAGCATTCAAAGAGTGGGATATGATTGTACATCGACGCCCCTGTGTAAGCCCCAAAAGACTAATGAGTTTGGATCTATTAATAATTAATGTCATTATTTCATTGAAGTGTCAAAATAGTAAGCAAGGCATAACTTTAAGTTTAGACATTTTGATATGAGTGTTAGACACTTTGATTTTTATGTCGTACTTTAGATATTTTATTTTTATGTGGTACTTTAGATATTTTTTATTTGATGTTTATGTAGTACTTTAGATATTTCATGTTTATGTCGTTTTGTGAATTGCTTGGTACGTACTAATTAAATTGCTTGTGAATTACTTTTAAATTGCTTGGTGCTTGGTACATTTTGTACCAGTATTTTATATTGTATATTTGAATTGCTTGTGAATTGTTTGGTACGTTTTGTACCAATTGGGGCAGGTGAAATATAAATGAACAGAATGGGTTCAATGGTTGTTATATTTGTTTGGTGCATTTCGTACCAATTAGTGAAATGATAAAAAATAGCAAAAACCAAAAAAAATATATTACCCTTTTGCGACTGACTATGGGCTCATCAGCAACCGCCTAATCGGTCTCTGATGGTCTTCCAGCCACGTCAACATATACCATCAGATGGGATCGGATCGGTCGCTATAAGGTCATCTACGACCGATTTTTAACCCTTCAGCGACCGGTGACATCAGCGGGGTGGGCATCAGCGACGGAAAAACTGCGACCGACCCTTTTGCGATTGATTTAAGCCTTCTGCGATCGGCGCACCCTTCTGCGACCGGCACCCTACCCTTCTGTGACCGATTTGGCCGGCCGCAGAAGGGTTCCGCTACTGTAGTGATCTCAATGCAACTTCTATGATATTGAGAGAGAGAGAGAGAGAAAGAGGAACAATGGTGGCGAGGATCAGGCAGCGAGGTCGGGCGGCAAGGCATCCGATCGACGCACCCCTTTGAATTAATTTGTGGTTTGCGAAAGAGTTTAAACAATAATGCAAGTCCACTGTTATGTGTCCATTTTTACACTGCCTTAAGTTTGGGTATAAAACATGATTTAATTTTTGGAACATGCATGTTTTGCAAACTGTTGGACAGCTTGTGATGAATTTCATTTTCTTTTGATTTTCACTATATTTTATTTGACACTTTACAAGAACATGTTTTTTCTTGGTTAGGTTCCAAAGAAATGGGTTAAACTAATTAATTTTCAACTAATAAAACATGTTCTCAAAATTGGTCATACACTCAAAACGGAGTTACGAGTCAAAATCTATGACTGTTTTAATTTCAGGTGCTGAAATTTCAGCATCATATACAGGTCGTGTGGATGGTGTCCTGGTCGTGTCTGTAGTCGGGCAGAGGGTTGTACGGTCCGTATAAGAACGTACACGGACCGTGTATAAACCTTCGAATTCCAGATTCTTCCTCGGTTTCGCCTGTTTTATGCAAAGTAAGAACAAATGCGCAGCAGTACCACATTATATAGATATTCAATGAAATAAACAAGATTTGACAGTTTTAGGCACAGGTTTTGGTACAAAGTTTGGTCGGAATATAGATAAGAAAGCGAGATATCAAGCAAGGGATTGGATATTAGCTAGAGCAAAGCTAAATGCAGCTACAAAGAGGATTACAACAGCAACATATGTTCTTATAGATGCCATGCACTGCGAGATGCCTACCCAAGAAACTAGCACCTTGAACTGCAAGTCAGGTAAGGCACCTGACTGAATAACTTAGTCTTTTTTAATAAGTTGTTACACGATAGTGATACATTCGTTAGTACATGATAGGTGCCTGCTGATGTGATTAATGAGATGACCAATAAGATGACTAATGAATTGGTGCTACCGAGACGACCAATACCTATAGGACGAATACGTGGTCGGGTCCCGCTTGTAGATTAGGAGGCATTGGACGAACTGGGCCTGGAATTCCAACTACTACATGACAAATATCTTGCGACACCACTATCTAAAGGAGGCTTCCACTACTATATTGGGCTGGGTATTTCTTTATATAATAGTGGGTTTCATAGATCGACGTCTCTATTATCGAAGTCTGGATATGTGAGTATTTATTATTATAAACAGAAAAATTATTTTTACAATTAACTCCTTTATTTTATTTTGACACTGACTATTTTCAAGTATTGCATGAAACTAGTTACTGAATTAGGTGCCCAAAATAATGTTGACATTGGTTTCCTGGACCCCAGTCCGCTCAGCACCGCATACCTTGCTAATGAACAATCCCTTTCTTACTTGGCCGATACCTTGCTAAAGTTTCAGGATAAGAGACTTGTATTCTTACCATACCACGAAGCTGGGTAAGCTGCTAATTCTACTCATGTTTATTGTCTATTTTTAACAAGTTTGTATTGATTTATTATTTTATTACTTATATTGTAGAGCACGTTCGAGGCTTCTCGTTATTATCCCAAGACAGAATGTTGCCTACTTGTTGGACTCGGTACCAAATAATGACCGGGAGTTATATATTGTTCCTCTATTACAGTAGTAAGCAAAATACAAATAATTTAAAATGTAAAATACTAAATTGGCCTACTTCTAGGTACCATATACTAACCTTTAAGAATTCTAGGACTTATAAGTCATACATACACCAGGGAGGTCGGCACATGTTGGGGAAAATAGCACTGGAGGTCATAATGTTTCAGGTAAGAAATATTTTAATCGAGTATTTCATTGCAACTTATTTCAAGTTCCAGTTGCACTACTAATTAGATTTTGTTTTAAATAATACACATTTGATCAGAGCCCCAAGCAAAGCAATTCATGGGAGTCCGGGTTTTATGTAATGAAGAACATGGAGATGCTCATAAAAAATTATGCACGGTCTTTTCCAAAGATTTGTCAATCACTTGTTTCTATCATGCTTTCAGATTAAGTTATTATATATGTTATTCATATGTTTTGATTTATTCATGCAGTGTCGTCTGTCCAGAATGCCGTACAAAGAAAATGCATTACATGACATCCGTATACAAATGGTGTAAATTCTTCTTGGAATCAGTTTAATTACTGTGCAAGTACTTGGCGGGAGGAGGATTTGGTGCTGATATATTGTTGTCTGTGGTGTAAAACAATTCTTATTTTCTGGTTTTTGCGGTCAGACACTTTTATGTTGGTTTTAATAATATGGTTTAAAATAGTTGTTAGTTTTATGGTACAATGAAATATTGCTCTATATATTGTTGTATGTGTGATATTGCTAGCTTGTTGGTTTATAATTGTTGTCTACTTTATATATTGCTTGTTGCATGGATTAATATATATATTGCATAACTTGTATATGTATATGTTGTTGATGCCTATATTAATTGTTGGTTAAAATGTGGGTATATAATGCATGCATGTTTATTGTTTCCTTAATGGGATTTAAAAATGACTAGCAAATATATGATGGAGGCTAGCCCCTAATTAATACTAGAATTAATAATAAAACATAATAATTATATATACATCACAATTGGCTCAAAAATTAATAACCGATGGAAAACTATGACCTGCTAACGCCAACTGAAACAAAACTGATGGTGTTAGACACTTTTGCAATCGGCTATTAAAATCCAACAGATAGCATTAATTACATTTACCGTCGGTTGCAAAAAGAAACAGATGGCGTTAGGTACTAACACCGTCTATTTGATCATGCGCTACCAATGGCATATCGATTAACGCCATTTGTTTTGAGCCGATGGCATATGTGTATACCTTTCTTATTGAGGCGATAGTCATTGGTGCATAATGCGATTTTGCCCGATGGTGAAGTTTTTTTTGTAGTAGTGTCGTGAAAAACAGAAATAATTTTTTTGCACATAAATAAGTAAAAAAAAATAGCTTAATTTGATTTCAATTTAGTTGCTTTTTTTAATTTCGAAGAAAGAGTAGCAGTTGCAAATACATATTGGAGACAACAACAAGGAAATAGCTAATTTATACTAACTAATAATACTAAGAAAGGCAACATTGTTAGTTTGGCCTGCAGGCTCTTTTCAAATTCTAGACATAATCAAAATATAAGAAGTCGATTTCCGTCTCAGCTGTCTAAACAATTTTAGATAGAATTTTAGATCACCACATATAATGGTAGAGTCGTGTTTGACATAACCTAGGTCTAATTCTCTATTTGCTTATCTTTTTGTTTGGTTTGAAACAAGTTATTAAAAGCATACATTAACATTTAAAATTTAATGGTATGTTGGGAATGAAATTTTTTTAGATAAATTCTCACTTTATATATTCACAAAAAATTTATCATTCAGATTACAAACCTGCAATCTTATTTATAGGCAAAAAAAATAATTCTCATTGTAAGGTGTCATTTAATGTTACGATCAAATGCATGACTATTGTGTAAGATTGTATCAACTTTACTATAATTCTAAGGCGCGCACACATGAATATTGAGTCATAATCTTTTATTTGATTTGTCATGCATCTCATGACACTCAGAACACTATTCTAATTAGTACGTATATAATGAAACAATATTACTTTATATTATTTGTAAGGTTCATATTTTTTCCATGTACACATGCAATTTGGATTAGCTCTCTTCACGCAATAGCCTAGCTAACACATTTCTTCAAATAAAAGGTTTGGCCTCCCTGACCTCAATCCCTCAAATTTGTCCCAACAACTTCGAACTCTAGTAACCTCTTCTTTTAACTTTCTTTTTTCTCACCCGTCAAAAATGAAAATATTACTGTTTTTTAACTCTCTCCCTCCTCTCTTTTACCTCCTGGTGCCACTATGAGGCCACGAGCCACACCCTTTCTTCTCCACCTCCGCCGCCACGATCCCTCTTCCTATTCTGTTCTTCCATCTCTCTCCTTCGCCTCTTCCACCGCCAAAGACATCTCAATCTCTCAACTTCTTCATTTCCTCCCTCTCATTCAAGTGAAAAGTCCCAATCATAGTAACATGATTCGTGTTTTATTCGCGAATAAAACGCGAATAAAATGTATTTTAGAGATTTCTGAACTGAACAGCGAATAAAACGGTTGACCGAATTTTTACCGATTTATTCACGAATAAAACGCGAATAAAACATTTTTTTACGAATTATTCGTGTTTTATTCGAAAAATTCGCTGCTGCATTGAAAATTTTTGAGGAGCAAAGCCACGTGGGCGGAGGCAGCTTTTGAAAATTTTTGATTTTCACTTTGACCAAGCGGCCAAGCCACGTGGGCTGTGGTGAATTTGAGACAGAGATTTTTTGTGACCATGTTAATGTAGTATTTTATGTAAATAAAATTTTGAATTTTGAATTTTGTTTTTTTGCTTTCTTGTTGTACCGAATCATTCCCGAATTATACCCGAATTATTCCCGAATCACGAATTTTTGACCTCGCCGAACCGAACCCGAATAATTCATTTGTCACTATGGTCCCGATTACAATCCCAACTCCAAACTTTTTAATACCTTAGTTATTACAACAAACTACACTGGAGGTGGGAAGCCTCAGGATAGTTTACTACTCGGTCAATTTATAAATTTCTGAATTGTAGAAGGGAATTTCCTATTTTACCCCTGATATGGTGGACCTTTCCTGTGCCACTGAAAATTAGAATTTTTATGTGGTTAACTGATCAACATAATAAAATACTGACCAAAGATAACCTTGCTATCAAAGGTTGGCCTGGTTTAACCTCATGTGTATTCTGTAATGCCACAGAGTCGGTTACCCATTTATTCTTGACTTGTCTTTATTACAACAGATCTGGTTTTGGTTGGGGAAAACTCAGGATTTAATGCCCAATTGGCATTCTTTTGCTGATATAATTGCTTACGCCCAACAGTTACATGGAGTTCATAGATCAGATTTTCTGATAGTGCTTAGTGCTGTTTGCTGGGTGGTTTGGAAACATAGAAATGATATTTGTTTAATCAAGGCACCATAAAAACAGCTAGATCACTCATTTTGCTTATCAATTCCTTGGTGCTTTTATGGATAGGTAATCGCAAGAAAAATGTGCAGCTATCTGTTGAGGAATGGCTCCCAGTATTAGATGCAGTGCTTTTGAACTAGTATATGCCTCTGGAAATGATTGTCTATCAGCATCCTGAGTCGCCACCTCAGGAATGAAGATGCACCAATACTCAATTTTGTCATTAGTTGTTAACCTTAGCCCGTTACTGTGTGGCTTAGTTAGTGCAAATTTAGTTTACTTTTGGAGTTTGACCAACACTCAGGCCTGGTTTATATCGTTACTGTTATGCTTATTATCATATTATGCACAAGGTATACCTCCTTGTTGAGAGGTGCGCAGCCCAGCTCTGCAGGAATACTGTTCTATGTAATTAACAATTTTAGCAATGAAATGGGCGTTTAGCCTTTTAAGTTTAAAAAAAATTACAACAAATGATTTCTTCTATCCGGGTTTCGAACCCATGACCTCTCGTATAGAGACCATGTGCCTTTGCCCCACTAGACCAAATGTTAGTTCTTGATCGCAAACAAACTATATTTGATTAATGAAATATAAAGTTACGCTGTTTAAGAGAAAGAAATGGGGATTAATTTTATTACTTGATAAACTGTCTAAATATACAACTCAATCTTGCACTTTAGTCCCTATAACTATTATATTCAACCTTTACCTAAATAACCTTATATTAATAATACAATATCCAACACTCACCTCAAGATGATGCATAGATATTGATCATGCTCATCTTGCCTATTACATTGGAGAAGTCTGTGACACTCAACCCCTTCGTGAAGATATCAGCAATTTACTCCTTGGTTCGAACGAAAGGCATACATATAATGCTCTCGTCAAGTTTATCTTTGATAAAGTGTCGGTCAATCTCCACATGTTTGGTTCTATCATGTTGTACTGGGTTGTTTGCTATGTTTATAGCTCCTTTGTTGTCACAGTACAACATTATGGGTTTGTTCTCCAACAACCCCAATTCCGATAGCAATCTTCGTAACCACATCCCTTCACTCACACCTTGGGCCATGGCCCTATACTCAGCCTCTGCAGTGGACCTTGCTACTACATTCTGCTTCTTACTTCGCCAAGAAACTAGATTACCTCCAACAAACGAACAGTAGCCTGAAGTTGACATTCTATCATCAAGACACCCTTCCCAATCGGCATCTGTATAGACTTCAATCCTAGTGTGCCCATTTTTACTGAGGAGCACACCTTTTCCTGGACAGCTCTTGAGATACCTCAGAATCTTATACATTGCCTCTTGATGTGGAACTCTCGGGTCGTGCATATATCTGCTCACTACGCTCACAGTGTATGCAATATCAGGACGAGTATGCGCCAAGTAGATTAGTCTGCCTACTAGGCGCTGATACTGTCCTCTATCTACTTGATCACCTATTCCTCCCTTCAACTTATTATTAGGGTCTATGGGTGTATTGACAAGTCGACACCCAAGCATCCCCGTGTCACTCAACAGATCTATAACATACTTTTGCTGTGAGAGAACTACCCCTCTTTTTGAACGAGCAACCCAATGCCTAGAAAGTAGTGTAATTCACCCGGTCTTTGATTTTCAACTCTGTGGCTAAGCTGGCCTTAAGCCTTTTCATCTCAACCGGATCATTACCTGTCAACACTATATCATCCACATACACAACCAGAATGCAGATCTTCTCTCCTTTCCTTTGGATGAACATAGTGTGATCGGCACTACTTTGTTGATAGCCTAGTTTTTTCATTGCCATAGAAAACCTGTCAACCCAGGCTCGTGGTGACTGCTCCAACCCATACAGGGAGCGCTTCAAACAACACACTTTACCCTCCAGTTGTTCATTTTCAAACCCAGGTGGGATCTCCATATATACCTCTTCTTTTAGGTCACCATGAAGAAAGGCATTTTTAACATCCAGCAGGCACAAATACCACCCAAAGTTTACCGCACACGAGATGAGGGTTTTGATAGTGCTCATTTTAGTCACTGGAGCAAAGGTCTCCTCATAATCCACATCATATGTTTGTGTGTAGCCCTTAGCCACCAATCTGGCCTTGAATCTTTCCACTTGTCCCTCAAGAGTATATTTTGTCGAGTATACCCACTTGCATCCTACAGTGCTCTTGTTGGACGGTTTAGGGACCATATCCCAGGTGTTATTCTTGACTAATGCTCTCATCTCCTCTAACATTGCCTTCTTCCACTTTGGGTCTTGCATTGCTTTCCTCCAGTCACATGGAACATAGTTAGAGTGTAAGGAGGCTACAAAAGCTTTGTAAGTAGGGGAAAGTGTCTCAAATGAGACATAGTGAGAGATAGGATGCGATGTTGAGGCACCTTCCCCTTGCTTCAAGACAGTTGACCGAACTCCTTTACGCAAGGTAATAGGAATGTCGAGATCAGAGAAAAGAGGAGTACCGGAGGGTAACTCTGAGTTACCTGAGGGCTGTGGTGTGAGCGAGCCGTCGATAGGAGTAAGCAATTGGTATTGATCTTGGACCTGAGGTTGCTCAACATCCTTATGGCGAGGTTTTCGAGTGTAAACCTTGTTGATCTGCCTGTTGGGAGGTGGTAGGTTGATCTCCATGCTTGAGTCCAGATCTTTCTCTATAGTTGGACTCTGGCCCGTGGTATTGGCCGTACTATTTTCAGATCCCTTACTCTCCCCCTCTCGATCAGCTCGGTTCGAGGGATAGGTGACAACCACCTCAAGAAGATCATGAAATGTGATTGAAGGTGCATTGGACTGTGCATCAGAGAGAGTGAAATAGGGTTCTGCTTCTCGGAACGTCACATCCAAGCTTTCTAGCATCCTCTTTTTCACAGGGTCGTAACATCTGTACCCCTTTTTCCCACTGGAGTACCCAACAAACACACATTTGTGGGCCTTCGCATCAAGTTTACTAATACCTGGACTTATGTTATGAACAAAACACACACAACCAAAATTTTTGGGAGGTACCTTAAATGACGTGGTCCCTGTGAGCATTTCAAGTGGTGTACTGAAGTCCACCGATCTCAACAGCATTCTGTTGATCAAATATGTAGCAGTCTGCGCTGCTTCTCCCCAAAGGTACCTCGGAACATTCATGGCAAAGAGGAGGCACCTCGTCACTTCCAAGATGTGCCTGTTCTTCCTTTCTGCAACACCATTTTGTTCAGGTGTATTCACACAGGTAGTTTGATGTACAATAACATTACCTCGTAAGAAGTCTTGCATTGCCCTGTTGGTGTATTATGTGCCATTATCTGATCGTAACACCTTCACTTTCTTCTCAAATTGGGTTTCCACCATCTTGTGAGAGGTCTTGAAGCACTCCATAACTCCCTCTTTACTCTTCCATAGGTAGAGCCAAGTCATCAGGCTATAACAATCATTAAAGGTGACAAACCACCTTGAACAAGATAAAGAAGTAACCCTTGAGGGCCCCCAAACATCAAAATGAACAATATCAAAGCATGAAAAACTTCTATTACCAAAAGAGGAATACATTGTTCTGGTGTGCTTAGCAAACTCACATGCATCACATACTAGTTTAGTCTTACTACACTTTGAGTACAACTTGGGATGCAACCTTCCAAGTACAGTAAAAGATATATGGCCTAAACGGCAATGTAACAATTAAACACATCTCCAACTATGGAGTCTCTGCCAAACAGGCTCTTGGGTCCAAAACTTCCCCTCCTTGCTTGAGTCGGTATAAGCCTTCACTCCTCTTGCCAATGCCAATCACCCTTCCTGTCTTCAGCTCCTGCAACGCAACATGAGTAGGAGACAGAGAAACAACAAAGTTAAGGTCATCTACCAATTGACTAACTGATAGGAGGTTATTGGTGAAGTTAGGAAGATGAAAGACTGACGATAGCTGGAGGTCTGGAGTACATGTTACATCCCCAACTCCTACTATTGAACAAAGCGAGCCATTGGTTGTTTGTACCTTTCTCTCCCAGACATTGGCTTATAGGTTCTGAAAATTGTGGGATCAGGGGTCATATGTTTAGATGCCGCAGAGTCTACAATCCAGGACTGATCAGGGCTAGACTCGGCTATTAGGGTTTTTATAATAGTGCCAATAGGTCTAACTACAGTGGTAAGAGGAGATGAGAGAATGTAGCCGTCAGCCCCAGATGGAGCAGCAATAGGTGAGGCACTGCTAGCTGAGGTAGTGGACAAGAACTGAGCTGTAAGCTGAGTCATCAGTTGAATCACCATAACATCACTGGCTGAACCTGGCGTACTAATGCTGTCAGCCACATGTGCCTTTTGGTGTCCTCCACTACATCCTGGTCCACAACCTCTACCATGTCCTCTGCCACGGCCATCATCACAACCTGGACCTCTAACTGGTCGTCCATGTAAGTCCCATCAAGTCTCCCGAGTGTGATTCTTTCTATGGCAGTGATCACAGACTTTGTCACCCAGGGAGGGCACTGTGTGTGGCTAGCTCAACATAGCTGAACCCTCCTGCACTGGCAAGGATATCATAGCCCTCCTCCTGCTTTCCTCTTGAACCACTACTACAAAGGCATCACGAAGAGCAGGTAGCGGATTCCTCTGCCAAAGACTCTGTCGAATCTGCTCAAACTCAAAGTTGAGGCTAGCAAGGAAGCAAAAGGTCCTTTTCCCCAACCAGTTTGTGAAGGCTAGTGTATCTGCTGAGAATGTCATCGCCACAGGATCGAAGAAGTCCATTTGCTCCCACATAATGTTCAATTCTGAGAAATACTCAGTCACGCTCATTTCTCCCAATACCAGACTGTCTGACTTAGATTGGAGGTGATATATCTGCCCATTGTTACCCTTTTGAGAGTACATTTTGGCCGCCTGATCCCACACTTGTCGAGCAGTGTTCAACATCATAAACTGACTTTGCAGTCTAACCTCCATCGAATTGACCAGCCATGACATAACTTGCCCATCATCTGCCTCCCACTTCTGAAACTCAGCTTTCTCCTCTATCTTCTCCTCATCCTTCACAGCTTCTGGTTTCTTTGCCGTACCGGTAACATACCCGGTTAGCCTCTGACCTTTCAAGTGCATAAGAATCTGTCTTGACCACAACAAATAGTTCTCAGCCCCATTCAATCTCACTGAGATGACCTGAGATGATTTAGAGAAGTTCCTGTCTTCTGCCATTTCCCCTCTTTTTTTTTTTTTAGGTCAGATGAGTGAATGAGAAGAGGAGAAAGCAGCACAACAACAAAGTAGGCACTTTTCGCGAGGGAACTTCGTCGCAAAAGAAAAAGCACGTTTATGACGGTACTCCGTCGCAAAAAGTCACTTTTTATCCTCGCAAAAAATGCCTGTCTTTTGTAGTGCAGCTACGCGCTGGAGCTACGGACATCCGCACTGGGAGAGAAAGCGACAACGCGCGAAGGAGACCACGTGTTGGACCGACGGTCAGCGACTCGTGGCACTGCGACTACAACAGAGGCGGCTCTGGGCGGACACACGACTGCCGCTCACGCAGCGGAGAGAAATTCCTCCCGCTCTGATACCATAAAGTTACGGTGTTTGAGAGAAAGAAATGGACATTAATTTCATTATTTGATAAACTGTCTGAATATACAACTCAATCTTACAATTTAGGTCCTATAACTATTATATTCACACTTTTACCTGAATAACCTTATATTAATAATACAATATCCAACAAAATATATAACCAGAATATAATGGTATATGACAAGCTAAATTTACTGAATTCCTAGACGCAGAAGAAAGGTAAAAGAAAACGAAAATTCTTGTTGACATGTAATCCATAGTGTTCTCTCTCCAAAAGAAATGGACAAATAAGGACAAGCAAATAGAACTGACAAGCATATAACATAGCGGAAACGCAGTCAAAGTAAATGGAAACTATATAGTTTCAACCATCTCCATTATACAACTTTCACTGTCAATTTATTGAATACAATACCCAGCGATTTCATGAAAAAAGGAAAAAAGAAACATAGAAATAAAATATCTACTCTTTGCAAGCATCACACATATAGAGGCTATTGCATCTTATTTATTTTATTTTTTTTTAAATTACAGTGATTACACAATATCTATAATTTAAGTTGTCATTTGCCTAGGTTTGGCAACCAACTCAAGATCCTCCTTCCTCTTGAGCGACAAGCTCGGTGTCTCCGTCATGTCAACATCTTCTGGCTTCATCCCACTCGGGAGCTCCCAATCAAATATCCTCAAGAGATTTGCCAGTGCTAGCTCCATCGTCAGAAGTGATAGCTGCATGCCGGGGCAAATCCGTCTGCCTCCTCCAAAGGGAACTATCTCGTTTGTGCTGCTATTATAGTTGAATGGATTATCGACAAATCTCTCAGGCCGGTATTCCAATGGGTTGTCCCAAACCTCTGGGTCTCTGCCCATGGCATATGTATTGACAAAGATTCTTGATCTTTTTGGAATGTCATAACCTTCGATGTTACAGTAGTCCATGGATTCTCTCGGAATTAGTAGCGGGGTCGGGGGGTGTAACCGGAAACTTTCGGTGATGGCGGCCTTCAGGTATGTCAACTTGCTCACATCTTCGGATTTGAGAAACTCATTTTGCGACGGAATCTGACGCACCTCCTCTTCTAGCTTCTTCAACACTCGAGGGTGCCTTAGGAGTTCTAGCATGGTCCACTCCAAACTTATGGCAAGAGGTTCTGACCCGGCTGTCAATGATTGCTGCATACATAATTAAACAATAAATGAATTTATTTTTAGTGTGAGGCAAAATAAACATTTTATCTTGAGGAGGGTTCAAATGCCTTCATTTTTTGTGCTTCCATTATGCCTCTATTTTTATAACTATACTAAATTAAAATTTTAGACTTAAATGTCAAAACAAAACAGTAAGATGTGATCCACATCATTTTTCTATAGACAAGTAAAAATATCATGTCATTTCGATTTTGTTTCAGTTAGTATCAAGAGCTTACAAAAATACATTCATATGGATATATTCTTGATGTTGATTTTTCAACTTATTGATTTATATGAAATCAAAGTTGTAAATAATAATGTTTTAATTGCATGTAGTGAAAATAATATAGATCATATTTAACGGTTTTTTTTTTGCTATATAAATTATAGAACATTTGTTATTATTAATTTAAAATTTTTAGGTATGTCGAGGCACATGAAATAGAGGTATTCAAACTCTCATTTATTTATTTTTTGCTTCAAAAACCTTGCCTAAGGGCTTTTGAAGCCAAAAAAAAAAAAAAGTTTCTTCAACAAAGAGAGATGTATTTATTATGAACTATAGCTAAGATATATATATTTTTTAATTTGAAGATTTTGTTCTTATGCAATAGGAAAAAAAAAAAAAAACTCACATAGCAAAGTGCTTTGATGTGCAAATCATTTATCTGGAATTCTTTCTTTTGTTTTTCATCCTTTTGAAGTTTGAGTAAGATATCGAGAAAATCTTGATCACCGTCACTCCTCCCTTCAATACGATCGTTGAGAATCTCGGTCATCATTGCATAGCCGGTCAAAAATATTTTTTGTGCTTCATTTCTCACCTTTGAACCAATAATAGGGCCTATCCATTTGAGAGAAGGAAAAATATCCTCTGGATTAAACTTGCCAAGGAGAGGGACGCTATCGAATACCATGTTCATCAACTTCTCCTCCCTCCCGTCTCTCCTAAACGACTCTCCAGTTATCATATGACAAATGATATCATTTGTCAATTTGTAAAACGTTTTTCGCATATTCACGATGCCTTCGGGTGATGCTGCTGCCTCTTCTTTTACTTTGTTTAACATGACCAACACCTCTTCCTCCCTTAGCGTCTTGAAAGTTTGCACGACTCTTTTGGAACTAAACAAGTGCATGCTGGTGATCTTTCTCAAAGACCTCCATTGCTCACCGTATGGCGCAAAAGCAATATCATGGTGATTATATGACAGGATAGTGGCGGCTTTATATTGTGGTCGGCTTGCAAAGACAGCATCATGTGTCCTTAGAACTTCACGTGCCATGTGCGGGGAAGAAACGACAAGTGTTGGTATTTCTCCAAGGTGAAGGAGCATGATGGGTCCATACTTCTTCGAGAGCTGTTGGAAAGACTGATGCGCTAATGGACCGAGTTGGTGGAGGTTGCCTATTAGCGGGAGCTTCGGAGGAGATGGAGGGGGGTTGAGCTTGTTGTTAAACTTTTTTGTAAACACCAGGAGCAAAAGGGTTAAGGTGGTGATAAGAGAGATGAGGAATAGTGGAGGAGAAGAGTAGGCTTGTTCAATAAGGAGAACCATTGCTCTCATTTTGGGAGTAGGAGTTCACAAATTAAACACAATTTCTGTTTGTGAAATTTTGTAGTAAAATACTCATATATATATAGATATCTGGGCAGGGGGTAGTTAAGGTATGTTCGCATCATTCTAGAGGTAGTTAGTGTTTTTGATCAATCAAAGTGATGTCCAAGAACGACTTTTGCCAATCAATACCATCAACTATTTTTGACGCAGCGCATACGTACTGCTAACTTCTTTCTCAAGAACGCATCCTCTAAGCATATTTTAACGTGGATATCATTTTAATGCATCCTCCAAGAACGCATCCTTTTTTTTACATGTTTGTGGACCATCCAAAAACATTGATTTTGTACTTATCTTAAAAAATAGTAAAAAAATTCCAAAAAATTTAAAATTTGATCTCTAAGCACATTTTAACGTGGATATCATGTTGAGTGGTTCAGATCTTTTGCTTGAACTTCGAAATCAAAGATAAAGATGTTGGGGTACGATTGGGCAATGAAGCAATGGGGCATTTGAGCACTCCACATATACATAGATATATACATATACATATATATATATATATATAATCACTTAAAATATATATGAAATACTAGTAAGATCATTAAAAAAAGGGAATTTCAACGAAATTTTACGAACTTGAGATGATATATTTTTTTAGTTTGAATGGCTGTTACTGGCTTAAGGTGATTTTTTTTGGGTCATCATTAAAAGCTTAAAAGTTCAAAATTTCATTTGCAGTTGTTACTAGTTTGAAAATGGCACACATATATCGTAAACGCAACCTCTCTTGATCAGATTATTTGGTGTTAGTACCTTGTTTTGAATCATCAACCATGCAAATAGGTCCATTCAATTTCTAGATCTTATGTATATTTGATCTCACAATAGGTCCATTCTTCATCCTGAGATGCAATAACCTTTAGAATTGCATCAACTTCAGATGGCAATATATAGCTGTGAATGTTGCACCAGTTCAGATGATAATCTGAATAATATCGCCTATTCTAATAATCCATGTTATAGATTATGAAACATTAGTATTTTTTTTATTCTACTCTACTTATATATGACAACTGTAGTTTAATTGTGTTGGAGTTTGACATTCTTGTCGAATATTGTTTTCTTGAAATGATTTTATACTTTAAGCTAATATTGAGAATATATATATATTTAATTTAAAATCACAATTAGGAGATGGATTATGTGATAGCTATTGTTTGTTATCTGATTGTTTTTTTTTCATGTCCTTGCCTTGTCAAAAATGCTATCAACGTAACTGAAATGGTGCCATACAAACCTTATTATTTTATCTCAATATAAATATTCTTTGTGTTTTTTTGAAGCTGGTTGCATCTGAAATGGAGTGTCGACAAAGAAGAGAGTAGGTAACAAGATTCATCAAAAAGCAAATAATTCAGAGATGTGAAGGTCACATCGGTGGCTGTGAAGACTTCTCTGCTAATTTAATATCATGTAATAATCGACTGTAATAGCGTTCTAGACACCGTATGCATGTCGTCATGGCTTGTCATTGACTATTTTGAAAATAAATTATACAATATGAAATCCAGGTGTCATTCGTAGGTACATCACGGGGTGAGACTCATCGTTGATATATACACACACACACACACTGACACACCAGTTCTACCAAATACAAAACAACATAATTTGTATTAAAAATGCAAAAGAAGAAACCCTTCTTTTTCATTTATTTAAAGTATATACCAGGTAAAATAAATTACATCCAATTTTGCAACTTCATTCAAAAATTGAAATCTCATTCGAAGATTCCCACTGTATATATTTGTTGCTGCTATAAAATTTGATTATAATTAGTTTTGCTTTAATTCAAGGGCTTTGTATAAAAGGGGAAATTTTGTTTGTATTGGAACTAAACGCAAACTTCTATTTTTGGTACAGAGAATAGATTAAAACGTCAATTATTGGAACTAAAAACATACTAGCTAATTATTCAGAGATGTGAAGGTCATTGGCTGTGAAGACTTCTCTGCTACTTATTTAATATCATGTAATAATCGACTGTAATAGCGTTCTAGACACCGTATGCATGTCGTCATGGCTTGTCATTGACTATTTTGAAAATAAATAATTATACAATATGAAATCCCGGTGTCATTTGTAGGTACATCGTTGATAGACACACACACACACACACACACACACACTGACACACCAGTTCTACCAAATACAAAACAACATAATTTGTATTAAAAATGCAAAAGAAGAAATCCTTCTTTTTCATTTATTTAAAGTATATACAACGGCTAATAAATTACATCCAATTTTGCAACTTCATTCAAAAATTTAAATCTCATTCGAAGATTCCCACTATATATATTTTCTCTTTATGAGGCAGTCCATTGGCCCATAATTAATTGCAAACGGATTGGGCTCCTCCACAATTAATTGCACCAAATAATGTGAAAGTTTTTAAACATCTCTGATCTGGACTAATAATGGAAAAAGACAACATTACCATGAATCAGAAGGAATTTGCGGATTATGAGAGAGACAACAAGAGAGTAAAAGAAATATCTAATTTAAAAGCAGAGAATTTTTCATCGGAAGTTTTCTTATCTTAATTATATTTTTTGGCATATTTCATTAAGAATTCTCTCTCTGGGGCTGACAAAAAAATTCGTGGCTTGTGGCTCTCGCTCAAGCTCAGTCCAAAAACAAGCAAGCCATGACCACTCTTTTTAGCTCGACACTAATGTTAGCTCGCTCCTAGCTCACTGGTTTTGTAAATGAGCGAGCCATGAGTTACGTCGAACTCGTAACTCATTAAAAAAAAACTCGCTCATTTTTGGCTCGGTCCAAAAATGAGTGAGCCACGGGCCGATCTTTAGCTCGAATTATAACACTACCTTGCTCGTTGCTCGCTCGTTTTGAAACGAGCGAGCCACGAGCCATTAGTTACTTCTAGCTCGGGTCGTATCCAGCCCTTCCTCTGAATATGAGCTATTGTTTATAAAATAGTAGGCAAAAATTAAATAAAATCAAATTTGGATCGTTGATTTAATTTCTTAATTTGCTGAATCATCCAAATAGTAGGTAATTATGGGCTATTTAATATAAACTTCTGATAAAATCTACTTAATTTAACTGAAAATGGCCTAATACAATTCGAAAGATTATGGGGGCTAAGCGTAACAATTTGATCGATGTAGAGTTGATGAGAATATCTAGTTTCTTTTATTAAACATTTGAGCGGCCCAGGGACTCCGCATTTATTTTAATTGGATTTGGCCCGTAAGTTTTAAATGCACTGATTCAAGTTTGGGCTTAGTGAGGGGCAAGTTAATTTTCAGAGGAGTAGAAACGAATTGGGCCAATTTTGCCGCTAAATTTGAAAATCCAGGAGGAGCAGTTGTTCTCTTTGAGCCAATGTAGGTCGCCCCTGCATGGCCTAATTGCATATCAGAACCAAATTAAAATTAAAACATAAATTTAGGAAATGTAGTCAAGAGGTAAGAGTAAACATTATAGCATGGCGATTTTAATTTTTATTAGAGTACCAAATTTTCAATTTGACCTGATGATGTTATTATGGCAGATGAAATTGTACACACACAATCATAATAATTGGCAAGAATTATTTTTAAGTTCTTTGCTTAAAATATTTTTCTTTGAATTTACGCTTTCTTACTCCATCCGTACAAATCAAAATAAAATAATAAAAGACAGAAAAGCTTTCCACATCCTGCATCACGTCCATAGCATGAATTCACTTTGGTACCAAAAATCAACTTTGGATCAATCTTGAGCCGTTGGATTATGGGATCCAGAAAGATATAAAAGAAAGAAAGAACAAGGGGTACAAAACAAATTAAAACGGGTCGAGCCGTTGAGGTCATGAGCTAATCGTGCCGTCTTTACGTGTGAGAAAATTCAGTGGCGTTGAAAGAACACCCATTGATATAAAAAACTATTCAAACTTTTAAGAGATTGATAACATAACAAAATAATAAATAAAATAATAAATTATACATATTTGCTCTCTTATAATATATTTATATTTCAATATATTTTATTATCATTTATGAATTTTGTTGAATAATTATTTTTTTCATTAGTATAACTTTTTATGAGATTTCTCTCTCTTTTATAATATGTTCTCGCAGTAACACACAGTACGATACTAGTATGTAATTAAATGTGTAATTCCTAGAAGGCAGTGTGTAAAACGGACCATTCAAATTGGGCCAAATCTAATAGCAAAAATGGTACGAATTGGGCCTTGATCCTTAGGTTTTAATTGTCAAATAATTTCGTTTTTCTCTGCAGGTTGTTTCATCTTTTACTTGCTAAAGATATTCGAGTAAATTGCTTATGTATGTGCTGAGCTGGTTCACTCTGGTAGTCCAGAAACAACTGGTTCATTATATATCATACTAAGACAAACTTTAGATTCCTTAATTACGGAAACTAGTTTTTGAATCAATAGAAGTAATAAAGAGGATGTATATTGGTCTTTTTGGGACTAAAACTTCATTGTTATGTATCTTTTGTAAGTAAATTTTCACTTGATAAAAGAACATTGTGTTTTGTTATGCATGCTAATAGGCTTCAAATAACTAAAATTTAATGTCTAATTATTTTTTTTCTTCTTCTTGCATTCTCTTGAATAAATTCTGTTTCTTCAATAATATACGAAGGACCCTCTCAGAGGCTTTATTACTATTTGAGGACCACTAAGTATTACATTAACATTTTTGGCATATAACAGATTTGATCCATAAGTTCAATCCAGAGAAGGAGATAATTTTTCGGTATAGGGCCTAAAAATATAATAACATTCTTCAACTATTTACCGAAACAACAGACCGTTTGTTCATACCAAGAGAGTTATGGACCGCAACACGTGCATCGGTTTTGTATTAACATAATAATCAAACGGTTGATATTGATTTCTCTTCCTATAAATAGGTTTCAAGAAGCATTAGGGTTTCTAATCAAAGATGACAGCTTAGTAGTGATTGTTTGCTAATTCGTTTGCAAAAATTCTCTTATGCTAAGCAATCTATATCACCTTTCTTTTACTTTTGTTGTCTGTTCTTAATTTTTTATTTTTTTGTTGTCAAGCTTTTGTGTTTACAGCAATTAGCATGGAGCCATTAATCGAAAGGTTCTGGTAACTTGTGGAATCAAAAGAGAAGAAGGGAGACAACGATAACTGGCATGTATTGGTTCTGATTTGTGCTTTTCGACTGGTTCCTCTGGTACCATCTAATTTCTACAAGGTATGTTTAACCATTTCAATATCCTATTCATTGACCTTTGTCCTCAATTTAATGTTGTTGAAATATTTAGAAATTTGACTTTTTCAATACTAATTTCTATTATAATTTCTAATGGACAGGAATTTATGTTTGAAGATATAGTATTCTAGAACTATCAATCCAACACATTCATTTTATGAAAGGTCCTAGCAAAACAATCACTTCCCTCCATAAGACAACATAGCATGGATGATAAGTGTGCGGAGCCAAATAAAGGCAAATGTCTTCGAATTGTGATACCCACTGATCCGTTGATGGTAAGATGTACAATATTTTGTTTGATGGGTGTACATATATTTCTTGTTTTGGGGGTTAAAATCGAAACTCAAATATCTGTACATATACTAATAGTCTCTATTACTTATTATTTAACAGGGTCCTTGGGTAGAAAATGGACGGAGATGACACCATCAATTGTTTCTATTTTCCAACAAAATTATAGTCGGAGAAGTGGAATGAACTTGAACTATATATATATGGTATAGACCATACAGCAGTACCTAACTGCAATAATAAGAAAAAAGAAGTTCTTCAACGATATTTAGTGCTATAAAGTTGGAGGGTGATGGTGGTGCTCTATGATGCACAGTTGAAAGCATGATTTGTTTGGATATATAAAGCAATGAACAGATGCTGCACTCATATTTCAGATACTATACTTGAAGCTAGCTGAGAGTAAAATGCCATCTTTCCTCTTGACTTTTAGTTTGTCATGGAGTGCCAAGCAAATAACTAACTATAAATAGAGACCGGTGGTGTTTATCACTTCCCAAGCAACTAACAAAGTGCATATAGTCTAGATAATTCATTTTATGCCATGCTTAATTAATGGAGAACATTTTTATGGCATGATACATGGAATATAAGTTCTCCCAACTAGATAACCTTGAAATATGGAGGTTTTTGGCTGAATCGTTTTCTCCCAGCGGGATTGCATGGCTCAATGATGCAATAAGCTGAGAGCAGATGCTGCTCCTTATGTTAGATAATGTGCTATAAGCATGCAAAGAACAGATGCTGCCCCTTATGTTAGATAATGTGCTATAAGCTGAGAGCACAATCCAATTAATATATCCGTCTCTAGCATTCTAATTAGTTGTATATAGAGTGCCAAACGAAGTAGCCATAAGCATTTTATCCTCTAATCAGTTCCTATGTCCAATGGAATGAGAATACCATATAGGGTATGTTTGGTTGCAAAACAAGAATAGTTAGAATAGCCAAATTAAAAATAGCTATTGTTTGTCTTATTAGAATAGTCAAATCTCAAAACCCTTAGAAATAGTTTATTCTAATAAGACAAAAAAATTGAATTTCCTATTCTAGCTATTCTAACTCAACTAAACACCGAATAGCCTAACCCCAAAAATAACATATTCTCAATAATAAAAGTGGATATCATATGGCCCTTCTGTAGTTTCTATCAATATGGTTGTTTTGGCAAATTCGTTTTCCTTGTGCAGGTATGCGATTTTACTCAACTATAATATTTTTATTATTTCTTTAGTTATGTGCATTTAATTGTTCTTCTTTAATTGTCATTATTGGAGAGAATTGAAAATTCTTGACACAAAAGTGAAAAATTGGAGTTAGAATTCAAACTTTTAGGATTTTATAATTTGAATTATTACAATGACATACAATAGATAATAAGTATATATAGATATAAAAGAAGCAAAACTCCCTTGGAATTGTAAGTTGTGCATAATCATCGGTAGTTTATTGGGGGCTAAAGTATACAATTCTTTGTTTCATTGGGTTTGAATTCAAACTCAGGCATATGAAGAGAGCTAGCTTTTAGTCTAGTGACAAAGGCAATACTCTTTGTATGAGAGATTGCAGGTTGGAAACCTGTATGGGTATCCTTGTGAATATTAATCTAGTTGGGTGACTTAAGCCACAACCATACTAAAATAAAAAATTCAGGCATCTGTACGAGCACTAATATTCTTCATTACTTCTCATTAATAGGCGGCTCAATTGGAAAGTGGTTGGGAAGACACCATCAATCGTTGCTACTCTTCCTACTAAATTATAAAAGGACGGGCAAAACGAACTTGATATATGGTGTGGGCCATTCAGTACTACCTCATTGCAATATACAAAAGAAAAACTAATAGTACAACAAAAGCTGACTAGATGTTAACTTGTTTTTGTTTCTTTAATAAGTCCGTTAATATGTTGGAGGATGGCAAGGCTCTATGATGCAAAGTTGGAACCATGATTTAATTGGATTTATGATGTAATGAACAGATGTTGCCCTCCCTTTCAGATACTATACTTGAAGCTGAGAGCCAAATGTCATTTTCTCCAAACTGTAGTAGTTGATAAAGAGTGCCAAACAAATAACTAATAAGCATTGCTTGTACTTATTACTTTCTATTTAGTTTACAATAAACAGAGGTGGAACTTGGCAATTTTCAATAAATAAACTGACATTGATTCTTCAGTACTTGCTCTCGAAATGGAGGCTATGGCAAATTCGTTTTTCTTGCATACGTATGTTTTATTACGTCTTTATTAGTTATGTGCAATTAATTTTTTTGTTGTTTAATATTGGACAGAATTTAGTATTTTCAACAAACAAAAACAAAATGAAAATTAAGGGTTACAATTCAAACTTTTAAGATTTTGTAATTTCAATTGTCACAATGACATACCATAGATAATAAGTACATAGTGCTATAATAAAAGCAAATCTCTTGGCATAGTAACTTGCGCTTAATCATTGGCAATTTGGGAGTAAAGTATACATTTTTTTTGTTCCAAAGGGTTTGATTTTAAACTCAAGTAGCTGTAAGTGCACTATTAATCTCAAATACTTCTTATTCATCAGGGGGCTCAGTAGTGAAGAGAATGGGAAGACACCATTAATTGTTTCTACTCTTCTTACCAAATTATACAAGGAATAGTATAACGAATTTTAATCAACTATAATTGTACTCTTCTTACCATATTTCCCCAGACTATTAGTAGTTGATAGAGTGTCATACTAATGACTCATAAGCATTGCTGTACCTATTAATTACTTTCTATTTAGATTAAAATAAACAGCGATGGAACCTGGCAATTTTCAATAAATAAGGTAAATGATTGATTCTTCAGTACATATTCTTCAGTACAATTTTCAACAAAATTTGTGTTCCATTGGGTTTGGGTTTAAACTCAAGTATCTGTAAGTGCACTAGTAGTCTCATTTACTTCTTACTTAACAGGTGGCTCAGTTGGGAGGTGGATGGAGAAGGCACCATCAATCAACCTTTTATACTGTTCCTCACAAATTATTGGAGGATCAGTAGAAGGAACTTGAGATATGGTGTGCGCCATCCAACATTACGTTGCTGCAATAAAAAGAAAGATATTTATGAATGATATACTGAAAGCTTACTAGATGTTAATTGTTTGGTTATCACTAATAGGTGCTATTAGGTTGGAGGGAAATGGCAGGGCTCTATGATGCAAAGTTGAAAGTATGATTTGTTGAGATCTATGACGTAATAAATAGATGATTCAGATACTATACTTGTATTCTTTCCCCATATTTTGGTAGTTAATTGAGTGACAAGCCAATAACTCCAAAACCTATTAGATTGACTACACGAGTGTTGTGTTTACATGTAAAGTTTTTAAGTTTTCTAATTAATTTAGTATAAAGTCGAGCAAACAAAACTCTAAGATTTATAAGTTAATTTTAATGAATATTATTTTGGAACATATTTTTCCTACTTGATTTTATACTAAATTAATTCGAAAATTTAAAAAAATATGCTTCAAAATTTCCAAACAGATGTTGATTCTTCTCAAATAGTTTTATGCTGTTATGGTTTAAGTTGTAATAAGGGGTGTCAAATATTGGTATTCCAAAAAGGCCTTGCCATGCAGCTGTTCTTTTTTGGGTAGGTCATAATTTGTGGTTTTTGGGTTAGTGTTTGAGCTAGTCACGTTATAAATAATACTTTGCTAGCTTTAATTGCTTAAGATATATATTGATGTATTTAAGTCTCTATCAATAAATGCATTGTTTGGCCTTTTTTCAAGACGCAATATACAGGGTTTTCCTCCGGGTTAGTTACTTCTTCATGGGACCCACGAATCAGTGAGTTGGATGCATAACTTTTTCTCCATGAGCATCATTAATTCATTTTTTGGACGTATAAATTCGGACCGTCTGATTAGTTAATTTGATTCAGAGTGTCGAACTTCTTATTTTATTATTATACTGGATCAATGGCCAAAAGGACTAATGCTTAGCTCACTCGATCTGCTCTAGATTACCTCCGCTCGACCTCGCCACTTGATCTACCGCCCAACTCCTCCTCACCTCTCCGCCCAAGTCCAGATTACCGCCTGATCCTCATTCTACTCAGTCAGGTATTGCACTGGCTCATTTACGTTATTACTTATTAATAGTTTTCAAAGGTTGAATTTGGCGGAAAAATAATAGATAGGTAATGCTTGTGGACCATTTACGTTATTAATTACTTGAAAAGAATTTGGGAAAATTGTGAAAATGTCATCCCGAACTTTGAAATTGTAAAAATGCCACTCTAAACTTCATTAATTTGTAAATTTGCGACTCCAAATAATTAATGACTAAAATGCCCTCTTTTCTTCTTCTCCTGATGAGATCGCGCAGGACTGGTGGTTATGTGACGGCCGAACATGGTCGGTTCAGGCGGTCGGCGGAGATGTTCGATTTAGTGAGTTGGACATGGGGCCCAGTTACAGAGAACTGGCTGGACGAAGATGCGAAGGCAACACAATCCTGCATGGCGCTCAACGGGAGGGTGTACAAGATGAAAGAAGGGAGATACGTGGCAGTCAGGGAAGGGGACGGGGACACCTGGAGGGTTGCCGGAGAAGTCCCAGAGGACACACGGGTGTCCACAAGGCTCGCAGAAGCAGAGGATAGGAGGCTTGCAGTGGTAGGGACGTCTTGTCGTGGTGGGGTCCTGGTCGCTTACGTGGCTAGCGAGGAGGTCGGCAAGATGATGACGTGGCAGAGGATGGACATGCCGCCCGAATTCTGGGGCGATTTTAGTCGGTTCAAGCAGATGATGACGTGGCAGAAGAAGAAGAGGAGGCAAGAGAAGAAGAAGGGAGGGCATTTTAGTCATTACTTGTTTGGAGTGGCAAATCTACAAATTAATGAAGTTTAGAGTGGCATTTTTACAATTTCAAAGTTCGGGATGGCATTTTCACAATTTGAAGTTTTTGGAGTGGCATTTTCACAGTTTTCTCAAAGAATTTATAAATGAAGGGTTAATGCATGCTGACAGTGAATCCAATAAATAAATCAGTGTTATTAAAACCGGACCGGACCGGACGGTTAGACCGAAATAAACCGGACCCAGATGCCTTTCCGGTTTGGTTCGTATAGAAGACCGTTTGTGCCATTGAACCAGTGAAAACCGATTTATTTGACCGGTTTTTGAAAAAACCGACCGCTCGTTCTCCAAAAAAACCCGGATTTTTACGTAGGTTAAGTTTTTCACTTTTTTATACTTTTTCTTGTATTAAATGAGAGAAACGTAGGGAATGACTATTAGCTACTAGCCTACTAGCTAGACTATAGATCCGTACCTTACAACATGTAAATTTTTTATTTATTTTAAATTACAACATGTGGGCTTGTTAAGTCACAGAGAGCTGCAATTTTGCTGGACTATAAAATTTGCAAATAAGACCTCAAGATTTAAGATATTCTAAAAGAACATTTGTTATTATTTTGTTTTTTGGTTGTTGAAGCACTCTATTTTTTTTAAAACATAATTTATTGTTATTATAAAATAACGTCTTGGTAATTATTAGATAAAAAAAAAATTGGTTGTTATTCTTCTACGTTATTGGAAAACATTCAGTTCTTTTTAATAAATTTATTATTTTCATTTTAGTTGGATGTTAAATTTGAAATATATTTATAATTTTGATTTTATATTATATTATTTTATAACAATTCTCATATTTCATACATATGTGAGTATTTAAATAAATCAGCAATTGAACCGGTTGAACTGTCGGTCCGACCAGTAAGCCGTTGACCCGAAACTTTACCGGTTCGATGTCCGGTCCGGTTCTGATAACATTGAAATAAATACATAATGTGGGGTCCTGATCTCCACCTGCTTTCTTCCCGTGACCTTACCAAAATTCTTTTCTCCAGAGTTAACAAGCACTGGAGAAAAGCAATCTCTTATGATTTCAAAGGATAACTGGACATGTCCTTTCTATATGAAATTGAGTGAATTTAAGAAATCCTTACAATCCAAGATAAGCTCTGTTGACCGACTTCGCTGTCTGTAATGAAATTTGCCAATAGATGTCCAAATTATGGAGGGTGCCCGTTGATTGATGTTTATATATAAAGTTGTTAAGCCGAAGAAATTTTTGAAAGATTTAATTAGCTTGATTAATTGATTGGTTAATTGGTTAATTGGTTTGATTGTTTATATATAAAGTTGGTTAATTGGTTTGATTAATTGATTAGTTAATTGATTTTAGGAGTTGTAGAAGTTAGTTTAATCTTGGGAAGAAAGAAGGAGAGGAGAAAGCTCGATCTTCAAGAGAGTAATTGCTTGTAATCAGGCAAGTTTTCTCTCTTTCTTCATTTTATGTTGGTTAATTATATTATTAATTGTGTACTACAATTCGTTAGTTATTAATATAGTTTTGGTGCATCATCCAACTAAACTGGAACATTTAGTATGCCTTTTAGGTTTATATCCGTTCAAAATTAATTTTGAATAATTCCCGTTTTAAGACTGCTCTTTGAATGCTTTGTCTCATCAAGGATGTGAAGAAATGTATGTGGATCTAGTATTTAAGAAAAAATTTGGTATCATTTTTCCTTGTTGTTCATACTAGTACGTATTGAATTACATGTCCAAAATGATGTGCTTCTAACGTGTACTCGGGGAACTAAGAGGAAATGCTGTCGAATTTTTCTTAAATACTAATTCCACATATATTTCTTCACTACTGAGACATAGCATTCAAAGAGTGGGATATGATTGTACACCGGCCCTGTGTAAACCCCAAAAGACTAATGAGTTTGGATCTATTAATAATTAATGTCATTATTTCATTGAAGTGTCAAAATAGTAAGCAAGGCATAACTTTAAGTTTAGACATTTTGATATGAGTGTTAGACACTTTGATTTTTATGTCGTACTTTAGATATTTTATTTTTATGTGGTACTTTAGATATTTTTTATTTGATGTTTATGTAGTACTTTAGATATTTCATGTTTATGTCGTTTTGTGAATTGCTTGGTACGTACTAATTAAATTGCTTGTGAATTACTTTTAAATTGCTTGGTGCTTGGTACATTTTGTACCAGTATTTTATATTGTATATTTGAATTGCTTGTGAATTGTTTGGTACGTTTTGTACCAATTGGGGCAGGTGAAATATAAATGAACAGAATGGGTTCAATGGTTGTTATATTTGTTTGGTGCATTTCGTACCAATTAGTGAAATGATAAAAAATAGCAAAAACCAAAAAAAATATATTACCCTTTTGCGACTGACTATGGGCTCATCAGCAACCGCCTAATCGGTCTCTGATGGTCTTCCAGCCACGTCAACATATACCATCAGATGGGATCGGATCGGTCGCTATAAGGTCATCTACGACCGATTTTTAACCCTTCAGCGACCGGTGACATCAGCGGGGTGGGCATCAGCGACGGAAAAACTGCGACCGACCCTTTTGCGACCGATTTAAGCCTTCTGCGATCGGCGCACCCTTCTGCGACCGGCGCCTTACCCTTCTGTGACCGATTTGGCCGGCCGCAGAAGGGTTCCGCTACTGTAGTGATCTCAATGCAACTTCTATGATATCGAGAGAGAGAGAGAAAGAGGAACAATGGTGGCGGGGATCAGGCAGCGAGGTCGGGCGGCAAGGCATCCGATCGACGCACCCCTTTGAATTAATTTGTGGTTTGCGAAAGAGTTTAAACAATAATGCAAGTCCACTGTTATGTGTCCATTTTTACACTGCCTTAAGTTTGGGTATAAAACATGATTTAATTTTTGGAACATGCATGTTTTGCAAATTGTTGGACAGCTTGTGATGAATTTCATTTTCTTTTGATTTTCACTATATTTTATTTGACACTTTACAAGAACATGTTTTTTCTTGGTTAGGTTCCAAAGAAATGGGTCAAACTAATTAATTTTCAACTAATAAAACATGTTCTCAAAATTAAATCATGTTTTGGTCCCAGGTTTTTGGCGGTGTATGAATGGCATGTGATAGTGCATTGTTGTTTAATTTCATACACAAACTCCCTTTGAATAAGATGTGGTTTGCGAAAAAATTTAAACAACAACATAAGTCATTTCTACACCGCCAAAAACTTGGGACTAAAACATGATTTAATATTCATAAAATGTTGTATTAGTTGAAAATTAATTAGTTTGACCCATTTCTTGGGAACCTAACAAAAATAAAGCATATTCTTGTTAGGGATCAAATAAAATATAGTGAATTTAGTAAAATCAAAAGAAATTGTTGAATATGGTGTGTTGTAATTGTTGTATTATAATTGTAAATAAGGAGATGAATTTTATGAATGTTTGATATCTCGCATTCATATCTATATTTTGACCTAACCTGTGTTTAAATCTATTAATTTGGTTATAACTCATTGAATATATATAGAATGTGGTACTGCTGCAAGTTTATTCTTATTCTGCAGGAATCGGGCGAAATCGAGAAGGAATCTGGAATTTAGAAGTCTTTACAAGGTCCGTGTACCAACTCATGCGGGCCGTGTCAACCTTGACTCGACCAATGACATGACCACAGAGAACCGTTGACTCGACCGCAGAAGGAACACAGGCACACGGTCCGTGTAGCATTCCACACGGGCCGTGTCAAGCAATTCTGGAAACAGATCCATAATTTGGAAACAAGGCTAATTGATGGAAGGTCGGCCAGAAAAGCATATAAGCGGGATTTCTTGCACCAGAGAGGTATTCTGGAGCAGAGAAGCATTTTCCTAGGGTTTGGACTTGACGGCTAGCTTGGAGACGAAGTTGAGAAGCAAAAGACGCGAGTTTTCGACGGATCTTCTTTGTTCTTCGGGTTTTGTCATGGCTAATCTTTTTATTACTTCTTTATTTTGTTTTAGAACTATGTCTGAGTAGATTTCTTAGTTTCTAGGGTTGTGATGTAATCGAATGTTTTGTTTTGCATGTTAGTTATTGGATTCTTTTGTTGAAATTTGTGTTTGCTTGATTGTGATTGATTTTAATTGCTTAGTGTAAGTTGTTTGATTTTTATCGGTTTACCACTAGATGAATGATCACATCTAGAAGGTACTTTGGCCCTTATAATCTCTTAACCAAACTAAGTACATGAGGTAGGATTAGTGATCCGAAAGGTGAAACCAAGTAGTAACCGACAGGTGAACATTTCCTCATATCGACGGAATGAGGTTACCTTTAGTATACCAAACAAGCAACTAGGTAATTCAGACCAACATACGACAGTTGAGGTCTAGAACCCGACGAGGGCACATATTGCAATTCCATACCAAGTTAATAAACCAACAGACGACAGTTGAGGTTTAGAGACATTAGGTCTGGTCAGTAGAACCCTACACAAAGGAACAACACAAAGAAACAATAACTGCTGCATTCACTCGAGGGCCACACGGACCATGTACGACAGTACCCGGCCCGTGTACACTGGACACGGCCCGTGTATGATACTACACGGACCGGGCACCTCGAGGCAAAATTGAGATGAAGTCATAACCCTGGAAACGCCTTTTTACATCTGAATTAAACCAAGTTTACTTTCTTTCTTGCATTTATTTACTGTGATTGAATTGTTAGGAACTTTAAGAACAAAAACCAACATTTTCCAACTTCTAGTCTTTACTTAATTTAGGTAGAATTCTAGTTAAGATCTGAACCGTTCCTGTGATCGATACCCGATAATATACTACTCGATAGGATTGTATACTTGCAGTCTGAACCGAAACTTTGTACTATACCTTTTGGTGTAACAATGTTTATTTGAGTAGATAACTTTGTTTATGTTGTTTGCACAACTCGGTAACTTTTATGTGGATTAATTGAACAATTAGATAAATTAGGGAATATTGGTTTCATGTACAATTCGATCGGTGTTGTCAAACTCCACGTATTGAATTAGTAAAAGTAAACTTCTATAAAATTGGCAATACAAATTAAGCAATTTCAAAATACAAATCAATTTCTAAGAAATATCAACGTAGGGCAAAGTTTGCTGAATTCGTATCCTCTGCTAACTCGAAAGGGAATCTTTTGAGTTAAGATTTGTGCGGACTACATCTGCACTAATATTATTGCAGATGATACGCATTCAAGTTTGCTATACTATTGGCATTTATCCGCATAACACCATCGGTGAAACTAGTCAGCAGATGGGATAATCACTACGGAACCGATGACATTCTAGTTAAGGGTTTCAATATATATATATCCAACAACACAAAAGTGTTCTAGCACTGTCAAAATGGTCGTCACTAGCTAGCTTTCTCTCCCGCAACTATGTCTCTAATCACTTGTCGGCCACCACCTCAATACAACACCGAGCACTCGATCTCCATCATTGAAGGTTAACGCATCTGACTCTCTGTCTATATCTTTCTAGGGTTTTCCAGTTAGGGTTTAGGGTTAGGGGTTTCTAGGGATAATATGGTTCTAGGGTTTAGGGTTTAGTTTTATATCTTTAGTTTTTCTATGTGTTTTTTTTTCAGCATTTGTAGTTTTGGAGCTTCCTTACTCTTTGATTTGTAATTTATTTTCAGCAATGTCATCCCAATCATGCCCACACTCTTTAGAACCCGCAGCGAATAAGGAAAGGGATCCCAGGAGCTGCTGAGATAGTACGAAAAAATTGAGAAGGATCACTCCACAATGAATTCATATTACCACCGACAGTGTTCCTGGTTTGGATGTAAGGGTAAAATTCCCTAATTTGGCTTTTTATTGATTTTTAAATCTTCAATTACATGAAATATGCAAGAATGACCTTGCCTTTACATCCAATCACATAGATTTTGTTTGGAGGAATGCAAGAAGAGCAATGTTACACCAAAAATGTTTAGTACAAAGTTTCAATACAGTAAACTATACTTTTTAACCTTAAATACATTTTCGGTTCAGATTGCAAGTATACAATCCTATCGAGTAGTATATTATCGGGTATCGATCACATGGACGGTTCAAGTCTTGACTAGAATTCTACCTAAATTAAATAAAGACTAGAAGTTTGAAAATGTTGGTTTTGGTGTTTTACGTGTCCTAACAGTTCAATAACAGTAATTAAATGCAAGAAAGTAAATTAACTTTGTTGTAATCAATAGTAAAAAGTGTTTCCAGGGTTATGACTTCATCTCAGTCCAATGTACACGGGCCGGGTACTGTCGTACACGATCCGTGTGGCTCTCGAGTGAATGCAGCAGTTATTGTTTCTTTATGTTGTTTCTTTGTGTAGGGTTCTACTGACCATACCTAATGTTTCTAAACCTCAACCATCGTTTGTTGGTTCATTAACTTGGTATGGAATTGCAATATGTGCCCTTGTTGGGTTCTAGACCTCAATTATCGTATGTTGGTCTGAATTACCTAGTTGCTTGTTTGGTATACTAAAGGTATAACCTCATTCCGTCGATATAAGGAAATGTTCACCTGTTGGCTACTACTTGGTTTCACCTTTTGGATCACTAATCCTACCTCATGTACTTAGTTTGGTTGAGAGATTATAAGGGCCAAAGTACCTTCTAGATGTGATCATGCATCTAGAGGTAAACCAATAAAAATCAAACAACTTAGACTAAACAATTAAAATCAAACACAATTAAGCAAACACAAATTTCAACATAAAAATCCAATAACTAACATGCAAAACAAAACATTCGACTACATCATAACCCTATAAACTAAAGAATCTACTCTAACATGATTAAAAAGCAAATAAAATAAATAAATATAAAGGAGTTCATAGAAAAACTCGAAGAACAATGAAGATTCATCGCAAAACTCTCATTTTCCTCCTCTCTTCTTCGCCTCGTCACTTCGCCGTCTTCTCCTAACCCTAAGTTGCTTGTTTGCTCCAACATGAATGCCCTCTGGTACAAGAAATCCTGCTTATAAGCTTTTCTGGCCGACCTTCCTTCAATTGGCCTTATTTCCAAATTCTGGATCTGTTTCCGGAAATGCTTAACACGGCCCGTGTGAAATGCTACACGGACTGTGTACCTGTGTTTCTGGCTTACATTGTAGATCTTCTCGCAAGCTTTCCGAAAAGTAGTCATACACTCAAAACGGAGTTACGAGTCAAAATCTATGACTGTTTTAATTTCAGGTGCTGAAATTTCAGCATCATATACAGGTCGTGTGGATGGTGTCCTGGTCGTGTCTGTAGTCGGGCAGAGGGTTGTACGGTCCGTATAAAAAGGTACACGGACCGTGTATAAACCTTCGAATTCCAGATTCTTTCTCGGTTTCGCCCGTTTTCTGCAAAGTAAGAACAAATGCGCAGCAGTACCACATTATATAGATATTCAATGAAATAAACAAGATTTGACAGTTTTAGGCACAGGTTTTGGTACAAAGTTTGGTCGGAATATAGATAAGAAAGCGAGATATCAAGCAAGGGATTGGATATTAGCTAGAGCAAAGCTAAATGCAGCTACAAAGAGGATTACAACTGCAACATATGTTCTTATAGATGCCATGCACTGCGAGATGCCTACCTAAGAAACTAGCACCTTGAACTGCAAGTCAGGTAAGGCACCTGACTGAATAACTTAGTCTTTTTTAATAAGTTGTTACACGATAGTGATACATTCGTTAGTACATGATTGGTGCCTGCTGATGTTATTAATGAGATGACCAATAAGATGACTAATGAATTGGTGCTACCGAGACGACCAATACCTATAGGAGGAATACGTGGTCGGGTCCCGCTTGTAGATTAGGAGGCATTGGACGAACTAGGCTTGGAATTCCAACTACTACATGACAAATATCTTGCGACGCCACTATCTAAAGAAGGAGGCTTCCACTACTATATTGGGCTAGGTATTGCTTTATGTAATAGTGGGTTTCATAGATCGACGTCTTTATTATCGAAGTGTGGATATGTGAGTATTTATTATTATAAACAGAAAAATTATTTTTACAATTAACTCCTTTATTTTATTTTGACACTGACTATTTTCAAGTATTGCATGAAACTAGTTACTGAATTAGGTGCCCAAAATAATGTTGACATTGGTTTCCTGGACCCCAGTCCGCTCAGCACCGCATACCTTGCTAATGAACAATCCCTTTCTTACTTGGCCGATACCTTGCTAAAGTTTCAGGATAAGAGACTTGTATTCTTACCATACCACGAAGCTGGGTAAGCTGCTAATTCTACTCATGTTTATTGTCTATTTTTAACAAGTTTGTATTGATTTATTATTTTATTACTTATATTGTAGAGCACGTTCGAGGCTTCTCGTTATTATCCCAAGACAGAATGTTGCCTACTTGTTGGACTCGGTACCAAATAATGACCGCGAGTTATATATTGTTCCTCTATTACAGTAGTAAGCAAAATACAAATAATTTAAAATGTAAAATACTAAATTGGCCTACTTCTAGGTACCATATACTAACCTTTAAGAATTCTAGGACTTATAAGTCATACATACACCAGGGAGGTCGGCACATGCCTGGGTAAATAGCACTGGAGGTCAGAATGTTTCAGGTAAGAAATATTTTAATCGAGTATTTCATTGCAACTTATTTCAAGTTCCAGTTGCACTACTAATTAGATTTTGTTTTAAATAATACACATTTGATCAGAGCCGCATGCAAAGCAATTCATGGGAGTCCGGGTTTTATGTAATGAAGAACATGGAGATGCTCATAAAAAATTATGCACGGTCTTTTCCAAAGATTTGTCAATCACTTGTTTCTATCATGCTTTCAGATTAAGTTATTATATATGTTATTCATATGTTTTGATTTATTCATGCAGTGTCGTCTGTCCAGAATGCCGTACAAAGAAAATGCATTACATGACATCCGTATCCAAATGGTGTAAATTCTTCTTGGAATCAGTTTAATTACTGTGCAAGTACTTGGCGGGAGGAGGATTTGGTGCTGATATATTGTTGTCTGTGGTGTAAAACAATTCTTATTTTCTGGTTTTTGCGGTCAGACACTTTGATGTTGGTTTTAATAATATGGTTTAAAATAGTTGTTAGTTTTATGGTACAATGAAATATTGCACTATGGTCCCGATTACAATCCCAACTCCAAACTTTTTAATACCTTAGTTATTACAACAAACTACACTGGAGGTGGGAAGCCTCAGGATAGTTTACTACTCGGTCTATTTATAAATTTCTGAATTGTAGATGGGAATTTCCTATTTTACCCCTGATATGGTGGACCTTTCCTGTGCCACTGAAAATTAGAATTTTTATGTGGATAACTCAACATAATAAAATACTGACCAAAGATAACCTTGCTATCAAAGGTTGGCCTGGTTTAACCTCATGTGTATTCTGTAATGCCACAGAGTCGGTTACCCATTTATTCTTGACTTGTCTTTATTACAACAGATCTGGTTTTGGTTGGGGAAAACTCAGGATTTAATGCCCAATTGGCATTCTTTTGCTGACATAATTGCTTATGCCCAACAGTTACATGGAGTTCATAGATCAGATTTTCTGATAGTGCTTAGTGTTGTTTGCTGGGTGGTTTGGAAACATAGAAATGATATTTGTTTAATCAAGGCACCATAAAAACAGCTAGATCACTCATTTTGCTTATCAATTCCTTGGTGCTTTTATGGATAGGTAATCGCAAGAAAAATGTGCAGCTATCTGTTGAGGAATGGCTCCCATTGTTAGATGCAGTGCCTTTGAACTAGTATATGCCTCTGGAAATGATTGTCTATCAGCATCCTGAGTCACCACCTCAGGAATGAAGATGCAGCAATACTCAATTTTGTCATTAGTTGTTAACCTTAGCCCGTTACTGTGTGGCTTAGTTAGTGCAAATTTAGTTTACTTTTGGAGCTTGACCAACACTTATGCACAAGGTATACCTCCTTGTTGAGAGGTGCGCAGCCCAGCTCTGCTGGAATACTGTTCTATGTAATTAACAATTTCAGCAATGAAATGGGCGTTTAGCCTTTTAAGTTTAAAAAAAATTACAACAAATGATTTCTTCTATCCGGGTTTCGAACCCATGACCTCTCGTATAGAGACCATGTGCCTTTGCCCCACTAGACCAAATGTTAGTTCTTGATCGCAAACTAGCTATATTTGATTAATGAAATATAAAGTTACGCTGTTTGAGAGAAAGAAATGGGGATTAATTTCATTACTTGATAAACTGTCTAAATATACAACTCAATCTTACACTTTAGTCCCTATAACTATTATATTCAACCTTTACCTAAATAACCTTATATTAATAATACAATATCCAACACTCACCTCAAGATGATGCATAGATATTGATCATGCTCATCTTGCCTATTACATTGGAGAAGTCTGTGACACTCAACCCCTTCGTGAAGATATCAGCAATTTACTCCTTGGTTCGAACGAAAGGCATACATATAACGCTCTCGTCAAGTTTATCTTTGATAAAGTGTCGGTCAATCTCCACATGTTTGGTTCTATCATGTTGTACTGGGTTGTTTGCTATGTTTATAGCCGCTTTGTTGTCACAGTACAACATTATGGGTTTGTTCTCCAACAACCCCAATTCCGATAGCAATCTTCGTAACCACATCCCTTCACTCCCACCTTGGGCCATGGCCCTATACTCAGCCTCTGCAGTGGACCTTGCTACTACATTCTGCTTCTTACTTCGCCAAGAAACTAGATTACCTCCAACAAACGAACAGTAGCCTGAAGTTGACCTTCTATCATCAAGACACCCTTCCCAATCGGCATCTGTATAGACTTCAATCCTAGTGTGCCCATTTTTACTAAGGAGAACATCTTTTCCTGGACAGCTCTTGAGATACCTCAGAATCTTATACATTGCCTCTTGATGTGGAACCCTCGGGTCGTGCATATATCTGTTCACTACGCTCACAGTGTATGCAATATCAGGACGAGTATGCGCCAAGTAGATTAGTCTGCCTACTAGGCGCTGATACTGTCCTCTATCTACTTGATCACCTATTCCTCCCTTCAACTTATTATTAGGGTCTTTGGGTGTATTGACAAGTCGACACCCAAGCATCCCCGTTTCACTCAACAGATCTATAACATACTTTTGCTGTGAGAGAACTACCCCTCTTTTTGAACGAGCAACCCATTGCCTAGAAAGTAGCGTAATTCACCCAGGTCTTTCATTTTCAACTCTGTGGCTAAGCTGGCCTTAAGCCTTTTCATCTCAACCGGATCATTACCTGTCAACACTATATCATCCACATACACAACCAGAATGCAGATCTTCTCTCCTTTTCTTTGGATGAACATAGTGTGATCGGCACTACTTTGTTGATAGCCTAGTTTTTTCATTGCCATAGAAAACCTGTCAACCCAGGCTCGTGGTGACTGCTCCAACCCATACAGGGAGCGCTTCAAACAACACAGTTTACCCTCCAGTTGTTCATTTTCAAACCCAGGTGGGATCTCCATATATACCTCTTCTTTTAGGTCACCATGAAGAAAGGCATTTCTAACATCCAGCAGGCACAAATACCACCCAAAGTTTACCGCACACGAGATGAGGGTTTTGACAGTGCTCATTTTAGTCACTGGAGCAAAGGTCTCCTCATAATCCACATCATATGTTTGTGTGTAGCCCTTAGCCACCAATCTGGCCTTGAATCTTTCCACTTGTCCCTCAAGAGTATATTTTGTCGAGTATACCCACCTGCATCCTACAGTGCTCTTGTTGGACGGTTTAGGGACCATATCCCAGGTGTTATGCTTGACTAATGCTCTCATCTCCTCTAACATTGCCTTCTTCCACTTTGGGTCTTGCATTGCTTTCCTCCAGTCACATGGAACATAGTTAGAGTGTAAGGAGGCTACAAAAGCTTTGTAAGTAGGGGAAAGTGTCTCAAATGAGACATAGTGAGAGATAGGATGCGATGTTGATGCACCTTCCCCTTGCTTCAAGACAGTTGACCGAACTCCTTTGCGCAAGGAAATAGGAATGTCGAGATCAGAGAAAAGAGGAGTACCGGAGGGTAACTCTGAGTTACCTGAGGGCTGTGGTGTGTGCGAGCCATCGATAGGAGTAAGCAATTGGTATTGATCTTGGACCTGAGGTTGCTCAACATCCTTATGGCGAGGTTTTTGAGTGTAAACCTTGTTGATCTGCCTATTGGGAGGTGGTAGGTTGATCTCCATGCTTGAGTCCAGATCTTTCTCTATAGTTGGACTCTGGCCCGTGGTATTGGCCGTACTATTTTCAGATCCCTTACTCTCCCCCTCTCGATCAGCTCGGTTCGAGGGATAGGTGACAACCAACTCAAGAAGATCATGAAATGTGACTGAAGGTGCATTGGACTGTGCATCAGAGAGAGTGAAATAGGGTTCTGCTTCTCGGAACGTCACATCCAAGCTTTCTAGCATCCTCTTTTTCACAGGGTCGTAACATCTGTACCCCTTTTTCCCACTGGAGTACCCAACAAACACACATTTGTGGGCCTTCGCATCAAGTTTACTAATACCTGGACTTATGTTATGAACAAAACACACACAACCAAAAATTTTTGGGAGGTACCTTAAATGACGTGGTCCCTGTGAGCATTTCAAGTGGTGTACTGAAGTCCACCGCTCTCAACAGCATTCTGTTGATCAAATATGTAGCAGTCTGCGCTGCTTCTCCCCAAAGGTACGTCGGAACATTCATGGCAAAGAGAAGGCACCTCGTCACTTCCAAGATGTGCCTGTTCTTCCTTTCTGCAACACCATTTTGTTCAGGTGTATTCACACAGGTAGTTTGATGTACAATAACATTACCTCGTAAGAAGTCTTGCATTGCCCTGTTGGTGTATTATGTGCCATTATCTGATCGTAACACCTTCACTTTCTTCTCAAATTGGGTTTCCACCATCTTGTGAGAGGTCTTGAAGCACTCCAGAACTCCCTCTTTACTCTTCAACAGGTAGAGCCAAGTCATCAGGCTATAACAATCATTAAAGGTGACAAACCACCTTGAACAAGATAAAGAAGTAACCCTCGAGGGCCCCCAAACATCAAAATGAACAATATCAAAGCATGAAAAACTTCTATTACCAAAAGAGGAATACATTGTTCTGGTGTGCTTAGCAAACTCACATGCATCACATACTAGTTCAGTCTTACTACACTTCGAGTACAACTTGGGATTCAACCTTCCAAGTACAGTAAAAGATATATGGCCTAAACGGCAATGTAACAATTAAACACATCTCCAACTATGGAGTCTTTGCCAAACAGGCTCTTGGGTCCAGAACTTCCCTTCGTTGCTTGAGTCGGTATAAGCCTTCACTCCTCTTGCCAATGCCAATCACCCTTCCTGTCTTCAGCTCCTGCAACGCAACATGAGTAGGAGACAGAGAAACAACAAAGTTAAGGTCATCTACCAATTGACTAACTGATAGGAGGTTATTGGTGAAGTTAGGAAGATGAAAGACTGACGATAGCTGGAGGTCTGGAGTACATGTTACATCCCCAACTCCTACTATTGAACAAAGCGAGCCATTGGTTGTTTGTACCTTTCTCTCCCAGACATTGGCTTATAGGTTCTGAAAATTGTGGGGTCAGGGGTCATATGTTTAGATGCCGCAGAGTCTACAATCCAGGACTGATCAGGGCTAGACTCGGCTATTAGAGTTTTTATAATAGTGCCAATAGGTCTAACTACAGTGGTAAGAGGAGATGAGAGAATGTAACCGTCAGCCCCAGATGGAGCAGCAATAGGTGAGGCACTGCTAGCTGAGGTAGTGGACAAGAACTGAGCTGTAAGCTGAGTCATCAGTTGAATCACCATAACATCACTGGCTGAACCTGGCGTACTAATGATGTCAACCATATGTGCCTTTTGGTGTCCTCCACTACATCCTGGTCCACAACCTCTACCATGTCCTCTGCCACGGCCATCATCACAACCTGGACCTCTAACTGGTCGTCCATGTAAGTCCCATCAAGTCTCCCGAGTGTGATTCTTTCTATGGCAGTGATCACAGACTTTGTCACCCTGGGAGGGCACTGTGTGTGGCTGGCTCAACATAGCTGAACCCTCCTGCACTGGCAAGGATATCATAGCCCTCCTCCTGCTTTCCTCTTGAACCACTACTACAAAGGCATCACGAAGAGCAGGTAGCGGATTCCTCTGCCAAAGACTCTGTCTAATCTGCTCAAACTCAAAGTTGAGGCCAGCAAGGAAGCAAAAGGTCCTTTTCCCCAACCAGTTTGTGAAGGCTAGTGTATCTGCTGAGAATGTCATCGCCACAGGATCGAAGAAGTCCATTTGCTCCCAGATAATGTTCAATTCTGAGAAATACTCAGTCACGCTCATTTCTCCCAATACCAGACTGTCTGACTTAGATTGGAGGTGATATATCTGCCCATTGTTACCCATTTGAGAGTACATTTTGGCCGCCTGATCCCACACTTGCCGGGCAGTGTTCAACATCATAAACTGACTTTGCAGTCTAACCTCCATCGAATTGACCAGCCATGACATAACTTGCCCATCATCTGCCTCCCACTTCTGAAACTCAGCTTTCTCCTCTATCTTCTCCTCATCCTTCTCAGCTTCTGGTTTCTTTGCCGTACCGGTAACATACCCGGTTAGCCTCTGACCTTTCAAGTGCATAAGCATCTGCCTTGACCACAACAAATAGTTCTCAGCCCCATTCAATCTCACTGAGATGACCTGAGATGATTTAGAGAAGTTCCTGTCTTCTGCCATTTCCCCTTTTTTTTTTTTTAGGTCAGATGAGTGAATGAGAAGAGGAGAAAGCAGCTACACGCTGGAGCTACGAACATCCGCACTGGGAGAGAAAGCGACAACGCGCGAAGGAGACCACGTGTTGGACCGACGGTCAGCGACTCGTGTCACTGCGACTACAACAGAGGCGGCTCTGGGCGGACACACGACTGCCGCTCACGCAGCAGAGAGAAATTCCTCCTGCTCTGATACCATAAAGTTACGGTGTTTGAGAGAAAGAAATGGACATTAATTTCATTATTTGATAAACTGTCTGAATATACAACTCAATCTTACAATTTAGGTCCTATAACTATTATATTCACACTTTTACCTAAATAACCTTATATTAATAATACAATATCCAACAAAATATATGACCAGAATATAATGGTATATGACAAGCTAAATTTACTGAATTCCTAGACACAGAAGAAAGGTAAAAGAAAACGAAAATTCTTGTTGACATGTAATCCATAGTGTTCTCTCTCCAAAAGAAATGGACAAATAAGGACAAGCAAATAGAACTGACAAGCATATAACATAGCGGAAACGCAGTCAAAGTAAATGGAAACTATATAGTTTCAACCATCTCCATTATAAAACTTTCACTGTCAATTTATTGAATACAATACCCAGCGATTTCATGAAAAAAGGAAAAAAGAAACATAGAAATAAAATATCTACTCTTTGCAAGCATCACACATATAGAGGCTATTGCATCTTATTTTTTCTTCTTTTTTTAAATTACAGTGATTACACAATATCTATAATTTAAGTTGTCATTTGCCTAGGTTTGGCAACCAACTCAAGATCCTCCTTCCTCTTGAGCGACAAGCTCGGTGTCTCCGTCATGTCAACATCTTCTGGCTTCATCCCACTTGGGAGCTCCCAATCAAATATTCTCAAGAGATTTGCCAGTGCTAGCTCTATCGTCAGAAGTGATAGCTGCATGCCGGGGCAAATCCGTCTGCCTCCTCCAAAGGGAACTATCTCGTTTGTGCTGCTATTATAGTTGAATGGATTATCGACAAATCTCTCAGGCCGGTATTCCAATGGGTTGTCCCAAACCTCTGGGTCTCTGCCCATGGCATATGTATTGACAAAGATTCTTGATCTTTTTGGAATGTCATAACCTTCGATGTTACAGTAGTCCATGGATTCTCTCGGAACTAGTAGCGGGGTCGGGGGGTGTAACCGGAAACTTTCGGTGATGGCGGCCTTCAGGTATGTCAACTTGCTCACATCTTCGGATTTGAGAAACTCATTTTGCGACGGAATCTGACGCACCTCCTCTTCTAGCGTCTTCAATACTCGAGGGTGCCTCAGGAGTTCTAGCATGGTCCACTCCAAACTTATGGCAAGAGGTTCTGACCCGGCTGTCAATGATTGCTGCATACATAATTAAACAATAAATGAATTTATTTTTAGTGTGAGGCAAAATAAACATTTTATCTTGAGGAGGTTTCAAATGCCTTCATTTTTTGTGCTTCCATTATGCCTCTATTTTTAGAACTATACTAAATTAAAATTTTAGACTTAAATGTCAAAACAAAACAGTAAGATGTGATCCACATCATTTTTCTATTGACAAGTAAAAATATCATGTCATTTCGATTTTGTTTCAGTTAGTATCAAGAGCTTACAAAAATACATTCATTTGGATATATATTCTTGATGTTGATTTTTCAACTTATTGATTTATATGAAATCAAAGTTGTAAATAATAATGTTTTAATTGCATGTAGTGAAAATAATATAGATCATATTTAACGGTTTTTTTTGCCATATAAATTATAGAACATTTGTTATTATTAATTTAAAATTTTTAGGTATGTCGAGGCACATGAAATAGAGGTATTCAAACTCTCATTTATTTTTTTTTGCTTCAAAAACCTTGCCTAAGGGCTTTTGAAGCCAAAAAAAAAAGTTTCTTCAACAAAGAGAGATGTATTTATTATGAACTATAGCTAAGATATATATATTTTTTAATTTGAAGATTTTGTTCTTATGCAATAGGAAAAAAAAAAAAAACTCACATAGCAAAGTGCTTTGATGTGCAAATCATTTATCTGGAATTCTTTCTTTTGTTTTTCATCCTTTTGAAGTTTGAGTAAGATATCGAGAAAATCTTGATCACCGTCACTCCTCCCTTCAATACGATCGTTGAGAATCTCGGTCATCATTGCATAGCCGGTCAAAAATATTTTTTGTGCTTCATTTCTCACCTTTGAACCAATAATAGGGCCTATCCATTTGAGAGAAGGAAAAATATCCTCTGGATTAAACTTGCCAAGGAGAGGGACGCTATCGAATACCATGTTCATCAACTTCTCCTCCCTCCCGTCTCTCCTAAACGACTCTCCAGTTATCATATGACAAATGATATCATTCGTCAATTTGTAAAACGTTTTTCGCATATTCACGATGCCTTCGGGTGATGCTGCTGCCTCTTCTTTTACTTTGTTTAACATGACCAACACCTCTTCCTCCCTTAGCGTCTTGAAAGTTTGCACGACTCTTTTGGAACTAAACAAGTGCATGCTGGTGATCTTTCTCAAAGACCTCCATTGCTCACCGTATGGTGCAAAAGCAATATCATGGTGATTATATGATAGGATAGTGGCGGCTTTATATTGTGGTCGGCTTGCAAAGATGGCATCATGTGTCCGTAGAACTTCACGTGCCATGTGCGGGGAAGAAATGACAAGTGTTGGTATTTCTCCAAGGTGAAGGAGCATGATGGGTCCATACTTCTTCGAGAGCTGTTGGAAAGACTGATGCGCTAATGGACCGAGTTGGTGGAGGTTGCCTATTAGCGGGAGCTTCGGAGGAGATGGAGGGGGGTTGAGCTTGTTGTTAAACTTTTTTGTAAACACCAGGAGCAAAAGGGTTAAGGTGGTGATAAGAGAGATGAGGAATAGTGGAGGAGAAGAGTAGGCTTGCTCAATAAGGAGAACCATTGCTCTCATTTTGGGAGTAGGAGTTCACGAATTAAACACAATTTCTGTTTGTGAAATTTTGTAGTAAAATACTCATATATATATAGATATCTGGGCAGGGGGTAGTTAAGGTATGTTCGCATCATTCTAGAGGTAGTTAGTGTTTTTGATCAATCAAAGTGATGTCCAAGAACGACTTTTGCCAATCAATACCATCAACTATTTTTGACGCAGCGCATACGTACTGCTAACTTCTTTCTCAAGAACGCATCCTCTAAGCATATTTTAACGTGGATATCATTTTAATGCATCCTCCAAGAACGCATCCTTTTTTTTACATGTTTGTGGACCATCCAAAAACATTGATTTTGTACTTATCTTAAAAAATAGTAAAAAAATTCCAAAAAATATAAAATTTGATCTCTAAGCACATTTTAACGTGGATATCATGTTGAGTGGTTCAGATCTTTTGCTTGAACTTCGAAATCAAAGATAAAGATGTTGGGGTACGATTGGGCAATGAAGCAATGGGGCATTTGAGCACTCCACATATACATAGATATATACATATACATAGAGTAGGGCTATTGTGCTTCATGAAGTAAAACGAAGTTTTACTTCACGCTCATTCTCCCATTTCTAAAATCCAAATGGTCGATCCGAACCGTTCAAGTTGTTCTCCATATTGAAATGTGCTTGGAGACCAAATTTTACATTTTTTGGAATTTTTTTACTATTTATTAAGCCACTTTGAAAATCGCTGATCCATTGTGAATAGTAAAAAACAGTAAAAATTTCTGGACCAATGGATCAGCGATTTTCAAAGTGGCTTAATAAATAGTAAAAAAATTCCAAAAAATGTAAAATTTGGTCTCCAAGCACATTTCAATATGGAGAACAACTTGAATGGTCGGATTGACGATTTGGATTTTGGAAATGGGTGTATGAGCGTGAAGTAAAATATTGGTTTTACTTCATGAAGCACAATAGCAAAATTCCATATACATATATATATATATATATATATATATATATAGAGAGAGAGAGAGAGTGACTAAGGTCAAAGTGGTAGTTCCTAGCTTCCGGTGCTACCAAGTCGTTTTCGGATTTCCAAAGTCCAAATGGCCGATCCGAACCGTTCAAGTTGTTCTCCATATTGAAATCTACTTGGAGACCAAATTTTACATTTTTTGGAATTTTTTTACTATTTATTAAGCCACTTTGAAAATTACTGATCACATGGTCCAGAATTTGGTTGCACTGTTTTTACTTGACCATGTGATCAGCAATTTTCAAAGTGGCTTAATAAATAGTAAAAAAATTCCAAAAAATGTAAAATTTGGTCTCCAAGTAGATTTCAATATGGAGAACAACATGAACGGTTCGGATCGGCCATTTGGACTTTGGAAATCCGAAAACGACTTGGTAGCACCGAGGGCTAGGAACTACCACTTTGACCTTAGTCACTCTATATATATATATATAGAGAGAGAGAGATGGACTTAGCTACTTCATGGAGTAAAACGACTTTGTACTCCACGCTATATCTTCATTTTCAAAGTTCAAATAGTCGATTCGAACCTTCTAACATGTTCTTCATATTGAAATGTACTTGGAGACCAAATTTTACATTTTTTGGAATTTTTTTACTATTTATTAAGCCACTTTGAAAATCTGAAAATCCTTATGAATAGTAAAAAACAGTAAAAATTTCTGGACCGCCGGATCAGTGATTTTCAAAGTGGCCTAATAAATAGTAAAAAAATTCCAAAAAATGTAAAATTTGGTCTCCAAGCACATATCAATATGGAGAACAACTTAAGCGGTTCGGATCGGTCGTTTGAATTTTCAAAATGAAAATAATGAGGCGTGGAGCACCAAGTCGTTTTACTCCATGAAGTAGCTAAGCCCAGCACTATATATAATCACTTAAAATATATATGAAATACTAGTAAGATCATTAAAAAAAGGGAATTTCAACGAAATTTTACGAACTTGAGATGATATATTTTTTTAGTTTGAATGGCTGTTACTGGCTTAAGGTGATTTTTTTTGGGTCATCATTAAAAGCTTAAAAGTTCAAAATTTCATTTGCAGTTGTTACTAGTTTGAAAATGGCACACATATATCGTAAACGCAACCTCTCTTGATCAGATTATTTGGTGTTAGTACCTTGTTTTGAATCATCAACCATGCAAATAGGTCCATTCAATTTCTAGATCTTATGTATATTTGATCTCACAATAGGTCCATTCTTCATCCTGAGATGCAATAACCTTTAGAATTGCATCAACTTCAGATGGCAATAGCTGTGAATGTTGCACCAGTTCAGATGATAATCTGAATAATTCTAATATCGCCTATTCTAATAATCTCCCCACAAAGAGCTTATGATGTTATAGATTGTGAAACATGCATTAGTATTTTTTTTATTCTACTCTACTTACATATGACAACTGTAGTTTAATTGTGTTGGAGTTTGACATTCTTGTCAAATATTGTTTTCTTGAAATAATTTTATACTTTAAGCTAATATTGAGAATATATATATATATATATATATATATATATATTTAATTTAAAATCACAATTAGGAGATGGATTATGTGATAGCTATTGTTTGTTATCTGTAGTTTTTTTTTTCATGTCCTTGCCTTGTCAAAAATGCTATCAACGTAACTGAAATGGTACCATACAAACCTTATTATTATTTTATCTCAATATAAATATTCTTTGTGTTTTTTTGTAGCTCGTTGCATCTGAAATGGAGTGACAAAGAAGAGAGTAGGTAACAAGATTCATCAAAAAGCAAATAATTCAAAGATGTGAAGGTCACATCGCTTGTCATTGGCTGTGAAGACTTCTCTGCTACTTATTTAATATCATGTAATAATCGACTGTAATAGCGTTCTAGACACCGTATGCATGTCGTCATGGCTTGTCATTGACTATTTGTAGGTACATCACGGGGTGAGACTCATCGTTGATATATATACACACACTGACACACCAGTTCTACCAAATACATAACAACATAATTTGTATTAAAAATGCAAAAGAAGAAATCCTTCTTTTTCATTTATTTAAAGTATATACCTGGTAAAATAAATTACATCCAATTTTGCAACTTCATTCAAAAATTTAAATCTCATTCGAAGATTCCCACTGTATATATTTGTTGCTGCTATAAAATTTGATGATAATTAGTTTTGGTTTAATTCAAGGGCTTTGTATAAAAGGGGAAATTTTGTTTTTATTGGAACTAAACGCAAACTTAATTCTATTTTTGATACAGAGATAGCTAGACACGTTCAAATAGATTCAAACGTCAATTATTAATTGGAACTAAAAACAGACTAGCTAATTAATTAATTGACATGTTACAATGAATTAGTAGATGAAATTTAAAATTTCAAATATTGGAGGCTCAAGTAATTGAATTTTGTGAATGGAGATAGACACACGGTAATTACTACCTCAACGGACCAATATTTTTTTTTCTATTAAGGAAAAATAGAAATTAAGTGCGAAGGTATATATGAACTATATTCAACTGAAAATGAACAATTGCTGTGATTCCATCAATTTTCATTAACGACAATTAGAGGCAATAAATGACTGTGGTGAGGGATTAACGATTTATTTCCATGGACCAAATTAATAATTTTCTCTTTATGAGACAGTCCATTGGCCCAATATATCATTAAGAGAATAAAGCGTGCTAGGAAGAGGTGCAAACGGATTGGGCTCCTCCACATTAATTAATTGCACCAAATAATGTGAGAGTTTTTAAACATCTCTGATCTGGACTAATAATGGAAAAAGACAACATTACCATGAATCAGAAGGAATTTGCGGATTATGAGAGAGACAACAAGAGAGTAAAAGAATTTTTCATCGGAAGTTTTGTTATCTTAATTATTTTTTTTGGCATATTTCATTAAGAATTCTCTCTCTAGGGCTGACAAAAAAATTCGTGACTTGTGGCTCGCTCAAGCTCAGTCCAAAAACGAGCAAGCCATGACCACTCTTTTTAGCTCGACACTAATGTTAGCTCGCTCCTGGCTCACTGGTTTTGTAAACGAGCGAGCCATGAGTTACGTCTAACTCGTAACTCATTAAAAAAAAGAACTCGCTCATTTTTGGCTCGGTCCAAAAATGAGTGAGCCACGGGCCGATCTTTAGCTCGAATTATAACACTACCTTGCTCGTTGCTCGCTCGTTTTGAAACGAGCGAGCCACGAGCCATTAGTTACTTCTAGCTCGGGTCGTTTCCAGCCCTTCCTCTGAATATTTTCGCCAAGCTATTGTTTATAAATTAGTAGGCAAAAATTAAATAAAATCAAATTTGGATCGGTGATTTAATTTCTTAATTTGCTGAATCATCCAAATAGTAGGTAATTATGGGCTATTTAATATAAACTTCTGATAAAATCTACTTAATTTAACTGAAAATGGCCTAATACAATTCGAAAGATTATGGGGGCTAAGCGTAACAATTTGATCGATGTAGAGTTGATGAGAATATCTAGTTTCTTTTATTAAACATTCGAGCAGCCCAGGGACTCCGAATTTATTTTAATTGGATTTGGCCCGTAAGTTTTAAATGCACTGATTCAAGTTTGGGCTTAGGGAGAGGCAAGTTAATTTTCAAGAGGGGTAGAAACGAATTGGGCCAATTTTGCCGCTAAAGGAGGAGCAGTTGTTCTCTTTGAGCCAATGTAGGTCGGCCCCTGCATGGCCTAATTGCATATCAGAACCAAATTAAAATTAAAACATAAATTTAGGAAATGATGTAGTCAAGAGGTAAGAGTAAACATTATAGCATGGTGATTTTAATTTTTATTAGAGTACCAAATTTTCAATTTGACCTGATGATGTTATTATGGCAGATGAAATTGTACACACACAATCATAATAATTGGCAAGAATTATTTTTAAGTTCTTTGCTTAAAATATTTTTCTTTGAATTTACGCTTTCTTACTCCATCCGTACAAATCAAAATAAAATAATAAAAGTCAGAAAAGCTTTCCACATCCTGCATCACGTCCATAGCATGAATTCACTTTGGTACCAAAAATCAACTTTGGATCAATCTTGGGCCCGTTGGATTATGGGATCCAGAAAGATATAAAAGAGAAAGAACAAGAGGTACAAAACAAATTAAAACGGGTCGAGCCGTCTTTACGTGTGAGAAAATTCAGTGGCGTTGAAAGAACACCCATTGATATAAAAAACTATTCAAACTTTTAAGAGATTGATAACATAACAAAATAATAAATAAAATAATAAATTATACATATTTGCTCTCTTATAATATATTTATATTTCAATATATTTTATTATCATTTATGAATTTTGTTGAATAATTTTTTTTTTCATTAGTATAACCTTTTATGAGATTTCTCTCTCTTTTATAATATGTAGAGGTGCTACTTTTATCCGATTACCCGGATCCGATCCGGAACCGACCCGGATCCGACCCGGATCCGACCCAGAACCGACCCAGATCCGGTTAATTTGGGTAGGGTATGGTTTAAAAAATATAACCGGTTAAATTATGGGTACGGTTACAAAATTAATAATTTAATATCCGATCTGGATCCGAACCGGAACCGATATTGTAATGGATAGGATATGGGTTTGATTTAGTTATCCGACCCATAACCGAACCCGACCCGATACCCATATAAATACCCGATAAAACATATATGAATAACTATGAAAATACAATTTTACATATAATCAAATCAACAAATGTCACGCCAGTAATTACATTTTGCATATTAATTTTTTGAATAAAATTTATTGCTTTGAATATATCCTTCAGTATCTGTCTTATATATCATCCTCATTATCATGAAAATTTATTGCTCTCATTGATATGCCATTCGCAATAAATCTCATTGAAATCAAATATTTGCCATAAATTTAATTCTCTATTCAAACAAATTAGTATTAATATTCCATTCATGGATTTTTTGAATCATAGAAAAGGAAATCACCATCTCCAATATTTTACTTTCTAAAAATTATATCTATTCTTCAATATTTTGATTTTCAAAAGGTATTTATCTCAAGCCTCCTGAATTCAAAAGCTATTAACAAAAAACAAAAAACTTTCGAATACTTTTTGTTACACCATGAGTACTCCAAACAATCAACAACCAAATCCTGAAAATACTACCAAAGTTTCACAAAATATTATTGAAGGCTCTTAATGAGAAAAAAAGAAAAACATCTGTAGTATGGGAGTTGTGACATATACCCGCTCCGGATCCGGAACCGCCCCATATCCGAACCGGACCCGATAATCCACAAACAAGTTATGGGTATCTATCTACCCGGAACCGAAAGACTGGACCCGAAATATCTACGGGTAGATAGGTATCCGGATCCGGACCCGACCCGATTTGAAACAAATAAGTGTATGGATCGAAATTTGGACCCGCACACTTTTAGGGTACGGGTCCAAATATAATAGTATCCGGACCCGACCCGACCCGATAGCACCTCTAATAATATGTTCTCGCAGTAACACACGGTACGATACTAATATGTAATTAAATGTGTAATTCCTAAAAGGCAGTGTGTAAAACGGACCATTTAAATTGGGCCAAATCTAATAGCAAAAATGGTACGAATTGGGCCTTGGATTGGGCCTTGATCCTTAGGTTTTAATTGTCAAACAATTTCGTCTTTCTCTGCAGGTTGTTTCATCTTTTACTTGCTAAAGATATTCGAGTAAATTGCTTATGTATGCGCTGAGCTGGTTCACTCTGGTAGTCCAGAAACAACTGGTTCATTAGGAAACTAGTTTTTGAATCAAAAGAAGTAATAAAGAGGATGTATATTGGTCTTTTTGGGACTAAAACTTCATTGTTATGTATCTTTTGTAAGTAAATTTTAACTTGATAAAAGACATTGTGTTTTGTTATGCATGCTAATAGGCTTCAAATAACTAAAATTTAATGTCTAATTATTATTTTTTTTCTTCTTGCATTCTCTTGAATAAATTCTGTTTCTTCATTAATATACGAAGGACCCTCGGAGGCTTTATTACTATTTGAGGACCACTAAGTATTACATTAACATTTTTGGCATATAACAGATTTGATCCATAAGTTCAATCCAGAGAAGGAGATAATTTTTCGGTATAGGGCCTTAAAATATAATAACATTCTTCAACTATTTACCGAAACAACAGGCTGTTTGTTCATGCCAAGAGAGTTATGGACCGCGACACGTGCATCGGTTTTGTATTAACATAATAATCTAACAGTTGATATTGATTTCTCTTCCTATAAATAGGTTTCGTTTTTAATCAAAGAAAGATCTGCTTGCACTGCGAGGGTGGCGCTAAAATTGTATCTAACACAAGACGGCAGCTTAGAAGTGATTGTTTGCTAATTCGTTTGCAAAAATTCTCTTATGCTAGTAAGCAATCTATATCACCTTTCTTTTACTTTTGTTGTCTGTTCTTAATTTTTTATTTTTTTTGTTGTCAAGCTTTTGTGTTTACAGCAATTAGCCTGGAGCCATTAATCGAAAGGTTCTGGTAACTTATGGAATCAAAAGCGAAGAAGGGAGACAACGATAACTGGCATGTATTGGTTCTGATTTGTGCTTTTCGACTGGTTCCTCTGGTACCATCTAATTTCTACAAGGTATATATGTTTAACTATTTCAATATCCTATTCATTGACCTTTGTCCTCAATTTAATGTTGTTGAAATATTTAGAAATTTGACTTTTTCAATACGAATTTCTATTATAATTTCTAATGGACAGGAATTTATGTTTGAAGATGTAATATTCTAGAACTATCAATCCAACACATTCATTTTATGAAAGGTCCTAGCAAAACAATCACTTCCCTCCATAAGACAACATAGCATGGATGATAAGTGTGCAGAGCCAAATAAAGGCAAATGTCTTCGAATTGTGATACCCGCTGATCTGTTGATGGTAAGATGTACAATATTTTGTTTGATGGGTGTACATATATTTCTTGTTTTAGGGGTTAAAATCGAAACTCAAATATCTGTACATATACTAATAGTCTCTATTACTTATTATTCAACAGGGGCCTTGGGTAGAAAATGGACGGAGATGACACCATCAATTGTTTCTATTTTCCAACAAAATTATAGTCGGAGAAGTGGAATGAACTTGAACTATATATATATGGTATAGACCATACAGCAGTACCTAACTGCAATAATAAGAAAAGAAAAAGTTCTTCAACGATATAGAAGAAGTTCATTACATGTTAGCTTGTTTGGTTATCTCTACTTAGTGCTATAAAGTTGGAAACATGATTTAATTTTCGGAACATGTTTTGCATGTTGTTGGACAGCTTGTGATTCATCTCACTACGTACAAAGTAATCAACTACTTCATATGAAGCAACAACACAACAATTAAAAAACAAATCACAAGCATCAATACACAAAGTACAATTAATACTACTAGCTATTTCTTGAGAATAAAAGATACTTCTACCTCATTTCGGTATCTTGCAACTTGTCTACTAGGTTGCATATGAAAATTTAAACTTACGTTATTTAAATTGACAGTGTTGTCAAACTCCACGTATTGAATTAGTAAAGGTAAACTTCTATAAAATTGGCAATACAAATTAAGCAATTTCTAAGAAATATCAACGTAGGGCAAAGTTTGATGAATTCGTATCCTCTGCTAACTCAAATGGGAATCTTTTGAGTTAATACATCTCAGCCATTCTATTTGTTTTAAGATTTGTGCGGACTACATCTGAACTAATATTAATGCAGATGACACGCATTCAAGTTTCCTATACTATTGGCATTTATCCGCATAACACCATCGGTGGAACTACTCAGCAGATGGGATAATCACTACGGAGCCGATGACATTAGTTAAGGGTTTAAATATATATATATCTAATAACAAAAAAGTGTTCTAGTACTCTCGAAATGGTCGTCACTAGCTAGCTTTCTCTCCTACGACTCTGTCTCTAATCACTTGTCGGCCGCCACCTCAATACAACACCGATCACTCGATCTCCGTCATTGAAGGTTTACGCATTTGACTCTCTGTCTATATCTTTCTAGGGTTTTCTAGTTAGGGTTTAGGGTTAGGGGTTTCTACGAATAATATGGTTCTAGGGTTTAGGGTTTAGTTTTATATCTTTAGTTTTTCTAAGTATTTTTTTCAGCATATGTAGTTTTGGAGCTTCCTTACTCTTTGATTTGTAATTTAATTTCAGCAATGGCGTCCCCATCATGCCCGCACTCTTCAGGACCCCAGGAGCTACGGGGATGGTACGAAAAAACTGAGAAGGATCACTTCACAACAAATTCATATTACCACCGACAGTGTTGCTGGTTTGGATGTAAGGGTAAAATTCTGTAATTTGGCATTTTATTGATTTTTAAATCTTCAATAACCATGAAATATGCAAGAACGACCTTGACTTTACATCCAATCACATAGATTTTTTTTTTGAAGATTTGCATCCAATCAAGATCTGTTTGGAGGAATGCAAGAAGAGCAAGGGATTAGATATTAGCTAAAGCAAAGCCAAATGCAGCTACAAAGAGGATTACAGCAGCAACAGATGTTCTTTCAAATGCCATGCACTGCGAGATGCCGACCCAAGAAGCTAGCACCTTGAACTGCAAGTCAGGTAAGGCACCTGACTAAATAACTTATTGTTTTTTAATAAGTTGTCACATGTTTTCGTTATGACACGTTTAGGTTTTTAATACCTAGTTCTACTCAGTTCAGTTGCAAGCTTACAACAGAAGTTGGGTATAGCTGGGTGTCGAATCCACAGGGACGGTTTGATAATTACCGGACTCTACTTAATCTACAAGAATTCTAGAAGTCTGCAAAGGTGATTTGGAGGTATTTTGTATCATAACAGATCAATAACAATATTCAAAACAATAAAGTGGTTTTTGATTTTGTTTTAATATGAGTAAAAAGGGGTTCCTAGGGTTTCTGATTTCATCTCGGCTTAGCCTCAAGGTGTCTGGTCCGTGCACTTTCATGCACGGGTCGTGTGTAATGTGCACGGGCCGTGTACTCTCATACAAGGTCCGTGTGGCCCTCAAGTTGATACAGCAGCTACTGGTTTCTGTGTTGTTTCTCTATGCAGGGTTCTATTGGCCGAACCTGAGTCCCTAAACCTCAACTCTCGCTTGTTGGCTTAATTACTTATTACAAAACTCAATTTCTTCCCTCTTAGGGTTCTTATACCTCAACCTTTGTTTATTGGCTTAATTAACCTAAGTTACTTGTTGGTTTACTAAAGATATCCTCGATCTCTCGACGTAAGGAAAAGTTCACCTCTCGACTACTACTTGATTTCACCTCTCGGTTCACAAACCTATCTCATATACCTAGTTTGGTCGAGTGAATGTCGGGGTTATACGATTACCATCTAGATGAGGCCTTTCATCCAACGGACTAACCATTCAATTCAAACAAATTCAACTAAGCAATAAAATACTACACAACAAGAAAGCACAAGATTCAACACAAATTCCAAGTAACTAGCAAATAAAACTAAGCATTCGACTACATCATATCCCTAGAAACAAAGTATTTAGCCTAACATAGTCAAAAAACAAATAAAACAAATAACAATTATAAAGTTCATGCCAAAACTCGAAGAAATAAGAAGATTAGTCGCAAAACTCATGTTTTCTTCCTCTCTTCCTCTTCTCCAAGCCAAGCCGTCTTTTCCAAACCCTAGGTTTCGTTCTAGGCCCCAGAATGGTCTCTCTATTGCCCAGAATCTCACTTTTATGCCTTCCTTTCACGACCTTCCCCAGCTGGCATCTATTTCCTTCTTTGATTTCTGTTTTCGGAAATGCCATCCAAGGTCCGTATGAATGGGTGCACGAACCGTGTGCCTGTGTCCTGGTGAGGTGGATTGTGCACGGTCATGTGTCTTCAGTCTGTGGTTGGGTACAGGGTGTACGGTCCGCATGCAGATGGTGCACGATCCGTGTATAAGCCTTCAAATTCCATATTCTTCCTCAGTTTCACCCGTTTCCTGCAAAATAAGAACAAAAGCGTTGTACCACATCCTACAGATATTCAATGAAATAAACACGATTTCAGAGTTTTAGGCACAGGTTTTGATGCAAGATTCGGTCGGAATATAGACAAAATAGCGAGATATCAACATGATAGTGATACATTCGTTTGTACATGATAGAGGCCTACTGATGTGATTAATGAGATGACCAATAAGATGACTAATGAATTGGTGTTACCGAGATGGGCAACACCTATAGGAGGAATACGGGGTTGGGTCCTACTTGTAGATCAGGAGGCATTGGACGAACAGGGCCTGGAATTCAAACTACTACTTGACAAATATCTTGCGACGCTACTATCTAAAGAAGAAGACTTCCGCTACTATATTGGGTTGGGAGCGTTTCGAGATGAGGGCTTTTATGTAATAATGGGTTTCACAGATCTCCATGATCTTATGATTTATAATGAGATTGATGTCTCTATTATCAAAGTCTAGATAATGTGAGTATTTATTATTATAAACATAAATATTATTGTTACAATTAACTCCTTTATTTTATTATGACATTGGCTATTTTCAGATATTGCATGAAGCTAGTTACTGAATTAGGTGCCCAAAATAATGTTGATATTGGTTTCCTGGACCCTAGTCCGCTCAGTGCCGCATACCTTGCTAATGAACAATCCCTTTCATACTTGGCCGATACCTTGCCAAAGTTTAAGGATAAGAGACTTGTATTCTTACCATACCACGAAACTAGGTAAGCTGCTAATTCTACTCATGTTTATTGTCTATTTTTAACAAGTTTGTATTGATTTATTATTTTATTACTTATATTGTAGAGCACGTTCGAGGCTTCTCATTATTATCCCAAGACAGAATGTTGCCTACTTGTTGGACTCGATCGGTGCCAAATAATGACCGGGAGTTATATATTGTTCCTCTATTACGGCAGTAAGCAAAATACATATAATTTAAAATGCAAAATACTAAATTGGCCTACTTCTAGGTACCATATACTGACCTTTAATAATTCTAGGACTTATAAGTCATACATACACCAGGGATGTCGGCACATGCCGGGGAAAAGAGCACTGGAGGTTAGAAAGTTTCAGGTAAGAAATATTTTAATCCAGTATTTCATTGCAACTTATTTCGAGTTCCAATTGCACTACTAATTAGATTTTGTTTTAAATAATACACATTTGATCAGAGCCCCATGCAAAGCAATTCATGGGAGTCCGGGTTTTATGTAATGAGGAACATGGAGATGCTCATCAAAAATTATGCACGGTCTTTTCCAAAGATTTGTCAATCACTTGTTTCTATCATTCTTTCAGATTAAGTTATTATATATGTTATTCATATGTTTTGATTTATTCATGCAGTGTCGTCTGTCCAGAATGCCGTACAAAGAAAACACATTACATGACATCCATATCCAAATGGTGTAAATTCTTCTTAGAATTAGTTTAATTACTGTGCAAGTACTTGGCGGGGGGAGGATTTGGTGCTGATGTATTATTGTCTGTGGTGTAAAATAGTTCTTATTTTCTGGTTTTTGCGGTCAGACACTTTGGTGTTGGTTTTAATAATGTGGTTTAAAACAGTTGTTAGTTTTATGTACAATGAAATATTGCTCTATATATATTGTTGTATGTGTGATATTGCTAGCTTGTTGGTTTATAATTGTTGTCTACTTTATATATTGCTTGTTGCATGGATTAATATATATGTTGGATAACTTGTATATGTATATGTTGTTGATGCCTATATTAATTGTTGGTTAAAATATGGGTATATAATGCATGCATGTTTATTGTTGCTTTAATGAATTTTAAAAATGGCTAGTAAATATATGATGGAGGCTAGCCCCTAATTAATACTACAATTAATAATAAAACATAATAATCATATATACATCATAATCGGCTAAAATATTAATGACCGATGGCAAACTATGACCTGCTAACGTCAACTGAAACAAAACTAATGGTGTAAGAATCAGCTATTAAAATTCAACAGACAACATTAATTACATTTACCGTCGGTTGCAAAAAAAAACAGATGGCGTTGGGTACTAACACCATCTGTTCGATCATGCGTTGCCGATGGCATATCGATTAACGCCATTTGTTTTGAGCCGTTGGCATATGTGTATACCTTTCCTATCGGGGCGATAGCCATCAGTGCAGAATCCGATTGCGGATTGCGGATTGCGATTTCACCCGATGGCGAAGTGTTATTTTGTAGTAGTGTCGTGACAAACAGAAATAATTTTCTTGAACATAAATAAGCAAAAAAAAATAGCTTAATTTGATTTGATTTTAGTTGCTTTTTTTAATTTCGAAGAAAGAACAAGGAAATAGCTAATTTATACTAACTAATAATACTAAGAAAGGCTAGATTGTTAGTTTGGCCTGCAGGCTCTTTTCAAATTCTAGACATAATCAAAATACAAGAAGTCGATTTCCGTCTCAGCTGTCTAAACAATTTTAGATAGAATTTTAGATCACCACATATAATGGTAGAGTCGTGTTTGACATAACCTAGGTCTAATTCTCTATTTGCTTATCTTTTTGTTTGGTTTGAAACAAGTTATTAAAAGCATACAGTAACATTTAAAATTTAATGGTATGTAGGGAATGAAATTTTTTTAGATAAATTCTCACTTTATATATTCACAAAAAAATTCTCATTCAGATTACAAACCTGCAATTTTATTTATAGACAAAAAAAATACTTCTCATTGTAGGGTGTCATTTCATGGTACGATCAAATACATGACTATTGTGTAAGATTGTATCAACTTTACTATAATTCTAAGGAGCGCACACATGAATATTGGGTCATAATCTTTTTATTTGACTTGTCATGCATCTCATGACACTCAGAACACTATTCTAATTACTACCTATATAATGAAACAATATTAATTTATATTATTTGTAAGGTTCATATTTTTTCCATGTACACATGCAATTTGGATTAGCTCTTTTCATGCAATAGCGTAACACATTTCTTCAAAGAAAAGGTTTGGCCTCCCTGACCTCAATCCCTCAAATTTGTCCCACAACTTTGAACTCCAGTAACCACTTCTTTTAACTTTTTTTTTTCTCACCCGTCAAAAATAAAAATATTACTTTTTTTCTTAACTCTCTGCCTCCTCTCTTTTACCTCCTGGTGCCGCTATCAGCCCACGAGCCACACCCTTTCTTCTCCACCTCCGCCGCCACGATCCCTCTTCTGTTCTTCGATCTCTCTCCTTCGCCTCCTCCACCGCGAAAGACATCTCGATCTCTCAACTTCTTCATTTCCTCCCTCTCATTCCAGTGCAAAAGTCCCGATCACAATCCCAACCCCAAATTTTTTAATACCTTAGTTATTATAACAAAAAATTTCTCCTATCCGGGTTTCGAACTCATGACCTCTCGTATAGAGACCAAGTGCCTTTGCCCCACTAGACCAAAGGCTAGTTAAACTATATTTGATTAATGAAATATATGACCAGAATATAGTGGTATATGACAAGCTAAATTTACTGAATTCCTAGACGCAGAAGACAGGTAAAAGAAAACGAAAATTCTTGTTGACATGTAATCCATAGTGTTCTCTCTCCAAAAGAAATGGACAAGTAAGGACAAGCAAATAGAACTGACAAGCATATAACATAGCGGGAACGCAGTCAAAGTAAATAGAAACTATATAATTGCAACTATCTCCATTATAAAACATTCACTGTTAATTTATTGAATACAATACCCAGCGATTTCATGAAAAAAGGAAAAAAGAAACATAGAAATAAAATAGCTACTCTTTGCAAGCATAACACATATAGATGCTACTGCATCTTATTTTTTCTTTTCTTCTTAAATTACAGTGATTACACAATATCTATAATTTAAGTTGTCATTTCCCTAGGTTTGGCAACCAACTCAAGATCCTCCTTCCTCTTGAGTGACAAGCTCGGTGTCTCCGTCATGTCAACATCTTCTGGCTTTATCCCACTCGGGAGCTCCCAATCAAATATCCTCAAGAGATTTGCCAGTGCTAGCTCCATCGTGAGAAGCGATAGCTGCATGCCGGGGCAAATCCGTCTGCCTCCTCCAAAGGGAACTATCTCGTTAGTGCTGCCATTATAGTTGAATGGATTATCGACAAATCTCTCAGGCCGGTATTCCAATGGGTTGTCCCAAACCTCTGGGTCTCTGCCCATGGCATATGTATTGACAAAGATTCTTGATCCTTTTGGAATGTCATAACCTTCGATGTTACAGTAGTCCATGGATTCTCTCGGAACTAGTAGCGGGGTCGGGGGGTGTAACCGGAAACTTTCGGTGATGGCGGCCTTCAGGTATGTCAACTTGCTCACATCTTCGGATTTGAGAAACTCACTTGGCGACGGAATCTGACGCACCTCCTCTTCTAGCTTCTTCAGTACTCTAGGGTGCCTTAGGAGCTCTAGCATGGTCCACTCCAAACTTATGGCAAGAGGTTCTGACCCGGCTGTCAATGATTGCTGCATACAGAATTAAACAATAAATGAATTTATTTTTAGTATGAGGCAAAATAAACATTTTATCTTGTGGAGGGTTAAAATGCCATCATTTTTTGTGCTTCCATTATGCCTCTAGTTTTAGAACTATACTAAATTAAAATTTAAGACTTAAATATCAAAACAAAACAGTAAGACCACATCATTTTTCTATACACACGTAAAAATATCATGTCATTTCGATTGTTTCAATTAGTATCAAGAGCTTACAAAAATACATTGATAGGGATATATTCTCGATGTTGATTTTTGAACTTATTGATTTATATGAAATGAAAGTTGTAAATGATAATGTTTTAAGTGCATCTATAATATAGATCATATTTAACGGTTTTATTTTGCCATATAAATTATAGAACATTTGTTATTATTAATTTAAAATTTTGAGGTATATGGAGGCACATGAAATAGAGGTATTCGAACCCTCCTTTTTTTTTGCTTCAAAAACCTTGCCTAAGGGCTTTTGAAGCCAAAAAAACAAAGTTTCTTCAACAAAGAAAGATGTTTGTATTATGAACTATAGCTAGGATATATATATTTTATTAATTTGAAGATTTTGTTCTTATGCAGTAGGAAAAAAAAAAAACTCACATAGCAAAGTGCTTTGATGTGCAAATCATTTATCTGGAATTCTTTCTTTTGTTTTTCATCCTTTTGAAGTTTGAGTAAGATATCGAGAAAATCTTGATCACCGTCACTCCTCCCTTCAATACGATCATTGAGAATCTCGGTCATCATTGCGTAGCCGGTCAAAAATATTTTTTGTGCTTCATTTCTCACCTTTGAACCAATAATAGGGCCTATCCATTTGAGAGAAGGAAAAATATCCTCTGGATTAAACTTGCCAAGGAGAGGGACGCTATCGAATACCATGTTCATCAACTTCTCCTCCCTCCCGTCTCTCCTAAACGACTCTCCAGTTATCATATGACAAATGATATCATTCGTCAATTTGTAAAACGTTTTTCGCATATTCACGATGCCTTCGGGTGATGCTGCTGCCTCTTCTTTTACTTTGTTTAACATGACCAACACCTCTTCCTCCCTTAGCGTCTTGAAAGTTTGCACGACTCTTTTGGAACTAAACAAGTGCATGCTGGTGATCTTTCTCAAAGACCTCCATTGCTCACCGTATGGCGCAAAAGCAATATCATGGTGATTATATGACAGGATAGTGGCGGCTTTAAATTGTGGTCGGCTTGCAAAGACGGAATCATGTGTCCTTAGAACTTCACGTGCCATGTGCGTGGAAGAAACGACAAGTGTTGGTATTTCTCCAAGGTGAAGGAGCATGATGGGTCCATACTTCTTCGAGAGCTCTTGGAAAGACTGATGCGCTAATGGACCGAGTTGGTGGAGGTTGCCTATTAGCGGGAGCTTCGGAGGAGATGGAGGGGGGTTGAGCTTGTTGTTAAACTTTTTTGTAAACACCAGGAGCAAAAGGGTTAAGGTGGTGATAAGAGAGATGAGGAATAGTGGAGGAGAAGAGTAGGCTTGTTCAATAAGGAGAACCATTGCTCTCATTTTGGGAGTTCACAAATTAAACACAATATCTGTTTTGTGAAATTTTGTAGTAAAATACTCATATATATATAGATATCTGGGCAGGGGGTAGTTAAGGTATGTTGGCATCATTCTAGAAGGACGTTTTACAATTTTTTTGGACCACCTTTTGTGCACGTATGGTTCCAAATTTTAACTGTCATGGTCAATGGAGATATACAATATAATGTTATCCGTTCTCTGTTATATATGAGGGCGAATATAGCATGAGATAGCAAGTTCATCCGTGGAAGTTATGTAGCTAATTAGTCAGATAATTGACAGTGCAAACCCAAAATAAGACAGCAACAGTGATGTGTAGTGATAGTTGTCTCTGTTATGTGGTACCACATATATTGGAAATGTTGCATTCCAATTAAGAGATGATAAATTCATTCTATTAAACGTTAGGAACAATGACTGTAACGCTAGATTACATTTTACATACTGTGTGATAGAGGTAGTTATTAGTGGAGTTTACAGATGTGTGATAGAGGTAGTTAGTGTTTTTGATCAATCAAAGTGATGTCCAATAACGACTTTTGCCAATCAATACCATCAACTTTTTTTGACGCAGCGCATACTGCTAACTTCTTTCTCAAGAATGCATTTTTTTTTTTTTACATGTTTGTGGACCATCCAAAAACATTGATTTTGTACCTATCTTAAAAAATAGTAAAAAAAATTTCAAAAAATATAAAATTTGATCTCTAAGCACATTTTAACGTGGATATCATGTTGAGCGGTTCAGATCTTTTGCTTGAACTCCGAAATAAAAGATAAAGATGTTGGAGTACGATTGGGCAATGAAGCAATGGGGCATTTGAGCCCTCCTCATATATATATGGATATATATGTATGTATACATGTATGTATATATATGTATGTATATACATATGTGTATATATGTACATACATACGTACATACATACGTGTATATATATATATATAATCACTTAAAATATATATAAAATACTAGTAAGATCAATTAAAAAAGGAAATTTCAACGAAATTTTACGAACTTGAGATGATATTTTTTTTTTAGCTTGAATGGTTGTTACTGGCTTAAGGTGATTTATTTTGGGTCATCATTAAAAGCTTAAAAGTCGAAAATTTCATTTGCACTTGTTACTAGTTTGAAAATGGCACACATGTACGGTAAACTGCAACCTCTCTTGATCATATTATTTGGTGTTAGTACCTTGTTTTGAATCATCAACAATGCAAATATCTTCATTCTCATTCTCAACGGAACATTCAATTTCTAGATCTTATGTATATTTGACCTCACAATAGGTCCATTCTTCATCCTGAGATGCAATAACCTTTAGAAGTGCATCAACTCAAATGGATAGGCCCTCACAATAGCTGTGAATGTTGCACCAGTTCAGATGATAATCTGAATAATTCTAATATCGCCTGTTCTAATAATATCCCCACAAAGAGCTTATGATGTTATAGATTGTGAAACTTTAGTATTTTTTTTTTATTCTACTCTACTTATATATGACAACTGTAGTTTGTGTTGGAGTTTGACATTCTTGTCGAAGATTGTTTTCTTGAAATGATTTTTTTATACTTTAAGCTAATATTGAGAATATATATATATTTTTAATTTAAAATCACAATTAGGAGATAGATTATGTGATAGCTATTGTTTGTTGTCTGATAGTTTTTTTTTTCATGTCCTTGCCTTGTCAAAAATGCTATCAACTGAAATGGTGCCACACAAACCTTATTATTTTATCTCAATATAAATATCTATTGTGTTTTTTTGTAGCTGGTTGCATCTGAAATGGAGTGACAAAAAAGAGAGTAGGTAACAAGATTCATCATAAAGCAAATAATTCGGAGATGTGAAGTTCACATCACTTGTCATTGGCTGTGAAGACTTCTCTGCTACTTATTAAATATCATGTAATAATCGACTGTAATAGCCTTCTAGAAACTGTATACATGTCGTCAAGGCCGTTAGAAAAAATCACAGATATATCATTGACTATTTTGAAAATAAATTATACAATATGAAATCCAGGTGTCATTTGTAGGTACATCACGGGGTGAGACTCATCGTTGATATATATATATATATATACTGTACACACACACACACACACCAGTTCTACCAAATACAAAACAACATAATTTGTATTAAAAATGCAAAAGAAGAAATCCTTCTTTTTCATTTATTTAAAGTATATAGCTAGTAAAACAAATTACATCCAATTTTGCAACTTCATTAAAAAAATTTAAATCTCACTATATATATTTGTTGCTGCTATAAAATTTGATTACAATTAGTCTTGCTTTAATTCAAGGGCTTTGTATAAAAAGGGAATTTGGTTTTGCGTACAAGTTATATTATTGGAACTAAACGCACACTTAATTCTATTTTTGGTACAGAGATAGCTAGACACGTTCAAATAGATTCAAACGTCAATTATTAATTGGAACTAAAAACAGACTAGCTAATTAATTAATTGACATGTTACAATGAATTAGTAGATGAAATTTCAAATTTCAAATATTGTAGGCTCAAGTAATTGAATTTTGTGAATGGAGATAGACACACGGTAATTACTACGTACCTCAACGGACCAATATTTTTTTCGACGGACCAATATTTTTTTAACCGACCAATATTTTTTTTTCTATTAAGGAAAAATAGAAATTAAGTGCGAAGGTATGAACTATATTCAACTGAAAATGAACAATTGCTGTGATTCCATCAATTTTCATTAACGACAATTAGAAGCAATAAATACTGGCTAGATCCATATTTTTCCTAAAAAAAAAAAGACAATTAGAGGCAATAAATGACTGTGGCCAGCGATTAACAATTTATTTCCATGGACCAATTAATAATTCTCTCTTTATGAGACAGTCCATTGGCCCAATATATCATTAAGACAATAAAGCATGCTAGGAAGAGGTGCAAACGGATTGGGCTCCTCCACAATTAATTGCACCAAATAATGTGAGAGTTTTTCAACATCTCTGATCTGGATTAATAATGGATCGAAAAAGACAACATTATTTGAAAAAGACAAAATTATTGGATGTTTAATTTTGAAAAAGAATGCAAAAACAGTGAAGTGAAACAAATCATATTTTTTTTAGAAAGGAAATACCATTTATATCATGATTTTATAATGCTCCATACACTTTTTTTGTTCGATTTTTATTTTATTTCAATGAAAATGACACATGATTAATTTATAAAATTGTTTTGAATAGTTCGATAGTCTAACTAAACATTGAAATTTTTAGTATTATGTGGAGATATGTGTGCTTCTTTTGTAAAGGAAATTTAGTTTATTTTAATTTGTAAAAAAGTAAAGCAGTTTGTGTATAATATATATATAAAATCCTGGGAGTACATCCAAAAAAAAAAAAAGGAAGTCTCTATGATAAATTTTACATAGAAAATGAAGACAGCACAACCATTCAAGTTACCTAACCCCACTTTTTTCAATTTACATATAAATGATACATTTTTTGCTCATGTGTCGAAATCTTACCCGGCAAAAGGTGCCCTGTTGTCTTTTCTTTTTTCAGGAAAAAAAAATTCATGATCGATATGGATAAGAACCAAATCGGAAAACAAAAAATAGACATTATATATGATTTAAATTCTCTGTTAACCTTAACCTTCACATTTTTCAAAAGAAGCATCTAGCTATCTCCGCAACCTTTCCCCATTTCTTCCTCCAGTCATTAATTACTTGAGTAACTACTAACTACTTGGAGAGACCACTTATTATTTGGGAACCGCCTAATATTTGAAATATTTTACAACTGGCACGCGCAAATATTCATATATAACATCAAGTATTCACATCTAAGATATTAAGTATTTAAAAAAAAACTGATGTGCTTTTACACATTTTTAGAAGTGGTTTTTTTTCTCCGTTCAATCTAACCAATATTTCTGACGTCTTCTACACAATTTTGTCTTTCAAATGATATCCATGATGACATACTTTCGAGTTGTCCGTTGCACAAATATTCATATCTCATCATGCAAGTATTTATACCTTATCGAGCAAGTATTCATACCTCGTTGTATAAGTGTAAATAGTTCATGTATCAAGAGTATTACAAGCATATGTGCATACCTCGATTAATTTTACAAGAGCAGCCGAATAGTATTGAACATTGCTTTATTGCTTTCTAGTTCAATTTTATTTTTTGGAAATATAAAATAGTTGCCACATGTTTCACTGTCGAAATAAAAATAATCTATCAAATTTTACAGATCATGTAATTGAAATGTTACAAACAAAAAAAAAAAATATTTAAAAGAAACAAAACATACTTCGTTGAAGTATTCATCCATATACGTTGAAGTATTCATACATAAGATATCAAGTATTCATGAATACACGTTGAAGTATTCATACATAAGATATCAAGTATTCATCCATACATGTTGAAGTATTCATACATAAGACATCAAGTATTCATACATATACGTTGAAGTATTTATACTTAAGATATCTAGAATTCATTCATACACGTTGAATTATTCATACCTAAGACATCAAGTATTCATTCATACACCTCTAATTTTTTCAAAATTTGTTTTTCTTTCATTTCTTAGTACTTAGTATGCACTGGCCTAATTCACCATTAATGAAGCTTTGTTCTTTGCAAATAACTTGCTACTGCATGAGGAAGATTAACATAGACACGATGGATCTGACCCGACGGATCTGATCCGGTGGAGGCGTACTTGATTGGGATGGAGTGACGGAGGCGGAGGTGGGAGGCGAAGGCGGAGGTGGAAGGCGGAGGCGGAGGTGGGAGAGGGAGGGAGAGAGAGGAAAAAAATAAAGAGAGAAAATTTTCTAATTAATTTGTAGGGACCACTAGGTAGTTAAAATTGGTAATTACAGCTAGAAAAAAAAAGTAAGTTAGTTGGACAAAGAAATGGGGGAAGGAAAGATGAGATATATTATAATTACTTTTTTCAAATTGCATAAATAGCTTAAAAAGGAATAAACAAACGAAGGGTAATTAGAAGGATATTTTAAGCAAATAAAATTTTGTTTAATATGTTAATTTCCAATTCATAATCAAGATAGGAATGTTATCTTAGCAAGATACTGCACTAATAATTATATGTACTGACACCTATTCCAATAATTTTTGTTCATTTTAATTTAAACAAATAATTACCATGAATCAGAAGGAATTTGTGGATTATGAGAGAGACAACAAGAGAGTAAAAGAAATATCTAATTCAAAAAGCAGAGAATTTTTCATCGGAAGTTTTCTTATCTTAATGATTTTTTTTGGCATATTTCATTAAGGATTCTCTCGTAGCTTGTGGTTCACTCAGGCTCAGTCCGAAAACAAGCGAGTCATAACCACCCTTTTTAGCTCGACACTAATGTTAGCTTGCTCCTGGTTCGCTGATTTTGTAAACAAGCGAGCCATGAGTTACGTCTAACTCGTAACTCATTCGAAAAAAAAACTCGCTCATTTTTGGCTTGGTCCAAAAATGAGTGAGCCACGGGCCGATCTTTAGCTCGAAATATAACGTTACCTTGCTCGTTGCTCACTCATTTTGAAACGAGCGAGCCACGAGCCTTGAGTTACTCCTAGCTCGGGTCGTTTCCAACCCTTCGTCTGAATATATTCGCCAAGCTATACAAATTTACTGTTTATAAAATAGTAGGTAATGATGGGCTATTTAATTACTGAAGCATAATTATAAAATGGGCGGTGCTATACAGAGGGCACAAATTGTGATTTTGAGAAGCTAAGAGAATTTTTTACACTATAATACCCAATTTACCCTTAGTTTTTAAATTCTTAATAATCTCACATCTTTTAATTCTATATATGTTTTGATTCACTATTATTTGTAAGTGTGCTTGAAAGGAAATCATTAAATTCATTTATATACTAATAAGGAAGTTTGCTGCATAATTTTGTTAATACACATAAATGTTTACATGCTTAATTTTTTTATTTTAGTTTTGGCAGATAGCCTCGAAGGCATTGTATTAACAACAACAAATTAAAGATTACACATGTTGCTTATACATGAGCTTGCACTAGTGCACTAGGAAGAAAATATTATAGATTTTGCTTATGCTTGAGCATGCAACTGTACAGGCCAAAGTTTCAAGTCCTTTAACTGTAAAGATTTTTTTTTAAATATGCTACAGACGACAACATTGAAATTTTAAAAAGGCAACAACATACTTAGATTGCTAAATTTTTTAAGATAAGTAAATATAGATAATCAATTATAATATGAATAACCATAGGTGTGATGCATGGAGCTCCTTTAATATTTGTGCGAATTCTGATCGGACATTCCGAATCTAAATATAAATATTTGGTTATCTTTGATGATATGAATTCCAAATTATCGGATTAGGCCACACCTTGTAATGTGAATTCATATCACCGGAAGTAACTCAAATTTTGAGCTTAGATTTGGATCGTCAGATCTGTTTTGGCATGAATATTAAAAGGGCCCGTGTATTCCACTTCGAACCGGATTGGTTTGGATTCTGATCAGACAGTCCGGTTCTAAACTCAAAATTTGAGTTATTTCAGAGGGTTCAGACTTATGTAATGTGGAGTTGTTTGGATTTGACAATGAAAGCACACCAAATCTCTATGTACCAGTACGTCACTCACTAGTAAACATGGTTTCTATTATATTCAATAACATTAGCTTTTACTCAGATCAGAAAAAAAATTAGCACTTGAGAGCTTCGCAATCCTGTTGGATTCGATACTAAAAGTAAAATGAAAACATGTGGTTGTACTCCCAAAAACACAAAATAAAATAAAATAATAAGGTTCAAGGAGCACCATCCACCAGAAATATATATTGTGCTTTTAGGATGAGCCTAAATCAGAGCTTCTTTAATAAACTCAACACTTACATACCATGTTTATATTAATTTTCAAGCATAAGCAAACTCTGTAATTTTTTCTTTGCAGTTTAAAGGTCTTTAAATTTTGACCTGTACCCTGTACTGGTGTACGTATAAGCATATTTTCTTCGCAGTGCACTGGTGCAATCTCATGTATAAGTAATATGTGTAATCTTCAATATTTGTGTGTAATCATTTCAGCGGGTTAAAAAAAGTATGCAGCAAACTTCCTTATTAGTATATAAATGAATTTAATTGTTTTCTTTCATGCACACTTGCGTATTAATGAATCAAGACAGTTTGAAATTGTATAAAATTAAAAAGATGTGAAATTGTTAAGAATTTAAAAACTAAGGGTAAATTGGGTATTGTAGTGTAAAAAAATTCTCTCAGCTCTCAAAATCACAATTCGTGCACTGAGTATAGCACTCCCCTTATAAAATAGTAGGCAAAAATTAAATAAAATCAAATTTGGATCGGTGATTTAATTTCTTAATTTACTGAATCATCCAAATAGTAGGTAATTAATGATGGGCTATTTAATATAAAATTCTGATAAAATCTACTTAATTTAACTCAAAATGGCCCAATACAATTTCAAAAGATTATGGGGGCTAAGCGTAACAATTTGATCGATGTAGAGTTAATGAGAATATCTAGCCAAATTAAATAAATTTAATTTTGCGACTTTATTCAATGAATCATATAAATCACATTCAAAGCTTCTAACTTTATTTACTAATTTTGCATTAAGTCAACAGCACCTTATAAAAGGATAAATTTTTGTTTTGCGTACAAGTTTTGACAAGAGAGTTTTAACTTCTCTTCGTTGTATTTTAGTTTGTATAAAATATTTATTTCAGCGAAATTTCTGTCAGAATTAAAACCAAATATGCATACTACCAAATAATTAATAGATAAAATTTCAAATATTGTTGGCACAAGTAATTGAATTTTGTGTACAAAGATAGACACGTTACAACATGAAAAGATGCATACTACAAAGTTAATATATAAAATATTATTACCTTCAATGTAGCAATAATAACCGATTTACTTCACAGTTAAATTCGGTAAAATTCCATTCTAGATGAAATAATTACAGAGGACATCTCAAAAACAAAATTGTATCTAGTATATACTAGTTTGTGTGACAAACCTGACAAACAAGAGGCTCAGATTGTAACACATAAACCACCAATTTGACAAGAAAGATTTGGAATTGGTTGAGAGAGACAGAGAGATAGAGACCTTGGCTTTTGGGTTTTGGATAACCATAGATGGTGCCTCAGTTGTCTTTTGGAACACTGTATTCGGATACTCTAAATCTTTTTAGATCAATTAGTTTTTTTTTTATCTATTTAATAAGTACTAAAGGATTCTAAAAATTATAAAATTTTGTCTCCAAGTATATTTTCATATGAAAATAATATTTAATGGTACAAATAAACTATTTCAATTTTAAAAATAAAAATACAGATCCATATTTAGGATCAATCAATAATATGCATATTACTATAGCCTCATATATTGTGATTTTTGTTGATTTGCGAGAAATTCATATTCGAAATTTAATATCAACACAACATGCTAATTGAGAAGTTAATTTAAATAAATTATTCTATGCGTATGCAGATAAATGCAAATGGTCCTTGACATAGTTCAAATGAATGTCAACATATAAAAAACCATTAGGTACTTATTTGATAGAAGTTATCATTAACGAAATTAATTTCATATCCCACAATCTAAATCCTAACTAATTGTGTGGGTGTCTGGTGTCAGATTGAATTTAAATTACAACTAAATCCCAATTAGTTGTGTTCTAAAAAGTTTTGTAAGTAATTTGAGCACAGGAATAATAATTCATTAACCAGTGCTTGTTTTTAATAGAAATAACCATTTATTAATTTGGGGCTTTTCTACTAATTAAGGCCACACCAGCCCACTATATATGGTTACTTCTCTAGTGTTAGAGGTTATAATCGGGCTCATCATATTTATAAAATTTAATGATTAATAAAGTTTACATTTCTCAGCCCATATAAAGGAAAAGCCCATTCTGTATTTTCATTTCTTTCTTCAACTTAGGTTCGGGAGCCCATCCAAAAGCCTATTTTAAATTTATAAAATACCCATCTTACCCTTTATCAATATATATTTACGTTGCATAGATACGGGTATGGGTATCGACGATACGGGTATCGCTTCGGCTAGAGCGGATCCAAGATTTTCGTTAAGGCCAGGGGAGGACAAAAAAATAGCAAATTGGGTTTAAATAGCTAATCGGGTTCAAACCTATTAACTAATCGGGTACTAGATAAAAACAATGCTTTAACTTATAATTTTCAATTCTTTGACTCATAATTTATGATGCTTTAATTAACTTATAATTCTAATTAACAACCATAATTAATTGTTTTTTATTTTGACCTTAAATTTAACTCAAATTACAAATCAGAATTTCAAAGAAAATGTTTCAGGAAGGATAAAGTCGGCCGGGACCAATAGATATTCATAAAAATTCAAAATCCAAGGAGGTAGTTGCCCCCTCTGATCACTATGGATCTGCCCCTTGATAATGCAAAGTCGGTCAGGTCCTGACATGTGGGCCCCACATGTCAGGTCCAGTTTTACGTGAATTATTTACTCCCAAATTTATTTATTTGTACATCTGTATATTATTTTCAAATTTCAGCATTTAAAGATTTTTGAATACTTTAGAAATTTTAAATAATTATTTAACAAATTTTATTTCAAATTAGAAAGTACTTGGATATTCTAATCCGACAATGAGAATTTTAAAATTTCATAGTTTCAGATTTCAATTTTTAATATTGATTCAGACATGTCTCAAAAATTCAAAGATTAGCTAAATAATTTGACTTTTATGTTCAGAAAGTTTTAATTGTTTTTCTGACATTGAATATATCAATTTTAAATACTAATTACTTGTCTGTGCTTGTAAAAAAAAAAAATTTGCATATTTATTTTTCACCCATGAAATAGTTTGTGTATCGTAATGTAATACTTAATTAAAATATTTCTCTGTGATGTTAAATAAATAAATTAATTATAAAGTTGATGACATCATCTTCATCGTTCATCAAATCTGACTACAAACCTCCAAACTCTACGATTCAAGGAATTAAATAAAAAATAATAATTCAGTGCTGAACTTGGCATAATTTGCTTCACCATTTATGAAGTGGTCTAAAATTGCAGAATTTATTAATTATAGAAATTAATTAAAATTAATAGAGGAAAATCTATGAATTATTTTAATATTTTGATTTCAAAGAAAGAACCGAATTATTGATTCAGGTTCTTTTGGATTGTTCTAACGAAACCGATTTGATTCCTTTGATGTACCATCTCATCCCACCTGTTTGCCACAGAAAATCCACCCTAAATCAATGATTCGGTGGGTGACAGGGAGCACATCACATATGTGGGATCAAAATTTTAAGACATTTTATCTATTTGTCCACAGAGTACGGTTCAAATGCCATCATTTTTTTTTACTTTAATCATGTTTTTATTTTTAAAAATTTTAATAACTCAAAATTTAAAACTTAAAAAGTCAAAATAAAACCGTTAGATATGATCTATATTGTTTTATCTATGTGCTCATAAAAAATTATCACATTTCGATTTTGTTTTTATGTAAATCAATAAGTTGAAATATCAACGTTTAGAAATTATCTACATTAGTATTTTTTTACAAGCTCTTGATGACAACGAAAACAAAATTAAAATGTGCTAATTTTTTACACGTGCATAAATAAAAAAAACATAGATCACATTTAACTGTTTTATTTTGACTTTTCAATTTTAAATTTTGATTTATTAAAGTTTTTTAAAATAGAGGCATGATGGAGGCACAAAAAATGGAGGCATTTGAACCCTCGTCCTATGTTTTATACATAATATGCACCTGTGGCAGAGCATGATTGGTGGTTCATTTCTGATGAATTTTGTTCCAAACAATATTTCACAGGGCGTCTTTCTTTTGTTCAAAGAAAATGTAAGGATAAACAATTCAAGCCCAATACAATTTTGGAATGTACAATTTTTTTTTATAGAGGAGGGTTTAAATGTCTCTATTTTTTATGCTTTTATTATACTTTACTTTTAAAAAACATTAAAAATCCAAAATTTAAAATTTATAAGTTAAAATAATACAGTTGATATGATCTACATTATTATATCAAATCATAGGGACCGAACCACTAATCAGGTCCTCAAAAATATTCCAATGGGGTCAAACCAATGGTTCGGTCCCTTCCACTAATCAGGTCCTCAAAAACCTCTGATAGCTCCCATCTCGATGCTAACACCCACTTTGCATTGGAGGAAACAGCATTAAATAATGCGACTAGCAAGTGGCAAGTCCACTAACTAGAAGTTTTGCAAATCCATCTTGCTCGACTACACACAGACGGTGATATATACCTAAGGTATAATAAATATGTAGTGTTATTCGCTATGCATGTCCGCATCCTTTGACCCATGCAAATATGCAATTGGTTTCTTAGGTGGTCAATCCATATGAGCGCAAGTCATTTTCTAATTCCCCTCCCTGCATGTCCAGAAGCATGCATGTGAAAAAAAAAAAACTAAGGAGAGCCGATGAACAAGAAATTAATATCCGTTATTAATATGTGGCGTGGTGATACTGCTAACCACGAATTCACATCACCTCAGGTTACCTGATTGAAGACAATTACGATCGGATGGTTCTTTTCATATGGAACGAATCTCAAAACAGACCTCCTATAGTCTCCATAGGCACCGGATTGAGTTTGGCTCAGATATGTTTAATATGGGCCGTCCGTTTCAATTTGCTTGAGTCAGGTACCTGGGAGGATACGGATCCGCTAACCACACCATATTTGTGACGTACTGACGTGGTGATACTGATAACCATATATACCATATCTGTTTACAGTTTACAGTTTACTCCAATCATTGCTCACCTACAAGGCTACAATTTAATCTATATATATATCCGTATATTATATATGACATTTGACTATATGTTGAGAGTAAGAGAACAAGAATAAGAGGAGTCTCAGAGCAATGGATGTAGAAAAAGTTCTTTGCATGGTTGGCGGTAGCAGTGAAACAAGTTATGCTGCCAATAGCACCATACCGGTAGGAATTTGTTTGGCAGCTGCACTTTTCCCTACATCTCATATATTAAAACATATTATATACTGGGTTAAATTATGTAAGATTTAATTAACAATAGGATTAACATTCTTTCATGTTGTTATTGTCTATGGATATATTATGTACATAACATGTGTTATGTATTACATTACATCAGAGGAAGTCATTACTAAGGATAATGCCGATGCTTGAGGAAGCTGTTGCAGAAATATACATAAATCTTCGCCCTGAGAAGATGACGGTGGCTGATCTAGGCTGCTCTTCCGGCCCAAACACACTCATCCTGTTGTCCCATGTGATAAGAATCATCAGCAATCAATGTCTGAAAACAGGACAACAGCCGCCCGAGATGCAGTTCTTCTTAAACGACCTTTGCACTAATGATTTCAACAACATCTTTCAGTCGCTCGACCTGATTGAGGATAGTGTGAGGGCAGAAAAAGGTACCATTAGTGTTCCATATTTTGTTGCGGGCTTGCCCGGATCTTTCTACGGACGGCTTTTTCCTCACCAGAGTGTTCAGTTTTTCCATTCTACATTTTGTCTACAGTGGATTTCTCAGGTATATACATGTACTATTGTGAACAGTTCTTTTAGTTAAAAAGAGATACTTGGATGAAAAAAATGAAATATTGAGAATAATTTTAACATACATCTAATTATTATGGTACAACCAATTCTAATTGTAAAAAATTACATAATTTCAAAAATAATGTTCAAATTAAAAAGTTTAAAATTATAAATTTGTTCTAAATTATTTATATAGAATATGTATTAATTCTAATTTATGACATTTAAATACTGCCTGAAGTCCTTTCATCGTCATGCATACTAATAAGCTGTATGATATTAAAACGATTTACCTTGTTTAATAATCTAACAAATTTATATATATAAATATGTATAGGTGCCTCAAGATATAGGGGACAAAAAAAATGGCAAGCCTCTTAACAAAGGAAACATATACATTGGAAAAACAAGCCCACCTCTTGTGGGGAAACTATATCAGGAGCAATTCCGTAGTGACTTCTCGCACTTTCTCAAGCTCCGCTGCGACGAGCTAGTACCTTGTGGTCAGATGGTGTTATCATTTCTGGGAAGAAATAAAAACAATATTTTGGAAGGAGAGTGGAGCATAATCTGGGGATTGCTTGCTGAGTCACTGGACTCAATGGTCCAGAAGGTATTAGCTAAAATCCTATAATGCGATTAATTTTTTTTTTAGGTGTGTATAAAAAAAGAAACAGAATCTGTGTTCCATCAAGTTGTACAGCTCTATTATTTATTACCTTTTCAAATTAAATATTCAAACAAATCATGGTTAACAAACATGATGTATTCAAACAAACATCTTGCAGGGAAAAGTGGTTTTCAAACTTTATAAAAAAATTAGTATGCATGCATCAGTAATAAAATACAACAAGAATTTATTACAATTTTGAACCCTCAAAATAATAATGAGAGTGAAATTAATTATAGAAACTTATGCCACCCAAATTTATTATGTATTGCAACATGCTTAAATAGTGTAAGAGTTGTACGTATGGTTGCATCAAAAATCAATAGTTTCACACTAAAGCAGCCTTATTTATTAATTCGTACCTTAGATTGCTTTAATTAGATGAGAAAAAACAACGATTAAACCCCACATTTGAACTCATGAGCTATTACTCTCAAGGCCAGAGCAAAGATAAAGGGGCTAGATACAGAGAGTTATATACATACAACTCATTATTTTTATGGATCATGCATAAATAAAATTAAACATCTCTCACTTTAGTATTTCATTGTGTATTTCTCTATATTTGAAGGGACTCATGGAAAAGGAAAACTTGGACACTTTCAACCTACCTTTTTATACGCCTTCTGCTGAAGAAGTCGAGGCAATCATAACCTTACAAGGGCTCTTTGATATTATCCACTTCCAAACATTTGAGTCGAACCTGGACCCATTTCACGATTTCGATGACGATGTTGTTCTTGACAATGTCCAAAGCGGTGCAAATTGCGCAAAGGTCATACGGTCTGTTATAGAGTCGATGGTTGCAAGCCATTTTGGTAGCGCTATAGTCGATGACTTGTTCTCAAGATTTGCCACTCATGTTGCAAAGCACCTCCTCACGGAGAAGCTAAACTTTCCTGTTCTAGCTCTCTCATTGAAGAAAAAGGAATAGTCATAAATCTGATAAAATTATGTCCTTTCTGAGTAATGCTCGTTAAATAAAGTTGGCAGGTATTGCCCTTTATTATGAATTTATAGAACTTGATATCAAGAATTGTGCGTGAATGCCTACTTTAAAAAAACTAGTTGATTAAAATATATAAAATAACAATCTGTTAGTTTTCAATTATTTGATAAATATATAAAATTTGAACGAAACTGATTGTTGTTTAATCAAAGAATTATAAATATAGTGGTTGCAGTTTTTTTTTTTTTTTTTTAGGGAAAGTATGGGTGAAGACCATATTTCATTATTATCAATTGTTACAGGGGTTTTGTAACATTACATGAAAAGCGGAGTGCGCTCAAAATAGTTGAGCTAAAAGTTAAGAAAAGAAAAAGAAACACATTAACTGAAGAATTACAAAGTGGTAGGGGTTAAATTGGCCTTGCCAGTAGAAAACTCAATTTTCTCAGTAGAAACTCAGCTGATTATTAACTTCTTCAATCCGAACCGTAGCATTCTTTATTTTCTGAGAATATCCTTGAGCAACGTTCCCTCCATAAAATAAACATTGTTACCAGTATTCTCCCTCTTGCGCTTTTGTCTGTATTGAGTTCAGTCAGAGATTGAGTCAGGCATTGTGTGATTATGCTTGTTACTACCATCTATTGGTACAGCCATTCGTGAAGGTACATTCATTGAATAGGTGTTGTACCGACTCAGCTCTGCTCGACATAAAATACACATATTTGACATTGTCCATCACCTTTTAGGCAAGTTGTCGATTGTAAGCAGTCTGTTCAATAACATCAACCAACCAAAAATTTTGATCCTGGGTTGAGCCAGCAGCTGCCATACCATATGCACATGATTAGAAATCCCTGGTACATTTTTTATGTATGGCTTCATATGTGCTTTTGACCGAGAATTGCCCTGACTCTGTCCTTTTCCAAATTAGGACATCTTCCCTCGTGTTGGCCATAGCTAGTGTAGAAATATGATGCTGCATAATTTGGTGTTCCAGGTTTGCTTGAGCTGACCGTGTTGGTCTGAACAGGTTGGAGTTGTGTTCAGCCTGTACCGCCTCTCTCACCATGACAGAGTTATCAACATAGAAGGAAAAATCGGAATCGGAATCGGGATCGGCCCCGTCCGATCCCGATCCGGATCGGAAAAATCGGTCGGGATCGGCCGAATCGGATCGGAAAATCGGACTTTTATACTAAGAGAATATACAACAGTATCAATCCGTGACTTTGATTTGTATTATATCATCTATGATATAATTGATATAAATGAGTTGTGATATAAATCAAAAAAACTTGGATGGTGTGGTGGTAACTTGCATGGACTCCACCCCAAAGATCTAGAGATCGAATCCCCGCAGCTGCAAAAAATTTTATACTTCTTTATATTCGCGTTTCGGCAGGAACTTGACTGGAACGGGCCGAAACGAGCTGAATTTGACTGGATCTGGCCGAAATACGGCCAAAACGGCCAAAATTGACCGAAATCTGCACTGTCCGCGTAAATCGGCCTGGAATCGGATCGGCACCGTCCGATCCCGCTCCGGAACGGCCGATTTTGCCTTCTATGGTTATCAAGAGTAGCATAAGAGTATAAGACTGGCATTCACATGCTTAATATACCTTCCCTCCAATTTTGATGCCAAAGTGATATTGATGCGCCATTTTTGGGTACATAAATGTATCGTTGAGGCTTCCCAGAAATCATAAACCGGATTTCAAGTTCGTCAAATAGTGCCGGTCTTGGTGTCATGTTTAGGATTCTGGGCGTCTCGAAACAAGGACTTCCAGATTTTTTCTTCCGGTTTTTTGCCAATATCAAACCCATTTCATTAGCAACGCGTGATTGAAGACTTGCAAACTGGCAGACTTCTCGCAACACCCACAGAATTCCGGTTCCTATGCTAGACCCTTATCGTCGTCTCCGATAGAACCGACCCAACTCCGACAATACTGACTCTGATACCACTCTGATACCAGATTGTTGAGTATGGAGAGTGATACACTATAAAACTATCTCATGCTACTTGCTGCTTCTTTTAATTTTCTAAGTTTTAAGTTGCTCAGACATTTGTTTTTCGAAAAAAAAAAGTTGCTCAGACATTTGCAAATCTCAACGAAATAATTTTTTTATATACGAATCTCAACAATATCAACAGCTGAAATTGAAACAACAGGTTCCTGTTATTCCCAAAAAATGCCAAAGTCGGTTGTTTAGTGGGACCCATGATAGAGATTCGTTTACGAATCACATTAATACCTCCTATATATACTTGCCTATTGACCTATCATATCACTAAGATGACTGGATGGAAATAGCTATATTATCCTTGGAAAATCGTCGGCAAATACCTTGCTATCATGTACTTCAAATTAAGCGATTTTTCTCTGGTTTTTGAATGTGATATTATTGTACATAGCATATTAGCATTTCATGACTTGTATTTTTTGAATGATGATGTCAACAATTTTGTCCGATATCTAATGTGGACGGTGGACCACTAACCAAATGAGGAAGAGACGTTTAAAAATGGAATTCTTCTATTATTTCAAGGTAAGAGTTTCGCTCCCCATTTTACTGGATCCTAAAAGTAATTTATTCTTTATTTTGTATCTACCAATTATTGGCTACTGATATAATTAGTGTTCTCTAAAATTGTTAGTACCTGATTGTGTGCATTTTTTGGTCACGCAATAACCTTGAAATCGAGAAGCATGCACTACTATAGAAAAGCGACTATAGACGATTAAAAACGCTTATGACACAAGGTTCCGCAACCGTGTCCGCGCACATCATGTATGAAAGTGTCGATAAATTGCATATGGTTACTTCAACAGAATCATGTCAGATATAAAAAAATGCGTTAAACAAAAGATAGCAAATATCTGATGTGCGTGGACACGGTTGTAAAAATTCAATTTAATTAGCACATTTTTGGTCACATCCTTATTGTTAAAATTCAGCATTTTGTTCTCATGTAATTTAGTGAAGTGCAGCTGCAAATATCTGAATTGGACCAAGAAATAGGCAGCTGGATTTCTACTGCTGTGTCTCCACTTATTTTGGATAGTAAACATGGTCATACCAATCTAAAATAGTCAAATAAATCAACTAAAATCTTCTAAAAAAACCTGTAGGCATAGTTTGAATTTTTTTTTTTTTGCCTTAAAATATTTTAAATAATTCAGTCCCTTTACAATGTTTGTCTAAAACCAGTCAAATGTGTTTAATTTTGTTCAAAACAGATTCATACATGAAGTAGACCAGCAAGCACTGAGATTAGCACGTTTTTGAGTTTCAAGGGGCTTCAAACATCACCTAATACCCCCTTACATCCTCACTTCATTTCCATAATTGGTTAGAGCATCCAAAGAAGAACAAGAGAGCAAAAACGTTGAGAATTCATGAAAAAAATATGATTTCCACAAACATTCCCATAAAACTCTAATATGATGAGCTTCAAAAAATGATGAGTGGCCAACCATATATGCTATTCTATTACCTCGAGTTCTCAAACTTCTAAAACCATCCATCCAAGCCACTGAAGAGATCGTTATGACGTTCTAATAATGACTATGAAGATCTGCTTGACCCATCTTTTGTACTTGACTTATGTTGTTATTTAAACTCTTTGCCAAACCACAACTTATATCCAAAAAAAGCTTGTGTAAGATATTAAACAGCAATGAACACCAGATACGCAAAGTGGTTCAAACCCAGCAGTGAGGTTTTGGCGACATGTTTTCGAAACATGATAAGGCGGCAAAGTTAGGGATCTGCTATGACTCGAAACATGTATAGAGCTGTTGGAAGGATAAATTATGCTCTAGAACATGATAAGGAATGCATACGGATCGATTTCTGTCAAGTCCCCATGTATAGAGAGCACAAAAATCGAAGGGGCTCCATTTAAGCTCGGTTTGGCCTCAAATGCAACTCAACTCAATGCTACCACTGTCCCTTACGATTTTTGTACTCAAGAAAGGTGTTACATACTTACATGCCTATAATTAGGAGATACCAAATCAAAGAATATTCTCTGACAAGTGAGGCTTCGGTACTATGCATAGCACGGATTGGTCCGTGCTATAGCTCATTATTTGAGTTTTCAAAATCCTAACAGTTGATCCGAACCGTTCAACATAATTATAAAATGAATATGTACTTGCAAACCAAATTTTACATTTTTTCAAATTTTTTTACTATGCATAGCACGGATTGCACCGTTAGGATTTTAAAAACTCAAATATTGAGCCGTAGCACGGACCAATCCGTGCTATGCATAGTACCGTAGCCTCACTCTTCTCTGACTCTCTAAACCCTTGATTTTTGAGAGGCTTTGCACCTCTTTCATGATCTGATGGTCTAATTCCCTAGCTCCAGCATATCAAGCAAAAGCCCAATGCTCCTTTTTATTTCTTTCTTCAACTTGGACTGAGGCAGCCCATGTCTCGTCAATTTTGAATTTAAAACACTTTGACAAATATTAATCATATAAATATGTTACAAACCTCAGAATTTACTTTATTGACAAAAACTGGTTGAAACCCACGGATTTCATATTTGATATGAGAAAATGTTTTTATGAACCAACTAGCTGGTACCATTCCATTTCAACAAAACAACTAAGCATAATTATCACTTAGAAATTGGTAAATGTATAACCCTAGATTAAAACTTAACTGGCATCATCCAAACTGGGTTCAGACTCACAATTTAAATTAATTTTCAAATCAGCCCCTCTGATATCAAAAACTGTACCAGTAAGCAATGAAGCCACTGGTACCACTAAAAAAGGGAGCTAACAAGCTAATGAAGCAAAGCTATGTTAGAGTATATAGAACTGAAGCATTTTTACAAATTCGACATAAATAGAAAGAATTTCTCAAATAATAAGGCTATCAAATATGATTTTGAGCAAGACTTAAAATATTAGTCACATCCATTAAAATGTATACGTAGTAATTAAGCCGCATGAATGAATTAATCAAGCCATACATCTCCTACCAGAACTGGTAACTGGTAATGTACCGGTTTGCATCTAGGTCTGTCAGTGTCAACTCAATAATTTGCTTAATTTCATATATAAAGCTAGAATCCTATAATAAAGAACAAAATATCATAACTCATAAGAAAAGTGAAACATGCATGTAACTCCAAGACAGTCTCAGATTTACGGGTTGAACAAAGCAAAAAAGCAATTAGCAAGGTGCATTTAATGGCAGTGAAGCTTATATTCAAGCAAAGATGAAGAAAAAGAGGAATAAAGAATACCATTAATTAATCAGACATGTCAGAATAATTTACAGACAAATTGCAGATATGTTCTTTTTATTTGTTTATTCAGACATTTGATAGAGCAAAACTAGGGTGTGATGTGCTCACCAAGAGGAGTTGGTGAGCACACCTCCAAAAGGCTATTGGATTGACTTCGAACTACGAATCCAAACCGTTGAAATCTATATACTTCTTGAGTGATGCATGTACATGCAAAAAAATTAAAGTTTTGAATTTATTTAGCACATGATCAAGCGGTCAAAACACTGAACATTTTGTAAGTTATATTTTAAATTGTTTTATGTATTCATTTTTCAGCATTTTTTTGACCACTTGACCATGTACTAAATGAATTCGAAACTTTAAAATTTTTGTATGTACATGCATCACTCACGAAGGACATGAATTTTAACAGTTTGGATTCGTAGTTTGAAGTCCATCCGATAGCTTTTTGGAGGTGTGCTCACCAACCTCTTTTGGTAAGCACATTACACCCTAGTTTTGCTCCATTTAATATATCAATTTGAATTATTAATTACATGTTTGTGCTCGTAACAAAAACAAATTAAGGTCAGCACAAAAGAAGAAATAATAATTTGCATATTTATTTTTCACTAATCAAATAGGTAACTTGCGTCTCGTTATGTAATAGTTAAAAAATAGTTCGCTGTCAATCGTGATGTTATATAAATTTAATAATTTTAAAGTTGATGACAAAAAATACAAATGTGACCACAGACCTCCAAACTCTACGATTTAAAGAATAAAAATAAAAATAAATGAATATTACAGTACTGAACTTGGCATCATTTGAAGATTGCATAGTAGAAGCTACCAGCATACAAACAAAATTAAATATAAAAAAAGACATGCACACCATGCACAAACAAAATTAAATATAAACAAAACCCTAAATCTTTTTTTTTTTTTTGAAGATTGCATAGTAGAAGCTACCAGCATACAAACAAAATTAAATATAAAAAAAAAGACATGCACACCATGCACATGTGAACTATAAAAAAAACAAACAATTTACCCATCCAGATTTAAAAAAAAATTAACACCTCAACAACACTTAATCCACAAATCACTTTCATTGTTTATCCTCAAATCCACCCTAAATTATTGATGAATTTGGTGCACATCATATCTATGTGATTAAAAATTGACAATTAATCTATTTCTCTATATTATTTTTAATTATTTTTTATAAATATAAAAATCTGCTAACCACTGAATGATATTCCAGCATCAGCGTTGTTATTATAATATATATATAGTCTATTCATAAGAAAATCATACCATGCTAATTTTAAAACTAGTTAAAATAAATAAAACGGTATAAAGTAGAGATATAATTTTTGCACTTGTAGATATATATGATGGGTAAGGAATTTGATGCGGATCAAAAAAATAGTTTCAGCAATATTGATTAAGCGATTTTTAAATTGGACGATTCAGATTTATCAGGCTTTAATCATTATAAACAATTTTTTCTATAGCATAATTTCATTTGAAAAATATTGGCATTGCTAGAATTAGCTACAATTTTATTTCTTACTTTGGTGTAACTTTGTGAATATCATGACAACATATAAAAGTAAGAACTCAAGTAAATGAAATAATTCCAAGAGATTAATTGATAGAAATTAAACTGTAAGAAAAATGAAAAGGAAAATTTGAATTTTTTACATTCACTGTTTATCGAATTAATATTATAATATTACAAGCCTACAGACGTTTCCTCTCAAACAAAAAAATATTTTAATATTACAAAGTACAAAAATTGAGCGGTTTGTTGGTGGGTGTGTATCAAACCATCACAAAGAAAATTTAATATTTATTATTATCACTACTACAAATATGTAAATTTCTAATGGATAAAAACTAGATCAGCTAACAAATTTCTTACCGCTAGAGACCAAAAAGATAGAATATAAACACCAATATTTCTAACAGTTTCATACTAATAGTAGATTAATCTTCTCCTGTCGGTACAAAACACATTACCGATAGGAGCATTGTATTTCCTCTAGTAGTACATTATGTACCAATAGAAGGAATGCGATTCTCCTATCAATACTGAATCATGCACCGATACAAGGTTAATTTTTTTTAAAAATTTCATTTTATAAAATTAGCCAACACCCTATTTGCTATCCAAATTAATCATAAACAAGCATATAAAAATACATAAAACAACATAGGCCATCATGCATCTTCATAGAATCAAATGAGTGAGGCTATGGTATATTGCAATGCGAGAATCGATCCGTACATTGGATTCATATCTCCATTTTGAAAATCTAAATAATCAACCGAACCGTTCAACATTATTATCATATGAAAATATACTTGAAGATCAAATTTTACATTTTTGGAAATTTGTTTTACTATTTTTTAGATAGGTGAATCAATTTCGTATATAAAGATCCATGCATTGCAACATATACATACATGGTCGGCTACATGGACAACAATACAAAATTTTTCCACATCATTGATTTTTACCTTTCTATTATAATGAATCTCTATCTTCTTTTTCTTATTCATTTATCTTATTTCTAAAGCACTTCTTTCATGTACATGTATTTCTCTGAGCCATCTCTTCTAAACATGCGAGGGTAGGGTGAGCGTAAGGTAAAGGAGGCGATAACTTCACCGAGAAGGCGATTGGAGATGAAGAAACTTCAACAAGGCATAAATTTTGGCTCGAGTGTCGGATTTAAGCGTTATTTACTGATTCAAAATGCTAGTGACGAGAAGATATCAATTTTTCCTTGGACTAAATGCCTCGGCAACGGAAAACCGACACAATCAGAATTGCAAAAAAACTTAAGGGAAAAGCTTCAAAATTTGAGTTGAAGTTTCCAATTAAGTTTTTCCTAATTTTTTATTTTGTACTCCTGTACCATACATTTTCTTAGGCATTGTTCATGGATATGAATAAAGTCTCAAATATAGGGTTTTTGTTGTATATTAATTTGTTTTAGTTAGAATGTTTTCATGTAAGTTATATAATAATATGTGATGTAATTGTAAATATTGTGTTTAAATTTATAGTTGTTTTAAATTTATTTTTGTGTTTTTTGGTATTTAGATCTAGGGCTTAATGTGAATTCAGATAAAGAGTTTCATTGAATTTTTATTTTAATTTTTTTTAATTATACATGGTTTTAAATAATAAAAACTGTGTAGGATAAGTGTTTCATACACGATTTTACTTTAAAAACCGTGTAGGATATGTTTTGATGAAAAAAAAATATGAATTATACATGTTGCTAATGAAAAAAACTGTATAGGATTAGTGTGTTCATACATGGTTTTACTTTAAAAACCGTGTATAATGTGTTTTGGCGGAAAAAAACTGGTGAAATTTTTGAAAAAAAAACAAACACAATTTTAAAATTCTGTACAATTTAACGGATACGATTGCAAAATCATGTATAACTTTATTTTTTGACCGTACGTGTATATACTCAATATTTTTATAATAGTGAATTGTCAAGATCAGCATATCATGAACATGATTCGTTCCGAGGCATGTCACGTTCCTTAAACAATACACGTACTGTGTCGTTCAATGTAGAATTATGACATGGCGTGTCAATTCGAAGTTCTGTAAATTAAATAATATGTTTTTTTTAGGGTAAGAAAGCAATTAAATAATATGTTATGCTGCTGCATAAGTTATATATTCAACATAAGACATGATGTGTCATTTTTAAACACTGTTTCCAACTACCACTTGTCTATCCTTATAATATACTCATAATATACTCTTGAAACTATGCATAACCCTTTTTATTAATAATTTCCTTATAATATACTCTTGAAACTATGCATAACCCTTTTAATTAATAATTTCCTTATAATATACTCTTGAAACTATGCATAACCCTTTTAATTAATAATTTCCTTATAATATACTCTTGAAACTATGCATAACCCTTTTAATTAATAATTTCCTTATAATATACTCTTGAAACTATGCATAACCCTTTTAATTAATAATTTCCTTATAATATACTCTTGTAACTATGCATAACCCTTTTAATTAATAATTTCCTTATAATATACTCTTGAAACTATGCATAACCCTTTTTATTAATAATTTCCAACACAAACTGTTTCTATCACCCTTTCTTGTAATATTTTTTTTTAGACAATGTCAAAATGGAATGATTAGACACAATTAATATGGTTTTATGTAATATTAAAGATCCAACTCAAACTACTACAAAAAACACAACTATACACGGTTAAAAAGGCTAATGATATATAGTTTTGCAACTGTGTCCATGCGCATCGTGTATGAAAATGTCGATACATCATATATGATTGCGGAACCGTGTCTATATAGTACTAAAATATGAATCCGTATCCTCCGCATTAACTCAAAAGAGAATCTTTTGAGTTAATAAATCTTAACTGTCCAATATGTTTCAAAATTCGTGCGAACTAGATCTGCACTAATATTAAAGGGCCCCTATGTTATAGACTTGAGCCGGATTTGCTCCGTTTAAAATCAGACGGTTGAAATTCATTAACTCAAAAGATTCTCTTTTGAGTTAATGCAGAGGATACGGATCCTAAAATATACGGTTCCAACAAGTGAACCGTGTTAGATCTTCAAAAGAATGTATTGAAACAGGTGATTTAAACATGGTCATAATAACCGTGTATAATAGTTAGGATTATATACACGGTTTCTACATAGTTTTTCTATACCACACACGGTTTTTTAATACAAATCGTATATGTTACTCTTTGTACACAGTTTTTTTTGTAAGAACCGTGCATGATTTCTATTTCTTTATTCAATAAATAATTCGAATTAATAAAGTAGTGTTGGAGTTGATTTATAAAGGGCCTTTCTAATGACTCTCATTTCACAAGTTTTTACCCCTCAGTAAATTTTATTAACTATCATTACATGGAATTTATTATGGTTAGTAATAATGCACCAAATATGTATATTTTTTATATTGTTTCTCAATTTCTTTTTAACTTATGTATTGTATTGTACGAAAAATAATAAATGAATGAAATTATTATTTTTTGTTCATTAATAATCTAGTGAGAATTAAGTAATTTCCATTATTTCAAAATTATAAAAATAACTTTCCAGCCATACCCTCACTCTTTCACTAGAATTCCGTACCAAAATCATTCTCAAGTTTTATCAAAATGTTTACCAATCCTCCAAAAACTCTAAATTGTATTGACCTTTTCCTAGATAGATCTACCTACTTCGTTACCTCATTTTGCCAAGCAAATAATCTTCAAAAATCACCAAAATTCAACAAAATTCAACAAAACATAGATCTCTATGTCCTCTACAATTAAGATTGAGGAAACATTCCTAATTGTTTTGGTAGGACATGATTTTTATTTATTTTGACTGCAGCAAAAATTTTACAATATAATTTACATGATATTTTAAATATGTAAAAAAAAAAAATCTTTTAACTTAGTTTAGGCAAGTGCCCACCCTGACTCTAAATTACATCCTCCCCTAGCATCTTTTTTTTATATCAATTAATTAATAATATATAAAAAAGCTCCTAATAAATTGGGTAGGAAAAAGCTTAATCCAATAAATTCACTGACAGAAAATGTACTCGCTTATAAAAAAGAAAAGAAAGGAAAGTCATCCCTTAATTTGCTTTGCCCTTCAAATTTCAAATCACCTGGAAATCTTTGTTCTGTTTTTGTGCCAGTGTCACTACCATCAAATTAAGTCAAGTTCTTTTTCTTTCTCGTTTCTACTTTCTTTCTGATACGGTAACACGCCAAAGCGAAAGCGCCTGGAAATTAATCACACAAGTCTAATACCAACTACCCATAATTCTCTACTATGTGCCTTGTTATAGTGTGAAACCATGCAATGTGGTTATAGGTATATGGTCTCTTTCTCCAGGAAGAAGCAAAAGTTTGACAGAAAAAAAGGAAGTTCTAGATCACTTTCAAGAAGAATTTTTGGCAAAATATTTTGAATTATCTATTTTCTTATTAAAATAAACAAATTTCTTTATTTCTTTATTTGACATTAGAATAATTGTTGACTTACCAATGAAAATCTTCTTAATATTCAATTTTCTCATCAAAACTTGAAAATTACTTATTTTCTCACTAAAAACAAATAATATTTCTTATTTTTCCTTTCTTTAATTTAATTTTAAACTTTTATTTGTGCTACTAGATTTGTATTGATGGAAAAACTAGTTAAGCAGTTTAAAGATTTAAAATTAACTAAAAGTCTAAAAATTTAAAAGTTAGAAGTTTAAAAACTGAGTTATTCTATTCAATCAAATAAAAGTTGAAAATTGGTAAAAAAAAGAAAGGGAAATGACAAAAGGATATTTATATTTAGTGGGAAAATAAATAAGTCTCAAATTTTGACCAGAAACGTAGAAATTTAGAAAAGTTAGTTGGTATTGACAATAATTAATTATTCAATAATTTAACAGGCATTTCTTCAAAATTTGAGAGAAAAGATAATTTAACAGGCATTTTCCATAGAGTCTTAACTTTATGGGTTCAATCCTGCTATGATATCATGATAAAATTTGAGGGAAAAGAAAATTATTTTGTTAAATTATGATTATTATTTCAAACCTCAATACAATTAATATAGGCTACTAGGTCTAAAGAGTTGTTGGAGTGTTCTCTTATATCGCCTTCCTATTCATTTAATAAATTATACCTAACTTAGCTTACTACATAGATATGAATACAACAAATCAAATATTCCAAATATAGAAAGTTGAATTGATACCTAACTTAGCTCACCGTCACAACGTGTCTGGTTTACTGCTGAAATCCGACAACCTAAAGAGTACAACGGGTTTACTACTTATCGGGCGTAACTAGACACGATCCAATATACTTATATTCTGCGTCTATATATGAGCCATGGAGCTCCTTTGGTGATACAATCAAAGCAAAAGAAAAAAAAAAGAGAAGAAAAGAACACCATTCCCTCCACAAACAATGGCTACATGTACATGCACCACTTTCTCTCCTCTCCTTCTACTCTTACTCCTTTCCTCTGCAGTCAATTTTTCACCGGTCACCTCCTCCGACCCTGCCGATACCTATCTCATGAGCAGCAAGCCCGTTTCACGCACCACTGTTGAAAAACAGAGCCACTTTCGGTTCTATTGGCACGACATCACGAACAGTTCAAACCCAACATCTGTTCAAGTAGTACAAGCTCCAGGTACCAACACATCCACCGCAATGTTCGGGGCCATTCAGATGATCGATAACCCACTGACAACTGGACCCAATTTGAACACAAAGTTAGTGGGCCGGGCACAAGGATTTTATGCCTTTGCTGCGTTAAATAATAATGAGCTTCTCATGGCAATGAACTTTGTGTTAACCGATGGGAAATATAATGGGAGTACAATTGCTATTTTTGGACACAACAATGTGGTTTCTGCCGTGCGGGAAATGCCGATTGTCGGAGGAAGCGGGTTGTTTAGATTCGCTCGTGGGTACGTGCTTGCAAATACCAACTCGGTTGATAAGAACAACAATGTGGTCGTGGAGTATAATGTCTTTGTCAATCACTACTAAGAATGAGTTGATTTATAAATAAAATTGAATGTTTTTCAATAAAGCTTGAAGGTGAAGCTGTCAATAATATCTGATATTTATGAGGGATTTTTATTTGAATTCCGAACATGTAATCTTCACAAGAAAAAATATCTTTTTCACTAGATCAAAGAATAATTTCTAAATTAGAATTGGTTTTCTTCATATTTATTTTTTGGAGGAGTAAAAACAGAAAAAAAAAAAGTATAACTTCTGTACGTACATGGTTATAGTGTTGCACCATTTGGGTCAAACTCCGGGAAGAAGCAAAATTTTGACATAAAAGTAACTTTTCTAGATAAATGATGAGTTTGAGACTTAGGGGGAATCGGTGGAGGAAATATTTCATATTCCGAAAAAATTTACACAATTAGTTATAAATGATAAATTGGACGTCCACGTGACATTTCGATATATTTCTCTGTCAACGTGGGTGTTAATAATATAAATTAATTAATTATAAAGTTGATGACATCATGTTGACTCGTTCAACAAATGTGACCAGAGAGTACAGATCTCCAAAGTCTGAAAATAAATCTGTTGTTATTCCATGGGGAATAACAGCAGCCTTTTATGCCGATTCTAACTGCATGTTTAATATTTTTTATGCACGAATATTAACGAAGAACTTTTTTCATGCGCAAATATCAACGAAAATCAACATTTGAAATCAGAATAACAGGTTCTTGTTATTCCTTTGAATTAATAGCATATTTATTTCCCCAAAGTCTACCTTTTAAAGAATAACAACAAGAAATAAATAATTCAGTACTGAGAATATATATATATATAGAGAGAGTGATGCTACGGTGCTTTGGGAAGTAAAGAGGGTGTTTTACTTCCCGCTCATATCTCCATTTTCAAAGTTCAAATAGTTGATCTGAACTTCTCAACACAATCTTCATATTGAAATGTGCTTGGAGACCAAATTTTACATTTTTTGGAAATTTTCTACTATTTTTTTTGAATTTTTGAAAATCAGTGTTTTTCTGAATTTTTATTATTATTTTATTTAATTAAAAGCTGTGATTTTCAAAAATTCTAAAAAAATAGTAAAAAATTTCCAAAAAAATATAAAATTTGGTCTCCAAGCATATATTAATATGAAGATCATGTTGAGATGTTCGGATCGACGATTTGAACTTTGAAAATGGAGATATGAGCGGGAAGTAAAACACCCTCTTTACTTCCCAAAGCACCGTAGCCTATCTCTATATATATATATATATATATAGAGATGAGCTATGCTACTCCATGGAGTAAAACGCGTTGGTGCTCCACGCCGCTATATTTTTATTTTGAAAATCCAAACGACCGATCCGAACAGTTCATCTTGTTCTCCATATTAATATGTGCTTGGAGACCAAATTTTACATTTTTTGGAATTTTTTTACTATTTATTAAGCCACTTTGAAAATCACTGATCCGGCAGTCCAGAAATTTTTACTGTTTTTTACTGTTCACCCGTATTTTCAGATTTTCAAAGTGGCTTAATAAATAGTAAAAAAATTCCAAAAAATGTAAAATTTGGTCTCCAAGTACATTTCAATATGGATTAAAAGTTGAGCTGTTCGGATCGGTCGTTTGGACTTTCAAAATGAAAATACGGCGTGAAGTACCAACGCGTTTTACTCTATGGAGTAGAATAGCTCATCTCTATATATATATATATAGAGTATGGCTAATTTGCTTCCGGCAGCATTTCGACCGAGGTGCTTACGGGAGCATATCTTGTAATTTGATGTTCAAACAACAAATTCAAACCGTTAGATGTTCAATTTATATTAAAATCTACTTGGAGACCAAATTTTACATTTTTTGGAATTTTTTACTATTTTTTAAGCTGGTTTGAAAACTGCTGTTTTCAATGCTTCAGAAATTTAATAAAAACAGCGGTTTTCAAACCAGCTTAAAAAATAGTAAAAAAATTCCAAAAAAATGTAAAATTTGGTCTCCAAGTAGATTTTAATATAGATTGAACATCTAACGGTTTGAATTTGTTGTTTGAACATCAAATTGCAAGATATGCCCCCGTAAGCACCTCGCCGAAGTGCTGCCGGCAGCAACTTAGCCGGTCCCTATATATATATATATATATAAAATTGAGTATTGCTTCGTTTTTTATGAAGCTGCCTAAAATTGCATAATTATTTATTTATAGAAATTAATAAAATTAAAAAAATGTTGGGTTGGAAAAAGCTTAATCCAATAAATTCACTGACAGAAAATGTACTCGCTTATAAAAAAAAAATAAAGGAAAGTCGTCCCTTAATTTGCTTTGTCCTTCAAATTTCAAATCGCCTGGAAATCTTTGTTCTGTTTTTGTGCCAGTGTCACTACCATCAAATTAAGTCAAGTTCTTTCTCTTTCTCGTTTCTACTTTCTTTCTGATACGGTAACACGCCAAAGCGCAAGCGCCTGGAAATTAATCACACAAGTCTAATACCAACTACCCATAATTCTCTACTATGTGCCTTGTTATAGTGTGAAACCATGCAATGTGGTTATAGGTATATGGTCTCTTTCTCCAGGAAGAAGCAAAAGTTTGACAGAAAAAAAGGAAGTTCTAGATCACTTTCAAGAAGAATTGTTGGCAAAATATTTTGAATTATCTATTTTCTTATTAAAATAAACAAATTTCTTTATTTCTTTATTTGACATTAGAATAATTGTTGACTTACCAATCAAAATCTTCTTAATATTCAAGTTTCTCAACAAAAGTTGAAAATTACTTATTTTCTCACTAAAAACCAAGGTTCTAAATAGCGTTTATAGCGTCATAACGGGAAGGCTAAAAAAAAAGCTATAGCGAATAGCGTCGCTATAGCGGAAGCTATTCCAAATAGCGTTTTTTTTTTACATTCCGTATATTCAATATTGGTACTAAATATCAACATTATCTAAAGTCTCATAGAACAATAAATAACACCAAAGTAATTAAGAAATTTTAATATTCATATTGAACCCGTACAAAGTCCAAATTGCGGTTCAAAATATCCATACTAATATCATAAACTATCGATTTTTCCTATTAAAAATATCTTAAGTATCATGATTCATGACATAATCTATTTTTTTTCTATTCGAATTTTAATTTCGGTTTGGACTTTTTTTCTATTCAAATTTCTATTTCTATTCCCAATTTCAAATTGATTTATCTGTAGCAAGTAGCAACCAATTCAATTTCGGTTTGAGATTTTTTGGACCTTTATTTAAAACCCATATAAATTGCTTAAAAAAAAAACTCATATTTTATAGCGCAAATAGCGGACCGCTGTAGCGCTGTAGCGGCCGCTGTAGTGGCCGTAGCTCAAATAGCGCATTTTGATGTCATAGCGTAGCGTTTGGGGTCCAAAAATGCTATAGCGCCGCTATTTAGAACACTGCTAAAAACAAATAATATTTCTTATTTTTCCTTTCTTTAATTTAATTTTAAACTTTTATTTGTGCTACTAGATTTGTATTGATGGAAAAACTAGTTAAGCAGTTTAAAGATTTAAAATTAATTCAAAGTTTAAAAGTCTAAAAATTTAAAAGTTAGAAGTTTAAAAAATGAGTTATTCTATTCAATCAAATAAAAGTTGAAAATTGGTAAAAAAAGAAAGGGAAATGACAAAAGGATATTTATATTTAGTGGGAAAATAAATAAGTCTCAAATTTTGACCAGAAAGGTAGAAATTTAGAAAAGTTAGTTGGTATTCAAAATAATTAATTATTCAATAATTTAACTGGCATTTCTTCAAAATTTGAGAGAAAAGATAATTTAACAGGCCTTTTCCATAGAGTCTTAACTTTATGGGTTCAATCCTGCTATTATATCATGATAAAATTTGAGAGAAAAGAAAATTATTTTATTAAATTATGATTATTATTTCAAACCTCAATACAATTAATATAGGCTACTAGTCTAAAGAGTTGTTGGAGTGTTCTCTAATATCGCCTTCCTATTCATTTAATAAATTATACCTAACTTAGCTGACTACATCGATATGAATACAACAAATCCGACAACCTAAAGAGTCTGGTTGAATTGATACCTAACTTAGCTCACCGTCACAAAGTGTACCCCTTCACCTCCAATACCTAATTGGCTAAAATCCGACAACCTAAAGAGTACAACGGGTTTACTAACTAGACACGATCCAATATACTTATATTCTGCGTCTATATATGAGCCATGGATCTCCTTTGGTGATACAATCAAAGCAAAGGAAAAAAAAGAGAAGAAAAGAACACCATTCCCTCCACAAGCAATGGCTACATGTACATGCACCACTTTCTCCTCTCTCCTTCTACTCTTACTCCTTTCCTCTACAGTCAATTTTTCACCTGTCACCTCCTCCGACCCTGCCGATACCTATCTCATGAGCAGCAAGCCCGTTTCACGCACCACTGTTGAAAAACAGAGCCACTTTCGGTTCTATTGGCACGACATCACGAACAGTTCAAACCCAACATCTGTTCAAGTAGCACAAGCTCCAAGTACCAACACATCCACCACAATGTTCGGGGCCATTCAGATGTTCGATGACCCACTGACAACTGGACCCAATGTGAACACAAAGTTAGTTGGCCGGGCACAAGGTTTATACGCCGGAGCGGGGTTAAAGAAAAGTGAGCTTCTCATGGCAATGAACTTTGTGTTAACCGACGGGAAATATAATGGGAGTACAATTGCTATTTTTGGACACAACGAACTGCTTACTGCCGTGCGGGAAATGCCGATTGTCGGAGGAAGCGGGTTGTTTAGATTCGCTGGTGGGTACGTGCTTGCACAAACCAACTCGATCGACAAGGACAACAATCTGGTCGTGGAGTTTAATGTTTTTGTCAATCACTACTAAGAATGAGCTGATTTATGAATAAAATTGTATTTATTTTAATAAAGGTTGAAGGTGAAGCTGTCAATATATGATATTTATGAGGGATTTTTATTTGAATTCCGAACATGTAATCTTCACAAGAAAAAAAAATATCTTTTTCACTAGATCAAAGAATAATTTTCTAAATTGGAATTTGTTTTCTTCATATTTATTTTTTGAGAGTAAAAACAGAAAAAAAAAAAAAAAAAAGTATAACTTTTGTACGTACATGCTTATAGTGTTGCACCATTTGGGTCAAACTCCGGGAAGAAGCAAAATTTGGACATAAAAGTAACTTTTATAGATAAATGATGAGTTTGAGACTGAGGTGTTTCTGAGGAGTTTGAGACTGAGGTGTTTTCTAGATAACTAATTGGGTCGGATTAAGATAGGATATTGCTTTGAAATTAGATCAGCACAAGTTCATATTAATATTATTCTAGGTGTTTCAGATCATATGAACTAGGAAGTGAATTATCATGAATCTATAGTTCGGATTATTCAAGGAGTTTTTGAATTCATTACGTTGAGGTTCAAATTGTTTTGAATCTATAGTTATTCGAGTTGGGTTCTCTTAGATATTGAATCTGTTTGCTCTTTTTAGGTTTGGATCGATTGTGCTACTTACATGGCAGAATTAGAATTTGGATATATTCATAAAACCTGAGATAACAGAATTTTTAGTTTGTAAAACCTGGATTAATTTGGATTCAGATTGGTCGGTCCTAATTTAAACTAAAAAAAAAATTGTTACCTCAGAGTCAGAAGATGCGGCATTTGTTCAAAGTGCTAGAATAATAGTGAAAATGACGAACAATGAAACATATAAAACAATGCCAATCAAGAGAAATTATATAGAGATGATGTAATACTAATATTGAGGTAGAGAATAATGAAGAGAATGACAATATATACAACATCAAAAGACTAACAAAATATACTTAGAATTGTAGTTAATTTCAACTTTGTCTCGCATATATATGAAGTTCAAAATATTACTATATCACTATACCAACAAAATAAAATAGTACAATATCATCAAACGTGGCTATAAAATGCAAATCCTAACTTTAAACTACTTTCATAACCTTCCATGCCTATTGTATCCAGATTTCAAAATACCTGCAATAAAAAAGGACATTTAAAAAGTAATAAAATAAAGCAAACAACTTTTAAATTAGAAAACAATAATCAAGTAGTAAATTGTTGAGAAAAAGAATGTAGTAGTTAATAAACTTTAAACAACATCATAAAAGATAAAAACTAATCATTTGTATATTTATTTTTCACCCATCAAATAGGTTGTCTCGTAATTAATGTAATAGTGTAAAACATTTCTCTGTCAATTATAAAGTTGATGGCATCATGTTGACTCGTTCAACAAATGTGACCAGAGAGTAGAGACCTCCAAAGTCTGAAAATAAATCTGTTGTTATTCCAAGAGAATAACAGCAGCCTGTTATGCCGATTCTAATGTTTAATTTTTTTTATGCACGAATATTAACAAAAAAAAAATTTCATGCACAAATATCGACGAAAATCAACATTTGGAATCAGAATAACAGGTTCTTGCTCCTTTGGAATAATAGCATATTTATTTCCCCAAAGTCTACCTTTTAAAGAATAACAACAAAAAATAAATAATTCAGTACTGAGCATATATATATAATTGAGTATTGCTGCGCTATTTATGAAGATGTCTAAAATTTCATAATTATTTATTTATAGAAATTAATAAAATTAACAGAAGAAATCGATTAATTGTCTTAAAATTTTGATTAAAATAAAACCGAGTCATTGATTCATATTAGACTGTTCTAAAGAAACTGTATCGATTCGGTTTCTTTGATGTACCTTGTCATCCCACCTGTCTTGCCACAGAAAATCCACCCAAAATCATTGATTTAGTGGGTGGCTGGGTGCACATCAGTATTTTGAAAACAATCTTTGTTTCTTTCTAACCATGTGGTTCATCTAATTAGTTCTACTATAGATTTGTATTTAAAGGGTAAGCTTGCATCTAATAACCAAAGGTTCTCTAGAGTGGAAGCATTAAAAACAAAATTGTTGAAATAATGAGCTATCCAGGTCCATATTGCAATTACAAATGGGCAATGACACACAAGTAGGATTTCCTTGTGAACTATTTTTAATCAATTTCTCCTTGGTAAACAATCTATTTCATTTAAGAAATCATAAAAGTACTTTCACTTTCAAAGGGATTTTGACATTCTAGAGATTATCAAATTAATAATTAGGATAAATGTAAACCATGACAATATATTGTCTTTAGTTATAGATCCTGTGTTATTTTAGTTATAAAAACAATCATATTTTCTTTTTTTTTGCTTGTATAACTAAAATAACACAGGACTGTAGACACTACTACAAAAAAAGAGATTATACACGGACAAAAATGGAGGAGCTACACGGATTTCCTACCGTGTTTAAATCGAGGGTGTACGATTAGTTCAATAACTACACACGGACATTTGTCCGTGTGCAATTATAACAATTCTACACGGATAACTTTATAAACAGCCGTGTACAAAGACCAGAATGTGTCGCTCTCCATGTTACCGAGCTACACGGATTTTCCAAAACAACCGTGTACGATTCTTTTTATACACGGACTTTTAACTAAAAAACCGTGTAGCTTGCCTCTTTCTACACAGACATTTAACTAAATATCCGTGTAGCTCTCCTCTTTCTATACGGATATTTAACTAAATGTCCGTGTAGCTCTCCTTTTTTCTACACGGATTTTAGTTAAATGTCTGTGTAGAATTTATATATTTTTTTTTTTTGTATTTTTTGTTTTTGGGCTAGCCTCCAGTTTTGCTAGCCAGTTTTGCTACAGAATTATACAAAATTCATATAACAAGAAATCCATATTTTCCAGATTAACAAGAAATTCATATTTTTCAGATTAGCCAGAAATCCATATGGAATAAATTATACAATATTCATATACACTAAATTATACAAAATTATGGAAATCCATATTGAGCATTACAAAATTCTGTTCGAAACCACCTTGCCCACATACACCTGACATCGTCGATCTGCTCCTTGGTGTAATGCGGTTGCTTTGTCACATTCTACAATTACAATTTGGTATTAGTTAGTAACAAGAAAAGGTAGATGCAAGACAGTTGCAAATATCAATTGCCATTATATAGGAACAATTAATATGAATTACATACCGAATTTGGGAATTGAAATTGTATTCTTTCGACAAAGTCAAACATGAAAATCATCGTGTAATAAGCGCATTCCCAGCCCTCGAACTGTTGCGGGCCCTGAAATTTACATTTAGCGGCCTATGTTAGAATGACAATAATTTTTTGGACAAAATATGAAATTATAAAATTATAGTGTGCTCACCAACAAACACTTCTAATTCAACTTAGTTTTTTGACGCTTGCTATGCAATCCTCCCTCTTTAACATATCTCACAAAAGCCCTTACAAAATTGAGTGAATGTAATTAGCAATTTTATAATTTTATATAATTGAAAAAAAATTCAAACCAATTGAATTATTATTGCTTACTTATTGACATAAGAGAAGATATCATTGCACTTGTCAGCTGGGATCTTTTGTTTGGGCTTACAAGAATCAACGATTATGCTCGTATTTAGGTAAGGCACAATGATAATCAAACACCAGTGTTTGCTGTGGGAGGATAAAAATTATAGTACTTTAGCATATAATAGTGACACGAGTGTTTGCTAATATAAACAATACATAAGCTAAGGTTAGAATTAACCTCTGGTGCTATGGCACGATAATGAATTTCTTCTCCTCCTCTATAGCACGATGCATCGCTGAACACATGTTCTCGATAGCCATATCCGGATAACATCTCAGGGACGTGGCACTCACTCTCTCGGGGTCCAGAAATATGCACAAGCTCTTTTTTTGTACCATATCATTACAGTTTCGGATTAGCTTCCTAAATACTCATCATTTTACATTAGAATATATATTTGAGTTCTATACAATAATGAAAATAATTTTTGGTCACTAACATGAGGAAAATGGTGATGAATGACACATCGAACCATTTATCGGATGACGAGTGGTGGAGAAGGTCCTTGAAGTCTTTGAACGACAGCATGAGATCTCTACCTTCGTGTAGAAACATCCCAGGTGGGACAGGGATGATGATATCCTGCATGCCTTCGGGTGCCGACATCAAGTCGTCATGGAGAAGGCGCAAATCCTCAGGCAAACAGCTGTATTCTTCATTGGTGACCATAGGACGGTCTGGTGATCCTGGCGCGTCATCCCCAACGTCGCAAGCCACAACAGTCCGTACCGGTGACATCATCTTCTCGTGTCTGCATCAAAATTAACTAACCTTCTTCAAGTATTTGAAAAAGAATGATTTGAATGTAACAAAAGAAATGGATTATTTAAAGATTACCTGATTCAAAATAATCTGACTCTTGGGCCATTGGACAAATGATCTCCGGGCATCATCAAGAACAAACATTTTGCCAGTACTCGCAGGAAGAGGTACGTGCCCCCATCCCTCCACGACTAAGTCAACCTGCACACATGCATGGTCGGGCCTTAGCTGAGCATGGTGTACACTTGGGGCTCCTGGAAGTACAACGCCCTTAGCAACGGTCAGATAAACACTACCCTGCCACAGGACGAGGTCGCATGCTCTGGGGTCCTGCAATTATCAAAAAGTTGTTACTTTTTAATGGTGCGATATTGTCTAACAAGGTTACAAACAGGTATTAATTACCTTTAGACTATGAACAAGTAGTGATTATCTTTAGATTTTCCAAATCGTCTAAGGCCCAAGTCCCGGATGCTTGGCTACTTCGCCGAACTCCCGGCGAAATAGGAGGTGGTTGCTCGGATTGCTGCGCAAGATATAAAAACTGGTTCAACAACCTTGACTCCATGTCAACCAACTTTGCGTCGTACTCTTTGCTGACCTCCGTGCGTACCTGCGCAACTATCTCGTCTTTATTAACTTTGGCACGATATTTTCTTCAAGGTTTTTGTCCCTCCACTCGGAACACCTCCTTCCAGCCCCTGTAGGCCCCTACACCCCTTACTCGACCCATGTGTTCTGGATTCTCTAGCGCTGCGGTCAAGGAATCATTTTGTCTTTCGACCCTCCGGGCACCCGAATTGACCTCCTACTCCACCTCCAACTGTTAATAGAAAAATTAGTTATAGCAAAATACCAAGTGATGTACATTCAAAGTTATAATTTCGTTTGAATGACACAAAGTTATAACAAAGGACTCTTACCATTATCTGAGCCACGGGTTGCAATTTCTGTGGGAGTACTATCCTCCCGTCAGCAGTTAACTCGGATCTACCCATGAACCAATTTTGGCCCCTAGGATTTTGGATCCTAACCACGGGTGAGTCAAATCTTTATTTTGCTCCAGTACTGTCCTTCATTCTTCCGACTTACCCTTGTAACCACCTGACCCTAAATGGTGCGGATACTTGTTCATGGCAACGATCCTCCTGCCTTCGACACTTTTTTTCTTCACAAGTGCAAGAAAATCAATTATTTTTAGAAAGATAATTGAAGATCGAGAAAAAACAAAAACTACTTTGGCTAACGTTATATATCTTGAACTCTTCTGTGGACTTCACAGCTTGAAACTCCTCCCACACCTCTTGTGTTAGCCAAGTATAGTATCCTACCGGATTTCTGCCTTTCTCCATGAAATCTGTCTTCAACGTGCTCTTGAATTGCTTCCAACCTTCATTCATTATCCTCAAAGTCTTAGCCTTTGGGGTATCGCTCTCGATGTTCCACTGAGCCTGATTGACACCAAATTTACTGTATTTAAGTTCATGTACAACAATGAAAATAAATCAAAGAGTTGTTAGGTACTTTACCTTCACTATGTTCCACCAGTCGTTCTTATCCTCTTTATCAAACTGATTTCATCTCTCTACAAGGATACTTGCCTTTTGCTTCACCAAATTGCAACACCAATTTGAGTACGCCATTCGATTTGGACCCTGCGCACACCTGTCTGCCGTGAACCGGATTTCCAACTGCTTCTTCTCGGACGTGCTTGTGCACATTGTCGGACCTCTTTTCCTTCTTTCTGATGGGGCAGTAGCTTGTTGATCCTCTTCTGCCATCATATCTACTTGCTCACCCTCAACCGACATGGTTCTGCCATGAAAAGAAATATTAAAAGAAATATTATATAAACACCAAACATGTACCGGCATATTTCATTAAGGAAAGTATAGTACTAGCACCATTTTGTCACTCTTTTGCAAATGGAAAGAATTAGTTTCTTCATATATGCACATTAAGTTATGCACATTAAGTAATGGACCTATGTGCAAAATAAACACCACAGTAAAATGGAGGACTTCAAAACACACAAAATGAACCTTAATTTCATATTTTTCTGATTTTAATTCGATTTTATATAAATTTCCAAAGTTCAGCCTCTCAAAATGAAAATTCTGCACCTTTAAACAGCAGATTTTACCATTTAAAAAGGTGAACTTTAAAAAATCATATAAAATTGAAACAAAATCAGAAAAATATGAAATTTGTGTTCATTTTGTGTGTTTTGGAGTCCTGTGTCTGTTGGTCAAGTTATAATCTTATTTTGGTCCCGGCAATGATCTGCACTGATCAATTTACCAGCAGAGGTCATTTTGGCCGTTTGGAGTACATTTCACTACTTTGCACATAGGTCCTCAAATAATGTTGAGATAAAAAAATAAATTAAATAGGTCACTACTTCAGAAATTAACAAATATGTCACTACTGCAGAAATTAAATAGGTCACTACATTGCACATAGGTCACTACTTCAGAAATTCAAAATAAATTAAATTGAAATTATGTTACACTTTGAGTTTCCCAACATATATATTCCACAGCAAGGCAGCACAGCACCGTAAAACAAGCAAAATAAAAATAAAAATCAGTATCGGCACAGCAAGGCAGAGGCGGCGACAATGAGCACAGCACAGCACAGAGGCAGCGGAGAGGGTGACAGAGGCGCGCTAAATGAAAATAATTACCGGTGGCTCAGTGGACCGAGAGGCCGGAGTGGTGGAGTGGTGGAGTGGTGGCAGTGGCCGGAGATATTTTGGAGATTTTGGAACTCAAGCGGCGTGACTTATGAAAAATTTAGAAGAGAAGGCTTTCGAATTATATTGTATTACCCTTTCTACACGGATTATTAAGTAAATAACCGTGTACAATTCCCCTTTCTACATGGACAAATAATTAACTATCCATGTACAATGCCTCTTTCTACACGGACTTTTAGTTAGTAGTCCGTGTAGCTCTCTCCAATTTATACACGGTTTTATAGTAAAAAAATCCGTGTACAATGACTATTTCTACACGTATTATTAACTAAAAGTCATGTACAAAAAGTTCAAAAATAATACATTGGGTTTCTTTTTATTTTTTATATTATTTATACTAATAATAAATTAACTAAAATAGTATATCACATCTAATATTTAAAAACTTATACTAATATTAACTAATACCCGGTTTTTTTTTAATATTATTAATATTTGAACTAATATTTGAACTATAGATATTTAATATTACTAATATTTAAAAATTACTACTAATATGTTATATTTTATTTTTATTATTTAATATGGTCACTAATATTTTGAAAACTAATACTAATATTTGAACTATAAATTTTTTATTATTATTAAAAAAAATGAACTAATATTTGAACTAGAGAAATCTAATATTTGATATTTGAACTACAAATATTTTATTTTTAATATTTAATATTTGTACTAATATTTAAAATCTAACTAATAATATTTGAACTAGAAATGTTTTATTATTACAATGTTGTTTCTAAAAAAGAAATAATACAAGTTTCAATTTTAAACAAAAAATAAATATTACACACCGGCTTTTTTTTCCTTTTTCTCTTTTTTTTCTCCTTTTCAACAGTACCCTCGGCCCATAATCCTTCATTGTGGTCGGATCGCATGTAGTTTGCTCCGTCGTTTTCTTCAATTGTTGCTACCTCAGGTTGCATGTCGGCACAAAATGGAGGTATTTCGTCGAACTGGTCGTACTCTTCTTCATCGACGACATTTTCTACCCCGATAATCCTTATTCCGGATAGGACGACGCTCCGCCTATCATCACTCGGTCAGTGGCATAAAAGACTTGGGTGGCTTGCTTGGCGAGTATAAACGGATCATCAACATACCCAACTTTGTTAAAATCAACGAGTGTGAACCCGTCGTTATCAACTTTAACACCCCAGTCTTCGACCCATTGACACCGAAACAAGGGAATGCATAGGTGAGAATTGTAAACGAGCTCCCAAATTTCTTCAATGATGCCATAATATGACCTTGATGCTATTACAGCCCGGCCATCTCCGGATCTACTGAATTCTTGAGACGTCGCCACCAACGTCACCCCACTATTTTGCATCATGCTCTTCTCACTTTGCCGTTTAGTGTAAAAAGTATATCCGTTAATTTTGTATCTTTGGAATGTTCTAACAACAATTTGGGGTCCTTCGCCCAGCAGTCTAACAATTTCAGGTACGGGGTGTGACTTCACTCTTTCTTTCAGCCATCCTATAAAAGAACGATTATGCTCGTTAGTAAGCCACTTCTGACTTCTCGTGTACTTCTGTTGTTGAAGGATTGTCATGTGCTCATCTATGTAGGGAGCAACATCTGTCATGTGATGTAGTACAATAAAATGTGCCTTCTGTAGATCATTTATATCAGCAACTACGGCTCTCAACCCAATTATCCCGACTCCTTGGAGCCTTCTCTCGTATCGAGATTTTGGAACGCCAATAGGATTCACATCGGCAATGTAGTTGGTGAAAAAATCAATCACCTCTTCTGTGGAATATCTTTCTATAATGCTACCTTCGGGTCGATGTCGGTACCTTACGTACTTTTTCAAGATGCCCATGTATCTCTCGAATGGATACATATACCACAGGAATACGGGAATGTATCTCTCGAATGGATACATGTATTTTGTGAATTTCTCTCACAAGATGAACAGCAAGGTGAACCATAACATCGAAAAAAGATGGCGAAAAATACATCTCAAGTTGGCAAAGAGTAACGACGACCTCCTTTTGCAAATAGTCCAATTTTAGAGGGTCTATCACTTTGGAATTGATTGCATTGAAGAAAGTACATAACTTCGTAATGGTTTCCCGAACGTGCTTTGGTAAAATTCCCCGAATTGCAACAGGAATCATATGTGTCAGTAAAACATGACAGTCGTGGGATTTCAGACCAAGCAATTTCAGGTCCTTCATCGACACCAGCTTCTTAATATTCGAGGAATACCCCGATGGGACTTTAATACTATAAAGGCATTCACAAAAGCTTGTTTTCTTTTTCTTCGACATTGTGCACAGTACGGGGGGTAGGTATGTGCGCTTCCCTTTCTCCTGCGGTGCAAGCTCGGGTCGTATTCCCATTTCTACCATGTCTTTCCGAACTTTAATACCATCTTTAGTCTTCCCCTTAATGTTCAATAATAAACCAATCAAACTGTCGCAGACATTTTTTTCAACATGCATGACATCTATGCAATGTCTCACTTCTAAATATTCCCAGTACAGTAGCTCCCAAAATATGGACCTCTTTTTCCAAATATTCTTCGGTGGTGCTTCGGCACATTTTTCAAAAATAACATCAAGATTTTTTACCCGATTGAAGACACTCTTCCCGTCTAATGGACGATGGGCCACTCCAAACTCCATTTTCCTGTTGAATGCTCTTTTCTTCTTACGGTATGGGTAATTAACAGGAAGAAACCTACGATGCCCCATGAAAACATTCTTTTGACAATTTTTCAACCTCAGCACCTACGTGTCATCTTCACATATAGGGCACGCTTTTGCTAATTTACAAGTGTAACCCGATAAAATTCCCGTACGCGGGGAAATTTACGGTGCAAAACACCATGGCCTGCAGTTGAAAGACATCTTTGCTGTACGCGTCCCAGACCGGGACGCCATCAGGCCACAATTTTTGGAGGTCCTCAATTAATGGTGCGAGATATACATCTATGTCATTTCCGAGTTGTCTGGGTCCTTGGATTAGTAATGACATCATTATATATCTGCGTTTCATGCAACCAAGGAGGAAGATTATAGATGGATATAAGAACTGGCCAAGTACTGTGCCGACTGCTCAAGCTTTCAAACGGACTCATTCCATCTGTGCTCACCACAATCCTAAGGTTTCTCATTTTGGAACCAAATTCTTTGAAATGTCTATCAATGTTTCTCCACTGAGGAGAATCGGCCGGGTGCCTTAGTTTATCGTCTTGTTTGCGCTCTTCTTCATGCCAACGCAATAATTTTGTATCCTCAGAATTCGCAAACTACCGTTTGAATCTCAGTATTATCGGCAAATACCACAACACCTTAGCCGGAGGCTAGCCCTTTTTGTCCTTGTTACAATCATCAGTGTCCTGGTCCTTACGTTTATACCGTGAAACACCGCATTTAGGACAAACATGCATGGCCTCGTACTCGTTACGGTACAATACACAGTCATTCGGACATGCATGTATTCTTTCGATCTTCAACCCCATTGGACATATCAACTTTTTCGCCTGATATATTGTACCAGGTAACTCGTTGTTATTTAGGAGCATTTCTCGTAAAAGCTGTAATAAGGACGTGAAACTCTTATCGCTCCAACCATTGTCTGCTTTTAAGTTTAATAATTTCAACACAGCTGACAGTTTCATAAATTTGGTACACCCGGGATACAACTGCTTTTTGGAGTCATTAGACAAATTTCGAAATTTATCATAATTTTTATCACTAATTTCATCTTCCGCATCACGAAACATTTCCTCCAGATTTTCAATAAACTCGTGTTCTATATTTTCATCAAAATTCATCTCCAGCTCATTATCGTCGTTTCCGGGTTCAACATTATCAAAAATTTCAACATCCTCATAATCATCGTTCCAATCAAGTTCAAAATTATCAGAAATTTCTACATTCTCATCATTCAATTCACAATGATTAAAATCTTTATTGGTACTACTACTTTCACCAAATTTCTCACCGTGCATGATCCAACATGTATATCTCTTCTTAAATCCCCGACAAATTAAATGAGCTCTAATTTCTTCGGAGTCCACAAATCTTAAAATATTTTTACAATCTCTACAAGGACACAAAATGTCTTCTTCTTTTTTCTTCACTTTATACCTCTCAGCAAATTTTATAAACTCATCACGCGAACCAAATATTCTTCAATGTCACGTCGTAGTTCATACATCCAACTTCGATCCATCTGTAAATTAAATTAAAAAAATGATTTGATCAATTAATCATGCATGGTCAACATTTAAATTGTACCAAATTTTGGGCTTACAAAGGGCCGGTTTACAATCCTAACCCACTCTTTAAATATTATGTCCCATATGTGAACACATTAGCGAGATTTAATTAGTATTTGAGAAAAATTCGACAGCAATTCCCCTTAACTCCCCAAGTATATGTACGAACCACATACTCGTAGGAGCAATAAGGGAAAATACAGTCGAACTTTCCTCAAATACTAATTAAATTCCGCTAATATGTGTTCACATCCGAAATGAGACACAATATTCAAAGAGCAGTCCCAAAATGGGGACTGTCCAAAATTAATCCCTATTGGATTAATTTTGAACGGGCATGGACCTAAAAGCATCTATAGGTCGGTTAGTGGACCACAATACACTAATTATTTACATTATCTAATTAAGAATTAAATCAAGCATGCATGAATATATTACACACCTAATTAAATAAGCAATAATAATCAATGAACAGAAATTTAGAGAGAGAAAAGGAAAATATGTATATACTAACCTTAGAAAGATAGAGAGGAGAAAATAAAAACTTCAAAGATGTCAGATTCCAGCCGCTAGCCTTTACATAAATCAGATCAGTTCAATACAGAGAGAGAGAGTAGAGAGAGTATTAATTACTTGATCAAAACAGCGCTGGAAGGAGAAGGCCTCTCAAAGGGAGGCCCTTTTATACTGCACGAAACCCTACAAAGCCTTTTCTACACGGATTTATACTTAACAATCCGTGTAGCTCTCTCACAATTTAAACATGGTTATTTATTAAAAAATCCGTGTAGTATTACCTTTATACATGGATATTTGATAAAAAAACCGTGTAGCTATCTAACCATTCTACACGGACATTTAACTAAAAAACTGTGTAGCTCTCTTACTATTTCTACACGGATATATTATCAAATATCCATGTAGCTATTCATACACAGATTTTAGTATAATATCCGTGTAGCTCTCTCAATCTTTTCCACACAGTTTTCTTTCCACACGGATTTTTGATCCCTAATAAACCGTGTAGCTCTCTCAAACAATTCTACACTGATTCTTAACTAAATGTCCGTGTATAATTCCCCCATATTTTTTGGCCTTTCAGAAATTCATATTTGACACACGGTTTTTATATAAAATTAGAAAAACCATGTACAATGTGCAGTGTAGAATTAGCTTTTTTGTAGTAGTGAGAAGGCTGGAATAAGTTCGAAAATAGTTTACTTAGTGGTAGCTCAGAGCACGAAATATCTTTCTAGAGTGGTCACGAGTTAGTTGCTAACTGCTTTGACCAGGACCTGATGTGAACTCAAAGTTAGTGGGCCAGGCACAAGGATTTTATGCCTCGGCAGGGTTAAAGAATCTAGAGCTTCTCATGGCAATGAACTTTGTGTTAACCGACGGGAAATATAATGGAAGTACAATTGCTATTTTTGGACACAACAATGTGGTTTCTGCCGTTCGGGAAATGCCGATTGTCAGAGGAAGCGGGTTGTTTAGATTTGCTGGTGGGTATGTGCAGGAAAAGACCTACTCGCTCGCAAAGAATGGCAATGGGGTCATGGAATTTAATGTTTTTGTCAATCACTACTAAGAATGAGTGTAATTTATGAATAAAGCTTGAAGATCAAGCTGCATTTTGTGGATGATTCCCTATTGTTTTTAGATGCTAGTGATAAATGGTAGAAACTCTTAAATTAATACTGTTAGGTTTTGAGAATATGACTGGTTTGAAAATTAATTATCACAAGAGTGTTATGATACCATTGAACTTAAATGAGTTAGAAAGTAAGAGATTAGCTAATAGGTTTGGTTGTACCATAGGTCAGTTGCCCATAACATACTTAGGTGTACCTGTACATTGGAAATCTTTTCCTGTTGAATGTTGGCATGTATTAATCGATAAAATTGAGAAAACGTTACAAGGATGGAAAAGTAAATTACTTTCTATAGGGGGTAGAGTCACATTACTAAATGTAGTAATTTCTGTCATTCCTTTATATTGGCTTGCTTTGTATAAGATGCTTGTTCACATTATAAAGCATATTGACAAACTTAGAAGGAGATTTTTATGGTATGGGGGTAGTTCAGTTAGAAAAAAGATTTCTTTAGTTTCATGGTCAGTAGTTTGTGCTAATAAATCACAAGGGGGTTTGGGTCTTTTAAACTTGCATACTATTAATGTAGCTCTATTAGCTAAATGGTGGTATAGATATAATGACCCTACAGTTGTAGGGATGTGGAAGGATATACTTTTAGCTAAATATGGGTCGCAAGGGTTTAGTTCTCGGATGTCAGCCTTTTGGAAGAATGTTTTTAAAATAAAACCAATTGTTGAATTAGGTTTTAGGAAAACAGTAGGTAATGGAAATCAGGTTAGGTTTTGGACTGATAGGTGGATGGGCGAATGCCCTTTAAGTGATTTATATCCTCAATTGTATTTAGTAGCAATCGACGTAGCTATATCTGTAGCCTCAGTTCTAGATTCTGGTAATATTAACTTGGCGTTTAGGAGGCAACTAACCGGGGAACTTAGGGAAGAATGGAGTAGATTAGTTTCTCAACTTAGGGTAGTGCACTTGGATATTGATCAGACTGATACTTTGAGTTGGAGATGGAATACTAATGGACACTCTTTATATATTTGGCTCGAGTATGGTGGGATTAAAAATGTTACTTTTGATACTATATGGAAAGCAAAGATTCCATTTAAGATTAAAATTTTCTTGTGGCTTGTTAAGCAAAAAAAGATACTGACTAGAGTGCATTTGAGCGAGAGAGGTTGGTCAGGTGATGTAGCTTGTCTGTTTTGTGGGGCTCCTGAAACAATAGATCATTTGTTTTTACAATGTTCATTTTTTCGAACGATTTGGAATTGGATAGCTGATTATAACAACTTTACGTTTGATATTATGACTTTGGAAGAATTATGGTTTATTGATGCTCTAATCCCTTTTAAAGATAGGTATTTGATCGAACTTGTGCGAGGGGCAGTACTATGGGTCATGTGGTTAACAAGGAATAAGCTTTGTTTTCAGGGGATTCATACTTCTCTTAGATCCATAGGATCTCAAATTATTTCTTTAGCACAATTTTGGGTGAGATCCAAAGGACGGGGTACTCTTCTTACATTATCCTTAGTTCTACCTACTTATGTGATGCAATTGCCCGTTTTGTTTGAAAAATTTCTATTGCAGGAGGAGAGAGTAGCTGGAACAAGTGGTATAGAGCATTAGAATGATGATGAGAGTTTATCGATAGACCACCCCGCTGATTTTGACATTTAGCTATATTTTGTCTATATTGTTAGCTGATGATTTTTAGTTGCAATTGCTTAGCTTTTCTAGTTTCATAATGTAATAGGATATGTGCTGGCATATGATGTACTACCACTACTACAGAAATGGTCATTGTACACGGACATAAACAGGGGAGCTACACGGATTTCCTGCCGTGTGGAGTGCGAGGGTGTATAATCCCCTGAATAAATTATACACGGATATTTACCCGTGTGCAATTCCTGAGAGCTACACGATCATTATATAAACAACCGTGTTCAATTCCTTGCCAAGTGGCGTTCTCCAAACCCGAGCTACACGGATCATTACATAAACAACCGTGTCCAATTCCTTGCCAAGTGGCGCTCTCCAAAGCCGAGCTACACGGATCACTACATAAACAACCGTGTTCAATTCCTTGCCAAGTGGCGCTCTCCAAAGCCGAGCTACACGGATTGTAACATAAACAGCCGTGTAGGATTACTCTGTCTACACGGCCTTTTTAGGTTATTATCCGTGTAGAAATAGTTATTCTGCACGGCTTATTACTTGAACAACCGTGTCCAATTCCTTGCCAAGTGGCGCTCTCCAAAGCAGAGCTACACGGATTGGAACATAAACAGCCGTGTACGATTTCTCTTTCTACACGGACTTTTAGGTTAATATCCGTGTAGAAATAGTTATTCTGCACGGCTCATTACATAAACAACCGTGTACTATTAGTGGAGATCTATACACGGATATTTAACTAAAAAGCCATGTACGATCATGTTCCTGCACGGATGTCTATCAAAATATCCGTGTAGAATAACTATTTCTACACGGATCATTACATAAGCAACCGTGTATCTATCTTATATTTTTATTTGCTCTTTATTTGGCTTTCAATACGGACTTATGTGAAACATCCGTGTAGAATGGTTATATTTTTTTTTCAATTTTTATTTTATGTTTTGGCTAGCCTCCAATTTGCTAGCCATTAAAAATCAATTCCAAGCAAAGAATTTCCAATATATCAGAATACAACCCCTAAACAAAATTCATGTACACTAAATATATCAACAATTCATGCACACTAAATTATACAAATCCATATTATGGTTTACAAAATTCATTTTGAAACCACCTTGCCCACATACATCTAAAATAATCTATATCTTCCTTGGTGTAATGCCCTGCCTTTTTGTTCGATTTATGCTGCCAAAAATTCAAAATATGTAGGTTATTAGAAAAATACAATATAACAACTGCATCTCTGTTTTGCTTTATAAAAATAAATATTGTAATTATAACAATGCAACTAATAAAACAAATTTAGTAGAATAAAATATTATTGGAAATCAATATTAATTATATGGACAAGTCAAGGCAAACATATGAATTACATACCGGATATCGTGGCCAATCGAATTGTAAGCGTTCGACAAAGTGATACATATAAATCATCGTGTAATAACCGCATTCCCAACCCTGCAACTGTTGCGGGCACTGAAATTTTCATTTAGCGGCCTATGTTAGAATGACAATTAATTTTTGAACAAAAAATATGAAATTATAAAAAAAATATTGCATGTGCTCACCGGCTGCCACCTGAAACACAATTTATTTTTATGCTTCGGATTCGTGCTTTGCATTCCTCCATCTTTAAGATATTGCAGAAAAGCCCTTACAAAATTGAGTGAATGTAATTAGCAATTCCACAATTTGTTATATGTAATTGGGAAAAAATAAAACCAAGTGAATTACTATTGCTTACTTTCTTATTGGAGTGCAGATCATTTTGGAGTCCTGAGGAGTGATGCCCAGTTCGGGCTGTGAAGAATCCATGATGAAAACCAAATTTTCAAGTGGCACAATCACAATCAAACACCAGTGGCCCCTCTGGTGGTATGGCAGGAGAATAAATCTCTTATTCCCCGAAAGAGCCTTATGCATCGCTGAACACATGTACTGGACAGTATCTTTCTCCTGATATTGCACCATCGTACCATTAGTGGCGCCGGGGTCCAAGAATGCACAGGAGTTCACCTTATCTTTCCCACAATCCACAGACTGTTTTCGTTGTATCATCCTGAAAAATCATCATTTCACATTAGAATATATATTTGAGTGCTATACACATGATATATATGATTTTTTGGTCACTAACAAGAGGAAAACGGTGACGACTCCCACATCGAGCCATTTATCGCTTGATGAGGCATGTAGAAAGTCGTTGAATTTTTTGAAAGGTAGCACGACCGTCCTGCCTTCGTGTAGGAGAACCTCGGGGGGATATCTAACATTACGTCCTCCATATAATCTGGTGCCTTAACTAGGCAGGCGTGGAGATTCTGCAAATCCTCGGGCAAACGGCTAACCTCTTCTTCAGAGAGCCCCGTACGGTCTACCCCCGTAGCGGATGGCGCAGCGGCTGGCACAGCCGCTGGCGCAGCAGGAGATTCTTGCGCATCAGCCCCGACTACTACTTCCAAGCCTCGCCGTACCGGTGACAAAGCTTCATCCGCAGCATTGGAAACGCCTCTTCGGGTCTGTATCAGATTTTGAACCTTTTTTCAAGTATTTCAAAATAATCATTTGAACGTAACATAAGATATCCGTGTTTTATTTAGAGATTACCTGATCCAAAATAATCTGACACTTGGGCCATTGGACAATCTGTCTACGGGCATCATCAAGCACCAACATGCCGTCGGTAGGGACAGGAAGAGGTATGCGGGCAGCCCATTCGGCCACAATCATGTCAACCGTTACGGGGAGGTGGTTGGGCCTTAGCTGAGAACCGGCTGGAGGATATACAATGCCCTTAGCAATGGTCAGAGGAGTTTTATCGTGCCACATGACGAGGTCGCATGATGTGGCCTCCTGCAATAATTATCAGCAATTAGTTAATGAACAAGTCAAAATTAAGGGTAGATTATGAACAAGTAGTGATTACCTGTAGATTGTCCAACACGCCTAGAACTTCGGTCCCGGATGCTTGACTGCTTCGCCGAAATCCCGGCGAAACGGGAGGTTGTTGCTCGGATTCCTGCGTAAGAGATGTAATTTGGTTGATCCACCTTGATTCGAATTCAGTCATCCTTCCATCGTACTCCGTTCTGAACTCCTCGCATACCTCCTGGCGTACCTGCGCCAACCTTGATTCCATCTCTTCCGTGCTAACTTTGGCACGCGGTCTTTTTTTGGTTTTGGTCCGTTGTATACATCCTTCCAGCCACAGTAGACCGAGACACCCTTAACTTGACCCGTGTGTTCTTTAGTCCCGAGCGCTGCGGACAAGGAATCATCCACTCTTTCGACAGTCATGGAGCCCGAATTTACCTCCTCCTCCACATCCAACTGTTAAAAAAAATTAGTTATAGTAAAATACAAAGTAATGTACACGAAGTTACCACAAAGACTCTTACCATTTTCTGAGCCACGGGTTGCATGTCATTTGGGAGTACTATTGTCCCGTCAGCGGTTACCTCAGATCTTCCCATGAGCCAGTGTTGGGCCCTAGGATTTTGGATCCTAACCACAGGTGAGTCAGAATCTTTGTTTTGGTCCAGTACTGCCGCCCATTCGGCCGACTTACCCTCGTAACCACCTGACCCTAATTTGTGCGGGTACTTGTTCAATTTCGCGATCCTCCTGCCCTCGTCACTTTTTATCTTCACACATCAAGGCATATCAATTAGCTAGTTTAAGGAAGATAAGTACATATCGAGAAAGAACAGAGACAAAGTTGGCTGAATTTATATACCTTGAACTCTGCTGTGGACTTCAAAGCTTGAAACGCCTCCCAGTCCTCTTGTTTCAGCCATTTATAGTAGCCTACCGGATTTCTCCCTTCCTCCATGAAATCCGTCTTCAACGTGCTCTTGAATTGCTTCCAAACTTCATTCATTTTCCTCAGAGTCTTTTTCTTTTTCGCGGACTTTGGGTCGTCATCCTGGATGTTCCAATGAGCCTGCATGATTGACAACAAAATTACTGCATGTAAGTTCATTCAAGTTTTCAGGTCAGGTATAGACATATATAACTTGCAGGAAGACAACTACATGATGCATAGCAATTTAAAAAAGTTATTATTCACTTATAAAAGCAAATTCCAACTATGCTAAGGTTAAGACATGCTAGAAAACTTGTATCCAACAAAAAAAGAAATAACAAACAGAGAGAGAATAGGAAAAATGAATATATAATGCATGTACAGTTTTATAGATTTTTTCAATACATTACTAAATGGTCCTGAAAAATATAACTCAAGAGATTAAAGAAAGAACTACACATGAAGGTTGGTGGGTGTTCCAGTCAAGGATGACGCAGCCATCGTTTGAGTCAAACGAATTAACCAATTACCGATCATGTACAATAATCAAAATAAGGTTTATAATTGTTAGGTACTTTACCTTCACAATGTTCCACCATTCGTTCTTATCTTCGTCATCAAATTTGTCCCACATCTCAACCAAGATAGATGCCTTCTGCTTCACCAAATTGTTACACCAATTTGTGTACTCTGCCCTACGTGGACCCTTCGGACATCCGGTTTTGTTGAACTCGATTTGCAAATCCTTCGCCTCTGAGGTCTTCGTGCACATTGTCGGACCTCTTTTCCTCTTTTCTGTCTGAGCCTGCTGGTCCTCTTCTTCCACTATCATATCTACCTGCGGTTCCACTGTTTCCAAAATCATATCTGCATTCTCACCTGGCTGTGACATGGTTCTTTCTACAAAAAAGAAACATTATTACAAATGCTATGAAATGTAAAATTTAGGTCTAACTTATGTGTTGTTGGGTCCTTTGTTCAATCATAGTGTTGGTTTTGCAATTTAGTCCCTGTAACATTAGGTGTCCATGTCACCAGAATAGGTCAATTGAGGAAACTTTTCACTTAACCAAAATACAATCAGAGATAAGGGTTTTGATTTAACCAAGATACAGGGAGCATTGCAACTTAGAGAGAGAGAGAACCTTTCAAGGAGAGAACAGCAACCGCGCGAGAGGAGCTTAGAGATTCAATTGGCGAGTTCAGAGGAGAGCGACAGAGGAGACCGAGCTAGCACCGAGAGAGAGAACGATGGCAGCACCACAGAAAGAGATAGGAGACTAGGGGGTTTAGGTTTTAGGGGAGACGAGGAGATTTTGAAAAGATATCGAGCGACAGAGACGAGGCGCGCACTTTATTTCACGTAAACTAAATCTACACGGACATTTAACTAACCACCCGTGTAGAAACGTAAGAGAGCTACACGTTTAATTAAACACCCGTGTATAATTAGTTTACGTGAAATTATGAAATGCGCGCCTACATATGGTTATTTAGCTTGAAAACTATTTTATATCTTCGAGTATCTAGCAGAACTTAATAATAAATGCAAATAAATATTTCAATTTCTACACGGGCGTTTAATTAAATATCTGTGTAGAAAACCTTTTGTACACGGATTATTCATTAAACGCCCGTGTACGTTGCTTATAAGGCGAAACAACTCTTGAAAATTAAACGGCCGTGTACAAAGCCTTTTGTACACGTATTTTTAATTAAACGACCGTGTATGATTCTTATAAGATGAAATTCAAAATTAAACGACCTTCAAAAGCCTTTTGTGCACGGAATTAGAGAAGTTGCCTTATCTTTTTAAGAAGACGAAACGACTTCAAAAAATTCAATATAATCTGAGAAACTCCCCCTTTTCGATTACTTTTCTCTGAGAATTTGGAAGAAGAAATGGCCGCTTCGGTGCCACCGGAAGACGCAAATGTGCCATGGCCATGGCCCCCCGGCTATGTCCCTCCCGAAGATGCTCCCGTGAAATTAGAAGTCCCTCCCGGCTATGAAATGCCTCCTCCCAACTACAGGAGGACATGGCCATGGCCGCCCTCAAATGACGTGCCACAGCGATGCCCAAGGGAGCACCCACCACCAAAGCCCTACAAAAGGAGGGGCAATCCCCGGATCAGGCCAAAGAGACCCTGGATTAAAAGGAGGGGGTCAGGCCAAGGAGCAATCCAGCCAGGCCAGTGAAGGAGTGTTTAATTAAGTTAGCTTTTTTTTTCGTTTTGTTTTGATGTAATATATTTTTGTTCTTAATTTAATCAGCATTTTGTTTTCTATCCGTTTAACTATTTTGTTAAATACTTCATGCTATCTAAATAAATACTGTTATAGATATAAATTAGCAGTACAAAACAACCAACAAATAATTCATTTATGGATAATCACTAAAAAGTAAATTATTTAAAATTAACTTAAATAATATGTCTAAATAATATCAAAGAATGCCTAATATGCTCTCTAAATAATCCGATTTGAAAACATAAATGAACATTTTACTTAATATGATATCTGGGTTTACAAATATATAAAACAACCATAGAATAATTTTAAGGAAAAAAATATCTTCTGTTCAAGTAATTATTTCAAAATATTTTTTACAAAAAAATATATCAAAATAACATGAAATTTAGTCCCTGTTGTTCAAGTAAATTATTTTCAAGAATAATGTAATTTGAATATTTCAATTTCTACACGGGTGTTTAATTAAATATCCGTGGAGAACACCTTTTGTACACAGATTATTCATTAAACGCCCGTGTACGTTTCTTAGAAGGCGAAAAAACTCTTGAAAATTAAACGACCGTGGAGAAAACTTTTCTACATAGATTTTTAGTTAAACATCCGTGTCCAATTTTAAGTTAAAACGTTTAATTCGAACAGGTTATTATGGAATTCGAGAAGTTGCCTTATCTTTTTAATTCTGAAAAGACGAAACGAATTCAAATAATCACTCCCCCGTTTCGATTACTTTTTCTCTGAGAATAATTTTAGGGGAAAAAATACCTTTCTACACGGATGTGTAATGAAATATCCGTGTAGCTCCCTTTGAATTTCTACACAGACATTTTATGAAACGTATAAATGTATTTATACACGGATGTTTAATTAAATGTCCGTGTCGCTCCCTTTGAATTTCTAATGAAATTAAAAATTATTCTTAGAAAGATGGGTTTTTTTTTATTTAAACAAATAAAATATAAATTTCACGTACTAATTAAATTATATTAGAAATTATACAAAAATTCATGTCTAGATTATATCAAAAATTAATACAAAAAATCCTACACTAAATTATACAAATCCATATTTCTAGTTTACAAAAATTACTGTTGAAACCACTCTACCCACATATCTAAAATAATCTATCTGGTTCTTGCTCCTGATGCAAAAAAGAAATATTAGAAACGAAATAAAAACATTACAATGAGACAGAAATATCCAGAGATAAACCGGCCTTGAGTCTTTAGCTTCATTGGGCTCTCTGAAATATTATAAAAGAAATAAATATTATGCATTGAATTTTTTTTTTCCAAATAAGAAATATTAAAATTTTCAAGTTTAAAAGGAGTAAATATTATACATTGGATTTTTTTTTCCTTTTTCTCTTTTTTTCCACTGTTTGAACATCTTCCCATAATCCTTCATTGTGGTCAGATCTCATGTAATTTGCTTCGTCTTGTTCTGCAATTGTTGCTATCTCAGCTTGCACATCGGTACAAAATTGAGGTATCTCTTCGAACTGGTCGTACTCTTCTTCGTCGGTGACGTTTTCTACCCCAACAATCCTTTTTTTTCCGGATAGGACGACACTCCACCTATCATCACTCGGGTCAGTGACATAAAAGACTTGGGTGGCTTGCTTGGCAAGTATGAACGGATCATTCACATACCCGACTTTGTCAAAATCAACGAGGGTGAACCCGTCGTTATCAACTTTAACACCCCGGTCTTCGACCCATTGGCACCGAAACAAGGGAATGCTAAGGTGAGGATTGTAAACGAGCTCCCAAATTTCTTCAATAACGCCATAATAAGACTTTGAAGCTATTACAGGCCGGGCATCCCCCGATCTACTGAATTCTTGGGACGTCGCCACCAACGTCACCCCACTATTTTGCATCGTGCTCTTATCACACTGTAATTTAGTGTAAAATGTATATCCGTTAATCTCGTATCCTTGGAATGTTCTAACAACCATTTGGGGTCCTTCGCCCAGCAATCTAACAGTTTCATTTACGGGGGACATTTCGGGGTGTGATTTCACTCTGTCTTTCATCCATCCTATAAAAGAACGGTTATGCTCGTCAGTAAGCCACTTCTGACTTCTCGTGTAGTTCTGTTGTCGAAGGATTGTCATGTGCTCATCTATATATGGAGCAACATCTGCCATGTGCTGCAGTACAATAAAATGTGTCTTTCGCAGGTCATCGTTATCAGCAACTATGGCTTTCAACCCTATTGTCCCTACTCCTTGTAGCCTTCCCTCGTATCGTGATTTTGGAACGCCAATAGGACCCACACCGGTCATGTAGTTGGTGCAAAACTCAATTACCTCTTCTGTGGAATATCCCTCCACAATGCTACCTTCGGGACGATGTCGGTTCCTTACGTAACTTTTCAAAATACCCATGAATCTCTCGAATGGATACATATACCGCAGGAACGCGGGACCACAGATCTGAATTTCCCTCACGAGATGAACAACAAGGTGAACCATAACATCGAAAAACGATGGCGGAAAATAGATCTCAAGATGGCAAAGGGTAACGACGACCTTCTTCTGCAAAGCGTCCAATTTGAGCGGGTCTATCACTTTGGAATTAATTGCATTGAACAAAAAACAAAGCTTCGTAATCGTTTGCCGCACGGGCTTCGGTAAAATTCCCCGAATTGCAACATGAATCATATGTGTCATTAAAACATGACAGTCGTGGGATTTCAGACCAATCAATTTCAGGTCCTTCATCGACACCAACTTCTTAATATTCGAAGAATACCCTGATGGGACTTTAATACTATGAAGGCACTTACAAAAGCTCGTTTTCTCAATCTTCGACATTGTGGGGGGGAGGTATGCCTTTTGCTTCCCTTTATCCTGCGGTGCAAGCTCGGGTCGTATTCCCATTAATTTCATGTCTTCTCGAACTTTAAGACCGTCTTTAGTCTTTCCCGAAATATTCAATAATGTGCCAATCAAACTGTCACAGACATTTTTTTCAACATGCATGACAACTAGGCAATGTCTCACTTCTAAATATTCCCAGTATGGTAGCTCCCAAAATATGGACTTCTTTTTTCAAATATCTTTCGGTGGTTTTTTGGCACGTTTTCCAAAAACAACAGCAAGGTGTTTAACCCGCATGAAGACATTCTTCCCATCTAACGGACGACGTGCCACTCCAAGCTCAATTTTCCCGTTGAATACCTTCTTCTTCTTACGGTATGGGTGATTAACAGGAAGAAACCTACGGTGCCTGATATCTCGCTTTCTTATCTATATTCTGACCAAACTTTGTACCAAAACCTGTGCCTAAAACTGTCAAATCGTGTTTATTTCATTGAATATCTACAGAATGTGGTACTGCTGCGCATTTGTTCTTACTTTGCAGAAAACGGGCGAAATCGAGGAAGAATATGGAATTCAAAGGTTTATATACGGTCCATGTACCTTCTGATGCGGACCGTACAACCCTCTGCCCGACCACAAACACGACCAGGACACCATCCACATGACCTGTATATGATGCTGAAATTTCAGCACCTGAAATTAAAACAGTCATAGATTTTGACTCGTAACTCCGTTTTGGGTGTATGACCACTTTTCGGAAAGCTTGCGAGAAGATCTACAATCTGAGCCAAATATACAGACACGGTCAGTACACATTTTTGTGCGGACCGTACCTTATCTGCGCAACCACACACAGAGTGCTAAATATCTAAAACACAGGCACACGGTCCGTGTAGCTTTTTGTGCGGACCGTACACAGAAAATCTGAAAATCCAGACTGGAGATGGAAACAGATGCCAGCTGGGGAGGTCGAAAAGGAAGGCTTTTAATACACGATTTTGGGCATTAAAAGGAGGAGATTTCCAGACCTAAAAGGACGGCTGGCTCTTGGAAGAACTCTTGGCTTGGAGAAGAAGTTTGGAGACGATTCTTCATCTCTCTCTTTGAGTTTTGTCATGAACTTCATTATTACTATTTGTTTTTGCTTTTCAATCATGCTTGAGTAGACTTTTATTGTTTCTAGGGTTATGATGTAGTCGAATGCTTTGTTTTATTTGCTAGTTACTTGGAATTTGTGTTGAATCTTGTGCTTGCTTGCTTGTGTAGTATTTTATTGCTTAGTAGAATTCGTTTGAATTGAATTGTTAATCCGCTAGATGAAAGGCCTCATCTAAATGGAATATAAATAACCTTGATATTCACTCGACCAAACTAAGTATTTGAGATAGGTTTACGATCCGAGAGGTGAAACCAAGTAGTAGCCGAGAGGTGAACTTTTCCTTGTATCGAGAGATCGAGGATATCTTTAGTAAACCAACAAGTGACTTAGGATTATTAAACGAACAAGTGAAAGTTGAGGTTTGAGAACCCTAGGAGGGCAGAAATTGAATCCCGCACCGAGTAATTAAGCCAACATGCGAGAGTTGAGGTCTAGGTACTTTGGGTTCGGTCAATAGAACCCTGCACAGGAAAATCAACACAGAAACCAGTAGCTGCTGTATTAACTCGAGGGCCACACGGACCGTGTACATTACACACGGCCCGTGCATGAAAGTGCATGGACCGGGCACCTAGAGACTTGGCTGAGACGAAATCAGAAACCCTAGGAACTCCTTTTTAATCAATTAAACCCAAATCAAGCTTTACTTTTTTGTCTTTAATTACTGTTATTTGAACTGTTAGGATAAGTAATACCCCAAATCAACCTTTGCAGACTTCTAGAATCTCTGTAGTCTATGTAAAGTCCGGTAATTATCAAACCGTCCCTGTGATTGATACCCGACAATATACTACTCGATTGGACTGTGCACTTGCAGTCTGAACCGAAGGTGTATTTAAGGTTTAAAAGGTACAGTTTACTGTACTGAAACTTTGTGCATTACCTTTTGGTGCAACAAGTTTTTGGCGCCGTTGCCGGGGACGGCATTGAAAATTTCAGATTTTGCTTATTTTGCTAAATTCTAGATTTTAACTTGTATCTTTTTCTTTTATTTTTCTCTCTCTACATGAACAAGCTGCCATGGATCTGATTTACAACATGGCGACAAACCAACAGTGGTCCGGCCGCAACAATTCTCGAGGAGGAGGAGGCGGCAAATACGAGGTTGATCAAATTACTGCGCTGTCTGTCAAAATGGATGCCATGCAGAGGGCATTGGACAAGATGAGTGTGAAGGCAGATGTCATTCAAGGAAGGGGTGAGGAAACTGAGCAGGTCAACTATCTCAGCAATGAATCATCTTACTTTCTGAGACCACCCTTCAACAATTCCACGAGTAGCACAAACAATCGCAACTTCTACAACTCAAACAACCGCACATTTCAATCCGATCCACCCGAGCCGTACATTGATCCCGCTATGAGCGACTTCATGCACGAGCAAGGGAAGATGAATCAGATGATGTTCGAGCAGATGCAAGCGATCAGTGCCCAGTTTACCATTTTAACTGCTCGGAATAAGTTGATAATGGAGCGAATGAGTCACCAAATTACCTCTAGTCAACCACCTCCTGGAAGGCTGCCCAGTCAACCAGAGATCAACCCCATAGGAGAGGAAAGAGCTATTACTTTGCAAAATGAGACTCATTACCAGGGACCTGTCATGCCCATTGACCCGACTGCCAAGTACACGGACCGTGCAAATCCCACACGGGCCGTACAGAACCCTGACCGTGTCGAACTCATACGACCGGACATCACCTCTAATTCTCCTGCCAGGAACACGGACCGTATAGATTTCACACAGCCCGTGCACACTCCACCTGTTGAAGAACACCCCGCCCATGCAGAGTCCACATGGTCAGCAGTAAACACTGAAACCACCGAGCACACGGACTGTGTAGATGGCACACGGGCCGTACAAAAGGAAGCTGAAGGTCAGAGAAAGAAGGGGGCCGAGAAACCCCCACCTTACCGGCCACCTGTTCCCTTCCCCCAGAGGCTAGCCGAGTCCAGACTAAACGAGCAATTTGCCAAGTTCATTCAAGTGCTCAAGCAGCTGCACATCACGATCCCCTTCACTGATGCCTTAACCCAAGTGCCAACTTATGCCAAGTTTCTCAAGGACATCCTCACCAACAAGCGAAGCTTGGGGGGACATGAGAAGGTCAAACTCACAGAGCAGTGCAGCGCAATCTTGAGTAGCAAACTCCCGCCTAAACTGGAAGACCCTGGTAAATTCTCAATTCCTTGCAAAATCGGGAAAGCCACCATCAAGCGAGCCCTATGTGACTTAGGGGCCAGCGTGAGTCTCATTCCATGCACCATCTTTGAGCGCATGGGAGTAGGCGAGCTCAAACCCACGCACATGACTCTGCAGCTTGCTGATTCCTCTGTCAGGCTACCACTTGGCATAGTAGAAGACGTACCGGTTCTAGTCGGCAAGTTTTATGTTCCAGTTGATTTCGTGGTGATGGAGATGGAGGAGGACAAGGAAATCCCCATCATTCTGGGAAGGCCATTTTTAAAGACCGCTCGAACACTCATTGACGTGGAAAATGGGACTCTGACTCTGCGGATTGGAGATGAGAGTGTGAAGTTTAATCTCAACCGATCTATGAAGTACCCAGATGAACCAGAAACATGCTGCACGATCGATGTGGTTGATCAATTGGCAAAGGAACAATCTCGTAAGGAATATGGTAGCTCATTTAAAAATTATCCTGATTATTTGGCTGATTTGCAGGTAAAGAGAGCTGCCAAAGAGAAGATGTGTGCAGCAGAAGCAAAGTCTGCCAATCTGGAGGAACTGACACACGGACCGAATGTAACTTACACGGACCGTACACCACAGTTAGAGAAGCTGGAGGATGAGGAAGCATACGGGGCGCACAAAGCTCACACGGGGATAGAACACGGACCGCACACGTCTCACACGGACCGTGCATCAGCCCAGACAGAACAGCCCACTCCTGAACTTAAACCTCTTCCAGCTAACCTCAGGTACGAGTTCCTAGACCCAAATAAATCTTGCCCTGTAATTTTAAATGCAGGTCTCGACCTGGATCGCAACCTTAGATTTTTGGAGGATTTGAAAGCTCAGCAAACTGTGATCGGGTACTTGATCGGGAAGCTGACAGGCACGAACCAAGCCACACACATGCATCAGACCTCTCCAAGGCACACGGACCGTGCAGACCAGCACACTGGCCGTGCACAAGCAGCCTGGTCTGTGCATTCTCTCCCATGGTGTTTCAAGAAGGACAGATGGTCGTGGTTCCACAAAGAACCACCCGACCCGCCTCACCCCTCGCTCCACATCTAGTAAGTTTTCATGTTTTCTTTTATTTACTCTTTCTTGTGTGAATTTAAGCATTGAGGACAATGCTTCATTCAAGCTTGGGGGGGTTGAATAGAAGAAAATTGTATCTGCATTTAGGTCATGTTTATTTTAAAAAAAAAAATTGCATTTTTAGGTGATAAATTTGTGTGATTGCTAGGATTAAAGACTTGTTTGAAAATTTTTGGTTATGATTTGGATGACTTTGAGAAATTGGAAATAACCCCATAATTGATCAAATAATTGAATAGGATGGGATATTTTGAGCATTTGAAAGAATGAAAAGCTGAATCGTATCGAAAAAGCATTTTGAAACTGAACTGTGCCTTTTAAATTAAGGAATTGGGGATTTTAAACAATAGAAAGATTGGGATATCCATTGGTATGAAAGAATACCTTTGGATGTGTGTATTCATGATATATGCAAATGAATAAAAGGAAAAAATGAAACAAAGGAAAAGATGGAGAAAATAAGAGTACTGGCAATAAATCATACGGGATGCCTTTGAGCTCGTCTCCCAAATTTATAAAAAAAAAGAGTACTGGCACAATCCGACGGGATGCCTTTGAGCTCGAAAACTTTCAAAAACTTTTGCATATATCAACACACGAAGTCCGCGACTTTCTAACCTAAGCTTGTGTCAAGCTTGGGGGGGGAAAAAGAAAAAAAATCACCACAAACGAGGGCATAGTTTCAATGTAAGAATGAAATATTGATCAATTTGAGTAATTAGTTTTTGCAAATATTAAAGCATCTCAGAATATAAAATTTGATTAGTCAATCTGTGGGGTGAATCAAAATTGATCAAGGAAAGTCCAAGTTGTATCCAAAAGAATTCTCGGGGTTCTTAACAATAGCAAGCTCATGTAAATTTTTCGCATTTAAGGATTTAACTTGCATTTAAGTAAATCCAAGAACCGGCCCGATACCTAAGTTGGGATTTTTGCTTGAGGACAAGCAAGATTTCAGCTTGGGGGAATTTGATATCTCGCTTTCTTATCTATATTCTGACCAAACTTTGTACCAAAACCTGTGCCTAAAACTGTCAAATCGTGTTTATTTCATTGAATATCTACAGAATGTGGTACTGCTGCGCATTTGTTCTTACTTTGCAGAAAACGGGCGAAATCGAGGAAGAATATGGAATTCAAAGGTTTATATACGGTCCATGTACCTTCTGATGCGGACCGTACAACCCTCTGCCCGACCACAAACACGACCAGGACACCATCCACATGACCTGTATATGATGCTGAAATTTCAGCACCTGAAATTAAAACAGTCATAGATTTTGACTCGTAACTCCGTTTTGGGTGTATGACCACTTTTCGGAAAGCTTGCGAGAAGATCTACAATCTGAGCCAAATATACAGGCACACGGTCCGTACACATTTTTGTGCGGACCGTACCTTAGCTGCGCAACCACACAGAGAGTGCTAAATCTCTAAAACACAGGCACACGGTCCGTGTAGATTTTTGTGCGGACCGTACACAGAAAATCTGAAAATCCAGACTGGAGATGGAAACAGATGCCAGCTGGGGAGGTCGAAAAGAAAGGCTTTTAATACATGATTTTGGGCATTAAAAGGAGGAGATTTCCAGACCTAAAAGGACGGCTGGCTCTTGGAAGAACTCTTGGCTTGGAGAAGAAGTTTGGAGAACGATTCTTCATCTCTCTCTTGAGTTTTGTCATGAACTTCATTATTACTATTTGTTTTTGCTTTTCAATCATGCTTGAGTAGACTTTTATTGTTTCTAGGGTTATGATGTAGTCGAATGCTTTGTTTTATTTGCTAGTTACTTGGAATTTGTGTTGAATCTTGTGCTTGCTTGCTTGTGTAGTATTTTATTGCTTAGTAGAATTCGTTTGAATTGAATTGTTAATCCGCTAGATGAAAGGCCTCATCTAAATGGAATATAAATAACCTTGATATTCACTCGACCAAACTAAGTATTTGAGATAGGTTTACGATCCGAGAGGTGAAACCAAGTAGTAGCCGAGAGGTGAACTTTTCCTTGTATCGAGAGATTGAGGATATCTTTAGTAAACCAACAAGTGACTTAGGATTATTAAACCAACAAGCGAAAGTTGAGGTTTGAGAACCCTAGGAGGGCAGAAATTGAATCCCGCACCGAGTAATTAAGCCAACATGCGAGAGTTGAGGTCTAGGTACTTTGGGTTCGGTCAATAGAACCCTGCACAGGAAAATCAACACAGAAACCAGTAGCTGCTGTATTAACTTGAGGGCCACATGGACCGTGTACGAGAGTACATGGCCTGTGCACATTACACACGGCCCGTGCATGAAAGTGCATGGACCGGGCACCTAGAGACTTGGCTGAGACGAAATCAGAAACCCTAGGAACTCCTTTTTAATCAATTAAACCCAAATCAAACTTTACTTTATTGTTTTTAATTACTGTTATTTGAACTGTTAGGATAAGTAATACCCCAAATCAACCTTTGCAGACTTCTAGAATCTCTGTAGTCTAAGTAAAGTCCGGTAATTATCAAATTGTCCCTGTGATCGATACCCGACAATATACTACTCGATAGGACTGTGCACTTGCAGTTTGAGCCGAAGGTGTATTTAAGGTTTAAAAGGTACAGTTTACTGTACTGAAACTTTGTGCATTACCTTTTGGTGCAACAATGCCCCATAAAAACATTCTTTTTATAATTTTTCAACCTCAGCACCTGCGTGTCATCTTCACAGATGGGGCACGCTTTTGCTCCTTTACAAGTGTAACCCGATAAATTACCGTACGCGGAGAAATCATTTATGGTGTAGAATACCATGGCCCGCAAATTAAATTGCTCTTTGCCATACGCATCCCAGACCGGGACGCCATCACGCCACAATTTCTGGAGGTCCTCAATTAATGGTGCGAGATACACATCTATGTCATTTCCGGGTTGTCTGGGTCCTTGGATTAGTAATGACATCATTATATACCTGCGTTTCATGCACAACCAAGGAGGAAGATTGTAGATGCATATAAGAACTGGCCAAGTGCTGTGCTGACTGCTCATGCTTCCAAACGGACTCATTACGTCTGTGCTCACCCCTAACTTAAGGTTTCGTGATTCGCCACCAAATCCTTCGAAATGTCTATCAATGTTTCTCCATTGAATTGAATCAGCAGGGTGTCTTAGTTTACCATCTCTTTTGCGCTCTTCTTCATGCCAACGCAACAATTTCGCATCTTTGGGATTTGCAAATAACCGTCTGAATCTCGGTATTATCGGGAAATACCACACCGCCTTAGCCGGAAGCCTTGCCTTTTTTCCTCCATCACAATCGTCAGTGTCCTGGTCCTTGTGTTTATACCGTGAAACACCGCATTTAGGACAAACATGCATGGCCTCGTACTCGCCACGGTACAATACACAATCATTCGGACATGCATGTATTTTTTCAATCTTCAAACCCATTGGACAGATCAACTTCTTCGCCTGATATATTGTACAGGGTAACTCGTTGTTATCTGGGAGCATCTCTCGTAAAAGCTTTAATAAGGACGTGAAACTCTTATCGCTCCAACCGTTGTCTGCTTTTAAGTTCAATAATTTCAACACAGCTGATAGTTTTGTAAATTTGGTACACCCGGGGTATAACGGCTTTTTAGATTCATTAGACAGATACTGAATTTTTTTAAAATTTTTATCACTAATTTCATCTTCCACATCACGTAACATGTCCTCTAGATTCTCAGTAAAATTGTATTCTGCATTTTCATCAATCTCCACCTCATCATCCTCGTTGCAATCAAGCCCAGCATTATCGAAATTTTCGACATTCTCAAAATCATCGTTGCATTCAAATTCAAAATTATCAACAGTTTCTACATTATCATCATTCTCGTCCAAAACAAAATTTCTATTGGTTCCACTACATTCCCCAATTTTCTCACCATGCATAAACCAACATGCATATTTTTTCTTAAATTCCCGACAAATCAAATGAGCTCTAATTTCTTCCGAATCTCCAAATCTTATAGAATTTTTACAATCTCTACAAGGACACAAGATGTCGTTATCTTTTGTGTCCACTCTATAACTCTCAGCAAATTTTAGGAACTCATCAATGTGAGCCAAGTATTCTGCACTATCACGTCGCAATTCGTACATCCAACTTCGATCCATCTGTAAATTAAAGTAAACAAAAAAAATTCCAATTAAACATATATGGTGGTCAGCATATATATTGTTCCAAATTCTTGGCTTATAAAGGGCCGGTTTACAATCCTAACCCACTCTTTGAATATTATGCCTCATATGTGAACACATATTAGCGGGATTTAATTAGTATTTGAGAAAAATTCGGCAGCATTTCTCCTTAACTCCCCAAGTATGCGTAAAAACCACATACTCGTAGGAGCAATAAGGAGAAATACTGTCGAACTTTTCTCAAATATTAATTAAATCCCGCTAATATGTGTTCACATCCTAAATGAGACACAATCTTCAAAGAGCAGTCCCAAACGGGGGACTATCCAAAATTAATCCCTATTGGATTAATTTTGAACGGGCATGGACCTAAAAGCATCAGTAGGTCGGTTATTGGACCACAATACACTAATTATTTACATTATCTTAACAAATCAAGCACGCATGCATTAAATAATAATTGACAGAAATAATTAAGCAATATTAATCAGTAACAGAAAATTAGATAAAGAAGAGGGAAATATATATATGTATGACTAACCTTGGCAATAGAGAGGAGAATGCGAATTAACTTCCAAGGTAGATCTCAGATCCGGCCTCGTTCCTTGTGCGCAGAAATTAGACCAATTCAATACAGAGAGAGAGAGAGAAGTATTAATTGATCAAAACGGCGCCGGAAGAAGGCCTTTTATATAGTTCCAAACCCTAAAATAACCTTTCTACACGGATGATAATCTATAAATCCGTGTAAAAAAAGCATTACGAGAGCTACACGGACTTTTATATAGGTAGCCGTTTATAAAAGATAACATTTCTACACGGACATTTCTATAAACAGCCGTGTGTAATATAAAAGATAAACTTTCTTCACGGACATTTAGAATTCTTTTTTTTTTCCTAATTTTTGTTTTATTTTTTTTTATTTAGCCTTCCATTATTTCGAGCAAGTATTAGCTATAAATCCGTGTAGAAAGACACACAGACTTTTATATAAACAGCCGTGTAAATTATTTTTCTACACTGTTAATTAAACAAAAATCCGTGTAGCATTGTTTGTTTTTTTTTTTTTTGGCTGTCAACTAGTTTTTTTCCCTATGTTTTTCAGATAGCAGAACAAACCATTTCCAAAACAGAGGAAGACATTTAAAATCCAGAATTACAAAACATAGCAATTTAAACTAAAAATTCATGTACCCTAAATTATACAAAATTAAAGCATTACAAAAGTTGGAATAAAAAGTCATATTGTAAACTAAGCATTTCCATTAAGGACTAGAATAGGGTGGTTCTTTCCTTTTGGTGCCAGTAGGGTTTACAGAGGGGTGATATGAAGATATGTTTTACTAAAGAGTTGAGTTAAAAGTTAGATGAAGGACCTTCAAAAAAAATGAAAGAGGTCGATGAAGGACCTTCAGAGCCGGACGAAGAGACGAATGAAGAGTCGGATGATCTCCGACTTCATTCGACTCTTCACCCGGCTCTGAAGGTCACATTCACCTCTTCATCCGGGTCACATTCACCTCTTTCTGAAGGTCTTTCACCCAACTCTTACCGGCCCACTCTTCGTCCAGAAAAATTGATCGGAATAGAGATAATTTCTCCTCTGGATCTTGCTTGCCCGAATTAGTTAGGACATGCAAGGAACTAACCAAAAGACTACCTAGGTTAATGTAACCAAAGTAAGGACTACTAGTTACATTAATCTAAGTAGCCTTTTGGTTATATGTCCTAAACTAAACACCTTAGCAAGATATAGAGGAGAAATACAAATTAACTTCCAATATCTCAGATCCGGCCTCCAGTTATAACATCTCGAAAAAATTGGGGAAATGAAGCACTTCGCATGGGAATTCGAGATGTAGGTTATCAATTATATCGGATCGCTCATCTGTGAGCTCCCAAAACAGTAGCTCATATCGATCTAATTTTGCGATCCAAAACAATTGACAAACCTACATCTCAACCCAATTGTTAACTGTGAGAGGGGAGAGTATAAATTGATCAAAACGGCGCTGGGGAGAAGGCCTTTTATATAACAAAAAACCTAAAATATCCTTTCTACACAGCTCTTTATTAAACGTCCGTGTAGCTCGCTCAAGGCTTTCTACTCTGTCATTTAAACAAAAAACCGTGTACAAATTCGACATTTCTACACGGCTCTTTATTAAACATCCGTGTAGCTCCTACAGGTTATCTACACGGTCATTTAAATATTTATCCGTGTACAATTCTTGCCTATCTTCACGGTTCTTTAATTAAGAATCCGTGTAGCTCTCTCAAGGCTTTCTCCACTGTTATTTAAACAATAAGCCGTGTACAGTTCCTGGTAAACGTCCGTGTAGCTCTCTCACGTCTTTCTACACTTCTTCTTTCGTAAATATCTGTGTAGAAACAATACAGATATTTCAGGCATCCAAAAAATTACAACTTCTACACGGTTTTTATATAAAATTGCCAAATCCGTGTACAATGTGCCGTGTACAATGACCATTTCTGTAGTAGTGTACTTGCTATGTTTTGAGATATGACAGACATGTACCAGAGGTTTGGTACCACGTCTGATAAAACTCTGTAGGTTTCGTTTCTTAATAAAATCAGTGGTATATACCACTTTTATCAACAAAAAAAAAAAAAGGCTTGAAGATCAAGCATTTCAATTATTTTAATATCTATGAGGAATTTTCATTTGAATTCCTTGCGTGCTATCTTCACAGGAAGAATATTATCTTTATCAATAGTTTGAAAAATATATTTTTTAAATTCGAATTGGTTTTCTTCATATTTATTTTTTGAGGGAAAAAATAAAGAAAAAAGTATAACGTCTGTACTTGGTTATAGTGTTACACCATGCTTTTTGAGTTGGAGACAGGCGGAATCGGTGGAGGAAATAGTTCTTATTTCGAAATAACTTACACAATTAGTTATAAATGATAAATTAGGCCTTCAAGTGGCATTTCGTTAGTATTCTAGAAAAAAATATTAATAGAGTGACTTGATGAACAAATCAAAATTGAATAATCAATTTGTGATAAAGATGACAATTTAGTGACCTCCGATGAAATTTACTCTCTTTATTTCAAGTAAAGATCATAAGTTTCATCTAACTATCTATTATTCACACAAAAAAAATTTATTTGAATTTTAAACCAGTAACTTCATACATAGAGGACATTACCTTTGTTAATAAATCATAAAAAAAATTCACTTCAACATAATTTAATAAACATTTGATCAAATTGGGTATAATTTATTCTCATATGTGAGGAATCCACTATGTAATTCTTCATGGATTTCCATTTCGATTGATGAGACATCATATTTGTAAGATTGAATGGTTTTATAAAAATTTCCATTTCTGGGCTCATATCAAGCAAAAGCCCAATACTCCTTTTTATTTCTTTCTTCAACTTGGACTGAGGCAGCCCATGCCTCATCAATTTTACATTTGAAACACTTTGACAGATATTAATCATATATTTATGCCACAAACCTAAGAATTTATTTTATTGACAAAAATGGGTTGAGATTTGGAACCCACGGATTTCATATTGGATATCAAAAAAATTATTTTTTGGTACCAACTAGATGGTACCATTCATTTTAATAGAACAACTAAGCATAACTATACTATTAGTCTATAACCCTAGAGTAAAACTTAACAGGCATCATCCAAACTGGGTTCAGACTCAAGAATTGTAGACACAAACCTCAGAATTTATATTAATTTTCAGATCAGCCCCTCTGATATCAATAACCCGTACCAGTAAGCAAGGCACTGGTACAACTCAAAATGGGAGCTAACAAGCTAATGAAGCAAAGCTATGTGATGGAAGTGTATATAGAACTGAAGCTTTTTACAAAATAGACATAAATTTGAAAGAATTTGTCACATAGTAAGGCCATCAAATCATGGTTCTGAAACTCGAAATCGGAATCAGAATCGGGTTCTTGACTATGGAATTGGAATCGGATGAATCGGCTGAAATCGGCCGAGTTGACTCGGAAACTCGGATTTTTTTTGGCAGAAACTGGTTTTGTACTAAAAAAATTTCAAAAAATTGGTAAAACAAATAATTTGTCAAAAAACTATGATAAGACAAGAGATTACACTCGAGCATTACAATGAGAACATATTTTTTTTACTGTCAAAAACTAGAATGACCTGGCTGGATATTATTGTACCGAGATAAATAATAAAGACATTAATGCGATAACAATCAAATTTATATTGTAATTACCAAGGTTCTAAATAGCGTTTATAGCGTCGTAGCGGGAAGGCTAAAAAAAAAGCTATAGCGAATAGCGTCGCTATAGCGGAAGCTATTCCAAATAGCGTTTTTTTTTGTTACATTTCGTATATTCAATATTTGTACTAAATATCAACATTATCTAAGGTCTCATAGAACAATAAATAACTCCAAAGTAATTAAGAAATTATAATATTCATATTGAACCCGTACAAAGTCCAAATTGCGGTTCAAAATATCCATAATAATATCATAAACTATCGATTTTTTCTATTAAAAATATCTTAAGTATCATGATTCATCACATAATCTATTTTTTTTTTCTATTCAAATTTTAATTCCGGTTTGGACTTTTTTTCTATTCAAATTTCTATTTCTATTCCCAATTTCAAATTGATTTATTTGTAGCAAGTAGCAACAAATTCAATTTCGGTTTGAGATTTTTTTTATCTTAATTTAAAACCCATATAAATTGCTTAAAAAAAAAAAAAAAAACTCATATTGTATAGCGCAAATAGCGCTGTAGCGGACCGCTATAGCGTTGTAGCGGCCGCTATAGCGGCCGTAGCGCAAATAGCGCATTTTGATGTCGTAGCGTAGCGTTTGGGGTCCAAAAACGCTATAGCGCGCTATTTAGAACACTGGTAATTACTTAATAAAATTTATCTAATTTTGAAATAACATAGATAAAATAATAAAAACATAACTAATATTTACAAGAGAAAAGTAAAATTTTTAATTTCTATTTATATTTTCATAACAATCAAATTTATAACATAATAATTCCATACTCCCATTCTTTCGTCAAATAATAAAAAAAAAATGTTGAGTGTCAACAGCTGTACACTATCGTTTATTTAGTAAAACATTATAACAATTCGTCCCAGTCAACTTATCTATATAATATCTTGTATGAACATGGTCTACCATGAAACAATTTATATTTTCAAAACAAAACAATACACCTTACATAGACCAAGTCCATTTAGTTTATTAAAATGTTTAAAGCTTCCTCTCTAGTCTCTTCTCTGAGTCGCGGGCATCTATTTTTCCCAAATCACTTCTACAGCCATGGTAAAATATGAAATTGATCCGATTTAATTATCAAAATAGTTTAATTTTGCTCTCAATGCAACAAGAGAATTAGAAGAAATTTGGCCGATTGTTTCGATTCACCGTTGATTTTATAGGTTTTCTACATGTAACTTGCACAACCGAGTTAACTCCCGAAAAATCGGCCTAACTCGGCTTGACTCGGCCTGACTCAGCCTAATACGGACTGACTCGGCCGAGTAAAGCACTGTTTATCTGAGTTTTGGTGAAAATATCGCACGGGCGTGAGTCTCAGGTAAACTCGGATCGGACATGACCAAGTCCGAGTTGACTCGAAATCGGCCAAGTTCCCAAACCATGCATCAAATATGATTTTGAGCAAGACTTAATATATTAGTCTCATCACATGAATGAATTAATCAAGCCATACATCTCCTGGTAGAACTGGTACTGTTAATGTACCGGTTTGCATCTAGGAATCAGAGTAGGTCCGATGCTCATCGGACCTACTTGGTTCGATGGGTGTGATGGCCATTCGATATGCATCAAGATTCGTGTGATCTGCATCAAAATCCGTGCAAGTATGTATCAATTGAACCTAAATGTAGGTCCGATGCCCATCGGACCTACTCCTATCTCTTGCATCTATGTTAGTATGAACTCAATAATTTGCTTAAAATAATATTTCAAGCCAGAATCCTCCAATAAAGAGCAAAACAATTTACTAACAAATTACAGATGATCTGATTCGTTGGAATTGTTCACATATTGGCTAAATAATTTTACTAATATGTTCCGATTTTTTCTATTTGTTGTTCAGACATTTAATAAATCATTTTTACTTATTAATTACATGTTTGTGCTTGTAAGAAAAACAAATTAAGCTCATCATAAAAGAAAAAATAATAATATGCATATTTATTTTTCACTCATCAAATACTTAAAAAAATATTTCGCTTTCAATCGTGATGTCATATATATTAATTAATTATAAATTGATGACATCATGTTGACTCGTTCAAGAAATAATATTTCGCTTTCAAACTCTCATGCCAACTATCTTGCCACAGAAAATCCATCCAAATCATTGATTTAGTGTGTGACTGGATCCACATCATATCTATGAGATTAAAATTTTAAGACAATTTATCTTTTTCTATATTATTTTTCATTATTTTCTATAAATAAAAATTCTGCTAAAAATTGCATGATATTCCAGCGTCACCGTTGTATAGATCTATTTCTAAGAAAATCACATTATGTTGATTTTAAAACTAGTCAAGAAAAAATAAATAAGTATAAATTAGAGATATAATTTTTGCACTTTCAGATATGACGTATACGGAATTTGATGCGGATTGAAAAAACAGTTTTCATATATGTTGTTATTTTTGGATATGAATGCATACAGGATATTAGATGGATACAGATACAGATCGGATATTAAATAAATATGAATCGGATATCCGCAGATATATGCACAAATTTTTTCACAATATATTAAACTATATGGTATATATCTACTATTTAGATACAGAAAATTCAAATTTAAAATTATATCTGTATTCATATCCGCACTGATATTTGTTTTAGGATATGCGTATCTAATTTTTGGATCCAGATCCGGATGCAGACGGATAATATCCGCTCAGTTTGCACCGCTAACATATTCACAATAAATGAAACAGTATCCGCGAGAATAAAAAGTGACTATCTGTGAAAGTATACCGACAGAAAGTGCTGGACCATTTGCACCTAAATATCCGCTCCGTTTACACCTGAATGAAGGATAGATATGTTTGATGTTTCCACATCAGGTGTCATATGATTTTTCTCTCTGTGTAGTGGGACCATTTGCGCTGGACCCACTGCTGCATAGTCTCTGCCCAGATTAAAAATATTGAGAGAGTTAATTTGACTTCGCACAACTAGAAAAAGACAAAAAAGAAAAAAAAAATATATCGCTATTGCACTGTTTAAGGTTAAAATATCTCTTTCAATATCAATATCCTCCCCACCCTCCTCTTTTGACTTTATCTTCATTGGTTAAGCTATGTATTGGTAGTTAGATTCAAGAACATTCAATTTCACAAAATTCCTTTCTCGCAAATTTATTTCTGGAAAATATTTTAGTTTTCTTTATGTTGTTTTAATCCCTTTTGTGTTGATTATTTTTATTATTTCTACATGGATTTTGAGATCTAGTTTTTTTTATTAATTTAATACATCAATAAATAATTAATAATTTTTTTGTAGGCACATGAAGCCATGAGGGGTGCAAACGGATCGGATACGGATCGGATAGTGGTAAAACCATATCTGTATCCGCTTTTAATTTTTGGATACGGATACGGACCGGATATTATACGGATACATACGGATACTGATCGGATATCGGATATCCATAGATATATACATAAATATTTTCATAATATTTAGTAAATTATATGGTATTTATCTACTATTCGGATACGTATAATTAAAATTCAAAACCATATCCGTATCCGTATCCGCACGGATATTCGGATATCGGATATCCGTATCTAATTTTCGGATACGGATGCGGATACGGTCGCATAATATCCGACCCATTTGCACCCCTACATGCCAGGGATTGCTATATATTGAAGGCTTCATTTTTTTTGTGTGCAAACGTCCATTTTTTAATTTCTTCTTGCCATTTGTTCTATTTCTTCTCACAAATACTGTTAGTTAAAAATTATTAAACTGACTTCTGCTTTTGGTCAAGATGTAGGAATTAATTACCATTAATTTAGGCGTTATCTTTGAACGCAAATAACCGACACATATATTTACCATTAATTTATGGTCACCAAACCTACCTCCATTATCTCCAACCACCAAAGCCTTTCCAATAGTTATCTGATAAGGAAATAATCTTATTTTCAAATCCTTAGCTAACAAGTGGCTAACTAAGAAATTTCAATTTCATACTGAATAAATAAAACTCTTGTTGAGTAAAGCATATTAATAGAATTGATGCTATTTAATAGCGACACAAATGGAACATTTCTTTTTCTTTGAATTCCTGGCAATTAAATGTCACGATCACAAGATGTGTTAGGTTGTTGAAATCTTGTTCGAGATGTAAACAACGACATTAATTAATATACAAAATCACAGTAAAAATCTGAGGTAATTAATTGCACGTACAGATTCTGGTGTTATTAATTAGTACTGATCTGGTATCAACCAATAGCAGCGAAATCATTAGTGCTCATTTTATTATAGAGAAATTCAGATATAATAAAATTAGATATTTTCCCATTAAAACTTCATAATTAGTTATATTCCCATCTAACTTACTTAATTTATTAATATCCTCATTTCTTAAATTAATGAATAAAAAGTACCTGTTAATAATTATAAAAGAGGTAAAATGACAATTCTGCCCTTCGCTTTTTTTTTTCTGGCACCTAATTTCCCTATTCTCGGATTTTAGTCAAATTCTTCATAAGAAGTCATCTTTCTTTGTGGCTCAGTACATTGAACATCATATACTGAGCAATCAAGAACATAGAAGGAAAAATCGACCGTTCTGGAGCGGAATCGGCCGGTACCGATCTGATTTCAAGCCGAGTTATGCAGTTAGCGTAGATTTCGTCCAATTTCATCCAATTTCGTCCAATTTCGCCCATTCCGAACAGATTCCAATCAAATGTTGGCCAAAATAGATTGTTTCCACCGAAACGTGAATTAAACAAACTCCAAAAAATTTTGAGCTCTGTGTGAATCGAACCTATGACCTCTAGCTTAAGCAACAAAAGCCAACTACCACCACTCCATACAACATTTGTTGTTAGAAAACATAACTCATTTATATATAACAGTTGTAATTTGTATTATATCAAAGAGTGTGTTTTTAGTTGTAATGCTTGTATTATACTATATAGTGGATTATTTGATTGTAATTCTTTGTCAAAACAGAAATTGTTGATAAATTTTTTTTTTTTTTTCAATTTTTCCTATTTTTTAGTATAAAGCAAGCTTTCGGCAAAAAAGTCAGATTTTCCGATCTGATTCGGCCGATTCCGACCAATTCACCCGATTCCGATTTTTCCGATTTTTCCTTGTATCAAGAACTAGAAAGCGAAGCTAAAATGTATTTCTCTGCTTTCAGTTAGCTATATCTTCGCTTTCGTTTATTCAAGTCAAAGTTTCAAAACGTGGAATTCTTTTCTTTTATTCAACATTTTAGTAGTCAAATTAACCCTATGTTCCCACTAATACTAATACAAAATGAGGAAAAGCACCATTTATTTAATTTTCGTTCTTATTTCAAAAGGAGGGTTCCAATGCATTCAAATTTCTATGCTCCCAATGCACCCACTCTTTTATCTGTATTTTCAAAGTCTGAACAGTTGATCCGAGCCGCTCAACATAATCTTCATAATAAAATATGCTTGGAGACCAAATTTTATATTTTTTAGAATTTTTTTACTATTTTTTAAGACAAGTACAAAATCACTTTATCGGATGGTCCAGAATTTCCTTAAAACAATGATTTTGTACCTGTCTTAAAAAATAGTAAAAAAATTCTAAAAAATATAAAATTTGGTCTCCAAGCATATTTTATTATGAAGATTATGTTGAGCGGTTCGGATCGACTGTTCGGACTTTGAAAATGCAGATAAAAGATTATTTCCTTATCAGATAAACTATTGGAAAGTCTATGGTGGTTAGAAAGAATGGAGGTAGGTTTGGTGACCATAAATTAATGGTAAATATATATTAACAGTTTAAAGAGATATATTATTTTTTTAAGAGGACATGGTAGAAGAGAGTTTAGATGACAATGGAAGCCAAGTGGAACAAGACAAATGATGTCCAAATATCCTAACACACTATTCGAAATAAAGTAGTGTTGGAGTTGATTAATTAAGGGCCTTTTTAATGACTCTCATGACATGTTTTTACCTCTCAGTAAATTTTATCTCAATTTACTTGTGGGATTTTAAGAAAATATCATCACAATGCACCTAATATGTATATTGTCTTTGTTTCTCAGTTCCTATTTATTAACTCATGTATTGTATTGTACGAAAAAAATAACCGAATGAATTTATAATTTTCTATTTTGTTTATCAATTATCAAGTTAGAATTAAGTAATTTCCATTATTTCAAAAGTATAAAAAATAACATTCCAGCCATACCCTCACTCATTGCCATATATTTCGTGCCAAAATTATGCAGAACTTTTTGTCAAAATCTTTACAAACCCACAAAAAATACTAATAAAATAGTATTAAGCTTTTCTTGAATAGATCTACCTACTTCCTTCCCTCATTTTGCCAAAGCAAGTAATCTTCCAAAGTCACCAAAATTGACCAAAACCTTCCAAAGTCACCAAAATACTAATAAAGTAGTATTAAGCTTTTCTTGAATAGATCTACCTACTTCCTATGCCGTTTATATTAACCAAGTTTCTAAATAGCGTTTATAGCGTCATAGCGGGAAGGCTAAAAAAAAGCTATAGCGAATAGCATCGCTATAGCGGAAGCTATTCCAAATAGTGTTTTTTTTTTTACATTCCGTATATTCAATATTTGTACTAAATATCAACATTATCTAAAATCTCATAGAATAATAAATAACACCAAAGTAATTAAGAAATTATAATATTCATATTGAATCCATACAAAGTCCAAATTGCGGTTCAAAATATCCATAGTAATATCATAAACTGTCGATTTTTCCTATTAAAAATATCTTAAGCATCATTATTCATGACATAATCTATTTTTTTTTCTATTCAAATTTTAATTTCGGTTTGGACTTTTTTTCTATTCAAATTTCAATTTTTATTTCCAATTTCAAATTGATTTATATGTAGCAAGTAGCAACAAATTTAATTTCGGTTTGAGCTTTTCTTATCTTTATTTAAAACCCATATAAATTGCTTAAAAAAAAAAACTCATATTGTATAACGCAAATAACGCATTTTGATATCATAGCGTAGCGTTTGGAGTCCAAAAACACTATAGTGCGCTATTTAGAACACTGATATTAACAAAACATCTTTGAAAAAAAATTAAATTTCGGACAATTTTAACCTTCTTTAAATGTCTTTCTAACTACCATATTTGTACATAATGTAATTAATATAGTTATCATTTATTAATTATTTGATTTCCATAATTGGTAGATACTATTTTCCTTTTTATTTTATTCTGCATTGATGTAATTTAAAGTTTGAAAATTGTGATATGATATGAATTTGCTTTTTACTGATTTAACATGTTGAATATATTGTTCAAAGCTTGATTTCAATCATCACAATTTTCAAAACGGCATATTGAATTCAAGTTTCAAGCAAGCAAGGTATGTTTTTAAATTTTTTTATATAAATTTAAAAAGTTTTGATCTCTTATGATACACTCTCTTTAATATGTAAAATGATCCAACTCAAATATATTGCTAATTTTATAATTTTTTCTCTTAATTTTTATATGTATAATCTTTATGTTTATTTTAATTAAAATTGTTAAGAATTTTTTTATTGATGTTTTGTAATTAATTTACATTTGTTAATTGAATAGATGGATCAATCTCCTAATCAAATTAATGAGCAATCATCAACTTCGATGGACTTTTTTCCAATATGATATTGAGAATTTCAAGAATATTTTATCAATTTTAGTTTAATGTATACAATTTATAAATTTACCAAATATTTATTTTTTTATTGTAGTGTTATGTTGTTCTTTTATTTTATTTTTGTAAATCATAAGTTGAATATCAAAATTATTCATGATAATTTTGCATTAGTCTTTTTATATAACCATGTCATATTCTTTAGTGATTTAATTGTAAAAAAAGAAAAAATGTTAACTGACAAAACAATTTATATACAGTAGATTGTTAATAAAATTGTGATGTTAGATAATAAAATCTATCAATATATATAATATTGATAGATTTTAATAATATAAAAAAAATATTTCATTGTGGTAATTCTCTTAAAAAAATTTATTTCATCAATAATTATTTCATGAATCTAACTTTTAAGAAAAAATATTAGATAATAATATGAGAGAAACAAATTTTAAACGAATAACATAGTTTATAAAACATTACTTTTAAGGACTTTTTTTGTGTGGTATTATATGAGAGAGAATCAATTTTAAAGAAAATACTGAATGAAGGGTGAAATTGTCTATATAGTAAAATATTTAGAAGAGGTTGTGTTAATAAAATAATTAGTAGTTTTAATATCATTACCCATGTATAACTGGAGCAATAAGACAAAAGATGGAGAAAACATTTTTCTAGAAAGAACATGAAAAACAGGAATAATATTTAATGCAATCAAGATTACATAAGACTGGGTAATTGGTTAATTCGTTTGACTGGAACGATGGCTGCTAGTGGCAAACCCACCAACCTGAAGTATATTACTAGTTCATTCTTCTATATAAACACCTTCATACTACTCACTACTCCACCAACCTTCTCCTAGCAAATTAACCAATTCAAGTTTCATCTTCCATCTTTGCTTTAGTTCCGGTTATCCTAAAAGGTATTGCTCTTGTATTCCAATAGAAGTTATAAAATATTGTTCTTGTATTAGGTATTATTATAAATAGGTATTGTTCTTGTATACAATAGAAACTTTTCAATAGAAGACAGAATATATAGGGACTTTTACAATGCATCTTCATGTATGCTTCTTTAAATGCTTGGCAAAAAGAAAAAAAATTCTAATATATGTTGCTAATTTGTCAGAGGAGAAAGCAAATGGATGTCATGAATGGAATACGTGAGGCACAACGGTCACAAGGGACAGCAGCAGTACTGGCAATCGGCACGGTTACCCCGCCTAATTTCATTTACCAATCTGAATATCCCGATTACTATTTCCGTGCTACCAAGAGCGAGCACCTTAAAGAACTCAAGGAGGACTTCAAGACAATCTGTAAGAACCCCACCCATATTAACATTCTCACACAGTAACATTACTGCAGTTAATGAATTGAATGCCAAACAAGAATAGTTTCAGTTTTCATATGTTTTATCTGATATTAGAAAAACCTTCAACTAAGAGATAAATGCCTAACTGAGAAAATGAACAAAAGGTAGCATCATGCAAGGCAAAATATTTCTGAGAATATTAAATTCTTATTACTTTGTACTTAATTCTTTGTAGGTGACGAGACGAAAATTCGTAAGCGTCACTTTCACTTGACAGAGGAAATGCTAGAGAAGCACCCCAAGATAGCCTCACATAAGGATCAGGAATCACTTGATGCCAGGCAAGACATTGTGTATGGTGAGGTGCCGAAGCTCGGTCTCCAAGCAGCAGAGAAGGCCATCAAAGAGTGGGGCCAGCCAAAAGCGAAGATCACCCACCTACTTTTCCACACCACGACAGGCAGCATCGACATGCCTGGTGCCGATCGCAGGATGTTAGAGCTTCTAGGACTTCCTTCCTCTGTCAAACGGTCAATGATGTACCACCAGAACTGCTCCGGTGGTAACACAGTGCTTCGTCTTGCTAAGGATATTGCTGAGAACACTCGGGGCACCCGTGTCCTTGTTATATGCTCAGAAATCTCCTTGACGGCATTCCGTGGCCCAGCCGAGGACCACAACGACACTCTGCTTCCTCAAGCAATTTTCGGTGATGGAGCAGCAGCTGTTATCGTAGGGTCCGAACCTGATCTGTCAGTTGAGCACCCACTTTATGAAATCATTTCAGCTCGCCAAACCATTTTGCCCGGCACAGAAGAGGCGTTCGTTGGCCACATTAGGCAAGACGGCCTCACGTTGTATATGTCACCTCCCGCACCAGAGTTTATTTCGAGCAGTGTCACCGATACTCTATCGGAGATAGTTGGACCACTCGGCATTATAACCAACTGGAATTCAGTGTTTTGGGGGGTGAATCCTTGTATGCCGACTGTCCTAGAACAAGTAGAATCTGATTTGGCACTAGACAAGGAGAAACTCAACGTAACAAGGCATGTGCTTTCCGAGTACGGCAACATGATGAGTGCGACCATTTTTTTCATGCTTGATGAAATGAGAAAACAGTCGGTCAGTGAAGGAAAGACAACGGTTGGAGGCGGAATGGAATACGGAATTCTATTAGGGTTTGGGGCTGGAATCACCATGGAGACAACCGTTCTACGTGCCAATGCAAACACATCTGTTGCACCAGTACAGACCGAGGAAGATGACGTCTGGACCATTTAATTATATATATTTATATATATCTGTGTGTGTTCTTAAATAAGCTCTTGTATTGAGCTAAATGTTAGGGATGGCTTTCAAGTTTTCGTTATTCTAAGTGTGTATTTATGATCTTCCTTTGACCTGAGTACTGCATCATGAAATTCCCTTTTTCCTTAATAGTATGTATTCAAGCTTAAAATATAGCTGTGATTGAATGAACAATTTTTTGCCGTGATTGAATGAACGATATTTGGCCGTGATCCAATATTTAGATAATATAAGTAAACAACAGTATACATAACTTCTTAATCGGTGACCTTTTAATTTGTATTCTATTAATTTAGAGAATATAAGTACAACGTACATGTTCAGTAGGCTGGATTTAGCCTCCTTACTCTTTCTTAAGGCCTTAAGCGAGCTGAACATGTGAGGCTTAGATGGGCTTAAGGCTTTCAGCTTTAGACTCCTTAGAACAGAAAATTAAGTTGGCTTTCCACTCCCCTTAAGAAATTCACTTTCTTAGCGCCTCCTTAGCATCCAAAAGAGTCCTTTTCATGATATCCCATGTAACAATATATATTTTAATCAATCTAAGCTTTATTATTCTAATCTTTTATGTGCCGAACAACCCTTCCTTAGCATAACATAAATTCTTAAGCTGTAGGGCTCTAAGCTGCTTTGCCGAACAATATTAGTCTAGTCAAAAAAAAAGAAAGAGCAATTAGTATTCAATCCGTGATTGAATGAATTGGTACAAATTACAATTGTTATATATAAATGAGTTGTGTTATAAAATAACAAAAGGTTGGATGTTGTGGTAGTTAATAGCTTTGCTCCCTTAGCTAAATAGCGTGGGTTTGATTCACGCTCAAACAATTTTGGAGTTTGTTTATTAATTCGCGTTTCGATAGAAATTTGTCTGGAATCATTCCGGAATGCCTGAAATCAGACCGGAACGTTTGAAATTGGACGAAATCTGCACCACCCACGTAACTCGGTTTGAAATCGGATCGGTACTGTCCGATTCTGCTCCGGAACGGCCGATTTTGCCTTCTATGCTTAATACCCAACATTGCTGTAGTTGGCATGAAGCTCTAGTTTAAAACTTGAGTTGATTATGCATCATGGATGAAGTGGTATGAAATAAATATAGAATCAAGAAAAACAAATGCATGTGGAGCGTCTTTTTTAATTCCAGTCACCAGATTTGAATATTTACAATTTCAACATATTTTACTTAATAGACGTGGACTTGTAGATATTGTAGGTTATTTCTGCAATGAAATAAACCTGGAAAACATATGCTTCATTTTTGAAGGCACTAAACTTGTACTTGATAATTAATTATTTCTTTTCTAGCTCCAAGTATTTTTCCTATTTATCTAAAATAATACACAGAAATTGAAGTGTACTAACTAATGAATTAATGTTTGGTATTCAGACTACTATATATTATATAGTTATTATTTCAAATCTATTTCAAATTTAAGTAAAAGAGAATGTTTAACAACTCGGCGTCGCCTATTTTGAATAGCAATGCATGCTAATCCATATAGTCAAATTCGCATATTAATAAAGCATAACTTTCCATCATAAGTTAATTACCGTGTACGAAACACTGCTTCCAACTACCACTGTAAATTAATTAAATAATATGTACGCATATTCATTTTACTTAAGCTGTCAAATGAGATGTAAAACATAACGAGTAAGATGGAGTAAACAACTTAATTCTAATTTAAGTAAGAACCAAGCTTAAATGAAAAATATTTACGTTGTTTGAATAATAAATTTTTAAATTTTAACAACTATGACCTGAAACAAAAGGTGTGATAATTGTTAGAGACTCCTCCGTATACCAAAATCATTGTACACCCTCTATGAATTTTTTTAAAGTTAATTTTGATGCTTATTTGATTATTGCATTTACTAGTTAGCATAGTTACAAATGAATTATTTGGATTCCATTCGGTAGGGTCAAAATTAAATTTGTAATTTAAAAATAATTCGGATATAAATCAGAAATGATACAGAATTAGCTAGGTGTAAAATCTAAATAATACAAAATACTATCCATGTATAAAATCCCAAGAAAAAAGGACATTCTTGCAAAATTATACATTAATTTATTATTAAATTAAGGACCGGCCTTCTATGGACACACTAAATTATGTATTAGTTTATTATTTTAACTCGGTATCAGCAACCCAAAGGAAGAGAAGAAGACAAAATAATACTCAAAATTATACCAAACTTTCTGCCTTGACCTTTCGGAAGCCAAGAAGACAAAAGTTAAGTTTTATTCACTGCGAAATCAAAATGGACGGCGAACTTTTACTTTGGTATCCTTGTTAATTACATCTCAAACAAGATTTTAACAACCTAACACATCTAGTGAACGTGGTATCTAACGGCCAGGAATTCAAACAAAATACCATTTGTGACGCTATTAGATCGCATCAATTCAAACTTGTGTACCCTTCTAATATTTTAATGTAATAGAGGACATTAAAGTACTAATACTCTTGATTTGAAGGGAATTTTTTATTGGTAGAAATTAATGAAAAAGAAGCGAGAAAAATAGAAAGAGTACATGAGTTGTGATATTGGTAGAAAGACCGGTAAAATTCTTACCGGTCTAAAAGTTTTTTTCCTTTCACTTTTTCTAGTAAAATATAATTTGTTTTATAAAAATAGATAGAGTATCTTAAAATTTAGATATAATAGAAACATTATATCTATTTTTTGAAAAACTTTTCATATTTTACTAAAAATCTAATATCAGAATTCCCTCCATCTATACATCAGATTTAAAAAAAAAGAAAAACTAAGTTTAGACCGGTAGAATTTCTACCGGTCCAAACTTTTTGATTTTTTAGACCGGTAAGAATTTTACCGGTCTTTCTACCAATATTACAACTCATGTACTCTTTCTATTTTTCTCGCTTCTTTTTCATTAATTTCTACCAATAAATTTTTTTCTGATTTGAAGCATTGAATTTATTCAACATAAAAATGAAAGTTCTTTAGCCACTTAGCTAAGGATATTAAAATAAGATTATTTCCTTATCAGATAAACTATTGGAAAGTCTATGGTGGTAGGAGAGAATGGAGGTAGGTTTGGTGACTCCATATATTTCGTCCCAAAATTATGCAGAATTTTTAGTCAAAATCTTTACAAACACACCAAAAATACTAATAAAATAGTATTAAGCTTTTCTTTGAATAGACCTACCTACTTCCTTAGCTCATTTTTCCAAAGCAAATAATCTTCCGAAGTCACCAAAATTGACCAAAACATCTTCCAAAGTCACCAAAATACTAATAATGTAGTAATTAAGCTTTTCTTGAATAGATCTACCTACTTCCTATGCCGTTTATATTAACAAACCATCTTTGAAAAAATTAAATTTCGGACAATTTTAACCTTCTTTAAATGTCTATCTAACTACCATATTTGTTCATAATGTAATTAATATAGCTATCATTTATTAATTATTTGATTTCCATAATTGGTAGATACTATTTTCCTTTTTATTTTATTCTGCATTGATGTAATTTGAAGTTTGAAAATTGTGATATGATATGAATTTGCTTTTGACTGATTTAACTTGTTGTATATATTGTTCAAAGTTTGATTTCAATCATCACAATTTTCAAAACGGCATATTGAATTCAAGTTTCAAGCTAACAAGGTATGTATTTAAATATTTTTATATAAATTTAAAAAGTTTTGATTTCTTATGATACACTCTCTATAATATGTAAAATGCTCCAACTCAAATATAGTGCTAATTTTATAATTTTTTCTCTTAATTTTTATATGTATAATCTATATGTTTATTTTAATTAAAATTGTTAGGAATTTTTTTTATTGATGTTTTGTAATTAATTTATATTTGTTAATTGAATAGATGGATCAATCTCCTAATCAAATTAATCAGCTATCATCAACTTGGATAGACTTTTTTCCAATATGATATTCAGAATTTCTTGAATATTTTATCAATTTTAGTTTAATGCATACAATTTATTAATTTACGAAATCTTTAATTTTTTTATTGTACTGTTATGTTGTACTTTTATTTTATTTTTTTAATCATAAGTTGAATTTCAAAATTATTCATGATAATTTGAATTAGACTCTTTATATAACCATGTCATATTCTTTAGTGGTTTAATTTGTAAAAAAAAGATAAAATGTTAATTGACAAAACAATTTATATACAGTAGATTGTTAATAAAATTGTCATGTTAGATAATAAAATATTTCATTGTTGTAATTCTCATAAAAAAAATTATTTCATGAATACTTATTTCATGAATCTTACTTTTAAGAAAAAATATCAGATAATAATATGAGAGAAACAAATTTTAAATGAATAACATAGTTTATAAAACATTACTTTTAAGGAATTTTTTTTGTGGTATTATATGAGAGAGAATCAATTTTAAAGAAAATACTGAATGAATGGTGAATTGTCAATATAGTAAAATATTTAGATGAAGTTGTGTTAACAAAATAATTAGTATTTTTAATATAATTACCCATGTATAACTGGAGGCAATAAGACAAAGGATGAAGAGAATATTCTTTTAGAAAGAACACATGAAAAACAGGAATAATATTTATTGCAATCAAGATCGATTACACAAGACTGGGTAATTGGTTAATTTGTTTGACTGGAACGATGGCTGCATTAGCCTTGACAGGAACACCCACCAACCTTAAGTATTACTTGTTCATTCTTCTATATAAACACCTTCATACTACTCACTACTCCACCAACCTTCTCCTAGCAAATTAACCAATTCAAATTTCATCTTCCATCTTTGCTTAGTTCCTGTTATCCTAAAAGGTATTGCTCTTGTATTACAATAGAAGTTATAAGATATTGTTCTTGTATTAGGTAGTATTAGGTATTATTCTAAATAGGTATTGTTCTTGTATACAATAGAAACTTTTAAATATGTATTGTTCATTGTTTTTCACCATCTAATTTTATGACTAATAAAACAAGGAAAATGTTTGTACATATCCGCTTCTTAATTCATGCATTATAGCAAATTAAGTTAACTTCTTGTCGTAAGATGAAAATTGTTGTGTGATTAATTACAGATAACTTAAGTTGACAGGGCAGTAAACTACTTTCATTTTTGAATTCATGCGTAGTTCTTTCTTTAATCTCTTGAGTTATATTTTTCAGGACTATTTAGTAATGTATTGAAAATATATATAAAACTTTACATGCATCATATATTTATTTGTCATTTTTTCTCTCTGTTTGTTATTTCTTTTTTTGTTGGAGACAAGTTTTCTACCATGTCCTAATCTTAGCATATTTAGAATTTGCTTTTATAAGTAAATAATAACTTTTTTAAATTGCTAGACATCAAGTTGTTTTCCTGCAAGTTATATATGTCTATACCTGACCACAAAACTTGTATGGTTATTAACTTATTTAACTTAGTTTTTGGTTATGATGTATCTGTTATAATTAATTAAACTAAAAAGTATATAGGGACTAATAACAACTTCAAAAGAGTATCCATACATAATAAAATTAGCAATTTGAATTATATAGGGACTCTTACAATGCATCTTTAAATGCTTGGCAAAAAGAAAAAATTCTAATATATGTTGCTAATCTGTCAGAGGAGAAGCAAATGGATGTCATGAATGGAATACGTGAGGCACAACGGTCACAAGGGACAGCAGCAGTACTGGCAATCGGCACGGTTACCCCGCCTAATTTCATTTACCAATCTGAATATCCCGATTACTATTTCCGTGCTACCAAGAGCGAGCACCTTAAAGAACTCAAGGAGGACTTCAAGACAATATGTAAGAACCCCACCAAAGACACAAATATGCATGCACTGATGCACTTGTAGATTTCCCATATTAACGTTCTCACACAGTAACATTACTGCAGTTGATGAATTGAATGCCAAACAAGAATAGTTTCAGTTTTCATATGTTTTATCTGATATTAGAAAAACCTTCAACTAAGAGATAAATGCCTAACTGAGAAAATGAACAAAAGGTAGCATCATGCGAGGCAAAATATTTCTGAGAATATTAAATTCTTATTACTTTGTACTGAATTCTTTGTAGGTGACGAGACGAAAATTCGTAAGCGTCACTTTCACTTGACAGAGGAAATGCTAGAGAAGCACCCCAAGATAGCCTCACATAAGGATCAGGAATCACTTGATGCCAGGCAAGACATTGTGTATGGCGAGGTGCCGAAGCTCGGTCTCCAAGCAGCAGAGAAGGCCATCAAAGAGTGGGGCCAGCCAAAAGCGAAGATCACCCACCTACTTTTCCACACCACGACAGGCAGCATCGACATGCCTGGTGCCGATCGCAGGATGTTAGAGCTTCTAGGTCTTCCTTCCTCTGTAAAACGGTCAATGATGTATCACCAGAACTGCTCCGGTGGTAACACAGTGCTTCGTCTTGCTAAGGATATTGCTGAGAACACTCGGGGCACCCGTGTCCTTGTTATATGCTCAGAAATCTCCTTGACGGCATTCCGTGGCCCAGCCGAGGACCACAACGACACTCTGCTTCCTCAAGCAATTTTCGGTGATGGAGCAGCAGCTGTTATCGTAGGGTCCGAACCTGATCTGTCAGTTGAGCACCCACTTTATGAAATCATTTCAGCTCGCCAAACCATTTTGCCCGGCACAGAAGAGGCGTTCGTTGGCCACATTAGGCAAGACGGCCTCACGTTGTATATGTCACCTCCTGCACCAGAGTTTATTTCGAGCAGTGTCACCGATACTCTGTCGGAGATAGTTGGACCACTCGGCATTATAACCGACTGGAATTCAGTGTTTTGGGGGGTGAATCCTTGTATGCCGACTGTCCTAGAACAAGTAGAATCTGATTTGGCACTGGACAAGGAGAAACTCAATGTAACAAGGCATGTGCTTTCCGAGTACGGCAACATGATGAGTGCGACCATTTTTTTCATGCTTGATGAAATGAGAAAACAGTCGGTCAGTGGAGGAAAGACAACAGTTGGAGACGGAATGGAATACGGGGTTCTATTAGGGTTTGGGGCTGGAATCACCATGGAGACAACCGTTCTACGTGCCAATGCAAACACAGCTGTTGCACCAGTACAGACCGAGGAAGATGACGTCTGGACCATTTAATTATATATATTTATATATATCTGTGTGTGTTCTTAAATAAGCTCTTGTATTGAGCCAGATGTTAGGGACGGCTTTCAAGTTTTGGTTATTCTATGTGTGTACTTGTGATATTCCTTTGTAACGTAGTAAAAGAAATGAAGAACAGAACGTTGTTTCTTATATATGTCGTTTTCCAAACGTTATTATCTTAAAGGAAATATAATTTTCTGTTATCCCGGTAACATCGATCTTTAATGCATTCCATACGCTATCTATAATTTTTTTTCTTTTTGTTTTAATGGACTTGGGACGTGTCAACATATAGGTGATGTAATGGTTTTGGCTATTCAAAAATCATTAAAAAAAAATAAAAAAGTAGAAGAGAGGCACAGATGCATGCTAAGCTGAGATGTTGACAGATTTAGGCCCATGATAAGCTGAGATGTTGACAGAGTTAGGCCCAAAACCATTACTTCACCTATATGTTGAGATGTTGACAGAGTTAGGCCCATGATAAGCTGAAATTTGACTTAAGAAATTGAAAACCTACCTCTTTATAGTAGAAGTCCTTTCAACGTTGAACTTAAACGTATACACTGAGAGCATGTGTATGACCATAATATTATGAATTGTCAGAGGGCCAATGCAGGATACCAATGGGTACGATCGATGCAGGTCGGGTGGAGGTATTTTCATCTCTATTCTCTTGTAAAATTAGTGTCATCCATACTCTATTTTAACCCATTAAGATAACGGCCGGGTAACAAAACAATAGTACATAATTATAAAATAAACTGATATCTTCTGTTTTTTTATCCAAAAATATAACAAATAATAAAAATATATTACACAAAATCATGTAAATAATATCATAAAATATAAAAATTATAATCTTTTATCTTATTATTTAAAAAATAAATAAATTATTAATTAAATAAAATGATAAAAAATGTTAAGATAAATAAATTTGTCATAAATTACTAATTAGAAAAATACAAAAAATGTTGGATAAAGAATTTTTCATCATAAATTATTCAAGAAGAAATTGTATAAAATGTTGCATAAATCAATGTAACTTAAATAATAATTATATTGTTACATGTATAAATGAAAAATTATCATATATATTTTAATGTTTATCAATTTCCTCATCTAAAAGACTAACAGACTAACAAAAATATTTTCTTACCCATACTAAAAAATACTCACTTAGGAGCCGAATACATAACCCCACATTAATTTCCTTGAATTAAATGTGATAGAGACCTTGAAGTGGCTGCTTCCACTTTCCAGGCCCATGGACATTTGATCCGGCCCAGAAAAAAATTATTATCTAAAATATAGCCCACCAAACGGGCTTCAATAGAAGAGGCAAGTGCTGCCCAAAAACATGCAAGAGGATGCTCACAATGATCTTTTGGTTGATCAGGTGGAATAGTATTCATTAACTGAATATATTTTATGGATGTTATTAACTATTTTTGAGAGTTATGTAAAACTAGGTAAAGGCCTCGCGTTGCTTCGGTAATTGCTTTTGATACATGAAAAAACATGTACAAAGAGTTTACATATATAGATAGGAAAGTTATGTACAATCAATATTATAGTGCTGCATATATGGATCAGTTGAACTGAAGAAATTATCAAGACATTTATGAAGAATTTAAATTGTAAAATTATAAACTTGGTAAAATAGATTTGATGTTGAAGCAGGGAACAATCGTTACCAACGATTGTGTAATCGTTGTAACGATTAAAATAGTTGCACAGAAAATTAAATGCAAGAAATAACTCAAACTTTCCAGAGAGTAATCGTTGTCAACGTTTATACAATCGTTGTAACGATTATGAATGTCTTGCAGAAATTTAAATTTGGCTGAAATTGCATATAAAATACTAATCTTTGTAACGATTAAATCATCGTTGGTAACGATTGTTGGCAGTCTGCTCGTTCCGAAGCTGCCTCTATAAATAGAGCAATTAGGTTTTCTCCCAAAGTACTCTAGCCGCCCGAACTTTTCAAAAAGCGATTTTCCTGTGCTATAGTCCCTCCATTGTTGTGTGAGCTAAAACTTCAAAATTCTCTCACACAACCTCAAATCTACTTCACTAATTTTGAGTTAGATTAGATTAGAGTAAGCTTTTGAGTGTTTCTCTCGAGATTCTAAACTTAGAGACTTCGTTCTCTACTCTAGTTGACCGTGTGACTTCCCATTGGTTGTAAGGGCTCACCGGTTCACAAGTTGTAACCTTTCTTGTTGGGTAATAGAAAGGCGCACCGAGAAGCGGTTGCAACGCCCCGGAGACGTAGGCTATTTTGCCGAACTCCGTTAACATCCCGCGTGTCAATTTTCTCTAAACTCATCTATTTATTTTATTTACAATTATTTTTAGTCTTAAAAGAAAATTAGAGGTGCCTTAGGGACAACAAAGTGGTATCAGAGCAAGTTACTCAAATTAAGACTCACTTAATTCGAGTTCTATTGATCTAAAATGACACCAAATAGATTTTTGAAAGAACCCCCAACCTTCGGTCTTACAACCAAAAACTTTAGTCATTGGAAGAGAATCATGATTAACTATCTAAACATCCTTGAAGTATGGGATATTATTGAAAAATGATATACACCAAAGTTTGAGGGAGAAGATGACAAAACTCTAACTCTTGCATCCAAACAAGTAAAGAAAGAAAATGACAATGCGGTTAATGCAATATTAAACGCAGTTAATTAATTGGTTGCCTTGATATTTGATAATTTCACAAGTGCCAAAGAAATGTGGAATGCCCTTATAAATCGGTATGAGGGTAACACCCAAATTAAAAGAACCAAAATAATCGGGTTGGAAACCAAATTTGAAACATTTAAGATAGAAAATGGTGAAACCGTTGAAGATATGTATAATAGACTTACGCATATCCAAAATGAATTTATTGAGTTGGGAGAACCGCTTTCTAACGATAAAATTGTAGGAAAGTTCTTAAGAGTCATGCTTAGGAGACCTAGGTGGGAAGGCTTGGTGAGTGCCTTAGAAGCAATTCAAGGAACACATGCATCATTCACCGCGGATGAGCTTTACGCACACTTTCGAAGCTTCGAAGAGAAACTAATACAATCCGGTGAGCTAAAGCAAGAATCAAAATAAAAAACCGTAGCTTTCCCGGCACAAAACCGTAACCATCCTAACTCCTCAAATACCCGTTTATGAAATGATCAATTTATAAATAAAATAGATCATGAATCCTCCAAAGATGCTCTTCTTTTATCCAAAATGTTCCAAGGAATGCTTGATTTTGAAAGAAAATACAACAAGGAACGTGAGGAGGAAAACAAAATAGTAGTGTGCTTTGTATGTCATAGAGAATGGTACACCATCCAAACATGCTTCAAACTATTTCCCCATTTGAAGAACAAGAATGGTGAAGGACAACAAGACTCAAGGCTAAAACAAAAGTATGATGGATACAAAGGCAAGAAGAAGGCAAAAGCAATGCAAGCCATGTGGAGTATAGACTCCGACGAAAGTGATGTGGAGGAATTTGACACGGAGTCAGGTAATGAACAAGAGATCAATCTCGCATTGGTGGCAAGTGTAGATGAAGGTCCGTCAACGATCGATGTGGACACAATCATTGCAAACAAGAACATTACTGACGAGACCACCATTGAATTTCTCAAGAACCTTGCAAAATCAAAGAACAACAAAGAGGTGGATGATACAAATGTAGCTTCAACAAGCTCCGCTAATGAGGTACATCTTGATTCTGATTTTGAAGGTTGTGAGTCCGAAACTGAATTGACCAACAACCAAATAGAGAGACCAATGAATCCGAAATTGATTTGAATAACAATTGGATAATAACCAATGAGCCAAGCACTTTCGTGAATGAGATACTAATACGTCATAATGCACCTAGGTTGCTTGATGAATCAAAAAGGGTATTGCATGAAAAGGAAGGTATCATACAAAATTTAAGATCTAAACTTCTTGAATTTGAGTCCAAAATAAAAGAATTAGAAATGGTACTACTTAATTCACATTCATGTCAACTACACTTAGGAGAAATAGAAATGCTAAAAGTAAAAATTCTAACCTTGGAGAACGAAAATAGGGTGTTAAGATCTCCTAGTGAATTCTCAAATGCCACTAGTATAGATCCTAATTATTTAGATAATTTGACCAATGCCTATTTGAATAGAAAAGTTGATACAACGGGCATTGGATACAAGAAGGGTAACTCCTCATTTGAATCAAGTTACTCACAAAGCCCGACAGTAAAAGGGGGACATACTCAAAATTTAAATGTAGAAAATAAACAAAAAGTTTTAAATAAATTTAAATTTGATAGCAAAGATTATTTAACTTCCCAATTTTATACAAAAAAAGGTAAAACTCCTTTGAAAAATGAGTCAAATAAAAAGAAAAGTTGTCAAACCTCAAATCAAAAGTTTCAAAATCATGCATTTAGGTATGGTTACTCTAACAAAAATTACAAAATCAAAAATACTTTTCAAAATAGTGATAGGAACACATTCAATCCAAAAGGGTCAAACAAAACTTATTTCAAAGGATCAGATAAATGGTTTTATGAACTTAAAAACAAAAATATTTTACAAAATAGAACTTAAAGAAATGGTTCGACAAGAGATGTTCCCCAACATCACAATAAATTTATTTCTAACAAAAAAAAAAAAAATTCTTCATCTAGAGTTCCAAATCGGTTGGTTAACAATCATAGGAATCAAATTCAAGAAGTGAAAGATGAATTTAAAGTCACTTTCAAACATGGTTCATGCAATATCAAGCAATCGGTGATATTTTGTAACTATTGTTGTAAGATTGGTCACACCTCATTAGAATGTAGGTTTAGGAAAGGAAACAACAATTCAAATGTTGTTTGGATTCCTAAAGCTAAACTTGCTTAAAATTGTATTTGAAATTTCTCAAAATAAACCAAAATTGCTAAAATTATTAAAAATGGGGAGATTAAAACAAGGTATATGTTAATTTTTAATATATACTGTTGTAGATGTGTTTGATCACTACTCATAAAGAAAATGCTTGGATCATTGATAGTGGATGCTCACACCATATGACCGGTGATAAATCAAATTTCAAATCTTTAGAACTATATAATGGTGGGTCGGTTACTTTCGGTAGTAACCAAAGAAAGTGTTTGATTATTAGGTTAGGTTCGGTTGGTAACCAAAACTTAACCACTTCGGATGTCTACCTTGTTGATGGATTGAACTATAACTTACTTAGTATTAGTAAGTTGTGTGAAGCCGATTATTATGTTAAATTCGATATTAATGTTTGTTTCTTAGTTAGAGTTTCAGATGACACTCTAGTGTACACAGGTAAGAGAAAGAAAATTATTTATTATCTACACCTTTGTGATGGATATTAATTGTTCATAATAACTCTTGTTTGGACTATTAATTGTTCCCTTTGTGATGCATGCATTATTATGTTTTTACTCTGTGATCTATGTTTTTATTGCTATATTCTTTTAAATGAATGTATTATTCACATATGAAGTGGTGCTATGTAAATTCCTCAATATTTTGTCGTTGTTTACATATCATCTATTCCAAAATTGAGGGGGAGCACTCATTATTTGTGCTATTTTCTTCCCTTTCGTCGATTTACGAAAAGGGAGAGAAATTGCAAGACATGCAAAAACGACAATTGGGGAAAGATAAAATTGCAAAATCGATTTATGCACTTACTTGCGATATATGTTTTGCAAATTGTCAAAAGAGAGAGAGATTGTTGTTGCAAGCAATACTCTTATTACGCTATTTAACTAATTTACAAAACATACAATAATTGAATTTAACAATTTCTTGGAGTTAAGATATTTCGCAAGTTCAATATAATTGGAATTGCAATATGGATCAGTTGACTTGAAGAAATCATCAAGACATTTATCAAGAATTTAAATTGTAAAATTATAGACTTGGTAAAATAGATTTGATGTTGAAACAGGAAACAATCGTTACCAACGATTGTGTAATTGTTGTAACGATTAAAATAACTGCACAGAAAATCAAATGCGAGAAATAACCCAAACTTTCCAGAGAGTAATCGTTGCCAACATTTCTACAATTGTTGTAATGATTATGAATGTCTTGCAAAAATTTAAATTTAGCTGAAATCCTAATTGCATATAAAATACTAATCGTTGGTAACGATTGTAGGCAGTCTGCTCATTCCGAAGCTGCTTCTATAAATAGAGCAATTAGGTTTTCTCCCAAAGTACTCTAGCCGCCCCAACTTTTCTAAAAGCGATATTCCTGTGCTATAGTCCCTCCATTGTTGTGTGAGCTAAAACTTCAAAATTCTCTCACACAACCTCAAATCTACTTCACTAATTTTGAGTTAGATTAGATTAAAGTAAGTTTTTGAGTGTTTCTCTCGAGATTCTAAACTTAGAGACTTCGTTCTTTACTCTAGTTGGCCGTGTGACTTTCCATTTGTTGTAAGGGCTCATCGGTTCAAATGTTGTAACCTTTCTTGTTGGGTAATAGAAAGGCGCACCGAGAAGCGGTTGCAACACCCCGGAGTCGTAGGCCATTTTGCCGAACTCCGTTAACATATGCGTGTCAATTTTCTCTAAACTCCTTTATTTATTTTTTTTACAATTATTTTTAGTGTTAAAATAAAATTAGAGGTGCCTTAGGGACAACAGCGCCGTCCGAAATTTTACTTTTCCTAGTGTTTAGAAAGTGCCGCCAGAATTGTTTGGGTTTTAGCGGCATTTGTTGAGCTTTTTCTGGTGTTTAGAAAATGCCGCCACTTTTCCCGTCATTTCAGAAACTCCGCTAAAACTTGTGGATAATTATATGTATAACTTTGATGTATATACTTTGCTCGTTTCATTTTTACATTTATGCACACCGATTCGAGTTCGATGTACGAATCGATTCGGGACTTTTCCCCTACATTAGGAGCTACTCGCCATATACGGGTGTTTTTGATACGAGACTGCACAGCTCCTAATTCTGATGATGAGTCTGTGGCAGGTCTGGTTTCCGCTGCACAGTTTGAGGTCGTGGCAGGTTGTTCCACAATTCGAGGCTGTGATAGGTCTGATGTACGCTGCACAGTTCGAGGTCTTGGCGTACTATGTTCCATTAGTCTGGCTGGACGAATAGAGTTCTCTCCTGCTGATGAGGGATGAGATTAAGTATATTTTTCTTCATGTTTGTAGTTTTCTCCTATTTTATATGTTTGGATGAAGAATCGATTTTGTGTACGAAACACAGGATTGAGATATGTCCATCTGCCAGCGTGTTATGTTACCTTGGGGGTAATGCTCATTGTCACTAGGCAATGTGTATCATTACACTCACCGATTGTGGTACTTGGAAAATATCTTATTGGATCTCTTGATCCGATTGGCATAGCATGGGGTGACAGGGTTATTAATTTTCCATATTATATATTATCTTCCACACACAATCTTTAGGTACTGGACTCTGATTGGTTATGGATATAATATTCTCCTTGTGTTTTATTTCGAGAATCTTTTGCATGTTGGCATAATAGGTTAATCGAATCATTGGATAGCTGCACCTAGTATATGTATTATATGTATTTTCTTTTAATAGTTAATAAAATAGAGTATTTTATTGTATTACTATTAAACATGCATATGCATCGCAAATTTATAAAAGTCGTACGTAGATTATATTTTAAAGTACTTTGACCGAAGAGGATCCCTGAAGGGATAATGTTGGGTCAAATATTTAGTCGCCCACTCACAAGTTGTTTCATGGGTTTTTAGGTACAAAGACTAGTGATCAGTAGCATGATTTGCTAGGAGCTGTCCCCGATGGCCACGTAGTTTAATTAATTTTTAGAGAGCTTTTGGTTAGGATATACAAGTTGATATCCTTCTATTATGTCTATATTCCGACCCCAATTCACATATAAACCTGTGCCTAAAAGCCTAAAAGTGTGAACATTTCATTTAAATATCAATATAATGTGGTACTGCTATGCTTTATTTATTGATTTGCAGGAAACGGGCGAAAAACAAGGAAGATTCTGGTTTTGACGCATTTCCACACGGCCTGTACATGTTTTTGTGCGGACCGTACACTAACCGCTCAATCACACAGAAAGTTCTTGCGCAGAGGCTAAATTTCTATAACTCAAAGGCACAGGCACACGGTCCGTGCACATTTCTGTGCGAACCGTACACAGGAAATCCGGGAAATCCAGACTGGCAATGGAAAGAGATGCCAGCTGGAGAGGTCTAAAAAGAAGGCTTTTAATACGCGATTTTGGGCATTAAAAGGAGGAGATTGCAGACTTAAAGGGGACGGCTGGCTCTTGGGAGAAAAACTTGGCTTGGAGAAGAAGTTTTGAGACGAACTTCATCTCTCTTGGAGTTTTGTCATGAACTTTATTATTGCTATTTGTTTTATTTGCTTTTTAACCATGCTTGAGTAGACTTTTATGTTTCTGGGATTATGATGTAGTCGAATGCTTAGTTTTATTTGCTAGTTATTTGGAATTTGTGTTGAATCTTGTGCTTGCTTGATTGTGTAGTATTTTATTGCTTAGTAGAAATTGTTTGAATTGAATTGTTAATCCGTTAGATGAAAGGCCTCATTTAGATGGAAATTGTATAACCTTCATATTCACTAAACCAAACTAAGTATTTGAGATAGGTTTACGAACCGAGAGGTGAAACCAAGTAGTAGCCGAGAGGTGAACTTTTCCTCGTATCGAGAGATCGAGGATATCTTTAGTAAACCAACAAATGATTTAGGATAATTAAGCCAACAAGCGAAAGTTGAGGTTTGAGAACCCTAAGAGGGAAGAAATTGAATCCCGCACCAAGTAATTAAGCGAACATGCGAGAGTTGAGGTCTAGGTACTTTGGTTCGGTCAATAGAACCCTGCACAGGAAACAACACAGAAACCAGTAGCTGCTGTATTAACTCGAGGGCCACACGGACCGTGTATGAGAGTACACGGCTCGTGTACATTACACACGGCCCGTGCATGAAAGTGCACAGACCGGGCACCTTGAGACTTAGCTGAGATGAAATCAGAAACCCTAGGAACCCCTTTTTAATTATATTAAACCCAAATCAAAGTTTATTTTACTAATTTGAATTCTGTTACTGAACTGTTAAGGACACGTAATACCCCAAAACAACCTTTGCAGACTTCTAGAATCTCTGTAGTTTAAGTAAAGTTCGGTAATTGTCAAACCGTTCCTGTGATCGATACCCGACAATATACTATACGATAGGACTGTGCACTTGCAGTCTGAACCGAAAGTGTATTTAAGGTTTAAAAAGTACAGTTTACTGTACTGAAACTTTGTGCATTACCTTTTGGTGCAACACAAGTCCCGATGATTTTGGTTCGTACATCGAACTCGTTACATCATGTATTCTTTTGCATAGATTGTGTTTGTGGTATTATGATGTGGGTTGTATGGATTTTATGTATGTATGTTTATTTATGGATGGTATGACTTATGCTGATATTATGATTATTCACGCTTCCGCATTTCTGTATTATTTGTATTTGTTTAGCCTTGCGTGTTTATTGAGTTAATAAATACGAGGTGAGGATTGATTACACCTTAATCCGAAATTCCTAGTTTGGGGTGTGATAGGTATATAGGTTGATTTGGAATAAATTCTAAACATTGTGTTTATTGTCAAACTCATAGTATGTTTTGTTTGATTGAATGTTCCGTCTTAAATGAACAACCGGTTGAACTATTGAAATGAGCAGTCTTGTCGACATCGGAATTTGGATACGGATAATTTATCCATATCTATCTGAAAAAAGCCGCTCCAAATTCCCTAACCCTCTTCTCCTCTTTCCTCTTCTATCCTCTCTCTCCGCTGCAGGTTTATCCACCCTCTTATGTACCGTCTATTTCAACCTATAGACTATGTTGCCACTCTAAACATTAATAGTTAAGGTCGGTTCCTTTCTTTTCCGCTCTAGCACACAAACTGTCTAACCCAGCTCCATTGAACAGAACAGCATGTTTCAATCTAACTAGTTGTTACCAAGTGTATCAAACCAATTCTCGGTGTTGGCGTACCCCCAGACGAGTGTGTATTCTCTGAGATATCTCATATTTTGCATGACCGACCTATCCGGTGCCTATTCAAGGATAACACATGGGGCCAATATTATTTTGGCATTGGAATTCGTGCAGAATGTATTTGAACGGTTGAGATTTTGCATAAAAATTATGCAAAATACGAGATATCTTAGAGAATGCGAATTACCCGTAGACAAGCTGCTCCTAAGATTTATTGTGGCGCATATTTTGTACAAACTGATGTTGTCCACACCATAGAAGGAAAAATCAGAATCGAAATCGGGTGAATAGGTCGGAATCGGCCGAATCGGATCAGAAAATCAGATTTTTTTTGTCATAAGCTTGTTTTATACTAAAAAAAAGAAAAAAATTGATAAAAAAATAATTTGTCAACAATTTCTGTTTTGACAAATTATTACAATCAAATAATCCACTAATATAATATAATACAAGCATTACAACTAAAAACACACTCTTTGATATAATACAAATTACCATTGTTATATATAAATGAGTTATGTTATTAACAACAAAGGTTGTATGGTGTGGTGGTAGTTGGCTTTGGTTGCTTAGCTAGAGATCATAGGTTACTCAAAAGAGAGTGATGTTATCTTTTAAAATTTATAAACTCAGAAATGCTATTAGTTCGGATCGCAAGCGCACAATCCTATCGAGTAGTATAATCGAGGTCTGATACGTCCTATCTCGGGAGATGAGGCCGTATGGAATCTTGGGCTGAGTTGAGTTCGTCCTGCCAAAGGATGGCAGGCCGAGATGGTAATGGAGTTGTGAACTCGGGGTTGATTGTGAGAGATTCGTACTCTATCCTGTGTGATCTCTCTTGTGGTTGGAAAAAAGTGTCTCTGCTTCATGGGAATCACTGCCTTATATAGTCCGTCCATAACTGCTATCTCGGGCAGTTATGGAGGACGTGGGTAGTTATATCAGCCGTTACTGGGATGGGAGGCATTAAGTTAGCCGTTTCCACTATCATCCCGCATGTCGGTTAGCATGAACCCCATTTAAGGCTATATTGGGGCCGCTGTATTGGGCCCCGACTTGGTGAATCTTTGGGCTTTTCATATGACTTCGGGTTGGCCTTTTAGAGGTCCGAATCCCAGTCTTTTATGGCCCAGTTTAGAACAAGTAAAAGGGCCTGTGGAACATGGCCCTATCATTAGCCTCCGAAGTCGGAATGCATCAGCGAGATGCTTTTCGACTTGAGGGTGAATAACTCGTAAAAACATATTAAATGTATTTGTGGTGTAACATTTTTATTTGCGAGATGTGATCGTGACATCGTGTGATTGTAATATTGCATGGTAACGATGGTTTTTAAAGAATATACCAAATATAAATGAACTCTTATTATTATTAATAAAGACCCATTACAACTCGAGCTAAACTAAGGATTCAAGAAAAAATAAAGGCGGGTCTACCTAGCCTATTGACTATTATTCTCATAAGTAATTTAAGCGAATCCCGGAGGTGAAGGGAGGAAGTCCAACATCTCACTATCAGGATCTTCAAAATGGTCGTCTGCCCAAATCTGGGCCGGAGTAGCTGTGGCCAATGTGGGTCCATTGGGATGTCGGTTTTGGCAAGTTTGACACCTGAAAAATCGACGTCGGGGATCCGACCGATCATGAATCAAAAAATGAGAGGGATGCCACCATGTGCGACAACCCCGGCATTTGATCATGTCCTCTTTTGGGGCGGATTGCCCGCATGCCACGCAATCACGAAGAGGTCCGAGGAATTGGACGATGTTAAATTCATCGCCCACCTCCCTGAATACCGCCAGCTTGTAATTTAAAAAGTCTCGGATGGTAATGGACTCGTTATCCAGCATCCAATCCAAGTCATTGGGAAAGTCTTGGATCAAGTCCTCCCTCTCCTCGGTCGTAAGTATACGTCGTTGTGTGGCCTGGGGACCTCGGCTGGAGCTGGATGGTCCAACAGGGCGAGATGGGATAACTCGGCGTTGAATAGCTCGGCGTTGCCTTGCACGTTCCGCTAAGAACCCTTCAATATGACGCTGGACAGACATAATGATGCGAGGTAGAAATGTTTGTCTAAGAAGCAAAGGGAAAATATGTCCCCCTTCCTGGAAGGAATACCCTATTTATAGTCGTAACACCGCCATCTGCCCAACTGTATACCATTAAATAGGCAAGTTTTAAATAGACATGTTTTTTTTTTTTTTAAAAAAAAAAATCAAGATGGAGGTCGGGATGGACCTCGACGTAATCAAGACAAGAAATGAAAGCAGTTGATGAAATTTCATTAATATCGCAAAATCATACAATATAAAAGACCCTAACTAAACAAAACATGACATGCGATATGCTATATTTGACTAAAACTATTCCTGACGGCGGCGCTTGTTCTGGCGTGCTTGAGCAAGGCATTGCTTGCAAGCGAAGGATGTGAAGCGAGGGTCATTATGATTCCGAGGTGATCTTCGAGCTGAACACCCGGGATGAAAGGCTTCTTCGCAGCTGTTACAATGAAACATTTGCGGAGAGTATCCCCTCAATTTGCAAATGGCACATCGGTCCCAAGCTAGTGGGTCGCCTTCTTCGTTGGATTTGTTGATGGCGACCTCGGGACGTGGATGTGGAGGAAGTGTGTGAGGTGACGGAATATCACCTTTCTTAATGGTAACCTCGTCATTCACTTGATCAGTCATCTCGTGATAGCACGAGTTAGAAGGAGAAATGTACGGTTGATGGATCGTTAAAGGGAGACGGAGGGAGTATATATAGTATACCAGCATTAAATGCCTGACGCCTCGTCTTCCGTTAACCCGCCGTCAGCCATCAAATCACCCATCAAATCAGTCAGGGAAACGAGGTGATGGCGCAATCCTTGCTTGACACGTGGCACGCGTTAACTCGGTGAGAGCTCGCGTCTGGTGAATAAGCGCGGGAATCGAGGCGTCGCCATGATGAAAGGAGACAACGCGACGTTTCGTGGCGTCGTTTCGAAAACTACGCAAGTATTGAGCAGGAAATGAAGACCTCTATATATATTTCAGCCCCCCCCCACTTATTCGGTATCGTTTATTTGAGCAATTTGATATCGGAGCGAAAGAGCGAAAAGCAATCTCGGAGATAGCACGGAATTTAGGAGCTGCCAACCTCGGAAGTGGACGTCGGACGAAGGTCAATCATTTAATTCTCCAAGAAGGTAAACCTTTATCACCTCGGTAACTGACCTTGAATTGACAAATCCAGCATGTTGTAATTTTTATTTACCGAGGTTAGGGAGTAAATTAGTTAATGGCATAAGTATGATAATGTTGGAGGAGCCTATATGCCTACCATAACCTCGGCATCTAATGTGCATCAGTAGCTCAAATGCTTTTAGAAACTGAAATTGTAATAGTAAAATCGGTTACTTAAGCCAATCCTGTTTCTTCGTGAATTTAGAAATGGCCGAAGAACAAGGTGGATCTCGGGACCAATACCCCCATTCCTATGAGGAGTTGTCCCCAATGTCCTTTTCACCCCCCGCCCGGGTAAGGGCAAGAGTTTGTATGGGATGCCTCCCGCACATTCTGACACAATGTCGGGGGATGGTGAAGAAGAACCATATATTGAAGGAGATGAGCCCGAGAGTCCATCTCGGGGTGAACTTGTTGATACCCCAGTGGGAACGTCTCACGGGCCCTCAAAACCCAAAAACCAAAAAGCCAAGAAAGAAGTAGTTCCCCGAGATGGTCATGCGAATGACACGGACTTCCCCACATCTGCTAGTATCTCACCCAAGCTGGTTGTCCGATGTGAATCGTATGTTAATGCCTTCTACAAGGAACTTGTAATGGAGGACGACAGAGAACAGTATTCCCGGGAGGTAGTTCAGTTGGTAGCCCCGGGTCCAAATGACCGAGCCCATGACGCGGAGCGCGGTATGTGTATATATTGGAAGATGCCGAAGTGCGGGTTTAAGATAAGGTTATCCAAGTTCGCACGCGAGATATTGCGGCATCTCGAAGTGGCCCCTGCACAGTTGACCGCACCTGCGTGGTGTTACATCATGAGTTTCAAGTTTCTGTTCGATAACTTGCCCGAGTTAAAGAAATATATCCCGAGTGTCGGGTTATTCTTTCATTATTTCGCCGTTTTGTATAATAGTGAGAGCTATCTCGCAATACGGAAGCGTCCTAATAGCGTGACGCTTTTTGACCAACTGTCAAAAGCGGACGAGTGGAACCACGGGTGGGTATATCTCGAGAATCCTGAGCAACTGAAGTGTTTGAAAAATATACGAAAGGATTGGCGCCCTTTAGAAAAGAAAAAATTGATGCCGAAGCCACCTTCCACCCTGACTCCAGTTGATTTAGAGGCTATGGAAATTCTTGATAATTATTTCACAAGTTAGTCTTTTTGCTTTTAATTTACACCGGTATACCTGTGCATCATACTTAAATAGCCTGAATAAATTGTTAATTCTAACATACTCTTCATGTCGCAGGTCGTGGTTATATGGCATTGCCTTGGAGGGCCGCTCGTCCATTCCCAGTCTTAGCTAACCCGGAGGGCGAGGTTGCTCAAAAGAAAGGGGTTGCGAACCCACCCAAGCCGAAGTCTGCTACAGTTCAGAAAACGCCGAAGTCAGCCTCTACTGTTCCCGCAACACATCAGCCGAGAGCGGCACCTACCGGGAAAAGTATCAAGGACAGCACCTCTGGCTCTTCTAAACTCGGGAAATCTCAGAAGAGGAAGGAAATATCTAGTGAAGTCCCTCTACGTCTGACAAGAGAGGAGAAGGGGAAGGGTACAGCGTCAGATCATCCCGAGCCCAAAAAACAAAAAACGCAAATCGAGGAGGGTGCAAAAGAACCTTCACAAGCCCAAATCGACGCTGCTCAAGGGGAGTTGGATAAAATTGTTGAGGAAGCAGCCGACAACGTGTGAGACCCCTTAGAGGAACATAGAGAGTTCCTAGAGTCGCAAATCTCTGATCAAGGGCGACAAACCAGTTTCGTATGGGGTACGAATATTTCTCAGGGTTTCCCGGACAGTATTTTGGCCTATCTTCCCGGATATTCGCTTATGCAGGACGAGGTGGAGCATCCCGAGGTCCATGCCGCCTATTCTCGGGAAACCTTCAGGTTAACCACCACTCAATACCAAAGGAAGTGGGCTGAGGAGCACCCCGACCAAGTCGTTGGTCATGTGTCGAGTTTACTGCATGATGCCGGGGTGTACTTCGGGTTTCTGAAGGACTCAACTGATAAACGTGACTCCCTTGTTATTCATACTGATCAAGAGACGCTAAACAGAGCTATTTTAGAGATGAACTATTTTTTGAAAATGGCCTCGAAAAAGGACAGGGAGATGAGAGTGGCGACTGGCCAAGCTGCTGTGTATAAGGCCAAATTCGAATTTGCAAGGCATATGGGCGTGCAAGCCGATGCCGAACGCAAGGAGGCCGAGGAAAAATTGAAGCATCAGAAACGTAAAGCCGAGAACTACAAGAGCAAGTCGGCACGTCTTAAGACCGACCTCGAGGCTCAGACTAAAGAGTTGGAGAACGTGAAAGCAGAGAATGCCCGACTTCGGGCCGAGATGCATGACTTGCCAAAGAAAACACTTAGCAAGCCTTCACACAAGTTGTCCCTTATGCGTGTGTGGACATGATGACGGCAACTGTCCATGGCTATCTAAAGGAGTTAGCAAGCCATTATCCGTTTAGACCCGAGCAGGTGGGGTTCACAGAAGTAGACAAGGAAAAAATTATTGTAAAGAACCTTGCGGGTTATAGCTGGGATGAAGGGAATGACATACTATTGAACCCGGATGGTACTGCTTTGAAGCAGGAACTTGAGCTCGAGAATCATCCACGTTCATTCATTGTTCATCCTTGGCCCAAGGATAAATGGCCAAAGCATCTCGACTTGCCAGATGCCCCATCTGAAGGGCAGGACGGTTTGCCGTCTGAGACCTCTGAAGGCAATAGCATAGACCTCGAGATGAGGGAAATTGAAGAAGGCGATGTCACGCAACCACGCGAGGAGCAAGAGGACGAAGCGGCTGTGGATGTCGTCAATTCTCCACATGATGCTGATCCCGTGGAGCCGGATTCCCCTATGTGTGAGTAAATCTATATTATCCTCCGAGGTATTTTATTCGTGCCTAAGCTCACTATTGTTTTGTTTGTCTATATGAAGGATCATATCGAGCAAAAGGAGCAGAGGATTTTCTCCTAGAAGTGAATGATTTTATACCCCCGAGATGTGGGGGTTTTAACAGAAATGTGTTGTATTAATTTATTCATACCTCCGAGATGTGGGGGTTTAACAGAAATGTTGTAATATGATATTGTACGCCCCTGGGATGTAGGGGTTTAACAGAAGTTGTTGTAACTCTTAACTGTTGTTTTGATCATTTTGTCATTTGTCATTTTTTGTACTTCAGTGTTTGTCTTCATGTGTTATATCTTCTTGCTTGCATTTATAACTCGTACTTGATGTATATCTCTTTGTTTATATATCTCGGTTCATGCCGAGTACAGCATACTTGAGATATATATCCGTCTCCCCTTTTTTTAATAATTAACATCGAGAAAAGGGAAGTCGCGAGAACATATGCGTTACCCCGAGGGGTTTTCGATTAATGTCGCGAACATAAAAAAGAACCATTTTACTGGTTTCACATTCGTCGTCTTGTAAGACTGCATTAATTTGTTGTGTATCTCGGGACTATTAACCAAGACTTATTTCGTTGCCTAAAAAAGGCTTTCGTTCATATATCTCGTACCCAAATAATAAGAAACACAATCAAATATCATATATATATATCGAGAACAGCCTAGGACCATACAAAAACTTGTATCTCGGTCTAGGTAAAATACATGGGATGTAACAGAAAAGGCTTATCTCGCCCATAACTTTACATGGAATATAGGAAGTAAAACAATGTTAAAGTAAAATCATACATTAGGTGTAGAATTTCCGGAGATGGCAAGCGTTCCACGGTCGAGTGAGTATGAAACCACTCGGATCTTCCAACTCGTAGGCACCTTTTCCTCGGGAGCGGATGACCTTGAAGGGACCTTCCCATTGAGGAGCGAGTTTGCTGACCTGTTTGCCAGTAGCTTCCACAGTTTTTAGTACCAAATCACCAGGTTGAAATGCACGAGGTACCACATGTTTGTCAAATGCACGCTTAACTCGACGTTGATATTCCATGGTGCGTATGCGAGCCTTCTCCCGACCTTCGGTGATGAGTTCGAGGTCAGCAGCACGTGCATCCTGGTTTGATTCAGTGGAATATGCTAAAGTACGGAGAGATGGTTCCATCAGTTCGATTGGAGTGACTGCTTCCATCCCGAATACCAGAGAGTATGGTGTCTGTTGTGTAGCCTCCCGGGGTGTTGTGCGATAGGCCCACAGGATGCCATCAAGAATGTCGGGCCAGTCTTTCCTGTTCTCAGCAACTTTCTTCTTCAGACCATCCAAGATGGTACGGTTGGTGACTTCGGCCAATCCATTGCTAGCTGGGTGGCTGACCGAGGTGAAATTGTTTTGAATACCCAAGTTGGAAAGGAATGCGATGGTGCGGGCCGCATTGAATTGGGTTCCATTGTCCGAAATGAGTGCATGTGGTATGCCAAAACGGCAAATGATGTTTCTCCAGATGAACTTTTCTGCTGCTGCGGCTGTTATAGTTGCTAGTGCTTCGGCTTCAACCCATTTGGTGAAATACTCGACAGCGACAATAATCCAACGGTGCTGTCTAACAGCCGTGGGAAATGGCCCGACTATGTCTATTCCCCATAAGTCAAAAGGCCAAGCCCCCGAGATGGATATCTGGTCGTACGCCGGGATGTTACTCAACTTGCTATGGTATTGGCACCGTTCGCACTTTCGGACCAAAGTCGCCGCATCATGCTGCATGGTTGGCCAGTAGAAACCAGCTCGGAGAATGCGTTTTGCAAGAGTTTTCGCCCCTTGGTGGCTCCCACAGATGCCCTCATGTACCTCTGATAACATTTTTGAGGCCATCTCTTCGTTTATACACTTGAGCCAAGGTCGCACGTATCCCCGTTTATAGAGATGATTGTTGAAAATAGAATACATGGGCGCGATCCTTTTCAGACGTCGGGCTTCCAATTGGTCTGTGGGTAGGACCCCCGTGTTAAGGAAATTCCACATCGGGGTGAACCAGGATTCGCCGGGTTCATTGATGGCAATGACAGCTGTGGTATCAATGTGGATGCTGGATTCGGGAACGTCCATAACAATCACGGGCAGTTCTTTGTCAAGGTTACCCGCAGCACCAAGTTTGGATAAGGCATCAGCTTGGCAATTTTTGTTACGAGAAACATGTTGGATGTTTACCTCGTCGAAGTGACTCTTGAGAATGTGGAACTGCTGTCGATATTTGCGCAAGTTGTCATCCATCACTCGGCATTCATCATTGATTTGCTTGACTGCTAACTCGGAATCATTGCGGAGATGAACCTCGCGGGCTCCCAATTCTTTGGCCAACTTAAGGCCTGCTATCATGGCTTCGTATTCCGCGGTATTGTTTGTTACTGGGAATTGAAAGTAAAGAGCATAATTCAGGGTTTCCCCTTGTGTACCAGTGAGGGATACCTCGACCCCCGCCCCTTGTAATGAAGAGGCACCATCAACATGGATTACCCAGCGTCCCTCAGACTCGGGAGGAAGGCCGGAATATTCAGCGATAAAATCAGCGAAGATCTGAGACTTCAGGGCATTTTGGGGATGGAAAGAGACATCAAACTCGGATAACTCGAGTGCCCAAGCCAGCAATCGCCCGGATGAGTCGAAATTTGCAAATGCCTTTTTAAGCGGAATCCCGGTGTAAACCTTAATGGGATGTGATTGAAAGTAAGGCCTCAACTTTCGGGCAGCTATAACGAGAGCATATACTGCCTTTTCAATCTGCGACTATCTGGTTTCGGCATCCCGAAGTACATGTGAGACGAAATAAACTGGCTTCTGATCTCGTCCCTCTTCCCGAACCAGGGCAGTGCTTACTGCATGTCCTGTTGTTGCCAAGTACAATACCAAGACGTCGCCCATGGTTGGCCTGCTGAGACATGGCGGATTGGCGAGATAGGCTTTGATTTTTTTGAAGGCTATTGCACATTCATCTGTCCATTCAAATTTGGCCGACTTGCGCATGGCCTTAAAGAAGGGAAAACAAACGTCCCCGGATCGTGCAATAAACCTATTGAGAGCAGCCAATTTGCCTGTGAGAGATTGCAACTCTTTGAGATTCCGGGGTGGTTTCATGTCGAGGATGGCTTGTGATTTGGAGGGATGAATCTCAATGCCCCGCATAGAAACCATGAAGCCAAGGAATTTACCGCCAGTTAGGCCGAAGAAACTTTTCTTAGGGTTGAGTTTCATGTTGGCTGAATTTAAAGTCGCGAAGGTCTCACGGAGATCTCTGACATGGTCGAGGTCAGACATGCTTTTAACAAGTAGATCATCTACGTATGCCTCTACATTTCGTCCAATTTGACCTTGCAAAACGGTATTAACCATTCTTTGGAACGTGGCTCCAGCATTGCGCAATCCAAAAGGCATGACCCGGTAACAGTAAAGTCCCGAGTTGGTAGTAAAAGCAGTTTTTTCCTCGTCAGCTTGGCTCATCCGGATTTGATTGTACCCGGATTTGATTGTACCTCGCGCTTGACGGCTTGCTGTCGTTCGTCCCCCATATTACGCTTCCTCTGTCTAACTGGTTTTGAACCTGGTTTAATATGCAATCGGTGCTCGGCAATTCACCTTGGAATTCCTGGCATGTCGGCTACAGTCCAAGCGAAAACAGATTGGTTTTCTTGGAGGAATTTGATTAACTCGGCCCTTGCCGACCCTTGGATTGCCTTTCCTATATTAAGTGTTTTACCATCACCTAACTCAAGTTGCTCGACTTCATCAACGGGCTCAAGGGAAGCTTTCGCCTCAGCTTTATCGACTGGATCTAATGCGAGGTTGGTGTTTGGAGGTAGAAAGTCAGTACTAGAGCGCAACCGCTGTGGATTGGTCTTTGCATCAGGCTGATCAACTTGGTGAACAGAACCTCCGTGACCTTGAATGGTCGTCATGTAGCATTCACGAGCTACCTGTTGTTGGCCACATTCTTCCCCTATCCCGTTTTCGGTGTGGAACTTGATTTTGAGGTGAGAAGGAGAAATGATAGCACCGATTTTGTTCAAGGTCGCTCTTCCCAAGATCGCATTGTACGCAGAAGGGGCATTCACAATGAGGAAGTCCACCATGACTTCCACTGTCCGAGGAGATGTACCAAACGTCACTTTGAGTGACATCATTCCCCGAGGTTGAAGGGCATCTCCCGTGAAGCCTATCAAGGGTGATATGTGTTGTTGGAGGACGCGAGTGTTGAGGCCCATTTGTGTGAAGGCCGGTAAATACAGGATGTCGGCTGAGCTGCCTGTATCAACTAATACCCTTTTAACCCTGTGAGTGTTAATCTTGAGATTAAGCACCACGGGATCATCATGCGGTCCAGAAATTTGACCGAGGTCCTTCTCAGAAAAAGATATCACTTCCTCGGATCGAAGTCGTTTTTTGTCATTTATGGCTTCAACCGGTAAGACAGTGGGGTATGGTTTTCGATTGTCCCGTGGTAAGATTTTTCGGGCGGTACCGTGATGACCCCCACTGATCACATTAATGACAGGACTACCCTGCCGCTCCGGGCGTCTTGTCTCGGGATCATCCCGGGTTTGGGGATTGACCTCACCAACCCGAGGTCCCGTGTAATCCTGTCTATATGGAATGGGTTTCTTAAAAACCTTACCTTGACCATTGTATTTCTTGAAAAACTTTTTGAATAAGTCAGGGTTGATGAACTCGACTAGTTTACCCTCTCGGGCTAGTCTCTCCAGGATGTCCTTTAATTGGAGGCATTCTGCGGTGGAATGCCCGTTGAATCCATGGTAGTCACATTTTTTCGAGTTGTCGACCACCGTAAAAATGCTCTTTGGCAGCGGCGGGGGGAGATCGAACATGCCTTCTATAATGTTGTACATCTCATGCCGCTTCTTGGTGAGAGGAGCATATCTCACAAAATGCTGTCGGTACCCTTTAGTACCGGAATTGTGCTCGGTTGGTTGGTTTTGCCGAGGTTCTCTTTGATTGCGAGACCTGTCTTGAGCCGGTTGTTTGTTTGTTGGACGGGGAGATCGGGATCGAAACCTCGTGGGACTCCCATTGTCATCCTCAGCACGGATATAACCCTCAGCAAAGGCTACAAACTCCCTCAAAGTAGTCATTTTCTTCATATGTGCCTCGTAACGTAAAGTACCCGGACCCCCTTTGCGAAGTCCTTTCTTGATGGCAGCCAAGGCGAATTCCTCATTGAGATTTTGAATTCGCCGAGATGCTTGTATAAACCGATTAACGAACGCACCTGTTCTTTCACGCTGTCCCTGGACAATGTCCAGAAGCATCTCGCATGTAGCTTGCGGTGGCTTGATAATCGTGTATCTCTCCAGAAACAGTTTTGCGAAGTCTTCAAACTTGTTGATGGACCTCCGGGGTAACGTCATGTACCAGTCCCATGCTTCGCCTGTTAAACAAGTGGTGAAGACACGGCACATGATGGCGTCAGTGGCCCCAAGGAGGCGAAGTCGTTTAAGGAATCCGTACACGAAATTGTGTGGATCCTGAGTATCGCCGCTGCCCCGGAAGCTGGGAAGAGTTGCTGGATACTTGAAATCCGTCATTGAATGGCGGTAGATGTCTCTAGAAAGTGGGCCGTCGTTGATCCCCATAGGCCGAGAGGTGGCGCCTGTTTTCTGGGATTCAATCTCGGCTAATTTAGCCGCAAGCCTTGTTTGGATCAATTCTTCAATTTGAGCCATATTTACACCTCGTAGTGGGGTAGGTGATCGCCTGCTTCTTCTTCGATCATCTCGGCGAGTTCTATCCCGACCTCGGGGTGGGCTTCGTTCGCGTTCCCTACGGGAGCGAGACTGTTCTCGGTGTGACGGTCTGGAACCTCCGCCATGATTCACTGACTCGCGCTCATTATTGTTATGAACTTCGGGTTTTTCAACACGTGGCTGTCTTTCGGGATCCGGTTCCCTACTTTCGCCTTGCCCTTCTTGCTGTCTTCTTTCATTTGGTTGTGCTCCCATTGGCGGAATGGTTTGATCCTGGCGTTTGGATTGGGCCTGTTGCTCTTGCAAGAGGGGCGTATCTGTCTCACTACCCGTTCGAACCTCGATGAATTGAGAATTCAGATCTCGAGGAGTGATTTTGGCCGGCCGACTTAGAACACGGTTTGCTGATAGAGGTCGGGAAGCCGGCACAGTTAGTGGCACGGTTTGGATTACAGGTCGCAATGGTACTTGTTGGGAATGTGGTGTTGGACCTGTCATGGGATATACCCCTTGAGCGCCTCCTGGACCCCATTGCGCAGGTGGTGTCGCATAAGGGTACTGGGGGTACATCGGGGTGTACGGCGTGTAGGTGGTCGCGCCATAAAGGTAAAATGGCGTCTGTTGAGTGTAGTGCGGTATGTATGGTGGATGATAAGTACCAAGTAACGGTGTGTGCTCGGTATCCAATGGTCTACTCGCCTGCCCTTCAGTAAACAAAGGTTGAGTAGCAATGATGGGACCTGTGCGGCGAGGCTGTTCCGGTTGGGGACCATGGGGTCGTATTACCGAATTGTGAGGCCTCGCCCCTTGAGGCTGACTGTGAGAGAGGTTCCCTGTCAGCGGGGTAACCAAGGGAGGTGGTGTGATTGTTACCTCTAGCGGGATCGTGGTTCCTGGTGGGAGTGGAACTGATGTGGTTTGGTGAGCCATCTAATTCTCTTTGTGAGCAAGGCGTGGCCCCACGGTGGTTGATACGTCCTATCTCGGGAGATGAGGCCGTATGGAATCTTGGGCTGAGTTGAGTTCGTCCTGCCAAAGGATGGCAGGCCGAGATGGTAATGGAGTTGTGAACTCGGGGTTGATTGTGAGAGATTCGTACTCTATCCTGTGTGATCTCTCTTGTGGTTGGAAAAAAGTGTCCCTGCTTCATGGGAATCACTGCCTTATATAGTCCGTCCATAACTGCTATCTCGGGCAGTTATGGAGGACGTGGGTAGTTATGTCAGCCGTTACTGGGATGGGAGGCATTAAGTTAGCCGTTTCCACTATCATCCCGCATGTCGGTTAGCATGAACCCCATTTAAGGCTATATTGGGGCCGCTGTATTGGGCCCCGACTTGGTGAATCTTTGGGCTTTTCATATGACTTCGGGTTGGCCTTTTAGAGGTCTGAATTCCAGTCTTTTATGGCCCAGTTTAGAACAAGTAAAAGGGCCTGTGAACATGGCCCTATCAAGGTCGATCCACAGGGAATATTGGTCTACAGTCTTGAGCAATCAAATCACAATATTTCGAAAGGCTAGACGAAATCTGAAAATTTGAGAGTTGAAGTTGTGGTCAATGTAAATTTGGCAACAATTAAAAGTAATTAAAATAAAGATAGAGATGATAATTCCTAGGATTTTGGCACACCATTTCTACTCAATCCTCTTTGATACTCCACTTCTGTCGGGTCTGATTTCCTGTTGTTGTTTATGGAAGACACTACATAGGACACTGCGAGTTACTTATGCAAATGACATGACTTCCATCGAGATACTACATAGGACACTGCGAGTTAGCTTACGCAAATGACAGATCTCTAAATACACAAGTTACTACATAGGACACTGCGATTTATCTTACGCAAATGACAGAACTTGGTTTGCGTTTTGTGGTTCTAATTTACGGTTTCCTTGCTAAGGTTTTCTTCACATAAATCTAATGGCTACCAACAAGGCTAACTCGTTCATCATAGTTTTTCTTACCATTAAAGTACTGTCACTACCTTAACGGATTAAACTAGATTATCGAAATCAGGTGAAGGGAGAATAAATTGCAAAAGCATTTCAATCAACAACAATGAATCATAATCAATAGAAAATATATATATCAAAGCATCATGAGTAACAAGGTTTACTGCCTAGCCCCTAAGAAAAGAACTTAGCCACGAAACGGTATCATTACAACACTCATCTCTTTCTTACTTAATCAAATATAACCCTAATTACCAAATTTACAAAGATAACTTCTTCTTCTGTCCAGAGTGCTTATATAGGAGTGAGGGGACGTGTGAGGATGAGTGGAGGCCAAGAAAACTGATCTGGATACAGTTGTAGCAGTTATTCCCCAAAGGGCGCCTCTGGTTACGGACCCTATAGACTGATACGGTCTGTATGCACACCATATCACTGAGGGGTTTATTGCGTATCACACCATCTCCTGGTCTGTATCCGGCTAGGTCCATATCAGTCAGCACGGGCAGTAATAGTGACTTAGTCGATGAGCGTCGCTTCTCCGATTGACCTAATTCTTGCACCATTTGATGTGAAATAGTCCCAAAACATTTTTCATGCAATAAAACACAAAAAGGGTGACAGTAGCCTTTTTCTCTAATTAAATAAACATAAGTGCGAGATAATATGCAAAACCTAAGCCAAAACCCTACATAATTCATCATCATTTTGACTCTGATCATTTGTTTAATTCAAGTTTTGGTTGTTTCGGTGGAATCAGTCTATTTGAGCCGAGATTTGACTGGAATCGGTCCAAAATGGCCAAAATTTGGCTGGAAATAGTTCGGAACGTTCGAAATTAGACGAAATCTATACTAACCGCGTAACTCGGCCTCAAATCGGATCGGTACTGTCCGATCCTGCTCCGGAACGGCCGATTTTGTCTTCTATGGTCTACACTGTGCAGGTAAGATCATAGTAACATAACTTGCGAATAATTCGTGTATAATTCGTTTTTTTTACGTTTCTAAACCAAACACCGTATAAAACGCAAAAAAAAACGTATTAGATGTTTTATTCGCGAATAAAACGCGAATCATGAATAATTCGCGAATAAAACACGAATCACGAATAATTCGCGAATAAAACATGAAACAAATTAAAATTATTTTGGGTAATTTTTGGATTTTTTTATTTTCTTCCTTGTGGTACTAAATCATTTCCGAATTATACCCAAATTATTCCCAAATCAAAATTATACCTAACTTTCTACCTTGACCATTCGGAAGACAAGAAGACAAAAGTTAAGTTTTACTCACTGCAAAATCAAAACGGATGGCGAACGACTTTTATGAAAAAAACGTGTATAATACGAGACATTTGCCAAATTCGTAAATAATTCACAAATATTTCTAATACTCTTACTACCCAATAAGACGTCGATTCATTCGCTGGATATCGAAATTCGAAGAAAACACGAATAATTCACGAATAAAACGCGAATCTGGTTACTGTGCTAGCTAGTACTCCATATAGACCAATATTTTCCTTTTTACTGTGATTTTGTTTATTAATTGGTATCGTTGTTAATTACATCTCAAACAAGATTTTAACAACCTAACACATATGTTAATGAAAACAAGGACTAGATCCTGGTTCTTACTAAAAAAACAACCTAACACATTTAGTGAACGTGGCGTCTAACTGCCAGGAATTCAAAGTAAATACCATTGGAAAGTCCATAGGTGGTAGGAGAGAATGGAGGTAGGTTTGGTGACTCCATATATTTCGTGCCAAAATTATGCCGAATTTTTAGTCAAAATCTTTAGAAACCCACCAAAAATACTAATAAAATAGTATTAAGCTTTTCTTGAATAGATCTACCTACTTCCTTAGCTCATTTTGCCAAGCAAATAATCTTCCAAAGTCACCAAAATTGACCAAAACATAGATCCGTGGCCTATGCCGTTTAAATTAACAAAACATCTTTGATGGATCAACGTCCTTATCAAATTAATGAGCTATCATCAACTTGGATGGACTTTTTTCCAATATGATATTTATAATTTCTATAATATTTTATCAATTTTAGTTTAATGCATACAATTTACTAATTTACCACATCTTTAATTTTATTATTGTAGTGTTATGTTGTACTTTTTTTTTTTTTTAATCATAAGTTGAATTTCAAAATTATTCATGATAATTTGCTTTAGTCTATTAATATAACAATGTCATATTCTTTAGTGATTTAATTTGTAAAAAAAAAGATAAAATGTTTGTTGACAAAACAATTTATATGTAATATTGATAGATTTTAATAATATAATAAAATATTTCATTGTTGTAATTCTCTTAAAAAAAATTATTTCGTGAATACTTATTTCTTGAATCTAACTTTTAAGAAAAAATATCAGATAATAATATGAGAGAAACAAATTTTAAACGAATAACATAGTGTATAAAACATTACTTTTAAGGAATTTTAAAGAAAATACTGAATGAAAATACAACGAATTTGAAACGAATTTTAAGGAATTTTAAATGAATAACATAGTGTATAAAACAAATTTTTAAGGTATTATATGAGCGAGAATCAATTTTAAAGAAAATACTGAATGAAGGGTGCAATTGTCTATATAATAAAATATTTAGATGAGGTTGTGTTAATAAAATAATTAGTAGTTTTAATATCATTACCCATGTATAACTGGAGGCAATAAGACAAAGGATGGAGAAAATATTCTTTTCGAAAGAACACATGAAAAACAGGAATAATATTTAATGCACTCAAGATTACATAAGACTGGGTAATTGGTTAATTCGTTTGACTAGAACACCCACCAACCTGAAGTATTACTAGTTCATTCTTCTATATAAACACCTTCATACTACTCACTACTCCACCAACCTTCTCCTAGCAAATTAACCAATTCAAATTTCATCTTCCATCTTTGCTTTAGTTCCTCCTACAAGGTATTGCTTTTGTATTACAATAGAAGTTATAAAATATTGTTCTAGTATTTCTAAACAGGTATTGTTCTTGTATACAGTAGAAGCTTTTCAATAGAAGACAGAAATATGAGTCTGCTTATTGCGTTCCAAAAGTATTATTTGAAATTTATTACATTGAGATATATGGATGAAAACTTTTCTACGGTTCCTTTAACTTTTCAGCTTTATTATGGCAATTAGGGAATATTAATCAAATGATACATATTTAATTCCTATCTAACAGAGAAAATGTTTAGGTGTAATAGGGAGTAAATTTTCTTATAATTATCTTGGTTCTCCAAAAACAAAAATATTGAGGATGAGATTTTTTAACGAAAAAAATATACTATTCATTGAAATCATAAAAGCTATAGGCTAGTTTTCTTCATTTTTTTAAATGAAAATTTTTATTTTAAATAAAAGGCATGATTATACTTTTTTGTCGGTGCACTATAATTATTACAACATTTTTAATTTGCTAAAGATAGAATGATACCTCAGAAAATAATTTGCTCTATTTCACCAACCCACTCCTACAACTAGAACCAAGATTACGTATGCTCTTGGAGTTGCCATAGAAGAAAATGTTTGTGAATTTGATTGGAAAGTAAGCCTGGGATGGAGACAGTGGAGAAATTAATTACGAGACGACACTTGTGTGGTTGGCCTCCAAAGTTGAATGGATACCAAGTTGACCAACTTATTATTCAATAATTTTGTATCTTTTATGAATTAATTAAAATAACTATGTATGTGGACCCACATCTGATTTCATTCTGTAAACCCGCACGCACTATATATGGGGCCCACATAAATCGTTAGAACATCTTTTTCAAGATTGTTGTTATATTTTAGAAAGGATATCAATAATTTTGTACGTCATAATATATGGAATTTTCATTAGGGATTCTTAGATTGCTTCAATTCATACATCTCCCAATATTTAATATAACTAAAAACTAAAATATTTTTATTTTGTTGCTAATCTCTAATTGCAGGAGCAAATGGATGTTATGAATCAGATACGTGAGGCACAACGGTCCCAAGGAACAGCCGCAGTGCTCGCAATCGGCACAGCGACCCCGCCTAATTTCATCGAGCAATCTCAGTATGCCGACTACTATTTCCGTGTTACCAAGACCGAGCACCTTAAAGAACTCAAGGAGGAGTTCCAGGAAATCTGTAAGAACCCTGCCAAACAAACACATAGTTATAAATAATTAATATTCTCACGCAATAAAATTAATATTGTAGTTGATGAATTGAATGCCAAACAAAAATATATTCAATTTATATGTGTTTGCATTATGCATCCCGAAATACTTCTGACAAAGGTTCTTTATTAAATTTGCATTCAATTCTTTGTAGGTGACAAGACCAAAATTCGCAAGCGTCACTTTCACTTGACGGAGGAAATGCTTGTGAACCACCCCAAGATAGCCTCACATAAGGATAAGGAATCACTTGATGCCAGGCAAGACCTTGTGTTGCATGAGGTCCCAAGGCTCGGTCTCGAGGCAGCAGAGAAGGCTATCAAAGAGTGGGGCCAGTCTAAGTCGAAGATCACCCACTTAATTTTCCACACCACAACAGGAAGAATCGACATGCCCGGTGCCGATCGCCGGCTGTTAGAGCTTCTAGGTCTTTCTTCCTCAGTCAAACGGTCAATGATGTACCACCAAAACTGCTCCGGTGGTAACACAGTGCTTCGTCTTGCTAAGGATATAGCCGAGAACACTCGAGGCACTCGTGTTCTTGTTATATGCTCGGAAATCTCGCTGACAGCCTTTCGTGGGCCATCCAAGGCAAACAAAGACACCCTCCTACCTCAAGCAATTCTCGGTGACGGAGCAGCAGCTGTTATCGTAGGGTCCGAGCCTGATCTGTCAGTGGAGCGCCCGCTTTATGAAATCATTTCAGCTCGCCAAACTATTCTTCCAGGCACAGAAGATACTTTCGTTGGCCACATTAGGCAAGATGGCCTCAACGTATACATGTCACCTCCTGCACCAGAGTGTATCTCAAGCGGTATCATTAATGCTCTCTCTGAGATAGTTGAACCACTCGGGATTATTACCGATTGGAATTCGGCCTTTTGGGGTGTGAATCCCGGCTTCCCGGCTATCCTAGAACAAGTGGAAGCTGACTTGGCACTAGACAAGGAGAAACTAAAGGTGGCGAGGCATGTGCTTGCCGAGTACGGCAACATGATGAGTCCGACCATATTTTTCATGCTAGATGAAATGAGGAAGCAGTCAGCTGGAGCAGGAGCGGCAACCGTTGGAGGCGGAATGGAGTATGGGGTTCTTTTGGGATTTGGGGCTGGAATCACCATGGAGACAACCGTTCTACGTGCCAATGCAAACACATCTGTTGCACCAGTAGAGACCGAGGAAGATGACGTCTGGACCATTTAATTATATATTTATATATATTTGAGCTAGATGTTAGGGATGGCTTTCAAGTTTTGGTTATTCTAAGTGTGTACTTATGATATTCCTTTGTAACGTACTAAAAGAAATAAAGAACAGAACGTTGTTTCTTATATATGTCGTTTTCCAAATGTTATTATCTCAAAGGAAATGTAATTTTGTGTTATCCCGGTTGCATCGATCTTTAATCCATTCCATACGCTGTCTATAATCTTTTTTCTTTTTGTTTTAATGGACTTGGGACGTGTCAACATATAGGTGAAGTAATGGTTTTGGCTATTCAAAAATCATAAAAAAAAAAAAAAAAAAAAAAAAAAAGTAGAAGAGAGGCACAGATGCATGCTAAGCTGAGATGTTGACAGATTTAGGCCCATGATAAGCTGAGATGTTGACAGAGGTAGGCCCAAAACCATTACTTCACCTATATGTTGAGATGTTGACAGAATTGGGCCCATGATAAGCTGAAATTTGACTTAAGAAATTGAAAACCTACCTCTTTATAGTAGAAGTCCTTTCAACGTTGAACTTAAACGTATACACTGAGAGCATGTGTATGACCATAATATTATGAATTGTCAGAGGGCCAATGCAGGATACCAATGGGTACGATCGATGCAGGTCAGGTGGAGGTATTTTCATCTCTATTCTCTTGTAAAATTAGTGTCATCCATACTCTATTTTAACCCATTAAGATAACGGCCGGGTAACAAAACAATAGTACATAATTACAAAATAAATTGATATCTTCTGTTTTTTTTATCCAAAAATATAACAAATAATAAAAATATATTACACAAAATCATGTAAATAATATCATAAAATATAAAAATTATAATCTTTTATCTTATTTTTGAAAAATAAATAAATTATTAATTAAATAAAATGATAAAAAATGTTAAGATAAATAAATTTGTCATAAATTACTAATTAGAAAAATACAAAAAATGTTGGATAAAGAATTTTTCATCATAAATTATTCAAGAAAAAATTGTATAAAATGTTGCATAAATCAATGTAACTTAAATAATAATTATATTGTTACATGTATAAATGAAAAATTATCATATATATTTTAATGTTTATCAATTTCCTCATCTAAAAGACTAACAGACTAACAAAAATATTTTCTTACCCATACTAAAAAATACTCACTGAGGAGCCGAATACTACAACCCCACATTAATTTCCTTGAATTAAATGTGATAGAGACCTTGAAGTGGCTGCTTCCACTTTCCAGGCCCATGGACATTTGATCCGGCCCAGAAAAAAATTATTATCTAAAATATAGCCCACCAAACGGGCTTCAATAGAAGAGGCAAGTGCTGCCCAAAATCATGCAAGAGGATGCTCACAGTGATCTTTTGGTTGATCAGGTGGAATGGTATTCATTAACTGCATATATTTCATGGATGTTATTAACTTGCTTTTGAGGGTTATGTAAAACTAGGCAAAGGGCTTGCGTTGCTTCGGCAATTGCTTTTGACACATGAAAAAACGTATACAGAGGGTTTACATAAATAGATAGGCAAGTTATGTACAATCAATATTATAGAGTTGCATATATATATATAGGAAGTGGTTATGGTGCTACGCGTAGCATAGAGGGCCTCCGTGCTACGGCTCAATATTTTGAGTTTTCAAAATTATAACGGTCGATCTGAACCATTCAACATGATCTCCATATGAATATGTACTTGCAAACCAAATTTTATATTTTTTAGAATTTTTTTACTATTTTTTAGATAGGTAGAAAATCACTTGATCTGAATGGTACATAATTTCCAAATCAAGTGATTTTCTGCCTATCCAAAAAAATAGTAAAACAATTCTAAAAAATCCTAACGGTTCGGATTGACCGTTAGGAATTTGAAAGATCAAATATTGAGTCGTAGCACGGAGGCCCTTTATGCTACGCGTAGCATATTAGCCATATTCTATATAGAGGAGGGATCCAATTACACCATTTTTTTTGACACATCTTGACACTGTTTTTTTATAGGTCAATTTTGCGATTTTAAAATCCAAGCAATCGATCCGAACCGTTCAACATGATCACCATATTAAATTGTGCTTGGAGATCAACTTTAGCATTTTTTGAATTTTTTTACTATTTATTAATATGGTTACAAAATCGTTGTTTTTCAATGGTCTGAAAACAACGATTTTGTAACCATCTTAATAAATAGTAAAAAAATTCAAAAAAATGTAAAATTTGATCTCCATGCACATTTTAATATATCCATCTTATTGAACGGTTTGGATCGACTATTTGGACTTTGAAAATAGTAGGTGTCAAAATATGTCAAAAAAAACGGTGTAATCCGATCCCTCCTCATATATATATATACATATATATAGAGGAGGGATCCAATTACACCTTTTTTGGTGACACATCATGACACCGTTTTTTTTATAGGTCAATTTTGCGATTTCAAATCCAAACAGTTGATCCGAACCGTTCAACATGATCACCATATTAAAATGTGCTTGGAGATCAAATTTTACATTTTTTTGAATTTTTTTACTATTTATTAAGATGGTTACAAAATCGCTATTTTTCAATGGTCTGAAAACAACAATTTTGTAACCATCTTAATAAATAGTAAAAAAATTCAAGAAAATGTAAAATTTGATTTCCAAGCACATTTTAATATATCCATCATGTTGAACGGTTTGGATCGACTATTTGGACTTTGAAAATGGTAGGTGTCAAAGTGTGTCACCAAAAAAGGTGTAATTTGATCCCTCCTCATATATATATATATATATATATATATAGTGGCTAATATCAAAACGTTTGCACCAAGCCCTCGTGCAACCAATTTGTTTCCGGATTTTCAAAGTCCAAACTGTCGATCCAAACCGTTAGATGTTCAATCTATATTAAAATCTGCTTGTAGACAAAATTTTACATTTTTTGGAATTTTTTTACTATTTATTAAGCCACTTTGAAAATTTCTGATCCGGATGAACAGTAAAAACAGTGCAACCAAATTCTGGACCATGTAATCAGCAATTTTCAAAGTGGCTTAATAAATAGTAAAAAAATTCCAAAAAATGTAAAATTTGGTCTCCAAGCACATTTTAATATAGAGATCACATCTAACGGTTTGGACTTTGAAAATCCAAAAATGACTTAGTTGCACGAGTGGCTTGGTGCAAACGTTTTGATATTAGCCACTCTATATATACACACACGTATATGTATATATATAAATGAGGAGGGTTCAAATGCACCCACATCATTTATCTCCATTTTTAAAGTCCGAACAGTCGATCCGAGCCGCTCAACATAATTTTCATAATAAAATATGCTTGGAGACCAAATTTTATATTTTTTACAATTTATTTACTATTTTTTTAGATAGATACAAAATCACTTTATCGTATGGTCCAGAATCTCCTTAAAACAGTGATTTTGTATCTATCCAAAAAAATAGTAAATAAATTCTAAAAAATATAAAATTTGGTCTCCAACCATATTTTATTATGAAGATTATGTTGAGTGGCTTGGATCGACTGTTCGGACTTTAAAAATGGAGATATATATATATATTTTTTGGGTGCATTGGGAGCATAGAAATTTGGGTGCATTTGAACCCTCCTCATATATAAATATATACGTATATATGTACACGTATATATGTATAGATATATATACGTATAGATATACATATACGTATAAGTATATATATACGTATACATGTATACGTATATATGTACACGTATATATGTATAGATATACATATACGTATAAGTATATATATACGTGTACATATATATGTATATATATACAGATACATATATACATACATATATAGAGCTGGGCTATGGTGAGTTGCGAAGTAAGATGTCATTTTTACTTCACGCTCATATTTTTATTTTGAAAATCTAAACAACCGATCCGAACCGCTCAACATGTTCTCCATATTGAAATGTGCTTGGAGACCAAATTTTATATTTTTTGGAATTTTTTTACTATTTATTAAGCCACTTTGAAAATCGCTGATCGAATGGTCCAGAATTTTTTACTGTTTTTTACTGTTTACCCGGATCTGTCATTTTCAAAGTAGCTTAATAAATAGTAAAAAAATTCCAAAAAATGTAAAATTTGGTCTCCAAGCACATTTCAATATGGAGAACATGTTAAGCGGTTCGGATCGGTTGTTTAGATTTTCAAAATGGAGTATGAGCGTGAAGTAAAACGACGTTTTACTTCACAACTCACCATAGTCGATCTCTACATATATATACATATATATACATACATATACATACATACCTATACCTACATATATATATATATATATATATGAGAAGGGTTCAAATGCCTCCATTTTTCATGCCTCCACCATGCCTCCATTTTTAAAAACTTTAATAACTCAAAATTTAAAACTTAAAAGTCAAAATAAAACCGTTAGATATGATCTACATCATTTTATCTATGCAAGTGTAAAAAATTTTGACATTTCAATTTTGTTTTGGTTGTCATCAAGAGCTTGTAAAAACCGTACTAATGTGGATAATTTCTAGACGTTGATTTTTCAACTTATTGATTCACATAAAAACAAAATCAAAATGTGATAATTTTTTCGAGCACATAGATAAAATGATGTAGATCATATCCAACGGTTTTATTTTGATTATCAAGTTTTTAAAAATGGAGGCATGGTGGAGGCACACAAAATGGAGGCATTTGAACCCTCCACTACATATATATAGGGCTATGGTGAGACGTGGAGTAAAACAAGTGTTTACTCCACGCCTCATTATTTCGAATTTGAAAATCCAAACAACCGATCCGAACCGTTCAACATGATCTCCATATTGAAATGTGCTTGGAGACCAAATTTTACATTTTTGGGAATTTATTTACTATTTATTAAGCCACTTTGAAAATCGCTGATCCATTGGTCCATAATTTTTTACTGTTTTGCTACTGTTCACCCGGATCAGCGATTTTCAAAGTGGCTTAATAAATAGTAAACAACTTCCAAAAAATGTAAAATTTGGTCTCCAAGCACATTTCATATGGAGATCATGTTGAGCGGTTCGGATTGGATTTTCAAAATGGAAATATTGCGTGGAGTACAAACTTGTTTTACTCCATGTCTCACCATAGCCAATCCCTATATGTATATATATATATATATATATATGAGAGATCCGATTACACCACTTTTGAGTTACCACAAAGTTATCCTCCTCATTTTCTACATTTTCGAAGTCCAAATCATCGATCCAAACCGTTCAACATGATTATCTAAATAAAATGTGCTTGCAGATCAAATTTTACATTTTTTTTGAATTTTTTTATGATTTATTAAGATGGGTACAAAATTCAATGTTTTGAATTTGACTAGTTTATGTAAAATACTTAATAAATAGTAAAAAAATTAAAAAAAATATAAAATTTGATCTGCAAGCACATTTTATTTAGATAATCATGTTGAACGGTTTGGATGGACGATTTGGACTTTGAAATGTAGAAAATGAGGAGGGTAACTTTGTGGTAACTCAAAAGTGGTGTAATCGGATCCCTCCTCATATATATATCTATATAGAGAGAGTGACTAAGGTCAAAGTGGTAGTTCCTAGTCCCACGTGCTACCAAGTCGTTTTCGGATTTTCAAAGTCCAAACGGTCGATCCGAACCATTCAAGTTGATCTCCATATTGAAATGTGCTTGGAGACCAAATTTTACATTTTTTTGAATTTTTTTACTATTTATTAAGCCACTTTGAAAATTGCTGATCCGGGTGAACAGTAAAAACAGTGCAACCAAATTCTGGACCATGTGATCAACAATTTTCAAAGTGGCTTAATAAATAGTAAAAAAATTTCAAAAAATGTAAAATTTGGTCTCCAAGCACATTTCAATATGGAGATCAACTTGAACGGTTCGGATCGACCGTTTGGACTTTGAAAATCCGAAAACGACTTGGTAGCACCGGGGGGCTAGGAACTACCACTTTGACCTTAGTCACTCTATATATATATATAGAGTAGGGCTATTGTACTTCGCGAAGTAAAACGACTTCACGCTCATATTTTCATTTTCAAAATCCAAAACGTCGATCCAACCGTTCAAGTTGTTCTCCATATTGAAATGTGCTTGAAGACCAAAATTTACATTTTTTGGAATTTTTTTACTATTTATTAAGCCATTTTGAAAATAGCTGATCCATTGTGAATAATAAAAAACAGTAAAAAATTTGGACCAATGGATCAACGATTTTCAAAGTGGCTTAATAAATAGTAAATAAATTCCAAAAAATGTAAAATTTGGTCTCCAAGCACATTTCAATATGGAGAACAACTTGAACAGTTCGGATCGACGTTTTGGATTTTGAAAATGAGAATATGAGCGTGAAGTAAAACTTCGTTTTACTTTTCGAAGTACAATAGCCCTGCTCTATATATATATATATATATATAGAGAGATGAGCTATGCTACTCCATGGAGTAAAACGCGTTGGTGCTTCACGCCGCTATATTTTTATTTTGAAAATCCAAACGACCGATCCGAACCGTTCATCTTGTTCTCCATATTAATATGTGCTTGGAGATCAAATTTTACATTTTTTGGAATTTTTTTACTATTTATTACGCCACTTTGAAAATCACTGATCCGGCGGTCCAGAAATTTTTATTTTTTTTTACTGTTCATCCGGATTTTCAGATTTTCAAAGTGGCTTAATAAATAGTAAAAAAATTCCAAAAAATGTAAAATTTGGTCTCCAAGTACATTTCAATATGGATTAAAAGTTGAGCGGTTCGGATCGGTCGTTTGGACTTTCAAAATGAAAATACGGCGTGGAGTACCAACACGTTTTACTCTATGGAGTAGCATAGCTCATCTCTCTCTCTCTCTATATATATATATATGAAGTGGCTACTACGGTGCTACGGGTAGCATAGAGGGTCTCCGTGCTACGGCTCAATATTTGAGTTTTCAAAATCCTAACGGTCAATCCGAACCGTTCAGCATGATCTCCATATGAATATGTACTTGCAAACCAAATTTTACATTTTTTTGAATTTTTTTGCTATTTTTTTAGATAGGTAGAAAATCACTTGATCTGAAAATTCTGTACCATTCAGATCAAGTGATTTTCTACCTATCTAAAAAAATAGTAAAAAATTCTAAAAAATTGTAAAATTATGTTTACAAGTACATATTCGTATGGAGATCATGTTGAACGGTTCGGATCGACCATTAGAATTTTGAAAACTGAAATATTGAGTCGTAGCAAGGAGACCCTCTATGCTACGCATAGCACCGTAGCCAACTCCTATATATATATAGGGATGTGCTATGGTGAGACGTGGAGTAAAAGAAGTTTGTACTCCACGCTATATTTCGAATTTGAAAATCCAAACAACCGATCCGAACCGTTCAACATGATGTCCATATTGAAATGTGCTTGGAGATAAATTTTACATTTTTTGGAATTGTTTTACTATTTATTACGCCACTTTGAAAATTGCTGATCTGGGTGAACAGTAGCAAAACAGTAAAAAATTCTGAACCAATAAATCAGCGATATTCAATGTGGCTTAACAAATAGTAAAAAAATTCCAAAAAATGTAAAATTTGGTCTCCAAGCACATTTCAATATGGAGATTATGTTGAACAGTTCGGATCAGTTGTTTGGATTTTCAAATTCGAAATATAGCGTGGAGTACAAACTTGTTTTACTCCACGTCTCACCATAGCCCATCCCTATATATATATTACAAATATTGTTCAAGTATGTTTTGGATTATTTAGGAATGCCTTTAACGGTAAGCAGATCGGCTAGGAATGATTTCCTACCTCTGATTGAACATTTGGAGAAAAGGATGGAGGGATGGAAGGGGAAACTTATATCAACAGGTGGATGGTTGCAATTAGTGGGATCAGTCTTATCGGCGAGACCTATTTACTTTATGACATGTTTTATTTTACCGAAATGGATCGTAGAAAGGATTGATGCAATAAGAAGGTTGTTTCTTTGGGGCAAGAACGAAAAAGAAGGAAGAGGAATCTCACTAATTAATTGGCCTACAGTGTGCATGCCGATTCAATGGGGTGCATGGGAGTGAAAGATCTGGTTCTTCATAATATTGCACTGATTTTACGTTGGTGGTGGAGAGCCTATGCTAACCCTACATGTCTCTAGACCACTACAACAACAAAACTCAAATGGAGTGGTATATACGAGAATGGACCTAATTTCTGTATCCTTGAGGGTTCATTTTTCTGGAGGGGCCTAATAAAATTAATGCCAGTATTTAAATGGTGTACAGCATGGCAAATAGGAGATGGCCAAGGCATCTCCTTTTGGTTCGATGCTTGGCAAGGTAGATCACTGGTACAATTTTTGGAACCTGGAGCAAGGCCGCTACAACCAAAAGTCTCTCTCAGGGACGCTTACCCAATAAGAGACAGACTGGTATAGTTTGAGCATGATTGGGGGATATAAATTTCACGGATCAACGGGATGTCATATATACTGGAAATGGAACTCCAAACAAGTCTATAGTGCTAAATCTGCATATGCAATGTTAACAGGTGGGGAAGGGAAAAAATCGAATTTGAGGAGATTTGGGGTTTTAGAGTTCCACCAACAGTACGGATTTTTGCATACTTGATGATGAAGGGCAGAATTCTAACCACGGATGTCATGAACAACCGTGACATGGAGGTTAGAAAAGGGTGCATTATGTGCTCCAACTGCCCCTCTGAGTCAGCCTTGCATTTGATGTTTTTGTGTCCGAATGCAGTACACTTCTGGTACGAGATTTCAGCATGCTATGGCTTCAGAATGATGGTACCGGCTTCCTCAATTGAAGAGATCTTCACCAGGTCAAGAACACAGGCTCAGTTGCAGGGACAAAACAGTGAAAGTATTTGGGAAATGGTGTTTCAATGTGTATGCTAGTGCTTATGGAAGCAAAGAAATGAGAAGGTTTTCACCTCAACAATGGTACCGGTTCAAAGACTGGTACACAGAGTCAGGCAGGATGCGACTCTGTGGATGAAATATTGTAGCCCGAGAAGAAGTGATCACAATTTGTTAGAGGAACCGGATTGAGATAATCCTGGTTGTGAGGGCACGCAAGGAGTTGGAATCTGATCTTTTTCTATTTTATTCTAAATATTAAGTTAGTTGTTATTGTGCCGGTTTTGTTGTTGATCACTGGTACCCTAGTTGTGTTTTCGGTTGTTAGTTTTTACTTTCTTTACTTTTCTTTGGGATATGATGTAGTGCATACCTTCTACATTCAATAAAGTTCAGCTTGGCAGCCACTGCCAGTTTTTCAAAAAAAAAAAGAGTGGAGCAGCTTTCAAGTATAAAAGAACAAAACATATCAGAACGTTTGTAATTAATAAAAACGACCAAGTGGGGCTCGCTATATAGTAGAGGAAAAGCTTTTAAAGCTGAAGTTCTTTTATCGGTTTTGAACACCTACAACAGAAGATCCAAGGGCCTAGGGTTTAATATAATTCTAACGTTTCAAATGCATTGGCAAAATTTGGCTACAATCGTATTTTATTCGTTGGTCATACATAATTTTTGTTGACTAGTAGTCGATCAATTTGGTGGCGTTTAACGAGCCGCCTGTGTTTGTCACGTGGACTTATTGAGCGAGCAAGAGGCCAGGTGAAGAAAACTCCGATATGGATGACTACTATGGTCAACTTCTACTTCTATGCGGTGTTTAACAAGCCGCATGTGTTTGTCACGTTGACTTGTATAAGCCAGTCGCTGCAGTGTCGGATTCGATCAGTGTATTGTAGAAGGTCATGTGCCTCTGTCTAAATTTTAAAAAGTAATTTTAATTTAATAGGTCAGAATTAATTTTGTTCTTTTATGTTGTTTTTGTTGTTTTTAATATGTGAAATAATACTATTTTATTATTTTTTATTATGTAAGAAACATTTTTTGCTATTTTTTATTATTTAAGTGACTATTTTTGTTGTTTTTTTTATCTAGTATGCAATTACTTAATTAATTTAAATCCGGTAAGATATTTGAACTCGATTCCTACCCACCCTCGCAAAAATCCGAGATCCGTCCATATCCGGCTGGCACTGACTGAACTGAATTTATAGCGCCAAGATAAGAGATGAGAATTTATTGCTCTTCTTGAAGGAAAAGAGAACAAGTGGTGAATACGGTATGTATCCATGAGTTAGACTCAGAGGCGGTAAACAGTCCGTATTCAAGGACAATTCGGGAGATGCGAACCCGTTAATGAAGAGACGTTTGAATCCCGCACGAATCACGTCCCATAACCGTTGAAACGCCCGTTTAACCCTAAACCTCTCCTTCTCTCCTCTTCTTTCTCTCTATCTCTCCTCTTCCTTCCCTCTTCCTCTCTTGCAAAACCCGAAGCCCTCACCCTTTTCCTTGCTACCGGTCACCCTACTCGCCGTCGCCTTCATCACCTCTCCCTCGCAAGATCACCCCGGCTCTCTCTCTCCCCTCCGCCACTGTTCCAATACGGACCGTATCGGGTCCGTATCCGCCGGTTCCTTTGAGTATTTTTGCACTCCTCAGTTAATTCTTCTAAACCTCTTCTATTTTTAATTGCTTAAATTTTGGTTTCTTATTTGTTTTTTATTCGGTCTCTGTTAGTTTAATTTTTGTATCCTTGTTTTTCAAAAATCAACAAACATCACAAAAATCAGTTCATTCACACCAATTTACCAATTTTTACCAGTCCAACACAAACCATATTGCTCAATACGGTCCGTACTCAACTACCAGAAAAACCATAAAAATATTCTAAATTATTTAGTGAAGACGATCCGTATTGACCGATACGGTTCGTACCAGTCCAGTACTTAGACACATTCCAGCACCCAACCTATCCGTATCTAGACCATATTGCCGAATACGGTCCATACCAGAGACCTAACTTCTGAACAAATGGCTTCAAAATTAAAGGGTCTTACAGGAGTAGTTACAAAGGGGATCAGGAAAGCCCTCGGAGGTGCCGGACCGAGTGACCCCCCACAAAGCTCATCTAGCAGATCCTCCAGATCCTCATCTCAGTTCTTCGACAAGTCAACCAACCAGTCGGATGAAAGAACTAGAGATTACGCATCAGCCTGATCGCTGCAAGCAGGAGATGCGAACTATGTCCCCAAGGAGCCCGTGCATCAAGAAGAAGAAGAAGAAGACGAACATGACGAATAGATGGAAGACGCAGAGGATTATGTGCCCGTCTTCGACAATATATTATTATATAGTCGCACACATGCATTGGTGAGCATCGAGATAAAAGACCGAGTGACTCCGTTCCGTCTCGTAAGTTGGGGTACGAGCCGACCCGAGCCACTTGATCCCTCAGGAGGTCTTCTAGAATTATTATGGATTATTATATGTATAACTTTGATTTATATACTTTGCTCGTTTCATTTTTACATTTACGTGCACCGGTTCGAGTCCGGTGTACGAATCGATTCGGGACTTTCCCCCTACATTAGGAGCTACTCACCATATACGGGTTTTTTTTTATACGAGACTACACAGCTCTTGATTCCGATCATGAGTCTGTGGCAGGTCTGGTTTCTGCTGCACGATTTGAGGTCGTGGCAGGTTGTTCCACAGTTTGAGGCTGTGATAGGTCTGATGTATGCTGCACGGTTCGAGGCCGTGACGTACTGTGTCCCATTAGTTTGGCTGGACGAATAAAGTTCTCGCCTGCTTATGAGGGACGAAATTAACTATATTTGTCTTCATGTTTGTAGTTTTATCCTATTTTATATGTTTGGATGAAGAATCGATTTAGTGTACGAAACTCAAGATTGAGATATGTCCATCTGCCAGCGTGATATGTTATCTTAGGGGCAATGCTCATTGTCACTAGGCAATGTGTATCATTGCACTTGCCGATTGCGGTACTTAGACAATATCTTATTGGATCTTTTGATCCGACTGCCACGACATGGGGTGACAGGGTGATTAATTTTTCGTATTATACATTATCTTCCACACATAAATTTAGGTACTAGACTCTGATTTGGTTATGGATATAATATTCTCCTTGTGTTTTATTTTGGGAATCTTTTGCATGTTGGCATAATAGGTTAATCGCATCATTGGATAGTTGCACCTACTATATGTATTATATGTATTTTCTTTTAATAGTTAATAAAATAGAGTATTTTATTGTATTACTATTAAACTTGCATACTCATCGCAAATTTATAAAAGTCATACGTAGATTATATTTAAAAGTACTTTTATTGTAGAGGATCCCTGAAGGGATAATTCTAGGTCACATACTGAGTGATTAGTCACTCACTCACAAGTTGTTTCGTGGGTTTTTAGGTACAGAGACTAGTGATAAGCAGCAGGATTTGCCAGGAGCTGTCCCTGATGGCCACGTAGTTTAATTTATTTTTATAGGGCTTTTGGTTAGGATATACAAGTCCCGATGATTTTGGTTCGTACATCGAACTTGTTAGATCATGTATTCTTTTGCTTAGATTGTGGTTGTGGTATTATGTTGTGAGTTATATGGATTTTATGTATGTATGTTTATTTATGGATTGTATGACTTATGCTGATATTATGATTATTCACGCTTCTACATTTCTGTATTATTTGCATTTGTTTAGCCTTGCGTGTTTATTGAGTTAATGAATACGAGGTGAGGATTGATCACACCTTAATTCGGAACTCCTAGTTTGGGGTGTGACAGGTATATAGGTTGATTTGGAATAAATTCTATACATACTGTGTTTATTGTCAAACTGATCAGAGTCAAAATGATGATGAATTACGTAGGGTTTAGGCTTAGGTTTTTCATATTATCTCACACTTATGTTTATTTAATTAGAGAAAAAAGCTACTGTCACCCTTCTTTATGTTTTATTGCAGAAAACACGTTTTGGACTATTTCACATCAAATGGAACAAGAATTAGGTCAATCAAAGACACAACGCTCATCGACTAAGCCACTATTATGGCCCGTACTGACTAATACGAACCTAGTCGGATACGGACAAGGAGATGGCGTGATATGCATTAAACCCCTCAGTGACATGGTGTGGATATGGACTGTATAAGTCAATATGGTCCGTAACCAGAGGCACCCTTTGGGGAATAACTACTACAGCTGTATCCAGATCAGTTTTCTTGGCCTCCACTCATCTCCAGACGTCCCCTCACTCCTATATAAGCACCCTGGACAGAAGAAGAAGTTATCTTTGTAATTTTAGTTAAATTTGATTAAGTGAGAAAGAGAGGAGTGTTGTAATGGTGCCGTTCCACGGCTCAGTTCTTTTCTACGGGGCTAGGCAGTAAATCTTGTTACTTATGATGCTTTGATATATATATTTTATGTTGATTATGATTTCTTGTTGTTGATTGAAATGTTTTTGCAATTTATTCTCCCTTCACCTAATTTTGATGATCTAGTTTAATCCATTAGGGTAGTGACAGTGCTTTAATAGTAAGAAAAACTATGATGGATGAGTTGGCCCCGTTGGGAACCATTAGATTTATGTGAAGAAAACCTTCACGAGGAAACCATAAATCGGAACCACAAAACGCAAACTAAGTTCTGTCATTTGCGTAAGATAAATCGCAGTGTCCTATTTAGTAACTTGTGTATTTAGAGATATATCATTTGCGTAAGATAAATCGCAGTGTCCTATGTAGTATCTTGATGGAAGTCCCGTTATTTGCGCAAGGAACTCGCAGTGTCCTATGTAGTGTCTTCCATAACCAACAACAGAAAATCAGACCCGACAAAAATAGAATATCAAAGAGGATTGAGTAGCAATGGTGTGCCGAAACCCTAGGAATTCTCATCTCTATCTTTATTTTAATTACTTTTAATTCTTGCCAAATTTACATTGATCACAACTTCAACTCTCAAATTTTGAGATTTTGTCTAGCCTTTGGAAATATTGTGATTTGATCACTGAAGACTGTAGACCAATATTCCCTGTGGATCGACCTCGATTATACTACTCGATAGGATTGTGCACTTACAATCCGAACCGATAGCATTACCGAGTTTATAAATTTTAAAAAATAACATCGCTCTCTTTGAGTGATCAAGCTTTTTGGCGCCGTTGCCGGGGAATAACAGTTTATTGTGCAAGGCCTCACGAGACGCCCTTGCTTTGACCATTGAATCCAATTAATTAGAGACGCCTAGACTTTTAATTTTCTGCATTTTAATTTTCTTCTTTTCAATTTTATTTTCAATTTTGTTTTTCTTTTTATTTTTGTTTTATTTTTTTGTTTTTTGTTTAATTTACAGATTTTATTTTCATTTTGTTTCTTAGGATACTGCACGCTGGCCGAATCATCCTTACGGAGATCTTTAAGGATTGCAAGTAAGAGAGGACACCTCGCTTTCCCATCACCGATAAGAACCAACCATAGTCCTTCCCCAACTGACTCTGAAAGCAAAGAAGACTCAGATTCAGTCAACATGGATAACTATCCGAAAGAACCGATTCACAACAATCCACCATTCAACAATCAAAACGGACAAGAAGGCAATGGTGATAATGGAGTTTAAATGCAGCAAGACCCAAACTTCTACGAGACTATTGCGTACCGCGCGCGAATGATCCTAACTCAAGCATAAACCCACCGACAGTTATGAACCATAATTTTGAGATCAAACCTGCTCTCATAAATATGGTTTCGCAACAACAATTTGGAGGATTTCCAAGCGAGGATCCACATCTTCACTTGTCAATTTTCCTTGGAATATGCAAGACGATAAAGATCAACGGAGTTACCGATGAAGCAATCAGGCTAAGGCTATTTCAATTCTCATTAAAAGATAAAGCAAGAGCATGGTTGTTTTCCTTACCGGCCAATTCTATTCAAACTTGGGACCAATTGTTTAATGTGTTTATTGCAAAATATTTTCCACCTTCCAAAACTTCAAGATTCAGAAATACAATTACTAATTTTGAACAAAGAGAGGGTGAATCATTGTGTGAAGCATGGGATAGATATAAGGATATGTTAAGGTGTTGTCCACATCATGGTCTAGAAAGATGGCGGATTGTGCAAACTTTTTATAATGGTCTAAACCTTACAGATTGGTTGTCTATTGATGCTTCCGCAGGAGGCGCAATCATGAACAAGGAACCTAACGAGGCTTACAACCTAATTGAAGAGATTGCGATCAATCAACACTACTGGATCCCTGAGCACAAGAAGCCAACCCCAACACCTGGCATGCACAAAGTTGATGAAATAGCCATGCTAAGCGCAAAGATTGATGCATTGCAACTAACACTCAACAAGCAGACCAAGCAGGAACGGTAGCAGCAGTTAATGCCGCAACAACATGTGGAGGAGCGCATGAGATGAACGAATGTACAATTGTGACGGAAACTGAGGAAGAAACAGAGCAAGTAAACGCCATCGACAACAGCTTTCGACCTCAGCCCACCTACAACTCGTACCATCTGGACAACCAAAACCATCCAAATCTCTCACCGCAACAAAATTACCAATCAAGATACAACAATTCTCAACCGAATTACTAACCGAGGCAATATAACCAACCACAGCAACCTGACATCATATCACTAATGGAGAGATTCTTCGAGAAGCAAGACAAGATGAAAGCTGAAATCACGCAAAAGATCGATTCCTTAGCAAACTGCAGCAAAGACTTAAAATATCATACTTCTAAGATGGAAAAAGAACTCTCGAGCATCACACGTGGAAAAGTCAAATTTCCGGGTCAACCGGAAGAAAATCCAAGAGAGACTTGCCAATGCATCACACTAAGGAGCGGCACAGCATATAAAGGACCTCCAATGCCCGATCTAATGCTCAATGAGACGCATGCAGAGCCACCACATTTTGAGGAATACGAGCTGCAACAATCAGAGCTGCCTGTATTTGAAATGCAAGCAGACCCTATTGAGGAGCAGATTGACACCGTAGGTGGAGACGAACGACAACCCGAACCTGAATACATCGCACCACCACCCTACAAGCCACCTCTGCCATTCCCTCAAAGGCCTGTCAAGCACAAGATGGAGCAACAATTTGCAAGATTCATGGAGACTCTCAAGCAGTTACAAGTCACTATCCCCTTTACTGAGGTAATTGCAAGCATACCCTCGTATGTTAAATTTATGAAGGAGATCCTTTCGAATCGCAACAGACTCCAATAATTCTTAATAGTTCCACTCAATCTAGAATGTAGTGCGCTAATGCAAAGCAAAATACCAACCAAGTTGAAAGATCCGGGGAGCTTCTCAATTCCGTGCACCATAGGCACAACAGATTTCAAGAGAGCTCTATGTGATTTGGGAGCAAGTGTAAGTTTAATGCCAAAGGAGGTATTTGACAAATCGTAATGTGGAGTACTATCACCGATACGAATTTCACTGCAACTCACTGACCGATCAATTCGATATCCTGAAGGAGTGTTGCTAGATGTCCCAATCAAAGTTGGTAAATTATGGATACTAGCAGATTTCGTGGTAGTCGACCTGGAAGAAGACAAGCAAATTCCAATCATCCTAGGATGGCCATTCCTCACCACTTGTGGAGTAATGATTGATGTTAGAATGGAAAGATTTCATTAAATGTTGGAGAAGATAAGATGTTCTACAACATGAATGAAACCTTCGAGATCCCTCCTGACATCAATCTTTCTTATAGCTTGGAAACAGTGGGCGAGACTGGCAAAGATGAATTGCGGTTGGATGAACCGGAAGACATCAGCGAAGTGATGTGCGTAGCAGAGATAGAGAGATGGTTCAACATACAAGATGATGAAGATAGAAAGAAAAATCAAACTCATTCAACCTTCGAGATAGCACAAACTGATGATCAAAAGGAGAGTACTCATACCACTAACAACAGGAATTATTCTCTCTTAGCCCTCGCATCAATTCTGGACACTGATCACCAATAACCGTACCATCCGGTGCTCAGGTACATGCAGGCAGCTCTCAGCAACTCTCTCTTTGCTCGAGGAGAGTCCTGCGCAAAGGTCACCTTTCCCGAGCTACACATCCTCAAGTGTATGCTCATAACTCCTGAAGAGCCCCCGCACATTAGCCACTTCCTCTGCAATCACATCCATTCAATCGACCAAATTGCTGTTGCAAAACCATATTAATGAGAGCAGGTTTGATCTCAAAATTACGGTTCGTAACTGTCGGCGGGCTTATGCTCGAGTTAGGATCATTCGCGCGCGGTACGCATAGTCTCGTAGAAGTCTGGGTCTCGCTGCATTGTGAACTCCATTATCACTATTGCCTTCTTGTCCGTTTTGATTGTTGAATGGTGGATTGTTGTGAATCTGTTCGTTCGGTGAGTTTTCCATGTTGACTGAATCTGAGTCTTCTTTGCTTTCAGAGTAACTTGAGGAAGGACTATGGTTGGTCCTAATCGGTGATGGGGAAGCGAATTATCCTCTCCTACTTGCAATCCTCAGGGATCTCCGTAAGGATGATTTGGCCAGCGTGCAGTATCCTAAGAAACAAAAGAAAAGAAAATCTGAAAATTAAACTAAAAACTGAAAAATAAATAAAATAAAAAGAAAAACGAAATTGAAAAGAAGAAAATAAAAATGTAGAAAATTAAAAATCTAGGCGTCTCTAATTGATTGGATACAATGGTCAAAGCAAGGGCATCTCGCGAGGCCTTGCACAATAAACCGTTATTCCCCGGCAACGGCGCCAAAAAGCTTGGTCACTCAAAAGAGAGCGATGTTATCTTTTAAAATTTATAAACTCAGAAATGCTATCGGTTCGGATCGCAAGCTCACAATCGTTATCTTGTAGTATAATCGAGGTCGATCCACAGGGAATATTGGTCTACAATCTTGAGCGATCAAATCACAATATTTCGAAAGGCTAGACAAAATCTGAAAATTAAGAGTTGAAATTGTGATCAATGTAAATTTGGCAACAATTAAAAGTAAATAAAATAAAGATAGAGATGAGAATTTCTAGAGTTTCGGCACACCATTGCTACTCAATCCACTTTGATATTCTACTTCTATCGGGTCTAATTTCCTGTTGTTGTTAATGGAAGACACTAAATAAGACACTGCGAGTCACTTACGTAAATGACGGGACTTCGACCGAGATACTACATAAGATATTGCGAGTTATCTTACGCACATGACAGATCTCTTAAATACACAAGTTACTACATAGGACATTGCAATTTATCTTACGCAAATGACAGAACTTGGTTTGCATTTTGTTCTGATTTATGGTTTCTCCGCGAAGATTTTCTTCACATAAATCTAATAGCTCCCAACGAGGCTAACTCGTCCATCATAGTTTTTCTACCAATAAAGTACTGTCACTACCTTAGTAAACTAGATCATCGAAATTAGGTGAAGGGAGAATAAATTGCAAAAGCATTTCAATCAACAACAAGAAATCATAATCAACATAAAATATATATATCAAACCATCATGAGTAACAAGGTTTACTGCCTAGCCCTTTAGAAAAGAACTTAGCCGCGGAACGGCATCATTACAACACTCCTCTCTTTCTCACTTCAATTAAATCTAACCCTAATCACCATAATTACAAAGATGGTTTCCTCTTCTGTCCAGGGGCTTTATATAGGAGTGAGGGGACATCTGGAGATGAGTGGAGGCCAAGGAACATGGTCTGTACACGCTTATGGCAGTTATTCCCCAAAGGGTGCCTTGCTTACCGACTGTATTGGCTGATACGGTCCGTATTCACACCTTGTTGCTGAGGGATTTAATGCGTATCATGCTATCTCCTAGTCCGTATCTGGCTAGGTCCGCATCAATTGGTACGGACAGTAAGAGGGCCTTAGTCGATGAGCGTCGCTTGTCCGATTGACCTGATTCTTATTCCATTTGATGTGAAATAGTCCCAAAACCTGTTTTCTGCAATAAAACATAAAGAAGGGTGACAGTAGCCTTTTTCTCTAATTAAATAAACATAAGTGTGAGATTATATGCAAAACCTAAGCCAAAACCCTACGTAATTCATCATCATTTTGACTCTGATCACGCCTCCCAACTTGAATTGTTGGTTGTCCTCAAGCAACAACAAGCTAGTCAAAGGTCCGGTCTAAGTTAAACCATACAATCTGAAGGACTAGTTTTAAAATTAAACTAGAACTTGGGCTTGGTACAATTGTCATGACATTAAAAATTTAGAACTTCCAAAATATTCATGACCTCTTGTTACACCAAAAGGTATAGTACAAAGTTTCAGTACAGTAAACTGCACTTTTTAACCTTCAATACACTTTTCGGTTCAGACTGCAAGTATACAATCCTATCGAGTAGTATAAATTCGGGTATCGATCACAGGGACGGTTCAAGTCTTAACTAGATTTTTACCTAAATTAAATAAAGACTAGAAGTTGGAAAATGTTGGTTTTGGGTTTTTAAGATTCCTAACAATTCGATCACAGTAAATAAATGCAAGAAAGAAAATAAACTTGGTTTAATTCAAATGTAAAAAGGCGTTTCCAGGGTTATGACTTCATCTCAGTTTTTCCTCGAGGTACCCGGTCTGTGTAGTGTCCTACACGGGCCGTGTCCAATGTACACGGGCCGGGTACTGTCGTACACGGTCCGTGCGGCCCTCGAGTGAATGCAGCAGTTATTGTTTCTTAGTGTTGTTCCTTTGTGTAGGGTTCTACTGACCAGACCTAATGTTCCTAAACCTCAACTGTCGTCTGTTGGTTCATTAACTTGGTATGGAATTGCAATATGTGCCCTCGTCGGGTTCTAGACCTCAACTGTCGTATGTTGGTTTGAATTACCTAGTTGCTTGTTTGGTATACTAAAGGTAACCTCATTCCGTCGATATGAGGAAATGTTCACCTGTCGGCTACTACTTGGTTTCACCTTCCGGATCACTAATCCTACCTCATGTACTTAGTTTGGTTGAGAGATTATAAGGGCCAAAGTACCTTCTAGATGTGCGCATTCATCTAGTGGTAAACGATAAAAATCAAACAACTTAGACTAAGCAATTAAATCAAACACAATCAAGCAAAGACAAATTTCAACAAAAGAATCCAATAACTAACATGCAAAACAAAACATTCGATTACATCACAACCCTAGAAACTAAAAGTCTACTCTAACATGATTAAAAAGCAAATAAAACAAATAAAGATAAAGGAGTTCATAGAAAAACTCGAAGAACAATGGAGATCCGTCGAAAACTCGCGTCTTTTGCTTCTCAACTTTGTCTCCAAGCCAAAGCCGTCAAGGCCAAACCCTAGAAAATGCCTCTCTGCTCCAGAATACCCCTCTGGTGCAAGAAATCCCGCTTATATGCTTTTCTGGCCGACCTTCCATCAATTAGCCTTGTTTCCAAATTCTAAATCTGTTTCCGGAAATGCTTGACACGGCCCGTGTGGAATTCTACACGGACCGTGTACCTGTGTCTCTAGCTCAGATTGTAGATCTTCTCGCAAGCTTTCCGAAAAGTGGTTATACACTCAAAACGGAGTTACGAGTCAAAATCTATGACCGTTTTAATTTCAGGTGCTGAGATTGGTGTCCTGTCGTGTCTGTGGTCGGGCAGAGGGTTGTACGGTCCGCATAAGAAGGTACACGGACCGTATATAAACCTTCAAATTCCATATTCTTCCTCGGTTTCGCCCGTTTTCTGCAAAGTAAGAACAAATGCACAGCAGTACCACATTCTATAGATATTCAATGAAATAAACACGATTTGACAGTTCTAAACACAGGTTTTGGTACAAAATACGGGTCGGAATATAGATAAGTTTGCGAGATATCAAATTCCCCCAAGCTGAAGTCTTGCTTGTCCTCAAGCAAAAACACCAACTTAGGTACCGGGTTGGTCTTTTAAACTTTCCTAAATGCAAGTTAAGATCCTAATTGTGAAAAACTCACATGAACTGCTATTATCATTAACCTCGAGAATCATATTGGATAACAACTTGGACTTTCCTCGATTAATTTTGATTCACCCCACAAATTGACTAGTCAAACTTCAAATTCTGAGATGCTTTGATATTTGCAAAAACTAGTTACCCGAATTGATCAATCTTTCATTCTTACATTGAAACTATACCCTCATTTGTGGCGATTTTCCTTTTTGCCCCCCCAAGCTTGGAACAAGCTTAGGTTAGAAAGTCGCGAACTTCGTGTGTTGATATATGCAAAAGTTTTTGAAAGTTTTCGAGCTCAAAGGCATCCCGTCGGATTGTGCCAGTACTCTTTTTTTATAAATTTGGGAGACGAGCTCAAAGGCATCCCGTAGGATTTATTGCCAGTACTCTTATTTTCCCCATCTTTTCCGTTGTTTCATTTTTTTCTTTTATTCATTTGCATATATCATGAATACACACATCCAAAGGTATTCTTTCATACCAATAGATATCCCAATCTTTCTATTGTTTAAAATCCCCAATTCCCTAATTTAAAAGGCACAGTTCAGTTTCAAAATGTTATTTCAGTACAATTCAAGTTTTCATCTTTTCAATTTCTCAAAACTTCCCATCCTAAGCAGTTCTTTGATCAATTATGGGGTTATTTCCAATTTCTCAAAGTCATCCAAATCATAACCAAAAATTTTCAAACAAGTCTTTAATCCTAGCAGTCACACAAATTTATCACCTAAAAATGCAAAATTTTCGAAAAATAAACATGAACTAAATGCAGATACAATTTCTTCTATTCAACCCCCCCAAGCTTGAATGAAGCATTGTCCTCAATGCTTGAATTCACACAAGAAAGAGTAAATAGAAGAAAACATGAAAACTTACTAGATGTGGAGCGAGGAGTGAGGCGGGTCGGGTGGTTCTTTGTGGAACCACGACCATCTGTCCTTCTTGAAACACCATGGGAGAGAATGCACAGACCAGGCTGCTTGTGCACGGCCAGTGTGCTGGTTTGCACGGTCCGTGTGCCTTGGAGAGGTCTGATGCATGTGTGTGGCTTGGTTCGTGCCTGTCAACTTCCCGATCAAGTACCCGATCACAGTTTGCTGAGCTTTCAAATCCTCCAAAAATCGAAGGTTGCGATCCAGGTCGAGACCTGCATTTAAAATCATAGGGCAAGATTTATTCGGGTCTAGGAACTCATACCTGAGGTTAGCTGGAAAAGGTTTAAGTTCAGGAGTGGGCTGTTCTGTCTGGGCTGATGCACGGTCCGTGTTCTGCCCCCGTGTGAGCCTTGTGCGCCCCGTATGCTTCCTCATCCTCCAGCTCCTCTGACTGTGGTGCACGGTCCGTGTAAGTTACATTCGGTCCGTGTGTCAGTTCCTCCAGATTGGCAGACTTTGCTTCTGTTGCACACATCTTCTCTTTGGCAGCTCTCTTTACCTGCAAATCAGCCAAATAATCAGGATAATTTTTAAATGAGCTACCGTATTGCTTACGAGATTGTTCCTTGGCCAATTGATCAACCACATCGATCGCGCAGCATGTTTCTGGTTCATTTGGGTACTTCATAGATCGGTTGAGATTAAACTTCACACTCTCATCTCCAATCCGCAGAGTCAGAGTCCCATTTTCCACATCAATGAGTGTTCGAGCGGTCTTTAAAAATGGCCTTCCCAGAATGATGGGGATTTCCTTGTCCTCCATCTCCATCACCACGAAATCAACTGGAACATAAAACTTGCCGACCAGAACCGGTACATCTTCTACTATGCCAAGTGGTAGCCTAACAGAGGAATCAGCAAGCTGCAGAGTTATGTGCGTGGGTTTGAGCTCGCCTACTCCCATGCGCTCAAAGATGGTGCGTGGCATGAGACTCACGCTGGCCCCTAAGTCACATAGGGCTTGCTTGATGGTAGCTTTCCCGATTTTACAAGGAATGGAGAATTTACCTGGGTCCTCCAGTTTGGGCTGGAGTTTGCTACTCAAGATTGCGCTGCACTGCTCTGTGAGTTTTACCTTTTCATGTCCCCCCAAGCTTCGCTTGTTGGTGAGAATGTCCTTGAGAAACTTGGCATAGGTTGGCATTTGGGTCAGGGCATCAGTGAAGGGGATCGTGATGTGCAGCTGCTTGAGCACTTGAATGAACTTGGCAAATTGCTCGTTGAGTCTGGACTCGGCTAGCCTCTGGGGGAAGGGAACAGGTGGCCGGTAAGGTGGGGGTTTCTCGGCCCCCTTCTTTCTCTGACCTTCAGCTTCCTTCTGTACGGCCCGTGTGCTATCTGCACGGTCCGTGTGCTCGGTGGTTTTGGCTGGTCGTGTGGACTCTGCACGGGCAGGATGTTCAGTCTCTTCAGCAAGTGGTTGCACGGTCCGTGTGGAGTGTGCACGGTCCGTGTGGTTGGCAGTTTGGTCGACTGGCATGGCTGGTCCTGAGAAATGGGTCCCACTTCGCAAGGTTATAGATTTTACCTCTCCTCTGGGATTGACCTCTGATTGGCTGGGTAGCCTTCCAGGTGGTGTAAGACTTGCGTTGACTCGGTGACTTATTTGCTCTATCAACTTGTTCTGAGCAGTCAGTTGAGTAGTCATTTGAGCATTCATTGTTTGCATTTGCTCGAATATCATCTGGTTCATCTTCCCTTGCTCATGCATGAAGTCATTCACAGCGGGAGCGATATATGGCTTGGGAGGACCGGATTGAAATGATTGGTTGTTCGAGTCAGGAAAAGAAACATTGTGGTAGAAGCCTCGATTGTTGAATTGTGGTCTTGGGAAATGGGATGATTCATTGTTGAGGTAGTTTATCTGCTCAGGTTCTTCATCCCTTTGGGCCAATGGACACTGTTCATAAGCATGCCCCTTGTCTCCACACATGACACATGGTTGTGGTAGATGTTGGCCAACAGCCTTCACACTCATCTTGTTGAAAGCTTTCTGCATACCATCAAGCTTGGCGGTTAGAGCGGTGATCTGATCGACTTCGAATCGGCCGCCTCCTCCAGGTCTGGAATTGTCGCGGCCGGACCACTGTTGGTTCTGAGCCATGTTGTCGATCAGGTCCATGGCTTCAAGAGGTTCCCTTGACATTAATGCTCCACCTGCAACAGCATCAACAGATGTACGAGTGCTTTCAGTTAAACCATCATAAAAAGTTTGGATCAACAACCAGTCAGGAATACCATGGTGTGGACAAGAATATTGTAACTCCCTAAACCTTTCCCAGGCCTCGTTCAGGGGTTCATCAGACCTTTGCCTAAAACTAGTCAGTTGGGTTCTTACCTTGGCAGTTCTTTTATGAGGGAAAAATCTAGTTAGAAACAATTTAGACAGTTCCCTCCAATTGGTAACGGAATCCCTTGGTAATGACCCTAACCATTTCTTGGCCTTGTCCCTAAGAGTAAAAGGAAACAATGCAAGTCTGGTATAATCAGTTGTTAAGCCATTGGTTTTGATGGTTGTGCAACATTCAAGGAAAGTTTGGAGATGGGCATGTGGATCCTCATGATCCAAGCCATGGAAGGTGTTCTGCTGGACTATGTTGACAACTCCCGGATTGAAGTTCGGTTGTTGTCCCACAATTCGTGGCAGTCTGATAGCCCCCCTCACGTCTCCAGCGCGTGGCACATTGAATTCGCGCAAGGTTCTTGGTACGAAGTCGGCCATGTCATCATCAGAGAGGTCATCAGTCATGTCCTCTTCCCTGTCTTGCCCGTTGTTGCTCATTGTTGCCCTGCTTGAAGTCCCTTTTTGGCTCGGGTGTTCAGAGTGTACGGACTGTGTCTCTTCTGCGCGGTCCATGTAAGGTGGTGTTCGTGCAGGAGCTGATTGCACGGACCGTGTATCGGCTGTACGGTCCGTGTTAAAAGGTGGTTGTTCAGGATCAGTGGCCTCTGGAGGAGTATCAGAGAGTGGTCCTTTGCTCCTCAGTCTGTAGTCACCCTTGGGTGGAGGTACGAATGCCAGCTTTCCTGAAGGAGAGAGAAAAATAAAAGAAAAAGATACAAGTTAAAATCTAGATTAAATAAAATAAGCAAAAATCCAGAAAATAAATGATGTCGTCCCCGGCAACGGCGCCAAAAACTTGTTACACCAAAAGGTATAGTACAAAGTTTCAGTACAGTAAACTGCACTTTTTAACCTTCAATACACTTTTCGGTTCAGACTGCAAGTATACAATCCTATCGAGTAGTATAAATTCGGGTATCGATCACAGGGACGGTTCAAGTCTTAACTAGATTTTTACCTAAATTAAATAAAGACTAGAAGTTGGAAAATGTTGGTTTTGGGTTTTTAAGATTCCTAACAATTCGATCACAGTAAATAAATGCAAGAAAGAAAATAAACTTGGTTTAATTCAAATGTAAAAAGGCGTTTCCAGGGTTAAGACTTCATCTCAGTTTTGCCTCGAGGTACCCGGTCCGTGTAGTGTCCTACACGGGCCGTGTCCAATGTACACGGGCCGGGTACTGTCGTACACGGTCCGTGCGGCCCTCGAGTGAATGCAGCAGTTATTGTTTCTTAGTGTTGTTCCTTTGTGTAGGGTTCTACTGACCAGACCTAATGTTCCTAAACCTCAACTGTCGTCTGTTGGTTCATTAACTTGGTATGGAATTGCAATATGTGCCCTCGTCGGGTTCTAGACCTCAACTGTCGTATGTTGGTCTGAATTACCTAGTTGCTTGTTTGGTATACTAAAGGTAACCTCATTCCGTCAATATGAGGAAATGTTCACCTGTCGGCTACTACTTGGTTTCACCTTCCGGATCACTAATCCTACCTCATGTACTTAGTTTGGTTGAGAGATTATAAGGGCCAAAGTACCTTCTAGATGTGCGCATTCATCTAGTAGTAAACCGATAAAAATCAAACAACTTAGACTAAGCAATTAAATCAAACACAATCAAGCAAACACAAATTTCAACAAAAGAATCCAATAACTAACATGCAAAACAAAACATTCGATTACATCACAACCCTAGAAACTAAAAGTCTACTCTAACATGATTAAAAAACAAATAAAACAAATAAAGATAAAGGAGTTCATAGAAAAACTCGAAGAACAATGGAGATCCGTCGAAAACTCGCGTCTTTCGCTTCTCAACTTTGTCTCCAAGCCAAAGCCGTCAAGGCCAAACCCTAGCAAATGCCTCTCTGCTCCAGAATACCCCTCTGGTGCAAGAAATCCCGCTTGTATGCTTTTCTGGCCGACCTTCCAGCAATTAGCCTTGTTTCCAAATTCTAAATCTGTTTCCGGAAATGCTCGACACGGCCCGTGTGGAATTCTACACGGACCGTGTACCTGTATCTCTAGTTCAGATTGTAGATCCTCTCGCAAGCTTTCCGAAAAGTGGTTATACACTCAAAACGGAGTTACGAGTCAAAATCTATGACCGTTTTAATTTCAGGTGCTGAGATTGGTGTCCTGTCGTGTCTGTGGTCGGGCAGAGGGTTGTACGGTCCGCATAAGAAGGTACACGGACCGTATATAAACCTTCAAATTCCATATTCTTCCTCGGTTTCGCCCGTTTTCTGCAAAGTAAGAACAAATGCACAGCAGTACCACATTCTATAGATATTCAATGAAATAAACACGATTTGACAGTTCTAAACACAGGTTTTGGTACAAAATACGGGTCGGAATATAGATAAGTTTGCGAGATATCACCTCTCCCTTGAACAATTTATTCACCCCATGATTGACCTCATTGTGCATTCCTTAGAAAAATTATTATCGAACAATTCATTTCACAAATATCCCTAAATTCGAGAGTATTAATTCCCCTTTGATTATAAACGGATCCGTTCCAATCAATAGGAATTCTAATGATATAAATTTTGATTTTCCTTCCTAATTGATTTTCCTTCCTCATTTTGATTTTCCTTCCTAATTGATTCTAATGATATAAATTATGACAACTAAGTGTGTTGATACTTGTGACAATTTTTGAAAAATTAAATATGAATAAAATTAAAAAGTTGGGAGGTTTTGTTGAGCCTATTGGTAACTAGTCTTGCGTAGGCACCCGTACTCTTTTTATCCTCCATCTTTTATTCTATTTTTTTTTCTTTTACTGAAATTTTCTATTTTTTTATTTTCTCATTTCTGATTTTTTTTGTATTTTTTTCCATTTTTCTGAAAATTAAAAATTTGCACAAGTAAATATTTTTGTGTCACAAGTAACATGATTACACACAGTTCCAAGTATTCATTCATACAAGGAATTATTGCATAGTTTTGCTAGGGGTCTATCTATAATAAATGGGTAATCTAGAACACTCTTAGATTTACAGGACTTTGCAAAAATAAATCACTCAACAATAAAAATTTTAAGGTTTGCGGTTGTTGGTCAACATTCATGGTTAGCAATCGATTGTTCAGTTGTGAGGTTACTAATTACTTTAAAAATTTCGAATTTTTGTATCATGGCCAATTGTCTAAACTCAATTCAAAACAATTCCTTATTTGATTAATCTACTCCTATGGAAATTAAAATGCAAGCTAGCTAAAAAGCTTAATCAATTATTCTAGGATTTTCGATAAAGCCTCCAATCCTAGTCAAAAATTGAGTAAAACTACTAGCATCTAAAAGAAGAAAAAGAAAATGCAAAAAATTAAAGATACATGGTCAATTTACCTTCTACCCCCCAAATAAAATTGAGCATTGTTCCCAATGCTCGAGAGATAAAAATAAAGGAAGTAAAAATAAAAAGACCGAGGGAAGGATACAACTCACTGCACCTCAATCCTGAGGTGTTGGAGGTGGTGGTGGATGCTGGATCTCCTGGTATAATGGTGTGTCGAAGAGTCCAAAGGGTGGTGGCTGGTAGGGTAGTCTGGTGGTGAGAGCATGCTGGTAATACTGCTGGGCCATGTAGCGGGTCTGCTGTGCCTCCCGCCTATTGCTGTTAACATGCTCGCGTAGCCTGTCTATGCCCTGACGGACCTCGCCTATAGTGTCTCATCGTGTCACACTGCTGGCTAAGTTTGTCGTAAGAAGACTTGGAATCAATGGAGAACTTTTCGATATTTGTGTTCATCCATTGTACGGCCTTGAGAAAATCGTTGTATCCACCCTGAGAGGCATCAGATGTGCCCGTCTCTCTTTGTGCTGCTGCAGCAGCAAATGCTTCTTATCGTGCCCTTTCATTTTTTGCCGCCATCTCTTGCATGTATGCTGTTGCTGCTGCGGCTTGGGCCCTCTCTTCCTCTTCATTTTCGACCTCAATGGCCTCGAAATCAACCCCGTGATCTTCTTCCTGAGTGGCCCTTCTTCCAATGGGGACCGCTTGCTTCCATGTTTCCGGTTGGCTGAGGACTAGTGGTTTGTAAGGCATTTTGACATTCCTCTTGTCGATGGTGTAGGTGTATTGCTCGGGAGGTCTGCCATTAATCATCCTCATTGCGGTGAGGCATTCGATGTCCAGGAATCTCATTCCTGTGTCTTCTTGCAAGAAACTTACCGCGACATTGAGTTGTCATGCTAGGATGGTGGCAATGGCACCGATAGAGAAATTTCCCTTCGTCCTCTTGTTTTGGCCAATTGAGTGGATGTGGTTGCAGAGGAAGTGGCCAATGTGTGGAGGTTCTTCTGGGGTAACGAGCATACACTTGAGGATGTATAGCTCGGGAAATGTGACTCTTGCGCAGGATTTGCCTCGGGCAAAGAGAGAGTTGCTGAGGGCAGCCTGCATGTACCTGAGCACCAGATGGACAATCTGGCTGACTGATCTTTTGTCGCCGGTGAGGTCATTGGTGATCAGCGTCCAGAATTCACGCTCCTCGAACGCTTGAGTCCCCTCATCTTTAAGGCAGAAGATTTCGCAGAAGTCACTCATTGGCATCTGCCTTTGCAGGTTCATCATTTGAAATTTGATCACATCATTCTCGGAGGAGAAGGTGGCGATGAACTCACGGGTGAGATCCTGATAGACCGGGACATCGATGAGCTTGTTCAGAAAGTCCCAGATATGCACCTTTTTTGCAAGCATTTTGAATTAAGAGAGGAGTCCAAGCTCCTTCAGGGTCTCGATGTGGATGGCTTTGTGGTTGATGATCTTGTTGTTGTCGAGTCTGTCGAAGATCCTGGAGTGTGATATTCTCGAGAATCTTAGACCATGGGATCATCTTCTTGCTCATTTTCCTCTTCTCATCCCTGTTGTTCATGGTAAGGCGGTTGATCATGGGGAGGAGACTCCGGCAGCTCTTCGCGCTCTGGGCTGAGATTTTCTGATGGTTCCGGTGCTGGGTTTTGTGAGGAAGATGCTTCCTTCCTTTTCTTACCCATTTCTGCCAAAGCTTTGAGAAGGCCACGAGTTTTTAGGGCCATTATTAGAATCTACAATCATTGCCCCACATGTGGCGAGGAATAGCCTTCCAAGGATGATTGAAATTTGCTCGTCTTCTTCCATGTCAACTACCACAAAATCTGCTGGTATCCAGAATTTACCAACTTTGATTGGGATGTCTAGCAACACTCCTTCGGGATATCGAATTGATCGGTCAGCGAGTTGTAGTGAAATTCGCGTTGGTGATAGTTCTGCACATTCCAATTTGTTAAATACCACCTTTGGCATTAAACTCACACTTGCTCCAAAATCACATAGGGCTCTCTTGAAATCTGTTGTGCCTATGGTGCACGGAATTGAGAAACTTCCCGGATCTTTCAACTTAGTCGGTAATTTGCTTTGCACGAGCGCACTGCATTCTAGATTGAGCGAAACTGTTGAGAATTCTTGGAGTCTATTGCCATTTGAAAGGATCTCCTTCAGAAATTTAGCATATGAGGGTATGCTTGCAATTGCCTCAGTGAAGGGGATAATGATTTGTAATTGCTTGAGGGTCTCCATGAATTTCGCAAATTGTTGCTCCATCATGTGCTTGACAGGCCTTTAAGAGAATGGCAGAGGTGGCTTGTAGGGTGGTGGTGAAAGGTATTCAGGTTCGGGTTGTCACTCGTCTCTATCTACGGTGTCATTCTGCTCCTCAATAGGGTCTGCTTGCAATTCAGATACGGGCGGCTCCGGCTGTTGCATCTTGTATTCCTCAAAGTACGGTGGCTCTGTATGTTCCTCATTTAGATCGGGCATTGGAGGTACTGTATAAGCTGTGCCGCTCCTTAACGTGATGCTATGACAAGTTTCCCTTGGATTTTCTTTTGGCTGACCCGGAAGTTTGCCTTTTCCTTGTGTGATTTTCGAGAGATCTCTTGCCAATTTAGGAATTTGGTCTTCTATATTTTTGTACTAGTTTGTTAAGGATTCGATCTTCTGTGTGATTTCAGTGTTCATCTTGTCTTGCTTCTCGAGGAATCTCTCCAATAGTTATGTGATGTCAGGTTGCTGTGGTTGGTTGTACTGCCTCGGTTGGTAGTTTGGTTGTGAATTGTTGTATCTTGGCTGGTAATTGGGTTGTGGTTGGTAGTTCTGTTGCGGTGCAGTGGGTCTTTGGTTGTTTGCGTATGAGAGGTTTGGGTGGTTTCGGTTGTTCGGATGGTACGAATTGTAGGTGGGCTAAGGATGAAAGCTGTTGTCAATGGCATTTACTTGCTCTGTTTCTTCCTCAGTTTCCGTCACATTCGTACATTCGTTTATCTCATGCACTCCTCCACAATAGCCACATGCTGTTGCAGCATTGACTACTGCTACTGTTCGCTGCTTGGTCTGCTTGTTGAGTGGTGGTTGTAATGCATCAATCTTTGCGCTTAGCATGGCTATTTCATCAACTCTGTGCATGCCAGGTGTTGGGGTTGGCTTCTTGCGCTCAGGGATCCAGTAGTGTTGGTTGATTGCAATCTCTTCAATTAGATTGTAAGCCTGGTCAGGTTCCTTGTTCATGATTGCACCTCCTGCGGAAGCATCAATAGACAACCTATCTGTAGGGTTTATACCATTATAAAAAGTTTGAACAATCAGCCATCTTTCTAGACCATGATGTGGACAACACCTTAATATATCCTTATATCTATCTCATGCTTCACACAATGATTCACCATCTCTTTGTTCAAAATTAGTAATTACACTTCTGAATTTTGAAGTTTTAGAGGGTGGAAAATATTTTGCAATAAACACATTAAACAATTGGTCCCAAGTTTGAATGGAATTGGCCGGTAAGGAAAACAACCATGCTCTTGCTTTATCTTTTAATGAAAATTGAAATAGCCTTAGCCTGATTGCTTCATCGGTAACTCCGTTGATCTTTATTGTCTCGCATATCCCAAGAAAAATTGACAAGTGAAGATGTGGATCTTCGTTTGGAAATCCTCCAAATTGATGTTGCGAAACCATATTAATGAGAGCAGGTTTGATCTCAAAATTACAATCCGTAACTGTCGGTGGGTTTATGCTCGAGTTTGGATTATTCGCGTGCGGTACGCAATAGTCTCGTAGAAGTCTGGATCTCGCTGCATTGTGAACTCCATTGTCACCATTGCCTTCTTGTCCGTTTCGATTGTTGAATGGTGGATTGTTGTGAATCTGTTCGTTCGGTGAGTTTTCCATGTTGCTTGACTGAGTCTTCTTCGCTTTCATAGTAACTTGAGGAAGGACTATGGTTGGTCCTAATCGGTGATGGGGAAGCGAATTGTCCTCTCCTACTTGCAATCCTCAGAGATCTCCGTAAGGATGATTCGGCCGGCATGTAGTATCCTAAGAAACAAAAGAAAAGAAAATCTGAAAATTAAACTAAAAACTGAAAAATAAAATAAAATAAAAAGAAAAACGAAATTGAAAATAAAATTGAAAAGAAGAAAATAAAAATGCAGAAAATTAAAAATCTAGGCGTCTCTAATTGATTGGATACAATGGTCATAGCAAGGGCGTCTCGCGAGGCCTTGCACAATAAATCGTTATTCCCCGGCAACGGCACCAAAAAGCTTGGTCACTCAAAAGAGGGCGATGTTATCTTTTAAAATTTATAAACTCGGAAATGCTATCGGTTCGGATCGCAAGCGCACAATCCTTATCAAGTAGTATAATCGAGATCGATTCACAGGGATATTGGTCTACAGTCTTGAGCGATCAAATCACAATCTTTCGAAAGGCTAGACAAAATCTGAAAATTAAGAGTTGGAATTGTGATCAATGTAAATTTGGCAACAATTAAAAGTAAATAAAATAAAGATAGAGATGAGAATTCCTAGGGTTTTGGCACATCATTGCTACTCAATCCACTTTGATATTCTACTTCTGTCGGGTCTGATTTCCTGTTGTTGTTAATGGAAGACACTACATAGGACACTGCGAGTAACTTACGCAAATGACGGGACCTCCACCGAGATACTACATAGGATACTGCGAGTTATCTTACGCAAATGACAGATCTCTTAAATACACAAGTTACTACATAGGACATTGTGATTTATCTTACGCAAATGACAGAACTTGGTTTGCGTTTTGTGGTTCTGATTTATGGTTTCCCCGCGAAGGTTTTCTTCACATAAATCTAATGGCTCCCAACGAGGCTAACTCATCCATCATAGTTTTTCTACCAATAAAGTACTGTCACTACCCTAGGATTAAACTAGATCATCGAAATTAGGTGAAAGGAGAATAAATTGCAAAAGCATTTCAATCAACAACAAAAAATCATAATTAATAGAAAATATATATATCAAAGAGGATTGAGTAGCAATGGTGTGCTGAAGCCCTAGGAATCCTCATCTCTATCTTTATTTTAAATACTTTTAATTGTTGCCATATTTACATTGATCACAACTTCAACTCTCAAATTTTCAAATTTCGTCTAGCCTTTCGAAAGATTATGATTTGATCGCTCAAGACTGTAGACCAATATTCCCTGTGGATCGACCTCGATATACTACTCAATAGGATTGTGCGCTTGCGATCCGAACCGATAGCATTTCCAAATTTATAAATTTTAAAAGATAATATCGCTCTCTTTTGAGTGATGACAAACTCAATAGTATGTTTTGTTTGATTGAATGTTTCGTCTTAAGTTGAACAACCACTTGAACTATTACATTTTTATAAATTTTCTGAAAAATATAAAAATAGAAGTATATTAAAAAAATTCACAAATAGATAAATAATTAATTATCCTGAATTCGAATATTTATTAAATAAGAAGACATCGGAATTTGGATACGGATAATTTATCCACATCTATCCGAACAAAGCCGCTCCAAATTTCCTGACCCTCTTCTCCTCTTTCCTCTTCTATCCTCTCTCTCCGTTGCAATTTATCCACCCTTTTATATACCGTCTATTTCAACCTATAAACTCTGTTGCCGTACTAAACATTAATAGTTAAGGTCGGTTCCTTTCTTTTCCGATCCAGCACGCAAATTGTCTGACCCAGCTCCACTAAACAGAACAGCATGTTTCAATCTAACTAGTTGTTACCAGGTGTATCAAACCAATGCTCGGTGTTGGCGTACCCCCAGACGAGTGTGTATCCTCTGCGATATCTCATATTTTGCGTGACCGACCTGTCCGGTGCCTATTTGTTAATTTTTGAGAGTTTGAACACTGAGAAGAAAAAGCATGAATCTTTTGTATATTTTTTCTGTATCTTTTTACAGGAGAGATTTCTATCTATATATTACAATTTTCCAACGGTTAGAAATTGTACCGTTGGTACCTATTCTAATTCCTATTTGGCAGCTGTACTTATTTACACTTTTGCACATATATCCTTGATCTATGATGAAATTATTTCCTGATATCATTCTTCAACACCCCCTCAAGTTAGGATTGTAGATATCGAGTAATCCTAGCTTGCTTGTGATTTTTTCAAATGGTTTAGAATGTAATCCTTTTGTAAAGATATCCGCTAGTTGATCCTTACTTTGAACGAACGGTGTTTTTATTTCCTTGGCTTGGACCTTCTCTCTAATAAAATGACAATCAACTTCTATGTGTTTGGTCCGTTCGTGAAATACGGGATTTGATGCAATGTGACGTGCCGAATTGTTGTCACAATACATCTTCATGGGTAGATCAAGATTTAATCCCATATCCTTAAGCAATTGTTTGAGCCATATTAGTTCGCTTGTAGTTGATGCCATGGCCAGGTATTCCGCTTCTGCGCTTGATCGTGCCACAACATTTTGTTTCTTACTTTTTCATGTGAATAAATTTCCGACTACAAATGTGCAAAAATCGGTGGTGGATTTTCTATCAAAGCTACCGGCCCAATCTGCATCGGAATAGCCACAAATTTCATTATAATTATTGTTTTTCATCCATACGCCTTTTCCGAAATTTCCTTTTAGATATCTCAAAATTCGGTTTATGGCCTCTAAATGTGGTGTTCTTGGTGAATGCATAAATTTACTAATTTGACTTCCGGACGAGTTACCGTGAGATAAATCAATTTTCCTACAAGTCTTTGAAATTGGTTTATGTTTTCTAAGGATTCACCATCCTCGGTATTTAATTTATACTTACTATCTATTGGAGTAGAGGCGGTTTACAACCTAATTTACCGGTTTCTTTTAACAAATCTAAGGTGTATTTTTTTTGTGAAATTAACAGACCTTTGTTTGAAAATGCTACTTCTATTCCTAGAAAATATTTTAAATACCCTAAATTTTTAATGTCAAAATTTTCTTTTAATTGGGATTTGATTTTTCTAATTGCTTCTAAATTGTTTTCGGTAATTATTAAATCATCTACATATACTAACACAAGGGTTATATTTTCTCTTTCATTTTTGGTAAACAATGAATGATCGGCATTACTAATTGTAAAATTGCAAGAAACTAAATATTGAGATAACTTGCCATACCATGCCCTTGGAGATTGTTTAAGTCCATAAATTGATTTGTTTAACCTACAAACTAGGTTAGCATTTTTCCTTGTACATGACCCGGTGGGAGGGCCATATAATTTCTTCTTCAAGTCTTCCTTGAAGAAATGCATTTTTAACATTCATTTGATATAAATTCCAACCATTATTTACGACAATAGAGAATAAAACCCTAACCGTATTCATTTTTGCAACCGGTGCAAATGTTTCATTGTAATCTATACCATAGGTTTGTGTAAATCGTTTGACCACCAACCTTGCCTTATACCGTTCTATGGTACCATCACAATTATATTTAATTTTGTAAACCCATTTGCACCCAACGAATTTTTTATTTTTTCGTAATGGAACAATTGCCCATGTTTCATTTTTTTCTAGAGCTTTTAGCTCTTTCTTCATGGATTTATTCCAATTAGGTTTTTGGATGGCCTCTTGGTAACTTTTCGGTTCTATTTCTTTTTCTATAGAAGTAAGAAAGGCTTGGTATGAAGGCGAAATTTTTTCATATGAAACAAAATGTTGTATAGGGTATTGGATGGTATAAGTTACATAATCTCTAAGTCTACTAGAAGGTTGTGATACTCTAGATGTTCGTCTAAGTCCCGAATTATTTACTACCTCGGTGTCATTTATGTTATTACTATTATCATTTATTTCTTCTTCAACATCACTTGTATCATTTTCTACATTATTTTGAGCAATGTAGGGTGTTACTAAATTTGTTGTTTCATTTTGAATTTGACTAGACATTTGAATTTTTTTTGAAATATGGCTCATTTTAAAAAAATATAACATTTCTAGAAATAAATAATTTTTTATTAATAGGATCATAACATTTGTATCCCTTTTTAAAAGATGAATATCCTAAGAAAATTGTTTTAGTTGAAACAAAATCTAGCTTATCTTTTCTTTTAATATGCACAAAACTTGTACATCCAAATATTCTTAAATGGTCGAAGGTGATTTTTTGTTGGTAAAGAATTTCTAGAGGGATTTTGTTTTCTAACCTTGCACTTGGTAATCTATTAATTAGATGTGTAGCGCAAAGTATGGCATCCGACCAATATATTTTAGGGACATTGCTTTGGAACATCAATGGTCTTGTCATTTCTAACAAATATCTATTTTTCCTTTCCGACACTCTGTTTTGTTCGGGTGTATTAATACAAGTAGTTTGATGTATAATTCATTTTTCTTTAAAAAATGTTGAAAATTTTTTGTTTACAAATTCCGTTCCGTTATTTGACCTAAATATTTTTAATTTGGCATTAAATTGATTTTCTATGAGACAAAAAAATTCTTAGAAGATACTAAAGACTTCATTTTTTGATTTGAGTAAGTATAACCAAGTGGTTCTTGAAAAATCATCAATAAAAATAACAAAATATTTCAATCTATTATATGCTTCAATTGGGGCTGGTCCCCATACATCCGAATGAATTAAGTCAAACATAGCTTCACTTTTGCTATTGGAATGAGAAAAAGAAAGCTTAGTTTGTTTTGTCAATTTACAAACTTCACAATTATGGCAATTTAAATTTTTACAATCCAAAATATGATTTAAAATCTTGTTGGAGGGATGCCTAAATCTTCTATGCCAAAGGTCGATATCGACGGATTTAGCGGAAGCACAAAAATAATTTTTTGAATTCAAAAAATAGTGTTCATTTTCATGAAATCCTTCACCAATCTTCGTCCCGGTTTCCCGGTCCTTAAATACAACATTTTTACAAGAAAATATTACATCACAATTTAATTCTTGTGTTAATTTTTGAACCGAAAGTAAGTTTATAGGAAAAGTATCTAGATATAGCACATTGAGTATTTTTTTTGTTAAAAAATATAGTTTCATCTATACCATTTATTTTAGCCTTCATACCGTTAGCTACCATGACAAATTGATTGTTTTTGGTCATTCCTAAATTTTTTAGAAGCGCTTGGTTGCCAAGCATATGATCCGTAGCACCACTCTCAATGATTATTCTATCTAATAAATTTAAATTTTTTGAGTGTGTAGAAATACCAGAGAATGAATTATTTTGTTGGGCTAGTAGCATGGACATCTGTTGCATCAATGTTTGTAATTGATCTGCTGCCACTGTTGACCCATTTCCACCTATTCTTGACCCGCCACCCAAATAATTGGCTACAGACCCATTAGCTTCAGATCCATTAGCAAAATACTTAGGAGGAATTTTGGGCTTGGATCCTTTCTGGGCTCTATGCATTTCACGCAGTGGCTGGCATGCTTGGAGATTCCCATTTGCATGTGATCCAGCGCATAACGCATGCGAGTCAGCATGATGGCGCTCCTCACACCTCCCAGCAGTATGCATTTCAGCCTCAGCCGTATGCTCATGGGTTTCAGCAAAATAACTCCCACGTGTCCCTCCTCCTTTAACTCCTTTAATTCGTTCTTGATTCCAGTCTCCTCTTCCTCCAGTAGAGCTGTCTTTTTCCCAGTGTTTTGGTTTTAGATGGGGATGAAGAAACCACCAGTTCTCATGGGTGTGCCCCTCTTTCTTACACCCCGTACACCTCTCGATTTCACCGTGATTCGAGCAAATTTGGGATCTAGGATTTTGACCAAAATTAGGGAAATTGGATTTTTCGGTCACTCCAAATCCGTGGTTCTCGTGTCCCTCTTCGGTTATGATTTGTGGACCACCCATGGCCTCTCTTCTGCTTTCTTCTTGTTGGATCATATTCTTGACTTGAGAGTAAGAGAGAAGGGGGACGGTGTTCATGATCTGAGCCTGGACAACCTCATAGCTAGCATTTAAATCGGCAAGGTACTAAAAAATGTCATCTTCTTCTTGCCATTTTTTTATTATGGCCAAGTCGGTGGTCGGCGGCTGGTACGATCGGAGTACATCTTTTCTCTTTTGTAGAGCACCGAGGTACTCTACATTCTTTCGCGTGCCTTGCTTTTCTTGCTGAATTTCTAATTTTAGTTGATAGATACGGGAGTAGTTGTTTTCTTGCCCGTACATATCTTTCACGGCTTGCCATAGATCAAAGGCCGTGTCAGCAAGGAGGAAAAGTTCTGAAATTGATGGCTCCATGGAATTTGTGAGCCAAGTTATGATTTTGTCGTTGTGAGTTCGCCATTATTTTCTGCCTTTTTTTCGGTTTCGGTCAGCAAATTCGGATTTGCCGGTTTTGGCTCTTGATTTTCTCCCGTGATGTATTCCTGCATCTCTTGACCGCTGAGCTCTCTAGATGCGGCCTTTGCCCATGAAAGATAATTCTTGCCATTGAGCAAAGTTTTTGTGAGCTTCGAGGAATTGGTAGCCTCGTGTTGCCCTTCTTGAGCCATTTTTGCCCTTTGCTGTTTTTATGGTTATGAAAAACAATTTACTGGTATCGCGTGTATGATGTTGTTCTTTGTGGTCACATAATTTTTTGCTCTGATACCATGTTAATTTGAGAGTTTGAGCACTAAGGAGAAAACGCATGAATCTTTTGTATATTTTTTCTGTATCTTTTTACAGGAGAGATTTCTATCTATATATTACAACTTTCCAACGGTTAGAAATTGTACCGTTGGTACCTATTCAAATTCCTATTTGGTACAGCTATACCTATTTACACTTTTGCACATATACCCTTGATCTATGATGAAATTATTTCCTGATATCATTCTTCAACACTATTCGAGAATAGCGCATGGGCAGTGGCGGATCATAGGCATGCCTGGGGGTGCTAAGCCACCCCAAAATTTGAATTTTTTTATTACTATGTATATAAAAAAATATTATATGGTTTATTTACATGTATAAGCCCCCCTAATAATAATATACAAAGTTATAAGGCTTCAATGTAAAATTAAAAAAACATAATTAGATATGAATATTATGCTTTTAGTTTGATTTTGATAGACATGACACTTTGTTGGTGTTAGTTATTTATTGTATCATTTTGTGAAATCCAATAGTAAAGGATCTTCTTATCTTGCGTTATATTGTGTTATGCATTTTTTCATTAAAAAAATTAATGATATCATTTAGCCCCCTATACTCAAAATAGCTTGTGTTATATCATTTAGTTTAATTTTCGGTTTGTTCGTATCAAAATAGCTTAATAGTTTCTGAAATATGATTTATTCGCAAAGATAAAGTTGCTTCCTCACGGATAAAATAGATTGTTGTTATATGGATGTTGCTTGGATCACATAAAATTATTTTTCCAATGAGCTAATAACATTTAGAATATATAGCAGTCAAGAAACAAACTTTTGTTCTTGATTTCTTTTATTAATTAAGTAATACAAAGCAAGATCATTAGTTCACGCCTATTAGCTTCAAAGGCATCCCTAGTATCTACTTCATCACAAAAAATGAGTTTATTTTGGAACACACATAGATATAAACATAATTAAATGGTCCAGACATCATCTTCTTCCTCGGTCTCTAATGCAACAGAAGTGTTTGCATTGGCACGTAAGACGGTTGTCTCCATGGTGATTCCAGCCCCAAATCCCAAAAGAACCCCATACTCCATTCCGCCTCCAACGGTTGCCGCTCCTGCTCCAGCTGACTGCTTCCTCATTTCATCTAGCATGAAAAATATGGTCGGACTCATCATGTTGCCGTACTCGGCAAGCACATGCCTCGCCACCTTTAGTTTCTCCTTGTCTAGTGCCAAGTCAGCTTCCACTTGTTCTAGGATAGCCGGGAAGCCGGGATTCACACCCCAAAAGGCCGAATTCCAATCGGTAATAATCCCGAGTGGTTCAACTATCTCAGAGAGAGCATTAATGATACCGCTAGAGATAAACTCTGGTGCAGGAGGTGACATGTATACGTTGAGGCCATCTTGCCTAATGTGACCAACGAAAGTATCTTCTGTGCCTGGAAGAATAGTTTGGCGAGCTGAAATGATTTCATAAAGCGGGTGCTCCACTGAGAGATCAGGCTCGGACCCTACGATAACAGCTGCTGCTCCGTCACCGAGAATTGCTTGAGGTAGGAGGGTGTCTTTGTTTGCCTTGGATGGCCCACGAAAGGCTGTCAGCGAGATTTCCGAGCATATAACAAGAACACGAGTGCCTCGAGTGTTCTCGGCTATATCCTTAGCAAGACGAAGCACTGTGTTACCACCGGAGCAGTTTTGGTGGTACATCATTGACCGTTTGACTGAGGAAGAAAGACCTAGAAGCTCTAACAGCCGGCGATCGGCACCAGGCATGTCGATTCTTCCTGTTGTGGTGTGGAAAATTAAGTGGGTGATCTTCGACTTAGACTGGCCCCACTCTTTGATAGCCTTCTCTGCTGCCTCGAGACCGAGCCTCGGGACCTCATGCAACACAAGGTCTTGCCTGGCATCAAGTGATTCCTTATCCTTATGTGAGGCTATCTTGGGGTGGTTCACAAGCATTTCCTCCGTCAAGTGAAAGTGACGCTTGCGAATTTTCGTCTTCTCACCTACAAAGAATTGAATGCAAATTAATAAAGAACCTTTCTCAGAAGTATTTCGGGATGGATAATGCAAACACATATAAATTGAATATATTTTTGTTTGGCATTCAATTCATCAACTACAATATTAATTTTATTGCGTGAGAATATTAATTATTTATAACTATGTGTTTGTTTGGCAGGGTTCTTACAGATTTCCTGGAACTCCTCCTTGAGTTCTTTAAGGTGCTCGCTCTTGGTAACACGGAAATAGTAGTCGGCATACTGAGATTGCTCGATGAAATTAGGCGGGGTTGCTGTGCCGATTGCGAGCACTGCGGCTGTTCCTTGGGACCGTTGTGCCTCACGTATCTGATTCATAACATCCATTTGCTCCTGCAATTAGAGATTAGTTATATAAAATAATGGGAGATGGATGAATTGAAGCAATCTAAGAATCCCTAATGAAAATTCCATATATTATGACGTACAAAATTATAGATATCCTTTCTAAAATATAACAACAATCTTGAAAAAGATGTTCTAACGATTTATGTGGGCCCCATATATAGTACGTTTGGGTTTACAGAATGAAATCAGATGTGGGTCCACATACATGTTATTTTAATTAATTCATAAAAGATACAAAATTATTGAATAATAAGTTGGTCAACTTGGTATCCATTCAACTTTGGAGGCCAACCATACAAGTGTCGCTTGGAGCAATATTGTAAACATTTTCTTCTATGGCAACTCTAAGAGTAGGTTGGTGAAATAGAGCAAATTATTTTCTGAGGTATCATTCTATCTTTAGCAAATTAAAAATGTTGTAATAATTATAGTGCACCGACAAAAAAGTATAATCATACCTTTTATTTAAAATAAATTTTTCAATTTAAAAAAATGAAGAAAACTAGCCTATAACTTTTATGATTTCAATGAATAGTATATTTTTTTCATTAAAAAATCTCATCCTCAATATTTTTGTTTTTGGAGAACTAAGATAATTATAAGAAAATTTACTCCCTATTACACCTAACCATTTCTGGAAAATTCATTAACGTATTGGACCATTTTCTCTGTTAGATAGCAATTAAATATGTATCATTTGATTAATATTCCCTAATTGCCGTAATAAAGCAGAAAAGTTAAAGGAACCGTAGAAAAGTTTTCATCCATATATCTAAATGTAATAAATTTCAAATAATACTTTTGGCACGTAATATGCAGACTCATATTTCTGTCTTCTATTAAAAAGTTTCTATTGTATACAAGAACAATACCTATTTAGAATAATATCTAATACAAGAACAATATTTTATAACTTCTATTGTAATACAAGAGCAATACCTTTTAGGATAACCGGAACTAAAGCAAAGATGGAAGATGAAATTTGAATTGGTTAATTTGCTAGGAGAAGGTTGGTGGAGTAGTGAGTAGTATGAAGTTGTTTATATAGAAGAATGAACTAGTAATACTTGAGGTTGGTGGGTGTTTCAGTCAAGGCTAACGCAGCCATCGTTCAAGTCAAACGTATTAACCAGTCTTATGTAATCTTGATTACATTAAATATTATTCCTGTTTTTCATGTGTTGTTTCTAAAAGAATATCCTCTTCATCCTTTGTCTTATTGCCTCCAGTTATAGATGGGTAATGATATTAAAACTACTAATTATTTTATTAACACAACCTAATCTAAATATTTTACTATATAGACAATTTCACCCTTCATTCAGTATTTTCTTTAAAATTGATTCTCTCTCATTTAATACCACAAAAAAAATTCCTTAAAAGTAATGTTTTATAAACTATGTTATTCGTTTAAAATTTGTTTCTCTCATATTATTATCTAATATTTTTTCTTAAAAGTTAGATTCATTAAATAATTTTTTTAAGAGAATTACAACAATGAAATATTTTATTATATTATTAAAATCATATCTATCAATATTATATATATTGATAGATTTTATTATCTAACATCACAATTTTATTAAAAATCTACTGTATATAAATTGTTCTGTCAATTAACATTTTATCTTCTTTTTTACAAATTAAATCACTAAAGAATATGACATGGTTATATAAAAAGACTAATGCAAATTATCATGAATAATTTTGAAATTCAACTTATGATTAAAAAAATAAAAGCTTAATACTATTTTATTAGTATTTTTGGTGGTTTTGTAAAGATTTTGACAAAAAATTCTGCATAATTTTGGCACGAAATATATGGCAATGAGTGAGGGTATGGCTGAAATGTTATTTTTTATACTTTTGAAATAATGGAAATTACTTAATTCTAACTTGATAATTGATAAACAAAATAGAAAATTATAAATTCATTCAGTTAATTTTTTCGTACAATTAATACAATACATGAGTTAATAAATAGGAACTGAGAAACAAATACAATATACATATTAGGTGCATTGTGATGATATTTTCTTAAAATCTCACAAGTAAATTCTAATAAAATTTACTGAGAGGTAAAAACATGTCATGAGAGTCATTACAAAGGCCCTTAATTAATCAACTCCAACACTACTTTATTTCCAATAGTGTGTTAGAATATTTGGACATCATTTGTCTTGTTCGACCTTGGCTTCCTTTCTCATCTAAACTCTCTCTTCTACCATGGTCTCTTAAAAAATAATATATCTCTTTAAACTGTTAATATGCACCTTTAACACATATATTTACCATTAATTTATGGTCACCAAACCTACCTCCATTCTCTCCTACCAGCATAGACTTTCCAATAGTTTATCTGATAAGGAAATAATATTATTTTAATATCCTTAGCTAAGTGGCTAAAGAACTTTCATTTTTATGTTGAATAAATACAATGCTTCAAGTCAAGAGTATTAGTACTTTAATTGGTCCTGGTAGTTAGAATTCCTGGCAGTTTGAATTACATTAAAATATTGGAAGGGTACAGAAGTTTGAATTGATGCGATCTAATAGCGACACAAATGGTATTTTGTTTGAATTCCTGGCAGTTAGATGCCAACTACCGCAAAGTTGTTACTTAAATTAGGATTAAGTTGTTTACTCCACCTTACTCGTTATGTTTCACATCTCAATGAGATAGCTTTATTAAATATGCAAATTTGACTATATTTGGACCGTATATATATATACGGCTATGCGGGAGCATAACATATTATTTAATTTACAGAACTTCTTGATTGTATATCCGGTATGCAAAGTTGAATTTCATATATTTAAAATATTGATTATTAGATTAATCAATAAATATTAAAATGTTTAATTAGTGTATTTGGTAACGAAATATGGAATAACAGTACTAAGCATCATTTTTGTTTCCTGCATGTCTACTCTCTTTCATTATTATAATCTTTTCTGTAATTATATTTAGTTGCTAGTAGCATGTGTATCTCACAACGACCTTGTATGGATTAGCACGCATTGCTATTCAAAATAGGCGACGCCGAGTTGTCAAACATTCTCTTATACTTAAATTTGAAATAGCTTTGAAATAATAACTATCTAATATATAGCAGTCTGAATACCAAACATTCATTAGTTAGTACACTTCAATTTCTGTGTATTATTTTAGATAAATAAGAAAACTACTTGAGCTAGAAAAGAAATAATTAATTATCAAGTACAAGTTTAGTGCCTTCAAAAATGAAGTATATGTTTTCCAGGTTTATTTCATTGCAGAAATAACCTACAATATCTAAAAGTCCACGTCTATTAATCGTGATATGTTGAAATTGTAAATATTCAAATCTGGTGTCTGGAATTAAGAAAGATGCTGCACATGCATTTGTTTTTCTTGATTCTATATTAATTTCATGGGACCGACTAACTATCCCCCGGCTCCTATCCCCCATTCATCCCCCGGTCAATAACTGTCTTTGTTGACCGCTAATTATGAGGGGACTACAAATTTCAGCGCTAAAAGACAAAACAAAACGCGTTATTATCGCAGCGAGTGCAAGTATTCATATATAATACATCAAGTATTCATATCTAAGATATCAAGTATTTAAAAAAAAACTGGACACATCACTCATCCATCTTTTATATGTTTTTAGAGGTGATTTTTTTTCTCCGTTCACTCTAACCAATATTTCTGACAATCTGTGAGGAATTTTGCAAATCTAAAATCACGAACGTCTTCTACACAATTTTCTCTTTCAAATGAGATCCATGATGACATACTTTCGAGTTATCCGTTGCACAAGTATTCATACCTCATCGAGCAAGTATTCATACCTCATCAGTATTTCACAAATAAAAAACTGGACACATCATTAACTCATTTTTTACCGATTGAAATTTCATTACCAGTCAATCATTTTTTACTTGATATCTTAGGTATGAATACTTGTTCGACGAGGTATGAATACTTGCTCGATGTGGTATGAATACTTGCACGATGAGATATAAATAATTTTACGAGTTATGAATACTTGCCCGACGTATCACTCAAAAGTACTTCATCATGGATCTCATTTGAAAGAGAAAATTGTGTAGACGTTTGTGATTTTAGATTCGCAAAATTCTTCACAGATTGTCATAAATATTGGTTAGAGTAAACGGAGAAAAAAAAACCACCTCTAAAAACGTGTAAAAGATGGGTGAGTGATGTGTGCAGTTTTTTTTTAATACTTGATATCTTAGATATGAATACTTGATGTATTATATATGAATACTTGTGCGCGTCAGTTGTAAAAAATTTCAAATATAAGCGGTCCCCCGCGTATTTAATGATTGATACGCGTTTTCTTTTGTCTTTTTCTGCTTGAAGTTGTGGTCCCCTAGATAATTAATGACTGGGGGATGAATGGGGGATAGGAACCGGGGTAAAAAAAATCTTTATCCTAATTTCATACCACTTCATCCATGATGCATAATCAACTCAAGTTTTAAACTAGAGCTTCATGCCAACTACCGCAATGTTGGGTATTAAGCATAGAAGGCAAAATCGGCCGTTCCGGAGCGGAATTGGATGGTACCGATCCGATTTCAGGCCGAGTTACGTGGGTAGTGCACATTTCGTCCAATTTTGAATGTTCTAGCCCAATTTCGGACGTTCCAGAATGATTCCAGACAAATTTCTGTTGAAAAGCGAATTAATAAACAAACTACAAAATTTTTGAGCTCCACGTCAATCGAACCCATGCCATTTAGCTAAGGGAGCAAAGCTATTTACCACAACAAGATCCAACCTTTGTTGTTTTATAACACAACTCATTTATATATAACAATTGTAATTTGTACCAATCCATTGAATCACGGATTGAGGACTGTTTTTTTTTTTTACTAGACTAATACTGTTCGGCAAAGCAGCTTTGAGCCCTACAGCTTAAGAATTTAAGTTGCGCTAAGGAAGGGTTGTTCGGCACATAAAAGATTAGAACAATAAAACTTAAATTGATTAAAATATATATTGTTACATGGGATATCATGAAAAGGGCTCTTTTGGGTGCTAATGAGGCGCTAAGAAAGTGAATTTCTTAAGGAGAGTGGAAAGCTAGCTTAATTTTTTGTTCTAAGAAGCCTAAAGTTGAAAGCCTTAAGCCCATCTAAGCCTCACCTGTTTGGCTCGTTTAAGGCCTTAAGGAAGAATAAGGACGCTAAATCCAGCCTGCCGAACTCGTACGTTGTACTTATATTCTCCAAATTGATAGAATACAAATTAAAAGGTCACGGATTGACAAGTTATATATAATGCTGTGTACTTATCATCTCTAAATATTGGATCACGGCCAAATATCGTTCATTCAATCACGGCAAAAAATTGTTCATTCAATCACGGCTATATATATGTAAGCTTGTATAAATACTATTAAGCACAAAGGGAATTTCATGATGCAGTACTCAGGTCAAAGGAAGATCATAAGTACACAGTTAGAATAACAAAAACTTGAAAGCCATCCCTAACATCTAGCTCAATACAAGAGCTTATTTAAGAACACACACACAGATATATATAAATATATATAATTAAATGGTCCAGACGTCATCTTCCTCGGTCTCTAATGGTGCAACAGATGTGTTTGCATTGGCACGTAGAACGGTTGTCTCCATGGTGATTCCAGCCCCAAATCCCAAAAGAACCCCATACTCCATTCCGCCTCCAACGGTTGCCGCTCCTGCTCCAGCTGACTGCTTCCTCATTTCATCTAGCATGAAAAATATGGTCGGACTCATCATGTTGCCGTACTCGGCAAGCACATGCCTCGCCACCTTTAGTTTCTCCTTGTCTAGTGCCAAGTCAGCTTCCACTTGTTCTAGGATAGCCGGGAAGCCGGGATTCACACCCCAAAAGGCCGAATTCCAATTGGTAATAATCCCGAGTGGTTCAACTATCTCAGAGAGAGCATTAATGATACCGCTTGAGATAAACTCTGGTGCAGGAGGTGACATGTATACGTTGAGGCCATCTTGCCTAATGTGGCCAACGAAAGTATCTTCTGTGCCTGGAAGAATAGTTTGGCGAGCTGAAATGATTTCATAAAGCGGGCGCTCCACTGAGAGATCAGGCTCGGACCCTACGATAACAGCTGCTGCTCCGTCACCGAGAATTGCTTGCGGTAGGAGGGTGTCTTTGTTTGCCTTGGATGGCCCACGAAAGGCTGTCAGCGAGATTTCCGAGCATATAACAAGAACACGAGTGCCTCGAGTGTTCTCGGCTATATCCTTAGCAAGACGAAGCACTGTGTTACCACCGGAGCAGTTTTGGTGGTACATCATTGACCGTTTGACTGAGGAAGAAAGACCTAGAAGGTCTAACAGCCGGCGATCGGCACCAGGCATGTCGATTCTTCCTGTTGTGGTGTGGAAAATTAAGTGGGTGATCTTCGACTTAGACTGGCCCCACTCTTTGATAGCCTTCTCTGCTGCCTCGAGACCGAGCCTCGGGACCTCATGCAACACAAGGTCTTGCCTGGCATCCAGTGATTCCTTATCCTTATGTGAGGCTATCTTGGGGTGGTTTACAAGCATATCCTCCGTCAAGTGAAAGTGACGCTTGCGAATTTTCGTCTTCTCACCTACAAAGAATTGAATGCAAATTAATAAAGAACCTTTCTCAGAAGTATTTCGGGATGGATAATGCAAACACATATAAATTGAATATATTTTTGTTTGGCATTCAATTCATCAACTACAATATTAATTTTATTGCGTGAGAATATTAATTATTTATAACTATGTGTTTGTTTGGCAGGGTTCTTACAGATTTCCTGGAACTCCTCCTTGAGTTCTTTAAGGTGCTCGCTCTTGGTAACACGGAAATAGTAGTCGGCATACTGAGATTGCTCGATGAAATTAGGCGGGGTTGCTGTGCCGATTGCGAGCACTGCGGCTGTTCCTTGGGACCGTTGTGCCTCACGTATCTGATTCATAACATCCATTTGCTCCTGCAATTAGAGATTAGCAACAAAATGAAAATATTTTAGTTTTTAGTTTATATTAAATATTGGGAGATGTATGAATTGAAGCAATCTAAGAATCCCTAATGAAAATTTCATATATTATGACGTACAAAATTATAGATAGCCTTTCTAAAATATAACAACAATCTTGAAAAAGATGTTCTAACGATTTATGTGGGCCCCATATATAGTGCGTGTGGGTTTACAGAATGAAATCAGATGTGGGTCCACATACATAGTTATTTTAATTAATTCATAAAAGATACAAAATTATTGACTAATAAGTTGGTCAACTTGGTATCCATTCAACTTTGGAGGCCAACCATACAAGTGTCGCTTGGAGCAATATTGTAAAATAATATGACACCTAGATATTCCATGAATTATGACCTACTCGTTGCTATGATTAAAATAATTAACAGAAAGAAATAATAGATATAAATCTACATGTAGTTATTATAAACATATCAGTAACTGCAATCCTAAAAACTATATAACTCAAAATATTAATAAAAAAAGTACGTATAGTTGAGAAACAGAAAGTAAGTTATTTCCCATTATATACATATAAGAAAAAAAAAAAACTATGTACAAATGCATAAATGAAGAAATGGTTTTCACCATTATTTCTCCACTACCGAAAACATTTCTCTTCTATATGGACAGAGTATTTTTCCAAAACTATTATCATCACAGAGTGACTATCAGTTTAAAATATAATATATGATCATCACCAAACTAGACAATAACCGTACCTTTGGTAATAATGGAAGATGATTAATGTGGTAGATATTTCAAACCAAACAAAGATGAAATATATGAGAATAGGTTGGTTTGCTTGGAATGGGTTGGAGTAGTAGTGAGTGGCATGAAGGGTGTTTATATAGAAAAATTTACTATATTCAAAGATCAGTCAAAGATTCCTTTAATTCTCCACTGTCTCCATCCCAGGCTTACTTTCCAAGCAAATTCACAAACATTTTCTTCTATGGCAACTCTAACAGCTTACGTAATCTGGTTCTAGTTGTAGGAGTGGGTTGGTGAAATAGAGCAAATTATTTCACCTATCTTTTTGGCTAACGCAGCCATCGTTCCAGTCAAACGAATTAACCAACTACCCAGTCTTATGTAATCTTGATTGCATTAAATATTATTCCTGTTTTTCATGTGCTCTTTCTAAAAGAATATTTTCTCCATCCTTTGTCTTTTTCCCTCCAGTTATACATGGGTAATGATATTCAAACTACTAATTGTTTTGTTAACACAACCTCATCTAAATATTTTATTATATAAACAATTTCATCCTTCCTTCAGTATTTTCTTTAAAATTGATTCTCTCTCATATAATACCACAAAAAAAATTCCTTAAAAGTAATGTTTTACAAACTATGTTATTCGTTTAAAATGTGTTTCTCTCATATTATTATCTGATAGTTTTTCTTAAAAGTTATATTCATGAAATAAGTATTCGTGAAATAATTTTTTTAAGAGAATTACAACAATGAAATATATTATTATATTATTAAAATCTTCTAATATTATATATATTGATGAATTTTATTATCTAACATCAGAATTTTGTTAACAATCTACTGTATATAAATTGTTTTGTCAATTAACATTTTATCTTTTTATTTACAAATTAAATCACTCAAGAATATGACATGGTTATATAAAAAGACTAATGCAAATTATCATGAATAATTTTGAAATTCAACTTATGATTAAAAAAATTAAATAAAAGTACAACATAACACTACAATAAAAAAATTAAAGAATTGGTAAATTAATAAATTGCATGCATTAAACTAAAATTGATAAAATATTCTAGAAATTCTCAATATCATATTGGAAAAAAGTCCATCCAAGTTGATGATAGCTCATTAATTTGATTAGGAGATTGATCCATCTATTCCATTAACAAATATAAATTAATTACAAAACATCAATAAAAAAATTCCTAACAATTTAATTAAGAATAATTATTTCAGTACCCGTGCTACAGTACCCGCACTGTACCCGCAGGGTGTGCCGTCGCGATTAACTTCCATAACGGTACGTGGTGGTGCCATTTCTTTAATTCTTTCTTTACCTCTGGTTGGGCGTCATAGCTTAGCATATATATATATAAATACTTTATTTCGTAAGTATAAATACCACAAGCATGTAGATATAATTACTTTATTACCGCACATAAGCTAAGTCAACCTTTTTTTTTGAAAATTTTTAGTGGTCCCCACATGCCATTTGAGTGGTCCCCTAATGCGGGTACGACATGAGGATTTTTCAAGAAAAGGTGCGGGTACGGTAATTTTAGGAAAATTCATATATCATATGTAGTTCAATGTATAGGTATAAATACTTTATTTCGTAAGTATAAATACCACAAGCATGTAGATATAACTACTTTAGTACCGCACATAGGCTAAGTCAACATTTTTTGTTGAAAATTTTTAGTGGTCTCCACATGCCGTTTGAGTAGTCCCCTAATGCGGGTACGACACGGAGATTTTTCAAGAAAAGGTGCGGGTACGGTTATATTAGGAAAATTCATATATCATATGTAGTTCAATGTATAGGTAAAAATACTTTATTTCGTAAGTATAAATACCACAAGCATGTAGATATAAATACTTTATTACCGCACATAAGCTAAGTCAACATTTTTTGTTGAAAATTTTTAGTGGTCCCCACATGCCGTTTGAGTGGTCCCCTAATGCGGGTACGACACGAAGATTTTTCAAGAAAAGGTGCAGGTATGGTTATTTTAGGAAAATTCATATATCATATGTAGTTCAATGCATAGGTATAAATACTTGTCTCGTTTGAGCTATGTACTTCACAATGTTACTATTAATATTTGTAAAACAAAATTACAGTTTTGGAACGGTTGCGGTCCCCACAAGCAGTTATGGCAGTTTAGGTGCGGGTACAATGCAGGAACTCAACTGCGGGTACTCATATCAGCTTCCTTTAATTAAAATAAACATATAGATTATACAAATAAAAATGAAAAGAAAAATTATAAAATTAGCAATATATTTGAGTTGGATCATTTTACATATTAAAGAGAGTGTATCATAAGAGATCAAAACTTTTTAAATTTATATAAACAAATTTAAATACATACCTTGTTTGCTTGAAACTTGAATTCAATATGCCATTTTGAAAATAGTGATGATAGAAATCAAACTTTGAACAATATATACAACAAGTTAAATCAGTAAAAACCAAATTCATATCATATCACAATTTTCAAACTTAAAATTACATCAATGCAGAACAAAATAAAAAGGAAAATAGTATCTACCAATTATGGAAATCAAATAATTAATAAATGATAACTATATTAATTACATAATGAACAAATATGGTAGTTAGAAAGACATTTAAAGAAGGTTTAAATTGTCCGAAATTTAATTTTTTTCAAAGATGTTTTGTTAATATAAACGGCATAGGACACGGATCTATGTTTTGGTCAATTTTGGTGACTTTGGAAGATTATTTCCTTGGCAAAATGAGCTAAGGAAGTAGGTAGATCTATTCAAGAAAAGCTTAATACTATTTTATTAGTATTTTTGGTGGGTTTGTAAAGATTTTGACAAAAAATTCGGCATAATTTTGGCACGAAATATATGGAGTCACCAAACCTACCTCCATTCTCTCCATCCTTTGTCTTATTGCCTCCAGTTATACATAGGTAATGATATTAAAACTACTAATTATATTATTAACACAACTTCATTTCCTTAAAATTGATTCTCTCTCATATAATACCACAAAAAATTCCTTAACAGTAATGTTATTCGTTTAAAATGAGTTTATCTTAATTTGGAACACACATAGAAATAAACATAATTAAATGGTCCAGACGTCATCTTCCTCGGTCTCTACTGGTGCAACAGATGTGTTTGCATTGGCACGTAGAACGGTTGTCTCCATGGTGATTCCAGCCCCAAATCCCAAAAGAACCCCATACTCCATTCCGCCTCCAATGGTTGCCGCTCCTGCTCCAGCTGACTGCTTCCTCATTTCATCTAGCATGAAAAATATGGTCGGACTCATCATGTTGCCGTACTCGGCAAGCACATGCCTCGCCACCTTTAGTTTCTCCTTGTCTAGTGCCAAGTCAGCTTCCACTTGTTCTAGGATAGCCGGGAAACCGGGATTCACACCCCAAAAGGCCGAATTCCAATCGGTAATAATCCCGAGTGGTTCAACTATCTCAGAGAGAGCATTAATGATACCGCTTGAGATAAACTCTGGTGCAGGAGGTGACATGTATACGTTGAGGCCATCTTGCCTAATGTGGCCAACGAAAGTATCTTCTGTGCCTGGAAGAATAGTTTGGCGAGCTGAAATGATTTCATAAAGCGGGCGCTCCACTGACAGATCAGGCTCGGACCCTACGATAACAGCTGCTGCTCCGTCACCGAGAATTGCTTGAGGTAGGAGGGTGTCTTTGTTTGCCTTGGATGGCCCACGAAAGGCTGTCAGCGAGATTTCCGAGCATATAACAAGAACACGAGTGCCTCGAGTGTTCTCGGCTATATCCTTAGCAAGACGAAGCACTGTGTTACCACCGGAGCAGTTTTGGTGGTACATCATTGACCGTTTGACTGAGGAAGAAAGACCTAGAAGCTCTAACAGCCGGCGATCGGCACCAGGCATGTCGATTCTTCCTGTTGTGGTGTGGAAAATTAAGTGGGTGATCTTCGACTTAGACTGGCCCCACTCTTTGATAGCCTTCTCTGCTGCCTCGAGACCGAGCCTCGGGACCTCATGCAACACAAGGTCTTGCCTGGCATCAAGTGATTCCTTATCCTTATGTGAGGCTATCTTGGGGTGGTTCACAAGCATTTCCTCCGTCAAGTGAAAGTGACGCTTGCGAATTTTGGTCTTGTCACCTACAAAGAATTGAATGCAAATTAATAAAGAACCTTTCTCAGAAGTATTTCGGGATGCATAATGCAAACACATGAAAATTGAATATATTTTTGTTTGGCATTCAATTCATCAACTACAATATTAATTTTATTGCGTGAGAATATTAATTATTTATAACTATGTGTTTGTTTGGCAGGGTTCTTACAGATTTCCTGGAACTCCTCCTTGAGTTCTTTAAGGTGCTCGCTCTTGGTAACACGGAAATAGTAGTCGGCATACTGAGATTGCTCGATGAAATTAGGCGGGGTCGCTGTGCCGAATGCGAGCACTGCGGCTGTTCCTTGGGACCGTTGTGCCTCACGTATCTGATTCATAACATCCATTTGCTCCTGCAATTAGAGATTAGTTATATAAAATAATGGGAGATGGATGAATTGAACCAATCTAAGAATCCCTAATGAAAATTCCATATATTATGACGTACAAAATTATAGATATCCTTTCTAAAATATAACAACAATCTTGAAAAAGATGTTCTAACGATTTATGTGGGCCCCATATATAGTGCGTGTGGGTTTAAAGAATGAAATCAGATGTGGGTCCACATACATAGTTATTTTAATTAATTCATAAAAGATATAAAATTATTGAATAATAAATTGGTCAACTTGTTATCCATTCAACTTTGGAGGCCAACCACAGAAGTGTCGTCTCGTAATTAATTTCTCCACTGTCTCCATCCCAGGCTTACTTTACAATCAAATTCACAAACATTTTCTTCTATGGCAACTCCAAGAGCATACGTAATCTTGGTTCTAGTTGTAGGAGTGGGTTGGTGAAATAGAGCAAATTATTTTCTGAGGTATCATTCTATCTTTAGCAAATTAAAAATGTTGTACTAATTATAGTGCACCGACAAAAAAGTATAATCAGACCTTTTATTTAAAATAAATTTTTTAATTTAAAAAATTGAAGAAAACTAGCCTATAACTTTTATGATTTCAATGAATAGTATATTTTTTTCGTTAAAAAATCTCATCCTCAATATTTTTGTTTTTGGAGAACCAAGATAATTATAAGAAAATTTACTCCCTATTACACCTAAACATTTTCTCTGTTAGATAGGAATTAAATATGTATCATTTGATTAATATTCCCTAATTGCCATAATAAAGCTGAAAAGTTAAAGGAACCGTAGAAAAGTTTTCATCCATATATCTCAATGTAATAAATTTCAAATAATACTTTTGGAACGCAATAAGCAGACTCATATTTCTGTCTTCTATTGAAAAGCTTCTACTGTATACAAGAACAATACCTGTTTAGAAATACTAGAACAATATTTTATAACTTCTATTGTAATACAAAAGCAATACCTTGTAGGAGGAACTAAAGCAAAGATGGAAGATGAAATTTGAATTGGTTAATTTGCTAGGAGAAGGTTGGTGGAGTAGTGAGTAGTATGAAGGTGTTTATATAGAAGAATGAACTAGTAATACTTCAGGTTGGTGGGTGTTCTAGTCAAACGAATTAACCAATTACCCAGTCTTATGTAATCTTGAGTGCATTAAATATTATTCCTGTTTTTCATGTGTTCTTTCGAAAAGAATATTTTCTCCATCCTTTGTCTTATTGCCTCCAGTTATACATGGGTAATGATATTAAAACTACTAATTATTTTATTAACACAACCTCATCTAAATATTTTATTATATAGACAATTGCACCCTTCATTCAGTATTTTCTTTAAAATTGATTCTCGCTCATATAATACCTTAAAAATTTGTTTTATACACTATGTTATTCATTTAAAATTCCTTAAAATTCGTTTCAAATTCGTTGTATTTTCCTTCAGTATTTTCTTTAAAATTCCTTAAAAGTAATGTTTTATACACTATGTTATTCGTTTAAAATTTGTTTCTCTCATATTATTATCTGATATTTTTTCTTAAAGGTTAGATTCATGAAATAAGTATTCACGAAATAATTTTTTTTAAGAGAATTACAACAATGAAATATTTTATTATATTATTAAAATCTATCAATATTACATATAAATTGTTTTGTCAACAAACATTTTATCTTTTTTTTTACAAATTAAATCACCAAAGAATATGACATTGTTATATTAATAGACTAAAGCAAATTATCATGAATAATTTTGAAATTCAACTTATGATTAAAAAAAAAAAAAAAAAGTACAACATAACACTACAATAATAAAATTAAAGATGTGGTAAATTAGTAAATTGTATGCATTAAACTAAAATTGATAAAATATTCTAGAAATTATAAATATCATATTGGAAAAAAGTCCATCCAAGTTGATGATAGCTCATTAATTTGATAAGGACGTTGATCCATCAAAGATGTTTTGTTAATTTAAACGGCATAGGCCACGGATCTATGTTTTGGTCAATTTTGGTGACTTTGGAAGATTATTTGCTTGGCAAAATGAGCTAAGGAAGTAGGTAGATCTATTCGAGAAAAGCTTAATACTATTTTATTAGTATTTTTGGTGGGTTTCTAAAGATTTTGACTAAAAATTCTGCATAATTTTGGCACGAAATATATGGAGTCACCAAACCTACCTCCATTCTCTCCTACCACCTATGGACTTTCCAATGGTATTTTGTTTGAATTCCTGGCAGTTAGACGCCACGTTCACTAGATGTGTTAGGTTGTTTTTTTTTTAGTAAGAACCAGGATCTAGTCCTTGTTTTCATTAACAGATGTGTTAGGTTGTTAAAATCTTGTTTGAGATGTAATTAACAACGATACCAATTAATAAACAAAATCACAGTAAAAAGGAAAATATTGGTCTATATAGAGTACTAGCTAGCACAGTAACCAGATTCGCGTTTTATTCGTGAATTATTCGTGTTTTCTTCGAATTTTGATATCCAGTGAATGAATCGACGTCTTATTGGGTAGTAAGAGTATTAGAAATATTTGTGAATTATTTACAAATTTGGCAAATGTCTCGTATTATACACGTTTTTTTCATAAAAGTCGTTCGCCATCCGTTTTGATTTTGCAGTGAGTAAAACTTAACTTTTGTCTTCTTGTCTTCCGAATGGTCAAGGTAGAAAGTTAGGTATAATTTTGATTTGGGAATAATTTGGGTATAATTCGGAAATGATTTAGTACCACAAGGAAGAAAATAAAAAAATACAAAAATTACCCAAAATAATTTTAATTTGTTTCATGTTTTATTCGCGAATTATTCGTGATTCGCGTTTTATTCGCGAATTATTCATGATTCGCGTTTTATTCGCGAATAAAACATCTAATACGTTTTTTTTTTGCGTTTTATACGGTGTTTGGTTTAGAAATGTAAAAAAACGAATTATACACGAATTATTCGCAAGTTATGTTACTACGATCTTACCTGCACAGTGTGGACCATAGAAGACAAAATCGGCCGTTCTGGAGCAGGATCGGACAGTACCGATCCGATTTGAGGCCGAGTTACGCAGTTAGTATAGATTTCGTCTAATTTCAGACGTTCCGAACTATTTCCAGCCAAATTTTGGCCATTTTGGACCGATTCCAGTCAAATCTCGGCTCAAATAGATTGATTCCACCGAAACAACCAAAACTTGAATTAAACAAATGATCAGAGTCAAAATGATGATGAATTATGTAGGGTTTTGGCTTAGGTTTTGCATATTATCTCGCACTTATATTTATTTAATTAGAGAAAAAGGCTACTGTCACCCTTTTTGTGTTTTATTGCATGAAAAATGTTTTGGGACTATTTCACATCAAATGGTGCAAGAATTAGGTCAATCGGAGAAGCGACGCTCATCGACTAAGTCACTGTTACTGCCCGTGCTGACTGATATGGACCTAGCCGGATACAGACCAGGAGATGGTGTGATACGCATTAAACCCCTCAGTGACATGGTGTGCATACAGACCGTATCAGTCTATAGGGTCCGTAACCAGAGGCGCCCTTTGGGGAATAACTGCTACAGCTGTATCCAGATCAGTTTTCTTGGCCTCCACTCATCCTCACACGTCCCCTCACTCCTATATAAGCACTCTGGACAGAAGAAGAAGTTATCTTTGTAAATTTGGTAATTAGGGTTAGATTTGATTAAGTGAGAAAGAGAGGAGTGTTGTAATGATGCCGTTCCGTGGCTAAGTTATTTTCTTAAGGGCTAGGCAGTAAACCTTGTTACTCATGATGCTTTGATATATATATTTTCTATTGATTATGATTCATTGTTGTTGATTGAAATGCTTTTGCAATTTATTCTCCCTTCACCGGATTTCGATAATCTAGTTTAATCCGTTAAGGTAGTGACAGTACTTTAATGATAAGAAAAACTATGATGAACAAGTTATCCTTGTTGGTAGCCATTATATTTATGTGAAGAAAACCTTAGCAAGGAAACCGTAAATTAGAACCACAAAACGCAAACCAAGTTCTGTCATTTGCGTAAGATAAATCGCAGTGTCCTATGTAGTAACTTGTGTATTTAGAGATCTGTCATTTGCGTAAGCTAACTCGCAGTGTCCTATGTAGTATCTCGATGGAAGTCATGTCATTTGCATAAGTAACTCGCAGTGTCCTATGTAGTGTCTTCCATAAACAACAACAGGAAATCAGACCCGACAGAAGTAGAGTATCAAAGAGGATTGAGTAGCAATGGTGTGCCAAAATCCTAGGAATTATCATCTCTATCTTTATTTTAATTACTTTTAATTGTTGCCAAATTTACATTGACCACAACTTCAACTCTCAAATTTTCAGATTTCGTCTAGCCTTTCGAAATATTGTGATTTGATTGCTCAAGACTGTAGACCAATATTCCCTGTGGATCGACCTCGATTATACTACTCGATAGGATTGTGCGCTTGCGATCCGAACTAATAGCATTTCTGAGTTTATAAATTTTAAAAGATAACATCACTCTCTTTTGAGTAACCTATGATCTCTAGCTAAGCAACCAAAGCCAACTACCACCACACCATACAACCTTTGTTGTTAATAACATAACTCATTTATATATAACAATGGTAATTTGTATTATATCAAAGAGTGTGTTTTTAGTTGTAATGCTTGTATTATATTATATTAGTGGATTATTTGATTGTAATAATTTGTCAAAACAGAAATTGTTGACAAATTATTTTTTTATCAATTTTTTTCTATTTTTTAGTATAAAACAAGCTTATGACAAAAAATCTGATTTTCTGACCCGATTCGGCCGATTCTGACCTATTCACTCGATTTCGATTCCACGGTCAAAAGACCGATCCCGATTCCGATTCTGATTTTTCCTTCTATGGTGTGGACAACATCAGTTTGTACAAAATATGCGCCACAATAAATCTTAGGAGTAGCTTGTCTACGGGTAATTCGCATTCTCTGAGATATCTCGTATTTTGCATAATTTTTATGGAAAATCTCAACCGTTCAAATACATTCTGCACGAAGTCCAATGCCAAAATAATATTGGCCCCATGTGTTATCCTTGAATAGGCACCGGATAGGTCGGTCATGCAAAATATGAGATATCTCAGAGAATACACACTCGTCTGGGGGTACGCCAACACCGAGAATTGGTTTGATACACTTGGTAACAACTAGTTAGATTGAAACATGCTGTTATGTTCAATGGAGCTGGGTTAGACAGTTTGTGTGCTAGAGCGGAAAAGAAAGGAACCAACCTTAACTATTAATGTTTAGAGTGGCAACATAGTCTATAGGTTGAAATAGACGGTACATAAGAGGGTGGATAAACCTGCAGCGGAGAGAGAGGATAGAAGAGGAAAGAGGAGAAGAGGGTTAGGGAATTTGGAGCGGCTTTTTTCGGATAGATATGGATAAATTATCCGTATCCAAATTCCGATGTCCACAAGACTGCTCATTTCAATAGTTCAACCGGTTGTTCATTTAAGACGGAACATTCAATCAAACAAAACATACTATGAGTTTGACAATAAACACAATGTTTAGAATTTATTCCAAATCAACCTATATACCTATCACACCCCAAACTAGGAATTTCGGATTAAGGTGTAATCAATCCTCACCTCGTATTTATTAACTCAATAAACACGCAAGGCTAAACAAATACAAATAATACAGAAATGCGGAAGCGTGAATAATCATAATATCAGCATAAGTCATACCATCCATAAATAAACATACGTACATAAAATCCATACAACCCACATCATAATACCACAAACACAATCTATGCAAAAGAATACATGATGTAATGAGTTCGATGTACGAACCAAAATCATCGGGACTTGTGTTGCACCAAAAGGTAATGCACAAAGTTTCAGTACAGTAAACTGTACTTTTTAAACCTTAAATACACTTTCGGTTCAGACTGCAAGTGCACAGTCCTATCGTATAGTATATTGTCGGGTATCGATCACAGGAACGGTTTGACAATTACCGAACTTTACTTAAACTACAGAGATTCTAGAAGTCTGCAAAGGTTGTTTTGGGGTATTACGTGTCCTTAACAGTTCAGTAACAAAATTCAAATCAGTAAAATAAACTTTGATTTGGGTTTAATATAATTAAAAAGGGGTTCCTAGGGTTTCTGATTTCATCTCAGCTAAGTCTCAAGGTGCCCGGTCCGTGCACTTTCATGCACGGGCCGTGTGTAATGTACACGAGCCGTGTACTCTCATACACGGTCCGTGTGGCCCTCGAGTTAATACAGCAGCTACTGGTTTCTGTGTTGTTTCCTGTGCAGGGTTCTATTGACCGAACCAAAGTACCTAGACCTCAACTCTCGCATGTTGGCTTAATTACTTGGTGCGGGATTCAATTTCTTCCCTCGTAGGGTTCTCAAACCTCAACTTTCGCTTGTTGGCTTAATTATCCTAAATCATTTGTTGGTTTACTAAAGATATCCTCGATATCTCGATACGAGGAAAAGTTCACCTCTCGGCTACTACTTGGTTTCACCTCTCGGTTCGTAAACCTATCTCAAATACTTAGTTTGGTCGAGTGAATATCAAGGTTATACAATTTCCATCTAAATGAGGCCTTTCATCTAACGGATTAACAATTCAATTCAAACAATTTCTACTAAGCAATAAAATACTACACAATCAAGCAAGCACAAGATTCAACACAAATTCCAAATAACTAGCAAATAAAACTAAGCATTTGACTACATCATAATCCTAGAAACATAAAAGTCTACTCAAGCATGGTTAAAAAGCAAATAAAACAAATAGCAATAATAAAGTTCATGACAAAACTCCAAGAGAGATGAAGTTCGTCTCAAAACTTCTTCTCCAAGCCAAGTTTTTCTCCCAAGAGCCAGCCGTCCCCTTTAAGTCTGCAATCTCCTCCTTTTAATGCCCAAAATCGCGTATTAAAAGCCTTCCTTTTTGACCTCTCCAGCTGGCATCTCTTTCCATTGCCAGTCTGGATTTCCCGGATTTCCTGTGTACGGTTCGCACAGAAATGTGCACGGACCGTGTGCCTGTGCCTTTGAATTATAGAAATTTAGCCTCTGCGCAAGAACTTTCTGTGTGATTGAGCGGTTAGTGTACGGTCCGCACAAAAACATGTACAGGCCGTGTGGAAATGCGTCAAAACCAGAATCTTCCTTGTTTTTCGCCCATTTCCTGCAAATCAATAAATAAAGCATAGCAGTACCACATTATATTGATATTTAAATGAAATGTTCACACTTTTAGGCTTTTAGGCACAGGTTTATATGTGAATTGGGGTCGGAATATAGACATAATAGAGAGATATCAACTTGTATATCCTAACCAAAAACTCTCTAAAAATTAATTAAACTACTGGCCATCGGGGACAGCTCCTAGCAAATCATGCTACTGATCACTAGTCTTTGTACCTAAAAACCCATGAAACAACTTGTGAGTGGGCGACTAAGTATGTGACCCAACATTATCCCTTCAGGGATCCTCTACGGTCAAAGTACTTTAAAATATAATCTACGTACGACTTTTATAAATTTGCGATGCATATGCATGTTTAATAGTAATACAATAAAATACTCTATTTTATTAACTATTAAAAGAAAATACATATAATACATATACTAGGTGCAGCTATCCAATGATTCGATTAACCTATTATGCCAACATGCAAAAGATTCTCGAAATAAAACACAAGGAGAATATTATATCCATAACCAAATCAGAGTCCAGTACCTAAAGATTGTGTGTGGAAGATAATATATAATATGGAAAATTAATAACCCTGTCACCCCATGCTGTGCCAATCGGATCAAGAGATCCAATAAGATATTTTCCAAGTACCACAATCGGTGAGTGTAATGATACACATTGCCTAGTGACAATGAGCATTGCCCCCAAGGTAACATAACACGCTGGCAGATGGACATATCTCAATCCTGTGTTTCGTACACAAAATCGATTCTTCATCCAAACATATAAAATAGGAGAAAACTACAAACATGAAGAAAAATATACTTAATCTCATCCCTCATCAGCAGGAGAGAACTCTATTCGTCCAGCCAGACTAATGGAACATAGTACGCCAAGACCTCGAACTGTGCAGCGTACATCAGACCTATCACAGCCTCGAATTGTGGAACAACCTGCCACGACCTCAAACTGTGCAGCGGAAACCAGACCTGCCACAGACTCATCATCAGAATTAGGAGCTGTGCAGTCTCGTATCAAAAACACCCGTATATGGCGAGTAGCTCCTAATGTAGGGGAAAAGTCCCGAATCGATTCGTACATCGAACTCGAATCGGTGCGCATAAATGTAAAAATGAAACGAGCAAAGTATATACATCAAAGTTATACATATAATTATCCACAAGTTTTAGCGGAGTTTCTGAAACGACGGGAAAAGTGGCGGCATTTTCTAAACACCAGAAAAAGCTCAACAAATGCCGCTAAAACCCAAACAATTCTGGCGGCACTTTCTAAACACTAGGAAAAAGTAAAATTTCTGACGGCGCTGTTGTCCCTAAGGCACCTCTAATTTTATTTTAACACTAAAAATAATTGTAAATAAAATAAATAAATGAGTTTAGAGAAAATTGACACGCATATGTTAACGGAGTTCGGCAAAATGGCCTACGACTCCGGGGTGTTGCAACCGCTTCTCGGTGCGCCTTTCTATTACCCAACAAGAAAGGTTACAACTTCTGAACCGGTGAGCCCTTACAACAAATGGGAAGTCACACGGCCAACTAGAGTAAAGAACGAAGTCTCTAAGTTTAGAATCTCGAGAGAAACACTCAAAAACTTACTTTAATCTAATCTAACTCAAAATTAGTGAAGTAGATTTGAGGTTGTGTGAGAGAATTTTGAAGTTTTAGCTCACACAACAATGGAGGGACTATAGCACAGGAATATTTCTTTTAGAAAAGTTGGGGCGGCTAGAGTACTTTGGGAGAAAACCTAATTACTCTATTTATAGAGGCAGCTTCGAAATGAGCAGACTGCCTACAATCGTTACCAACGATTAGTATTTTATATGCAATTAGGATTTCAGCTAAATTTAAATTTTTGCAAGACATTCATAATCATTACAACAATTGTAGAAATGTTGGCAACGATTACTCTCTGGAAAGTTTGGGTTATTTCTCGCATTTGATTTTCTGTGCAGTTATTTTAATCGTTACAACAATTACACAATCGTTGGTAACGATTGTTTCCTGTTTCAACATCAAATCTATTTTACCAAGTCTATAATTTTACAATTTAAATTCTTGATAAATGTCTTGATGATTTCTTCAAGTCAACTGATCCATTTTGCAATTCCAATTATCTTGAACTTGCGAAATATCTTAACTCCAAGAAATTGTTAAATTCAATTATTGTATGTTTTGTAAATTAGTCCAATAGCGTAATAAGAGTATTGCTTGCAACAACAATCTCTCTCTTTTGACGATTTGCAAAACATATATCGCAAGTAAGTGCATAAATCGATTTTGCAATTTTATCTTTCCCCAATTGTCGTTTTTGCATGTCTTGCAATTTCGCTCCATTTTTGTAAATCGACGAAAGGGAAGAAAATAGCACAAATAATGAGTGCTCCCCCTCAAAAGATGCACTCCCCCTCAATTTTGGAATAGATGATATGTAAACAACGACAAAATATTGAGGAATTTACATAGCACCACTTCATATGTGAATAATACATTCATTTAAAAGAATATAGCAATAAAAACATAGATCACAGAGTAAAAACATAATAATGCATGCATCACAAAGGGAACAATTAATAGTCCAAACAATAGTTATTATGAACAATTAATATCCATCACAAAGGTGTAGATAATAAATAATTTTCTTTCTCTTACCCGTGTACACTAGAGTGTCATCCGAAACTCTAACTAAGAAACAAACATTAATATCGAATTTAACATAATAACCGGCTTCACACAACTTACTAATACTAAGTAAGTTATAGTTCACTCCATCAACAAGGTAGACATCCGATGTGGTTAAGTTTTGGTTACCAACCGAACCTAACCTAATAATCAAACTCTTTCTTCGGTTACTACCGAAAGTAACCGACCCACCATTATATAGTTCTAAAGATTTGAAATTTGATTTATCATCGGTCATATGGTGTGAGCATCCACTATCAATGATCCAAGCATTTTCTTTATGAGTAGTGATCAAACACATCTACAAGAGTATATATTAAAAATTAACATATACCTTGTTTTAATCTCCCCATTTTTAATAATTTTAGCAATTTTGGTTTATTTTGGGAAATTTCAAATACAATTTTAAGCAAGTTTAGCTTTAGGAATCCAAACAACATTTGAATTGTTGTTTCCTTTCCTAAACCTACATTCTAATGAGGTGTGACCAATCTTACAACAATAGTTACAAAATATCACCGATTGCTTGATATTGCATGAACCATGTTTGAAAGTGACTTTAAATTCATCTTTCACTTCTTGAATTTGATTCCTATGATTGTTAACCAACCGATTTGGAACTCTAGATGAAGAATTTTTTTTTTTTTTTGTTAGAAATAAATTTATTGTGATGTTGGGGAACATCTCTTGTCGAACCATTTCTATAAGTTCTATTTTGTAAAATATTTTTGTTTTTAAGTTCATAAAACCATTTATCTGATCCTTTGAAATAAGCTTTGTTTGACCCTTTTGGATTGAATGTGTTCCTATCACTATTTTGAAAAGTATTTTTGATTTTGTAATTTTTGTTAGAGTAACCATACCTAAATGCATGATTTTGAAACTTTTGATTTGAGGTTTGACAACTTTTCTTTTTATTTGACTCATTTTTCAAAGGAGTTTTACCCTTTTTTGTATAAAATTGGGAAGTTAAATAATCTTTGCTATCAAATTTAAATTTATTTAAAACTTTTTGTTTATTTTCTACATTTAAATTTTGAGTATGTCCCCCTTTTACTGTCGGGTTTTGTGAGTAATTTGATTCAAATGAGGAGTTACCCTTCTTGTATCCAATGCCCGTTGTATCAACTTTTCTATTCAAATAGGCATTGGTCAAATTATCTAAATAATTAGGATCTATACTAGTGGCATTTGAGAATTCACTAGGAGATCTTAACACCCTATTTTCGTTCTCCAAGGTTAGAATTTTACTTTTAGCATTTCTATTTCTCCTAAGTGTAGTTGACATGAATGTGAATTAAGTAGTACTATTTATAATTCTTTTATTTTGGACTCAAATTCAAGAAGTTTAGATCTTAAATTTTGTATGATACCTTCCTTTTCATGCAATACCCTTTTTGATTCATCAAGCAACCTAGGTGCATTATGACGTATTAGTATCTCATTCACGAAAGTGCTTGGCTCATTGGTTATTATCCAATTGTTATTCAAATCAATTTCGGATTCATTGGTCTCTCTATTTAGTTGTTGGTCAATTCAGTTTCGGACTCACAACCTTCAAAATCAGAATCAAGATGTACCTCATTAGCGGAGCTTGTTGAAGCTACATTTGTATCATCCACCTCTTTGTTGTTCTTTGATTTTGCAAGGTTCTTGAGAAATTCAATGGTGGTCTCGTCAGTAATGTTCTTGTTTGTAATGATTGTGTCCACATCGATCGTTGACGGACCTTCATCTACACTTGCCACCAATGCGAGATTGATCTCTTGTTCATTACCTGACTCCGTGTCAAATTCTTCCACATCACTTTCGTCGGAGTCTATACTCCACATGGCTTGCATTGCTTTTGCCTTCTTCTTGCCTTTGTATCCATCATACTTTTGTTTTAGCCTTGAGTCTTGTTGTCCTTCACCATTCTTGTTCTTCAAATGGGGAAATAGTTTGAAGCATGTTTGGATGGTGTACCATTCTCTATGACATACAAAGCACACTACTCTTTTGTTTTCCTCCTCACGTTCCTTGTTGTATTTTCTTTCAAAATCAAGCATTCCTTGGAACATTTTGGATAAAAGAAGAGCATCTTTGGAGGATTCATGATCTATTTTATTTATAAATTGATCATTTCATAAACGGGTATTTGAGGAGTTAGGATGGTTACGGTTTTGTGCCGGGAAAGCTACGGTTTTTTATTTTGATTCTTGCTTTAGCTCACCGGATTGTGTTTCTCTTCGAAGCTTCGAAAGTGTGCATAAAGCTCATCCGCGGTGAATGATGCATGTGTTCCTTGAATTGCTTCTAAGGCACTCACAAAGCCTTCCCACCTAGGTCTCCTAAGCATGACTCTTAAGAACTTTCCTACAATTTTATCGTTAGAAAGCGGTTCTCCCAACTCAATAAATTCATTTTGGATATGCGTAAGTCTATTATACATATCTTCAACGGTTTCACCATTTTCTATCTTAAATGTTTCAAATTTGGTTTCCAACCCGATTATTTTGGTTCTTTTAATTTGGGTGTTACCCTCATACCGATTTATAAGGGCATTCAACATTTCTTTGGCACTTGTCAAATTATCAAATATCAAGGCAACCAATTAATTAACTGCGTTTAATATTGTATTAACCGCATTGTCATTTTCTTTCTTTACTTGTTTGGATGCAAGAGTTAGAGTTTTGTCATCTTCTCCCTCAAACTTTGGTGTATATCATTTTTCAATAATATCCCATACTTCAAGGATGTTTAGATAGTTAATCATGATTCTCTTCCAATGACTAAAGTTTTTGGTTGTAAGACCGAAGGTTGGGGGTTCTTTCAAAAATCTATTTGGTGTCATTTTAGATCAATATAACTCGAATTAAGTGAGTCTTAATTTGATTAACTTGCTCTGATACCACTTTGTTGTCCCTAAGGCACCTCTAATTTTCTTTTAAGACTAAAAATAATTGTAAATAAAATAAATAGATGAGTTTAGAGAAAATTGACACGCGGGATGTTAACGGAGTTCGGCAAAATAGCCTACGTCTCCGGGGCGTTGCAACCGCTTCTCGGTGCGCCTTTCTATTACCCAACAAGAAATGTTACAACTTGTGAACCGGTGAGCCCTTACAACCAATGGGAAGTCACACGGTCAACTAGAGTAGAGAACGAAGTCTCTAAGTTTAGAATCTCGAGAGAAACACTCAAAAGCTTACTCTAATCTAATCTAACTCAAAATTAGTGAAGTAGATTTGAGGTTGTGTGAGAGAATTTTGAAGTTTTAGCTCACACAACAATGGAGGGACTATAGCACAGGAAAATCGCTTTTTGAAAAGTTCGGGCGGCTAGAGTACTTTGGGAGAAAACCTAATTGCTCTATTTATAGAGGCAGCTTCGGAACGAGCAGACTGCCAACAATCGTTACCAACGATGATTTAATCGTTACAAAGATTAGTATTTTATATGCAATTTCAGCCAAATTTAAATTTCTGCAAGACATTCATAATCGTTACAACGATTGTATAAACGTTGACAACGATTACTCTCTGGAAAGTTTGAGTTATTTCTTGCATTTAATTTTCTGTGCAACTATTTTAATCGTTACAACGATTACACAATCGTTGGTAACGATTGTTCCCTGCTTCAACATCAAATATATTTTACCAAGTCTATAATTTTACAATTTAAATTCTTCATAAATGTCTTGATAATTTCTTCAGGTCAACTGATCCATATATGCAGCACTATAATATTGATTGTACATAACTTTCCTATCTATATATGTAAACTCTTTGTACATGTTTTTTCATGTATCAAAAGCAATTACCGAAGCAACGCGAGGCCTTTACCTAGTTTTACATAACTCTCAAAAATAGTTAATAACATCCATAAAATATATTCAGTTAATGAATACTATTCCACCTGATCAACCAAAAGATCATTGTGAGCATCCTCTTGCATGTTTTTGGGCAGCACTTGCCTCTTCTATTGAAGCCCGTTTGGTGGGCTATATTTTAGATAATAAATTTTTTCTGGGCCGGATCAAATGTCCATGGGCCTGGAAAGTGGAAGCAGCCACTTCAAGGTCTCTATCACATTTAATTCAAGGAAATTAATGTGGGGTTATGTATTCGGCTCCTCAGTGAGTATTTTTTAGTATGGGTAAGAAAATATTTTTGTTAGTCTGTTAGTCTTTTAGATGAGGAAATTGATAAACATTAAAATATATATGATAATTTTTCCTTTATACATGTAACAATATAATTATTATTTAAGTTACATTGATTTATGCAACATTTTATACAATTTTTTCTTGAATAATTTATGATGAAAAATTCTTTATCCAACATTTTTTGTATTTTTCTAATTAGTAATTTATGACAAATTTATTTATCTTAACATTTTTTTATCCTTTTATTTAATTAATAATTTATTTATTTTTTAAATAATAAGATAAAAGATTATAAAATTTTATATTTTAAGATATTATTCACATAATTTTGTGTAATATATTTTTATTATTTGTTATATTTGTGGATAAAAAAACAGAAGATATCAATTTATTTTATAATTATGTACTATTGTTTTGTTACCCTGCCGTTATCTTAATGGGTTAAAATAGAGTATGGATGACACTAATTTTACAAGAGAATAGAGATGAAAATACCTCCACCCGACCTGCATCGATCGTACCCATTGGTATCCTGCATTGGCCCTCTGACAATTCATAATACACATGCTCTCAGTGTATACGATTAAGTTCAACGTTGAAAGGACTTCTACTATAAAGAGGTAGGTTTTCAATTTCTTAAGTCAAATTTCAGCTTATCATAGGCCTAAATCTGTCAACATCTCACTTAGCATGCATCTGTGCCTCTCTTCTACTTTCTTTCATTTTATTTTTTATTTTTAAATAGCCAAAACCATTACTTCAGCTATATGTTGACACGACCCAATAGTCCATTAAAACAAAACGAAAAAAGATTATAGATAGCGTATGGAATGGATTAAAGATCGATGTCACCGGGATAACACAAAATTATATTTCCTTTGAGATAATAACATTTGGAAAACGACATATATAAGAAACAACGTTCTGTTCTTCAGTTCTTTTACTACGTTACAAAGGAATATCACAAGTACACACATAGAATAACCAAAACTTGAAAGCCATCCCTAACATCTAGCTCAATACAAGAGCTTACTTAAGAACACACAAACAGAAATATACATAAATATATATAATTAAATGGTCCAGACGTCATCTTCCTCGGTCTCTACTGGTGCAACAGATGTGTTTGCATTGGCACGTAGAACGGTTGTCTCCATGGTGATTCCAGCCCCAAATCCCAAAAGAACCCCATACTCCATTCCGCCTCCAACGGTTGCCGCTCCTGCTCCAACTGACTGCTTCCTCATTTCATCTAGCATGAAAAATATGGTCGGACTCATCATGTTGCCGTACTCGGAAAGCACATGCCTCGCCACCTTTAGTTTCTCCTTGTCTAGTGCCAAGTCAGCTTCCACTTGTTCTAGGATAGCCGGGAAACCGGGATTCACACCCCAAAAGGCCGAATTCCAATCGGTAATAATCCCGAGTGGTTCAACTATCTCAGAGAGAGCATTAATGATACCGCTTGAGATAAACTCTGGTGCAGGAGGTGACATGTATACGTTGAGGCCATCTTGCCTAATGTGGCCAACAAAAGTATCTTCTGTGCCTGGAAGAATAGTTTGGCGAGCTGAAATTATTTCATAAAGCGGGCGCTCCACTGAGAGATCAGGCTCGGACCCTACGATAACAGCTGCTGCTCCGTCACCGAGAATTGCTTGAGGTAGGAGGGTGTCTTTGTTTGCCTTGGATGGCCCACGAAAGGCTGTCAGCGAGATTTCCGAGCATATAACAAGAACACGAGTGCCCCGAGTGTTCTCGGCTATATCCTTAGCAAGACGAAGCACTGTGTTACCACCGGAGCAGTTTTGGTGGTACATCATTGACCGTTTGACTGAGGAAGAAAGACCTAGAAGCTCTAACAGCCGGCGATCGGCACCAGGCATGTCGATTCTTCCTGTTGTGGTGTGGAAAATTAAGTGGGTGATCTTCGACTTAGACTGGCCCCACTCTTTGATAGCCTTCTCTGCTGCCTCGAGACCGAGCCTCGGGACCTCATGCAACACAAGGTCTTGCCTGGCATCAAGTGATTCCTTATCCTTATGTGAGGCTATCTTGGGGTGGTTCACAAGCATTTCCTCCGTCAAGTGAAAGTGACGCTTGCGAATTTTCGTCTTCTCACCTACAAAGAATTGAATGCAAATTAATAAAGAACCTTTCTCAGAAGTATTTCGGGATGCATAATGCAAACACATGAAAATTGAATATATTTTTGTTTGGCATTCAATTCATCAACTACAATATTAATTTTATTGCGTGAGAATATTAATTATTTATAACTATGTGTTTGTTTGGCAGGGTTCTTACAGATTTCCTGGAACTCCTCCTTGAGTTCTTTAAGGTGCTCGCTCTTGGTAACACGGAAATAGTAGTCGGCATACTGAGATTGCTCGATGAAATTAGGCGGGGTCGCTGTGCCGATTGCGAGCACTGCGGCTGTTCCTTGGGACCGTTGTGCCTCACGTATCTGATTCATAACATCCATTTGCTCCTGCAATTAGAGATTAGCAACAAAATAAAAACATTTTAGTTTTTAATTATATTAAATATTGGGAGATGTATGAATTGAAGCAATCTAAGAATCCCTAATGAAAATTCCATATATTATGACGTACAAAATTATTGATATCCTTTCTAAAATATAACAACAATCTTGAAAAAGATGTTCTAACGATTTATGTGGGCCCCATATATAGTGCGTGCGGGTTTACAGAATGAAATCAGATGTGGGTCCACATACATAGTTATTTTAATTAATTCATAAAAGATACAAAATTATTGAATAATAAGTTGGTCAACTTGGTATCCATTCAACTTTGGAGGCCAACCATACAAGTTTCGCTTGGAGCAATATTGTAAAATAATAGGACACCTAGATATTCCATGAATTATTACCTACGTATAACAAAAAAAACCACTATGTACAAATGCATAAATGAAGAAATGGTTTTCACCATTATTTCTCCACTTCCGAAAACATTTCTCTTCTATATGGACAGAGTATTTTCCCAAAACAATTATCATCACAGAGTGACTATCAGTTTAAAATATAATATATGATCATAACCAAACTAGACAATAACCGTACCTTTGGTAATAAAGGAAGATGATTAATGTGGTAGATATTTCAAACCAAACAAAGATGAAATATATGAGAATAGGTTGGTTTGCTTGGAATGGGTTGGAGTAGTAGTGAGTGGCATGAAGGGTGTTTATATAGAAAAATTTACTATATTCAAAGATCAGTCAAAGATTCCTTTAATTCTCCACTGTCTCCATCCCAGGCTTACTTTCCAATCAAATTCACAAACATTTTCTTCTATGGCAACTCTAACAGCTTACGTAATCTGGTTCTAGTTGTAGGAGTGGGTTGGTGAAATAGAGCAAATTATTTCACCTATCTTTTTGGCTAACGCAGCCATCGTTCCAGTCAAACGAATTAACCAACTACCCAGTCTTATGTAATCTTGATTGCATTAAATATTATTCCTGTTTTTCATGTGCTCTTTCTAAAAGAATATTTTCTCCATCCTTTGTCTTTTTCCCTCCAGTTATACATGGGTAATGATATTCAAACTACTAATTGTTTTGTTAACACAACCTCATCTAAATATTTTATTATATAAACAATTTCATCCTTCCTTCAGTATTTTCTTTAAAATTGATTCTCTCTCATATAATACCACAAAAAAAATTCCTTAAAAGTAATGTTTTACAAACTATGTTATTCGTTTAAAATGTGTTTCTCTCATATTATTATCTGATAGTTTTTCTTAAAAGTTATATTCATGAAATAAGTATTCGTGAAATAATTTTTTTAAGAGAATTACAACAATGAAATATATTAATATATTATTAAAATCTTCTAATATTATATATATTGATGAATTTTATTATCTAACATCAGAATTTTGTTAACAATCTACTGTATATAAATTGTTTTGTCAATTAACATTTTATCTTTTTATTTACAAATTAAATCACTCAAGAATATGACATGGTTATATAAAAAGACTAATGCAAATTATCATGAATAATTTTGAAATTCAACTTATCATTAAAAAAATTAAATAAAAGTACAACATAACACTACAATAAAAAAATTAAAGAATTGGTAAATTAATAAATTGCATGCATTAAACTAAAATTGATAAAATATTCTAGAAATTCTCAATATCATATTGGAAAAAAAGTCCATCCAAGTTGATGATAGCTCATTAATTTGATTAGGAGATTGATCCATCTATTCCATTAACAAATATAAATTAATTACAAAACATCAATAAAAAATTCCTAACAATTTAATTAAGAATAATTATTTCAGTACCCATGCTACAGTACCCGCACTGTACCCGCAGGGTGTGCCGTCGCGATTAACTTCCATAACGGTACGTGGTGGTGCCATTTCTTTAATTCTTTCTTTACCTCTGGTTGGGCGTCATAGCTTAGCATATATATATATAAATACTTTATTTCGTAAGTATAAATACCACAAGCATGTAGATATAATTACTTTATTACCACACATAAGCTTAGTCAACCTTTTTTTTTGAAAATTTTTAGTGGTCCCCACATGCCATTTGAGTGGTCCCCTAATGCGGGTACGACATGAGGATTTTTCAAGAAAAGGTGCGGGTACGGTAATTTTAGGAAAATTCATATATCATATGTAGTTCAATGTATAGGTATAAATACTTTATTTCGTAAGTATAAATACCACAAGCATGTAGATATAACTACTTTAGTACCGCACATAGGCTAAGTCAACATTTTTTGTTGAAAATTTTAGTGGTCTCCACATGCCGTTTGAGTAGTCCCCTAATGCGGGTACGACATGGAAATTTTTCAAGAAAAGGTGCGGGTACGGTTATATTAGGAAAATTCATATATCATATGTAGTTCAATGTATAGGTAAAAATACTATATTTCGTAAGTATAAATACCACAAGCATGTAGATATAAATACTTTATTACCGCACATAAGCTAAGTCAACATTTTTTGTTGAAAATTTTTAGTGGTCCCCACATGCCGTTTGAGTGGTCCCCTAATGCGGGTACGACACGAAGATTTTTCAAGAAAAGGTGCAGGTATGGTTATTTTAGGAAAATTCATATATCATATGTAGTTCAATGCATAGGTATAAATACTTGTCTCGTTTGAGCTATGTACTTCACAATGTTACTATTAACATTTGTAAAACAAAATTACAGTTTTGGAACGGTTGCGGTCCCCACAAGCAGTTATGGCAGTTTAGGTGCGGGTACAATGCAGGAACTCAACTGCGGGTACTCATATCAGCTTCCTTTAATTAAAATAAACATATAGATTATACAAATAAAAATGAAAAGAAAAATTATAAAATTAGCAATATATTTGAGTTGGATCATTTTACATATTAAAGAGAGTGTATCATAAGAGATCAAAACTTTTTAAATTTATATAAACAAATTTAAATACATACCTTGTTTGCTTGAAACTTGAATTCAATATGCCATTTTGAAAATAGTGATGATAGAAATCAAACTTTGAACAATATATACAACAAGTTAAATCAGTAAAAAGCAAATTCATATCATATCACAATTTTCAAACTTAAAATTACATCAATGCAGAATAAAATAAAAAGGAAAATAGTATCTACCAATTATGGAAATCAAATAATTAATAAATGATAACTATATTAATTACATTATGAACAAATATGGTAGTTAGAAAGACATTTAAAGAAGGTTTAAATTGTCCGAAATTTAATTTTTTTTCAAAGATGTTCTGTTAATATAAACGGCATAGGACACGGATCTATGTTTTGGTCAATTTTGGTGACTTTGGAAGATTATTTTCTTGGCAAAATAAGCAAAGGAAGTAGGTAGATCTATTCAAGAAAAGCTTGATACTATTTTATTAGTATTTTTGGTGGGTTTGTAAAGATTTTGACAAAAAATTCGGCATAATTTTGGCACGAAATATATGGAGTCACCAAACCTACCTCCATTCTCTCCATCCTTTGTCTTATTGCCTCCAGTTATACCTAGGTAATGATATTAAAACTACTAATTATATTATTAACACAACTTCATTTCTTTAAAATTGATTCTCTCTCATATAATACCACAAAAAATTCCTTAACAGTAATGTTATTCGTTTAAAATGAGTTTATCTTAATTTGGAACACACATAGAAATAGAAATAAGGGTCCGACTAATTGTACCCAAGGAGTTGTACCCAGTTTTTACCCAAAAAACTGTCATTTGACTTGTGCGAATACTGTAAAATACTATAATGAATACTGTAAAATAAACAACAAATCATGCATAATACCTAGTTATAAATTGCAACAACCCAGATTTTACCAAGTTAGTTAAAAACTGTTAGGAACTAGAAAATTAAATGTACTTCCAACTGTACTTTCAGCTTCTAGAAGACTTAACACAAACCACTTCCAACTGTACTTCAACCTTCTAGAAGATTTGAAAAACAAACTTCTAAAAACTCGTTAATTTGTACACTGAAAATGATGCAAAATTAATTTTTTTTGCATCAAAATTAATTTTTTTGGCATCAAAATTAATTTTTTTTGCATCAAAATTAAATTTTTTTTTTCGAAATTAAAATTAATTTTTTTTTTGAAATTGTTTTTTTTTTCAATTCATCAATTGTTCTTCAATTTTTTTTTTTTGAATATCATGTAAAATAAAATTTCAATACTATAAAATTAGAAGATGCAAACTATAAATATAACAGATGTTAACTACAAGATTTCAATACTGTAAATTTGACACATTAAACTATAAAAACATCTTATACAAACTATAAAATGATACCACAGACAAAAAAAATCATAAACTGTACCATTTCAGCAATTTAACCAATTTAACCAATTTCAGAACAAAATAAACCGTACCATTTCAGCAATTTAACCAATTTAACTAATGTAACCAATTTCAGAACTTTAACCAATAAACTGTATTCACAAATATTTTCAACTATATCTAACATCAAATACAAACAATATTTGGATTAAACTTTAACCAATCAAAGCTGTTCAATCATTTCATAAAACGCTGATGCGAATTATTTGGATGCGTCAGGAGTTTCATTGCGAGAACGACACGTTCCTTGGAAATGTCATCCTACAAAAAAAAAGATTTGCAAGGGATTTAGATTTATGCAATACTGTTAAACAACACAGTGAATACTGTAAAATTGTATGTGAATACTGTGAAATTAATGATGAACGATGAATGAAACCAATACTGCAAAATAACAGTGTGAATACTGTAAAATTGTATATCAATACTGTGAAATTACTTACAAAGTAAGTAAAATACTGAAATTAATGAATAATGATGAATCAAACAATACTGTAAAAGAACTGTGTTAATACTGTGAAATGGTATGTCAAAAACTGTGAAATTACAAATGAAGTATGTAAAATACTATGAATACACTACCCTCTTTACATAATATGTAATATCAGGAAATATGTAATGGAAGCTTACGGGTATTTCAAACTAAAATATATACATCATAAAATTACCTGTGTAAAGTTCATTGGCGTCTCAGTGATCAGATTATACACATAACGCAGCACGAAAATTGCACAATCCATCGATCCTGGTGCCTGCTGTGGGCACTTCTGCTCAATAATGCCAATATCCTTCCATGCAGCGTTACCTGAAAGAAAAAAAATGATATCAACATCTTTAATAACTTGAAGTATGTAATGAATCCTGTAAAATAACACATACATCTTATAAAAATTTTGTATGAATCCTGTAAAATAACTCATGTAACCAATTTCAGCACTTTAACCAACTTATCAAACTTTTGTAGGAATCCAACTTATCAAACTTATCATACAACTTATCAAACTTATCAAACTGATCAAACTTATCAAACTTATCAAACTTATCATACAACTTATCAAACTTTTGTAGGAATCCTGTAAAATAACCCATACATCTTATAAAACTATTTTATGAATCCTATAAAATAACTCATACATCATATAATACTATGTTATGAGTGCTGTAAACTAACTCATACATCTTCTAAAACTATTTAAGGAATCCTGTAAAATAACTCATACATCATATAAAACTATGGTATGAATGCTGTAAACTAACTCATTTATCCTACAAGACTGGTAAGTATATTATTTAATAGTTTAATGCATTTCAACAGAAAATCCACTAAGTCAGTGGCAGAATCCTGTAAAATAACTCATACAACTTATCAAACAACTTATCAAACTTATCAAACTTTTGTACAAATCCTGTAAAATAACTCATACAACTTATCAAACCTTTGTAGGAATCCTGTAAAATAACCCATACATCTTATAAAACTATTTTATGAATCCTGTAAAATAACTCATACATCTTTTAAAAATTTTGTATGAATCCTGTAAAATAACTCAAACATCTTATAAAACTATTTAAGGAATCCTGTAAAATAACTCATACATCATATAAAACTATGGTATGAATGCTGTAAACTAACTCATTTATCCTACAAGACTGGTAAGTATATTATTTAATAGTTTAATGCATTTCAACAGAAAATCCACTAAGTCAGTGGCAGAATAATGAAAAAATAGTTGAAGAATACTGTAAAATCCTCTAAATAGTTGAAGAATACTCACAAGTCCTCCAGCTAAGAAAATCTTTAAGCCATCTCATCGTGTGCCAATGGTATTGCATGTATTCAACATTAAGAGAAGTGTAGTAATGCATCTGAACATTATGAAGATCGACTGCAAAAAGCACCCAATGGTTTTTCTTGCAAACAGGAATGAACAGCCATTTGATGCGCTCAAATTGAGGCCCAAACAGCTGTGGAAGGGACTGTAATGCTGATTTTTCATCGTGCATATGCATCAGAATCTGCAATAGACAAAAATAAAACATTAAAATATTACTGATACATCTAATAAAAATAACTCAAAAAACTTATAAAACTATTGTATGAATCCTGTAAAATAACTCATACATCTTATAAAACTTTTGAATGAATCCTGTAAAGAAACTCATAAAACTTATAAAACTATTGAATCAATCCTGTAAAATAACTCATACATCTTATAAAAATATTGTATGAATCCTGTTAAATAAATCATACATCTTATAAAATTTTTAAATGAATCCTGTACAATAACCCATACATCTTGTACAACTTTTGTATGAATCCTGTAAAATAACCCATACATCTTACAAATTTTTTGTATGAATCATGTAAAATATTACTGAACTATTTCAACATTTCAAGTCTGAACATTGAATTCATAATATATAAAAGTACATAATAACTTACGGATAGATAAGGTGAGATGAAAAACCATGGGTGATTCACAGGAGTCTCGTGTTGCATTACGGACAGGACAGTATCAATGAGCTGCAAAATCAATCATAATCAGTAAAATAAATTTAACAGTTGTATCCTATAAAAATGCTATGTACATCATGTAAAATAATTTACATTTAATAAAATCTGAAAATGCTGCATATCCTATAAAACTATAAAGTAAATAATGTTCAATATTGTAGAAATCATACCTCACTGCTAACTGGCAGCTCAGGATTCATCAAGTCTTTTAGTGCTGACATTCTGCAATGGAAGTTTCCTGGTTTGTGGCAGAAGGCTTCTTCATTGTTTATCAGCCTCTTATTTTTCACTTCCACCCACCAATCATCCAATATTCGGATGACTTCAATAGACAGCTTCTCCCGATGTTTATACCCATATCGTTTTATCATTGGAGGCTTTTCAGCAGCTGTGTCACCTCCATCATAGAACAAACTGTTCTCGTGACTCCACTGGGTAACATCAGTACTGAATGGGACTTCTTTTGCAGGTCTGCAGTTTTCTATATGAGGAATTAATGATTTAAACTCTTCCCAAGTATAATCCCAAGTCAAGGGAACTTTGTATGTCTTGTCAACAATAAAATCTTGTAAGAGAGCTAGTGATTCATTCTCAGTTCTCTTCGTTGGTAGCATGACCCTTGGGGAGGTGTGTCCCACATTTTTTTTGGTTTTTGGAGGTGGTTTTCTCCCCTTCCCTTTCCTACAAGCAACTGGTTTTTTCCCTTTCATGATAACTTTTTTGGGCTCCACTACCTCAGCAGTACTTTCTGCTGCTTTCTTCTTCTCACACTCCTCTCTTTTTTTCACAAGTTGCTCTTCTTTGTATTCAAGTACTGATTTTCTGCACACATCTTCAAACACCAGAGTTGCTAGATGTGTTACTTCATCTTCCTCGTTGGCTTCTTGGCTACTCTTGCTGTCACGGATTTCAAAAAGTTTTCGTACAACCTATTTAAATAAAACAAGTAAACATTGTAAAATGACTACATAGATACTGTACAATCACAGTTATTATATAATTGTACATTTTACTTATGAATACTGTAAAATTGAATGTCAACACTGCAAAATTACTTATGAATACTGTAAAATACTGAAATGACTGATGAATGATGAATGAAACAAATACTGTAAAACAATAGTGTGAATACTGTAAAATTGTATATCAATACTGTGAAATTACTTATGAAGTATGCAAAATACTGAAATTAAGAAATAATGATGAATCAAACAATACTGTAAAAGAACTCAGTTAATACTGTAAAATTACTGATGAAGTCTGTTAAATTCTGTGAAATACTGTCAAATATGTAAAAAAAATAATGTAAAATACTTTAAAACTACTCTGTGCATTATGTCAATACTGTAAAAAAGCCTGTGTATATTATAAACCAACTTATTGTATACTGGTAAAATAACTATGTTACAACTGTGAAACATAATATAAATAAATAATAAAAAGAAAAATCAGAATAAAAACCTCATCTTCTCCTCCTTCAATTCCTTCTCGTATGTCATGCAACTTGCTCTCTAGTTCATCCTGAAACGAATTGTATAAAATGATCCTCTCAATACTGTAAAACACCTCTGTGAATATTATAAAAACAACATATGAATACTGGAAAAAGAAGTATGTTTCAACTTTAAAACACACTACAAAAAAATAATACAAAAAAAATCAGAATAAAAACCTGCTGCGGTTGCTCTAGTCCCATTTTAGCACGACGGATAATTTCTGCTTCTATTTCTTCCAACCCGTACACTACTGTATTCTACTGGACCGAGACAGTTAATTAGTTACTTACAGTTAATTAGTCGAACGGATCAGGTTGGGTAAAAAACGGAATACTGTAAAATTACTATATGAATACTGTACTTCAAAAAGTTAAATAATGTAAAACAAAAGTATAAATAATGTAGAACTTCTAGGTTAATAAAACAAAATAACATAATAAAAACCTTCTCAGTTGCATCATCTGGTTCGGTCTCCTCTTGCACTTTCTTCTCATCATCTCCTTTGGTCTCTTCCTCGTCACTATCTCCCTCTTGCTCTTTCATATCTTCATCTCCTTCGGTCTCTTTCTCCTTGTCAGTATCTCCTTCTTGCTCTTTCATCTCTTCATCTGTTTCAGTCTCCTCGTCATCTTCACTATCATCATCTCGTACAATTGCAGCGTCTTCATCTTTGTCAGTTTTCCCCAAATTCTCCTTATTGTCAGATTCATCTTTAGGTTCCTCAACCTCTGGCGTACTTTGGGACTGTGTAAGTCCAATTCCCAAGCTAAATGATGGTTGGCTTGTATCATGGCTTCTCTTGGATCGCTTTTCACCTGAGGGAGTACTACTAAAATCCAACTTCTTCCTTTTAGCTGTAGAATAAACAAAACAAACATTTAAATATCGAGATTAATTATAACTTTAAAATCAATATGTATACTGTATAATAACAAAGTGAATCCTGTAAATATAGGTAGTACATAAAGTAAAACTTACATTGATCGTCGAACATCTTCTTCTCTGCAAGCTTCTTTGCAGAATACCTCAGCACTATTTCATCACTTTCTTGTATGATCTTTTCCATAATTTCTGGTTCGATATCATCAAGTTTGGGAAAACTTGGGACAACATAAACAATTTTTGGATTCAGATCTCTGAATTGATCTTTCAAAAAGGAGCACGGGACAACCCCAAATTTCATCAGAACCGGAGTGAATTCTGCCAGCATATCATAAGTCGGGGTATTCAAAACACTTTGCAACTTCTGAGCATCACAAACATATTCCAAGAAATTCGCAGCGATAAAACCTTTCTCCCTTAATTGTTCCTCCGCAACAAAATATGGTACTGGATCTTCTCTTACATTCGCTTGTGATATGTGAAACAACTGCCTCTCAAAATGTGGCCTCTTTACTTTACTCGATAAGCCCTCGTACCAGTCCAAATATCGTGGAATGCGTCCTGTGGAAGTCCTCATTTTTTCGAACGAAGTCTGTTCGTAAAACCACACCTAAATAAAAAGAAAAAAAGTTAAAGAAAACACTCACAACTCATACATCTTAAAAAACTACAGCATGTATCCTGTAAAATAACTCATGCATCTTATAAAAATAAGGCATGAATCCTGTAAAATAACTCATACATCTTATATAATCATCGTATGAATCCATCAAAATAACGCATACATCTTATAAAACTAAGGCATGAATCCTGTAAAATACCTCACACATCTTATATAAGTATATTATGTAATAGTCCTAATCCTGTAAAATTACTCATACATCTTATAAAACTAAAACATGAATCCTGTAAAATACCTAATACATCTTATAAAAATAAGACATGAATCCAGTAAAATAACTCACAAATCTTATAAAACTAGACAATGAATCCTGTAAAATACCTCATATATCCTACAAAACTGTTAAGTATATTACATAATGGTTTAATGCTAATCAACACCTAATCCTGGAATAGTTTAATGCATTTCTTACAATGAGGGCAAGAGTACAGCCTGGCAGATAGCCAGTTTCCTTCGTCTCTGTCATCTCCTTCTGGCTTGCACCTTCCTCCTCTGTCATATCAGTGTCACCCTCTTCTTGGAGTTTGCACCACATAGCAGCATTGGCAAGGTGCGTATGCAACAAGTTGTAAACAGCTGCTCCCCAATTGTACTTTTTCAAATCTTCAAGACGCTGTGCGTACCTGAATGACATATGGTGTAATATATTTCAATTAATTATAAAAACAATAAAATAAAAACAATTAATATATCCTGTAAACTTTTGCATATATTCTGTAAAATTGTCAAATATATCCTGTAAAGTAATGTACATAACCTTCACACCTGATTCATATATCCTGTAATAAACTGCATACATACTATAAACTTGCTAGATAAATACTGGACTTTTTTAGATAATATATTTGAAGATGTTGCGTACCTGAAGAGATGTAATGGGACACTCCCAGCTGTGTTTGGGAACAAAATAGTTGTAAACAAATACAGCACCAACAGAGATACCAAATCTCTTGGGTCTGATTTCTCACTGTTTACAAGTTCCTCAATTACTTTTTCAAGCTCTTGCCTCCTGATTTGTGATTTCTTTGGGAAGTATTTTTCACGAAGAGCTGATGTTGAAGACCTTGTCTGACTGAGGTCCACAACGTCGCCTCTCGAAGGCAAGCACATGAAATGACTCACTGCTCCAGACGTGAAATGCACTTTTCTGGTTCTAAAAAGAAAATGACCTTGTGCATGGTCGTATCGGGTTAAAATGCTTTGTAATACAGCATTTGACACTTGCATTTTCTTGGGTATGACAAAAAGATGGAGGAAGGGTGTGGCAAACAGGAGTTTGCGATGTTCCACATTGAGTTTATGAAAAATTTTAGTGTGGATAAATGTCATGGCAAGGTCAACAACACACTTGTTGGTGACTATGCCATACCTATCCAACTTCTTTCTTCCAGTGGCTGCAAAACAAAGTAAAATTCTCTGTCAATCCTGTAAAATTACTTATGAATATTGTAAAATTGTATGTCAACACTGCAAAATTACTTATGAATACTGTAAAATACTGAAATGACTGATGAATGATGAATGAAACAAATACTGTAAAACAATAGTGTGAATACTGTAAAATTGTAGGTCAAAATTGTGAAATTACTTATGAAGTATGTAAAATACTGAAATTAATGAATAATGATGAATCAAACAATAGTGTAAAAGAACTCAGTTAATACTGTAAAAGAACTCAGTTAATACTGTGAAATTAGTTGTGAATAATGTAAAATACAGAATTAATGATGAATGATATGAATGAAACAAATACTGTAAAAGAATCGTGTGAATACTGTCAAATTACTGATGAAGTCTGTAAAATACTGTGAAATACTGTCAAATATGTAAAATACTATGAAATACTTATGAATACTGTAAAATTGTATGTCAATACTGTCAAATTAGTTGTGAATACTGTGAAATACAGAATTAATGATTAATGATATGAATGAAACAAATACTGTAAAAGAATCGTGTGAATACTGTCAAATTACTGATGAAGTCTGTAAAATACTGTCAAATATGTAAAATACTGTGAAATACTTATGAATACTGTAAAATTGTATGTCAATACTGTGAAATTAGTTGTCAATACTGTGAAATTAGTTGTGAATTATGTAAAATACAGAATTAATGATGAATGATATGAATGAAACAAATACTGTAAAAGAATCATGTGAATACTGTAAAATTACTGACGAAGTCTGTAAAATACTGTGAAATACTGTCAAATATGTAAAATACTGTGAAATACTGCATACTGCAAAAATAACAACTATAAAAAGCAAAATATTTCATATCTGATGAAAATAAAAAGAATAACCCTAACCTTGCCAAGTGTTAGACAAAATGCTGTGAATAAATATGTAAAATACTGTGATGAATGAATAAAACAAATACTGAAAAATAACTTTGTGAATATTGTCAGACTTATACTACATACTGTAAAAATAACAACAATAAAAGAATAACCCTAACCTTGGGAAGAGTTAGACTGCTGACTTGCACATCCTTTTTCCGATGCATCTGACAAAGAAATTTACATCAAAAAAATTAGATCAACAAATAAAAAATCTCACAATCTGAATAAAATAAAAAGAATATGCATTACCTTTAGTATTTTTCTTCATTTCGTTCAATCGAGAACAAAGACAGCTGACTGAGAGAGAGGGGTTTAGATGAGAACAAAGACAGATAGTGCGATCGGTGACTGAGAGCAACGGCTTTAGTCGGAGAACAAACACCGATTGAAAGAAAATCGATCGGTGACTGAGAAAGAGTAGGGTTAAGTCGGAGAGAGAGTATGAAACGGCGATGGTGCGATCAGTCGACTGAGAGAGAGTAGGCTTACTCGTGCGATGGTGCGATCTCGCTGACTGAGAGAGAAATGGTGGAGTGCGATGGTGCGATGCTTAAGTCGGAGAGAGAGCAGGAGAGAGAGCAGGGTTTAGTCGGAAATGGTGGAGTGAGAGAGTGAGAGAGTAGGGTTGAGCGGTTTACTCGACTGATGGAGTGAGAGAGTGAGAGAGTGAGTAGGGTTTAGGGGTTTAGTCGGAGAGCAGTCGGGTGCGATCTGAATTCAGGCGGAAATATGAAACGACACGACTAATGATTATCATTAATGATTATCATTAGGGGATACTTATATAGTTTGATCATATGAAATGTTATATAGTTAGATCATATGAAATGGTGCGAATGAAATGGCGCAAAGTATAGTATTTGGTGTTTAAATTTGTATAATTTGGGGTCCACACAACTTATCTTCTCCATTTCAAACTAAACTTTAGACAACTGTATACAAATTCATTCAAAAAGAACACTGTAAATTAATCGAATAATCTCGTAATTTAATTGTATAAAAGTTATAAATCCAATTTATTAATTCCACCTATTTATATTATGATTAATTTTACTTGATTATGAATTAACTGTTTCTAATTGTATAAAAGTTATAAATCCAATTATTGTATAATAACAATTTTTTCATAAAATCAATATAATTGTGTATATCATATACTATAAAACAATTCATAAAAGAATTCAAAAAAGTAATTCCAACTGTTTATATTATGACTTCAATTACTATTCTGGATTAACTGTTTACACAACTGTATCCAAATTCATTCAAAAAGAACACTGTAAAACTGTTAAACATGTACACAAAAAGAGCATAGCAGATTCATTCATTCAAAAAGAACATGACAATGTTACCAATATATACAAATCTTCAACTATTTATATCCTGTAAAATAATAGCTATATCCCGTAAAACTGTTAAGCATGTCCTGTAAAGTAATGTACATAACCTACGCACCTGATTTATACATCATGTAATAAAATAGCATAGCAGATTCTACTAACATAAAAAAAATTGTATTTACAAGCAAGGTCACTGAAAAAGAAAAAATTAGAAACAATTTTTTTTTCATTATATTACTCCTTTATATCTTCACAAAATTATTTATTCCATACTACTTATCGCGTGCCATTCTTCTTCACATGTACATCCATCGGGTTCTTATAAGCATGTTTCGGTGGTCGTCCCTTCCTTTTTGATTTCTGCGGTGGTAATATATTTATCGATGGTGCAGAATTTAACACTTCATTGGCAGTGGTATTCAATTCTTGGTGATGACTTGAAGAGGATTGCATAAGAATTTCATCACCTGTATTAATAAATACTGTAAATATAGGCAACTAACAAGGTAAAATCTTTCAGAAAAAAACTTAATAAATACCTCTGACAATAGAACCAGGCATTGACTCCCCATTTCTTTCATGAATTACAGGTTCATTTCTACCAAGTCTAGCGATGAGTGCATCCCAATCATGAGTAATTGGATAACCAATAATCGTGTCACCATTTGTTTCACCAGTCACTGGTTGGCCTGTTAAAAAAATTTCCAAAAGTTGCAATCATGTAAATTACTTGCACAGATACTGTAAAAATGACTAGTCAATACTTTAAAACATTTATTAGCACTGTAGAATGCCAAGTAATAAATTATGATTATCCAGTAAATTACTTCAACAAATACAATAAAATCTTACAATCAATACTGTATAAACATGCCAAAAAACTATACAAAATAATAAAATTATAACCTCTTCCTGTAGTTGTGACAGTTGAAGTCACATCACCATTTGTTTCACCAATTACAGGCTGGCCTGTCAAAAAAATTATAGTGATATGAATCCTGTAAATTACTTCTATGAATCCTGTAAATTACTTCACAAATACTGTAAAATACTTATAGTGATATGAATCCTGTAAATTACTTCTATGAATCCTGTAAATTACTTCTACAAATACTTTCAAAAGTTCGTTGCAATACCTTTCCCTCTACCTCTGGCTCGTTTTCTGGGGACTGTTGAAACATCGTGTACTTCTCCTCTTGATGCACCACTTGCCCTTCCTCTATAAGCCCTTCCTCCAGATCCGCCATTATCATTTGCACTTGTGCCATCTACAACTTGTTCAACTAAAGATCCAGAAACAACATCTCCTGAATCAAGCAAAAAATGAAATAAGGAACATAATCAAGAAGTACAATACCAACACCACAAAAAAAAATTGTTTTGCAATATTCAGAAAGTTAACCTTTTAGTTTGTTTAGAAGATCTTCTAACCCGTTAAGAACTTTATTTTCCTTGTCATCACTAACACAACCAAAGTTAAGGAAATCTTCAATTATTGGATTCATCTTCCTTGTCAAATCATACCTCCTACAAAAATAATATAGGTCGAAAAAATGATTTCACATAAGAATAAAAAACCACATCAACCAATACTGTAAAAATAGTAAGTGAATCCTTCAAAAATTGAATTGTTACCTATTAATTTCAACACTGCTACCATCAGGACACACAGCAGGAATCAAATCAAACCGAATTTTGTCCTTCCTCCATCGATCAAGTATGTACTTATCATTAACATGCAATTGTTTCTCATGCTTCAAAACCATGATCGAGTGAGCGCAAACAATACCAGAGGCCTCAAATTTTTTGCAAATACAAAAAACTTCCTTCAACTGCTCCTTGTACTGTACCTCAAATATATTTCCTAAAATATCTTCAACCTCATAAACCTTTGTAGAGTTTTCTAGTTCCAGTTTAAAAACACAAGTCAAATTCAGAGACTGTCGGACCTCATGTTGAAACCTATAAAATATGGTATTTGTGTATAAACTACAGAACTGCTTCTCAAATTCTAAATCTGAGATTAACACTGGTGTTGTGGTTTTGTCCTTGTGGTCCATAAAATGCTCTCTCTCCCAAATCCTACTCAAACCAGATTCAAAATTGACAACGAATTCAGCAAGTGTTGCCTTTGATCGGAGATAATTATCAAAGAAGGCATTCATACTCTCAACCCTTTGGGTGGTATTCATGCCAGCCCAAAATCGGTCATTCAAAAAAACTGGCACCCATTTACGCCTTTGTCTGAATATACTTTTAAACCACGGTGCATCTTCGTATCCAATCTCCACCATAAGCTTCCTCCAATTTTCTTCAAAATCCAATGGGGTTTTAGCTTCATATACTGTTGCCTTAACCAAATAGGTTAAAGCATCCTTATCATCTTGCCCACCGAATTTACTCGGTAATTTATGAAGAATGTGCCAAGCACAGTACCTATTTGGTTAAGGAAAATAATTATTGTAAAATAACTCAGATATCTTATACAACTAAACCATGAATCCTGTAAAAAAACTCCTACATCTTATAAAATTATGAAACATAATCCTGTAAAATAATTAATATATCCTACAAAACTAGTGCAAGAATCCAGTAAAAGTATTACCTATGGACAGTGTCATCTCCCAAAACATGCCGAACGCCTTTCTCAATACTTGGGCACTGATCTGTCAGGATACCACCAGGCTTGACACCGTTCATGCAAGCGACGAACTTCTCCATGCACCATTTGTAGTCCTCCTCAGTCTCTCTTCCAAGTAGAGCACAAGCGAAAATTACAGTCTGCCAGTGATGGTTGACACCCACAAACAAAACAAGCGCCATATCATACCTGTAAAACAATTGTATATGTTCTGTAAAATCAGACATTCAGATAAAAATAGATCCATGAAGACAACTGAATATATCCTGTAAAATAATGCTTATATACTGTAAAACTGTTAAAAATATAACGTAAAAATTAATACAAGAAAAACAATGCATAGTTCCCTGTAAAATGTTGCACATATCCTGTAAAAATGTATAATATATCCTTCAAAATATTGTACATAACCTTCAAACCTGATTAATATGACCTCTACAACTATTAGATAAATATTGGAAATTTAAATCAATAAAAAAATTACCTATTTGTAAGATATGTGGCATCCATAACAACAACATCATGATAATATTTGTAGGCTGCACGTCCACGTCCATCGGCCCAAAAGATATTCCATAAATGAGCATCATTCGTATGTTTGTATGTATACCAAAAGTTCGAATCACATAATTGCTTCTTCTCAAAATAATCTGCTAGCAGATTAGCATCATGTCCACCAAGAGCCCTCAGTTTGCCTCTCTTGTACTTGTCAATGTGGTTTCGAGCGTCCTTTCGTGTAAACGTACCCTTAAAATACCCACCAGCCATTTTTAACACAAGTTCAATGTTGTCGGCGGTTGACAACCCTTGATCCGAGTTAAATTCCAGCATATCTTTGAATCTCTTTGGAATATACCGATAAGCCGGGATTAGAAAGGATGAACCGGGAGTAAGTTCATGATTATGCTCCAAAAACAACTTGCTTACTCGCCATGATCCAGTCAACTCAGAATATTTAATTTTCAGAAAAACCTTGCAGTTTGAGTTTCCAGAAGGCCTCCGCCTCTCTGGAAAAGGCTCTCCTTCTTCAACCTTTTCACGCTTTTCTCTAAATTTAGTGCATTGAAATCGGCAAGCAACCACATTACCACCCTTCTTGTGACTTGTGCGCTTACACACACCAAAACCAGTCTGAAAACCATAAAGTTTCCAGTAATCGTGCGCTTCCTCAACAGAACAAAAATCATCGCCAATACTAGGAGCAATAACTATCTGTTTTTCACCAACCTCTAACTCTCCCGTTTGCTGTCCAACTGTATCTAACACTACATCTGGTTCTGGTTCTGCATTCATATCCCACTGATGAATCTCAGACTCTCCTGACCCCTCTATCACTTCTGGTTCTGGTTCTACATTCAAAACCTCTTGTTCTGGTTCTGCATTCAAGTCCCATTCACGTATAACTCTATGTTCTACAACTTCCAAAGAAATATCACTTCCCAGCTCTTCATTCAAGTCAAATTCCATTGCATAAAAACTGTAAACATCAATAATAAACAATGTAAGACACAATAACAACAGCAGACATGAAGATATTTCAGATAACAACATATCCTGTAAAATAACAACTACATCCTGTAAAACTGTTCAATATATCCTATAGATTAATATCCTTCAATATAATAAATATATCCTGTAGAATGTTGTATATATCCTGTAAAATTATGAAATATATCCTGTAAAGTAATGTATATAAACTGTATATAGACATCCTGTAATAAACTACATACATACTGTAAACTTACTAGATAAATACTGCAATTTTAGATAACCAAAGCAGACATGAAGATATTTCAGATAAAAACATAAATGTCAAAAGAATTGCATATATCCTGTAAAATAATACATATATCCTGTAAAAATGTTAAACATATAATGTAAAACTGTTAAATATATCCTATAGAGTAATATCCTCCAATATCAAAAGTTTATCCTGCAAAGCTGTTAAATATATCCTGTAAACTGTTGCATACATACTGTAAAATTCTGAAATATAATTCTCAAATCAGACAAATAGCAGGAAATCAGTAATTTACAGTAATTTCTCAAATCAGAATACAGCAATTAATAGATCGTTTCATCGAATACAGTAATTTCTCAGATCAGACAAATATAAGGAAATCAGCAATAAAACGATCGATTTGTAATTTTGATCGATCAGTGTTATTTTGATCGATCAGTGTAATTTTGAGCGATCAGTGTTATTTTACAGGAAATCAGCAAAGAAATCGAAGGAAAACACGATTATAAATTCAAATCAAAAGAAGGAACGAAAATTAAAAAGATCAGCAAAAAACTCACTCAATGTCCGCCGCCTGATAAACTCCGCCGCCTGATAAACTCCGTCGCGTAAAAGGTTGAACAAGGAAATCACGATTATAATGCCCGCCGCCTGAAGAGAGCTCGCCGCCTGAAGAGAGCCCGCCGCCTGAAGAGAGCCCGCCGCCTGAAGAGGATAATCACGAAGAAGAACAGGAATCGCGAAGAGAATCGCGAAGAAGAGGAAGCGCGAAGAGGAGAATCGCCTCCGAAAAGGAAAGAACGAGATCGGGAAAGGAAAATTCAAAAAAGGAAATGAGGAGATCGGGAAGAAGGATTAAAGATCCGTTAATTGGTGGGGACCGAGTCAGTTAATCCGTTAATTACGGTTAATTAGTCGAACGGATCAGGTTGGGTACAAACCGGGTACAAAAGGCTGGGTACCAAAACCTTTTCTCTAGAAATAAACATAATTAAATGGTCCAGACGTCATCTTCCTCGATCTCTACTGGTGCAACAGATGTGTTTGCATTGGCACGTAGAACGGTTGTCTCCATGGTGATTCCAGCCCCAAATCCCAAAAGAACCCCATACTCCATTCCGCCTCCAACGGTTGCCGCTCCTGCTCCAGCTGACTGCTTCCTCATTTCATCTAGCATGAAAAATATGGTCGGACTCATCATGTTGCCGTACTCGGCAAGCACATGCCTGGCCACCTTTAGTTTCTCCTTGTCTAGTGCCAAGTCAGCTTCCACTTGTTCTAGGATAGCCGGGAAACCGGGATTCACACCCCAAAAGGCCGAATTCCAATCGGTAATAATCTCGAGTGGTTGAACTATCTCAGAGAGAGCATTAATGATACCGCTTGAGATAAACTCTGGTGCAGGAGGTGACATGTATACGTTGAGGCCATCTTGCCTAATGTGGCCAACGAAAGTATCTTCTGTTCCTGGAAGAATAGTTTGGCGAGCTGAAATGATTTCAAAAAGCGGGCGCTCCACTGAGAGATCAGGCTCGGACCCTACGATAACAGCTGCTGCTCCGTCACCGAGAATTGCTTGAGGTAGGAGGGTGTCTTTGTTTGCCTTGGATGGCCCACGAAAGGCTGTCAGCGAGATTTCCGAGCATATAACAAGAACACGAGTGCCTCGAGTGTTCTCGGCTATATCCTTAGCAAGACGAAGCACTGTGTTACCACCGGAGCAGTTTTGGTGGTACATCATTGACCGTTTGACTGAGGAAGAAAGACCTAGAAGCTCTAACAGCCGGCGATCGGCACCAGGCATGTCGATTCTTCCTGTTGTGGTGTGGAAAATTAAGTGGGTGATCTTCGACTTAGACTGGCCCCACTCTTTGATAGCCTTCTCTGCTGCCTCGAGACCGAGCCTCGGGACCTCATGCAACACAAGGTCTTGCCTGGCATCAAGTGATTCCTTATCCTTATGTGAGGCTATCTTGGGGTGGTTCACAAGCATTTCCTCCGTCAAGTGAAAGTGACGCTTGCGAATTTTCGTCTTCTCACCTACAAAGAATTGAATGCAAATTAATAAAGAACCTTTCTCAGAAGTATTTCGGGATGCATAATGCAAACACATGAAAATTGAATATATTTTTGTTTGGCATTCAATTCATCAACTACAATATTAATTTTATTGCGTGAGAATATTAATTATTTATAACTATGTGTTTGTTTGGCAGGGTTCTTACAGATTTCCTGGAACTCCTCCTTGAGTTCTTTAAGGTGCTCGCTCTTGGTAACACGGAAATAGTAGTCGGCATACTGAGACTGCTCGATGAAATTAGGCGGGGTCGCTGTGCCGATTGCGAGCACTGCGGCTGTTCCTTGGGACCGTTGTGCCTCACGTATCTGATTCATAACATCCATTTGCTCCTGCAATTAGAGATTAGCAACAAAATAAAAATATTTTAGTTTTTAATTATATTAAATATTGGGAGATGTATGAATTGAAGCAATCTAAGAATCCCTAATGAAAATTTCATATATTATGACGTACAAAATTATTGATATCCTTTCTAAAATATAACAACAATCTTGAAAAAGATGTTCTAACGATTTATGTGGGCCCCATATATAGTGCGTGTGGGTTTACAGAATGAAATCAGACGTGGGTCCACATACATAGTTATTTTAATTAATTCATAAAAGATAAAAAATTATTGAATAATAAGTTGGTCAACTTGTTATCCATTCAACTTTGGAGGCCAACCAAACAAGTGTCGTCTCGTAATTTCTCCACTGTCTCCATCCCAGGCTTACTTTCCAATCAAATTCACAAACATTTTCTTCTATGGCAACTCCAAGAGCATACGTAATCTTGGTTCTAGTTGTTGGAGTGGGTTGGTGAAATAGAGCAAATTATTTTCTGAGGTATCATTCTATCTTTAGCAAATTAAAAATGTTGTAATAATTATAGTGCACCGACAAAAAAGTATAATCATACCTTTTATTTAAAATAAATTTTTCAATTTAAAAAAATGAAGAAAACTAGCCTATAACTTTTATGATTTCAATGAATAGTATATTTTTTTTCATTAAAAAATCTCATCCTCAATATTTTTGTTTTTGGAGAACTAAGATAATTATAAGAAAATTTACTCCCTATTGAACCTAAACATTTCTGGAAAATTCATTAACGTATTGGACCATTTTCTCTGTTAGATAGGAATTAAATATGTATCATTTGATTAATATTCCCTAATTTCCATATATCTAAATGTAATAAATTTCAAATAATACTTTTGGCACGTAATATGCAGACTCATATTTCTGTCTTCTATTAAAAAGTTTCTATTGTATACAAGAACAATACCTATTTAGAATAATACCTAATACAAGAACAATATTTTATAACTTCTATTGTAATACAAGAGCAATACCTTTTAGGATAACCGGAACTAAAGCAAAGATGGAAGATGAAATTTGAATTGGTTAATTTGCTAGGAGAAGGTTGGTGGAGTAGTGAGTAGTATGAAGTTGTTTATATAGAAGAATGAACTAGTAATTATACTTGAGGTTGGTGGGTGTTCCAGTCAAGGCTAACGCAGCCATCGTTCAAGTCAAACGTATTAACCAGTCTTATGTAATCTTGATTACATTAAATATTATTCCTGTTTTTCATGTGTTGTTTCTAAAAGAATATCCTCTTCATCCTTTGTCTTATTGCCTCCAGTTATAGATGGGTAATGATATTAAAACTACTAATTATTTTATTAACACAACCTAATCTAAATATTTTACTATATAGACAATTTCACCCTTCATTCAGTATTTTCTTTAAAATTGATTCTCTCTCATATAATACCACAAAAAAATTCCTTAAAAATAACGTTTTATAAACTATGTTATTCGTTTAAAATTTGTTTCTCTCATATTATTATCTGATATTTTTTCTTAAAAGTTAGATTCATTAAATAATTTTTTTTAAGAGAATTACATCAATGAAATATTTTATTATATTATTAAAATCTATCGATATTATATATATTGATAGATTTTATTATTTAACATCACAATTTTATTAACAATCTACTGTATATAAATTGTTTTGTCAATTAACATTTTATCTTTTTTTTACAAATTAAATCACTAAAGAATATGACATGGTTATATAAAAAGACTAATGCAAATTATCATGAATAATTTTGAAATTCAACTTATGATTAAAAAAAATAAAAGCTTAATACTATTTTATTAGTATTTTTGGTGTGTTTGTAAAGATTTTGAGAAAAAATTCTGCATAATTTTGGCACGAAATATATTGCAATGAGTGAGGGTATGGCTGAAATGTTATTTTTTATACTTTTGAAATAATGGAAATTACTTAATTCTAACTTGATAATTGATAAACAAAATAGAAAATTATAAATTCATTCGGTTATTTTTTTCGTACAATACAATACATGAGTTAATAAATAGGAACTGAGAAACAAAGACAATATACATATTAGGTGCATTGTGATGATATTTTCTTAAAATCTCACAAGTAAATTCTAATAAAATTTACTGAGAGGTAAAAACATGTCATGAGAGTCATTACAAAGGCCCTTAATTAATCAACTCCAACACTACTTTATTTCCAATAGTGTGTTAGAATATTTGGACATCATTTGTCTTGTTCGACCTTGGCTTCCTTTCTCATCTAAACTCTCTCTTCTACCATGGTCTCTTAAAAAATAATATATCTCTTTAAACTGTTAATATGCTCCTTTAACACATATATTTACCATTAATTTATGGTCACCAAACCTACCTCCATTCTCTCCTACCACCATAGACTTTCCAATAGTTTATCTGATAAGGAAATAATCTTATTTTAATATCCTTAGCACTTAAGTGGCTAAAGAACTTTCATTTTTATGTTGAATAAATACAATGCTTCAAGTCAAGAGTATTAGTACTTTAATTGGTCCTGGTAGTTAGAATTCCTGGCAGTTTGAATTACATTAAAATATTGGAAGGGTACACAAGTTTGAATTGATGCGATCTAATAGCGACACAAATGGTATTTTGTATGGATTCCTGGCAGTTAGATGCCAACTACCGCAAAGTTGTTACTTAAATTAGGATTAAGTTGTTTACTCCACCTTACTCGTTATGTTTCACATCTCAATGAGATAGCTTTATTAAATATGCAAATTTGACTATATTTGGACCGTATATATATATACGGCTATGCGGGAGCATAACATATTATTTAAACTACAGAACTTCTTGATTGTATATCCGGTATGCAAAGTTGAATTTCATATTTTAAAATATTGATTATTAGATTAATCAATAAATATTAAAATGTTTAATTAGTGTATTTGGTAACGAAATATGGAATAACAGTACTAAGCATCATTTTTGTTTCCTGCATGTCAACTCTCTTTCATTATTATAATCTTTTCTTTAATTGTATTTAGTTGCTAGTAGCATGTGTATCTCACAACGACCTTGTATGGATTAGCACGCATTGCTATTCAAAATAGGCGACGCCGAGTTGTCAAACATTCTCTTATACTTAAATTTGAAATTAATAGATTTGAAATAATAACTATATAATATATAGTAGTCTGAATACCAAACATTCATTAGTTAGTACACTTCAATTTCTGTGTATTATTTTAGATAAATAAGAAAACTACTTGGAGCTAGAAAAGAAATAATTAATTATCAAGTACAAGTTTAGTGCCTTCAAAAATGAAGTATATGTTTTCCAGGTTTATTTCATTGCAGAAATAACCTACAATATCTACAAGTCCACGTCTATTAATCGTGATATGTTGAAATTGTAAATATTCAAATCTGGTGGCTGGAATTAAGAAAGACGCTCCACATGCATTTGTTTTTCTTGATTCTATATTAATTTCATGGGACCAACTAACTATCCCCCGGCTCCTATTCCCCATTCATCCTCCAGTCAATAACTGTTTTTGTTGACCGCTAATTATGAGGGGATTACAAATTTCAGCGCTAAAAGACAAAAACAAAACGCGTCATTATCGCAGCGAGTGCAAGTATTCATATATAATACATCAAGTATTCATATCTAAGATATCAAGTATTTAAAAAAAAAACTGGACACATCACTCACCCATCTTTTACATGTTTTTAGAGGTGGTTTTTTTTCTCCGTTCACTCTAACCAATATTTCTGACAATATGTGAGGAATTTTGTAAATCTAAAACCACGAACGTCTTCTATACAATTTTCTCTTTCAAATGAGATCCATGATGACATACTTTCGAGTTGTCCATTGCACAAGTATTCATACCTTGTCATTCAAGTATTCATACCTCATCGAGCAAGTATTCATACCTCATCAGTATTTCACAAATAAAAAACTAGACACATCATTCACTCATTTTTTACCGATTGAAATTTTATTACCAGTCAATCATTTTTTACTTGATATCTTAGGTATGAATACTTGTTCGACGAGATATGAATACTTGCTCGTTGTGGTATGAATACTTGCACGATGAGATATAAATAATTTTATGAGGTATGAATACTTACGCGACGGATCACTCAAAAGTACTTCATCATGGATCTCATTTGAAAGAAAAAATTGTGTAGACGTTTGTGATTTTAGATTCGCAAAATTCTTCACAGATTATCATAAATATTGGTTAGAGTAAACAGAGAAAAAAAATCATAAATATTGTGCAGTTTTTGTTTTAAATACTTGATATCTTAGATATGAATACTTGATGAATTAGATATGAATACTTGATGTATTATATATGAATACTTGATGTATTATATATGAATACTTGTGCGCATCAGTTGTAAAAATTTTCAAATATAAGCGGTCCCATACGTAATTAATGATTGATACGCGTTTTCTTTTGTCTTTTTGTGCTTGAAGTTGTGGTCCCCTAGATAATTAATGATTGAGAGATGAATGGGGGATAGGAGACGGGAAAAAAAAATCTTTATCCTAATTTCATACCACTTCATCCATGATGCATAATCAACTCAAGTTTTAAACTAGAGCTTCATGCCAACTACCGCAATGTTGGGTATTAAGCATAGAGGGCAAAATCGGCCGTTCCGGAGCGGAATTGGATGGTACCGATCCGATTTCAGGCCGAGTTACACGGGTAGTGCAGATTTCGTCCAATTTCGAATATTCCAACCCGATTTCGGGCGTTCCGGAATGATTCCAGACAAATTGCTGTCGAAAAGCGAATTAATAAACAAACTACAAAATTTTTGAGCTCCACGTCAATCGAACCTATGCCATTTAGCTAAGGGAGCAAAGCTATTTACCACAACAAGAACCAACCTTTGTTGTTTTATAACACAACTCATTTATATATAACAATTATAATTTGTACCAATCCATTGAATCACGGATTGAGGACTGTTTTTTTTTTTTTTGACTAGACTAATATTGTTCGGCAAAGCAGCTTAGAGCCCTACAGCTTCAGAATTTAAGTTGCGCTAAGGAAGGGTTGTTCGGTACATAAAAGATTAGAACAATAAAGCTTAAATTGATTAAAATATATATTGTTACATGGGATATCATGAAAATGGCTCTTTTGGGTGCTAAGGAGGCACTAAAAAGTGAATTTCTTAAAGAGAGTGGAAAGCCAGCTTAATTTTCTGTTCTAAGAAGTCTAAAGCTGAAAGCCTTAAGCCCATCTAAACCTCACCTGTTCGGCTCATTTAAGGCCTTAAGGAAGAATAAGGAGGCTAAATCCAGCCTGCCGAACCCGTACGTTGTACTTATATTATCTAAATTGATAGAATACAAATTAAAAGGTCACGGATTGACAAGTTATAGATACTGTTGTGTACTTATCATCTCTAAATATTGGATCACGGCAAAAAATTGTTCATTCAATCACGGCTATATATTTAAGCTTGTATAAATACTATTAAGCACAAAGGGAATTTCCTGATGCAGTATTCAGGTCAAAGGAAGATCATAAGTACACAGTTAGAATAACAAAAACTTGAAAGCCATCCCTAACATCTAGCTCAATACAAGAGCTTATTTAAGAACACACACACAGATATATATAAATATATATAATTAAATGGTCCAGACGTCATCTTCCTCGGTCTCTAATGGTGCAACAGATGTGTTTGCATTGGCACGTAGAACGGTTGTCTCCATGGTGATTCCAGCCCCAAATCCCAAAAGAACCCCATACTCCATTCCGCCTCCAACAGTTGCCGCTCCTGCTCCAGCTGACTGCTTCCTCATTTCATCTAGCATGAAAAATATGGTCGGACTCATCATGTTGCCGTACTCAGCAAGCACATGCCTCGCCACCTTTAGTTTCTCCTTGTCTAGTGCCAAGTCAGCTTCCACTTGTTCTAGGATAGCCGGGAAACCAGGATTCACACCCCAAAAGGCCGAATTCCAATCGGTAATAATCCCGAGTGGTTCAACTATCTCAGAGAGAGCATTAATGATACCGCTTGAGATAAACTCGGGTGCAGGAGGTGACATGTATACGTTGAGGCCATCTTGCCTAATGTGGCCAACGAAAGTATCTTCTGTGCCTGGAAGAATAGTTTGGCGAGCTGAAATGATTTCATAAAGCGGGCGCTCCACTGACAGATCAGGCTCGGACCCTACGATAACAGCTGCTGCTCCGTCACCGAGAATTGCTTGAGGTAGGAGGGTGTCTTTGTTTGCCTTGGATGGCCCACGAAAGGCTGTCAGCGAGATTTCCGAGCATATAACAAGAACACGAGTGCCTCGAGTGTTCTCGGCTATATCCTTAGCAAGACGAAGCACTGTGTTACCACCGGAGCAGTTTTGGTGGTACATCATTGACCGTTTGACTGAGGCAGAAAGACCTAGAAGCTCTAACAGCCGGCGATCGGCACCAGGCATGTCGATTCTTCCTGTTGTGGTGTGGAAAATTAAGTGGGTGATCTTCGACTTAGACAGGCCCCACTCTTTGATAGCCTTCTCTGCTGCCTCGAGACCCAGCCTCGGGACCTCATGCAACACAAGGTCTTGCCTGGCATCAAGTGATTCCTTATCCTTATGTGAGGCTATCTTGGGGTGGTTCACAAGCATTTCCTCCGTCAAGTGAAAGTGGCGCTTGCGAATTTTCGTCTTGTCACCTACAAAGAATTGAATCCAAATTAGCAAGGAACCTTTCTGAGAAGTATTTCGGGATGCATAATGCAAACTTTGGTGCATTTTCACAGTGAGGCATATATCTTTTAGCTCATGGTACTCTCAAATCAAATCAAACACATGAAAATTGAATATAATTTTGTTTGGCATTCAATTCATCAACTACAATATTAATTATTTATAACTATGTGTTTGTTTGGCAGGGTTCTTACAGATTTCCTGGAACTCCTCCTTGAGTTCTTTAAGGTGCTCGCTCTTGGTAACACGGAAATAGTAGTCGGCATACTGAGATTGCTCGATGAAATTAGGCGGGGTCGCTGTGCCGATTGCGAGCACTGCGGCTGTTCCTTGGGACCGTTGTGCCTCACGTATCTGATTCATAACATCCATTTGCTCCTGCAATTAGAGATTAGTTATATAAAATAATGGGAGATGGATGAATTGAACCAATCTAAGAATCCCTAATGAAAATTCCATATATTATGACGTACAAAATTATAGATATCCTTTCTAAAATATAACAACAATCTTGAAAAAGATGTTCTAACGATTTATGTGGGCCCCATATATAGTGCGTGTGGGTTTACAGAATGAAATCAGATGTGGGTCCACATACATAGTTATTTTAATTAATTCATAAAAGATACAAAATTATTGAATAATAAGTTGGTCAACTTGGTATCCATTCAACTTTGGAGGCCAACCATACAAGTGTCGCTTGGAGCAATATTGTAAAATAATAGGATAGCTAGATATTCCATGAATTATTACCTACTTGTTGCTATGATTAAAATAAATAACAGAAAGAAATAATAGATATAAATCTACATGTAGTTATTATAAACATATCAGTAACTGCAATCCTAAAAACTATATAACTCAAAATATTAATAAAAAAAGTACGTATAGTTGAGAAACAGAAAGTAAGTTATTTCCCATTATATACATATAAGAAAAAAAAAAAACTATGTACAAATGCATAAATGAAGAAATGGTTTTCACCATTATTTCTCCACTACCGAAAACATTTCTCTTCTATATGGACAGAGTATTTTTCCAAAACTATTATCATCACAGAGTGACTATCAGTTTAAAATATAATATATGATCATAACCAAACTAGACAATAACCGTACCTTTGGTAATAAAGGAAGATGATTAATGTGGTAGATATTTCAAACCAAACAAAGATGAAATATATGCGAATAGGTTGGTTAATTTGCTTGGAATGGGTTGGAGTAGTAGTGAGTGGCATGAAGGGTGTTTATATAGAAAAATTTACTATATTCAAAGATCAGTCAAAGATTCCTTTAATTCTCCACTGTCTCCATCCCAGGCTTACTTTCCAAGCAAATTCACAAACATTTTCTTCTATGGCAACTCTAACAGCTTACGTAATCTGGTTCTAGTTGTAGGAGTGGGTTGGTGAAATAGAGCAAATTATTTCACCTATCTTTTTGGCTAACGCAGCCATCGTTCCAGTCAAACGAATTAACCAACTACCCAGTCTTATGTAATCTTGATTGCATTAAATATTATTCCTGTTTTTCATGTGCTCTTTCTAAAAGAATATTTTCTCCATCCTTTGTTTTTTTCCCTCCAGTTATACATGGGTAATGATATTCAAACTACTAATTGTTTTGTTAACACAACCTCATCTAAATATTTGATTATATAAACAATTTCATCCTTCCTTCAGTATTTTCTTTAAAATTGATTCTCTCTCATATAATACCACAAAAAAAATTCCTTAAAAGTAATGTTTTACAAACTATGTTATTCGTTTAAAATGTGTTTGTCTCATATTATTATCTGATAGTTTTTCTTAAAAGTTATATTCATGAAATAAGTATTCGGGAAATAATTTTTTTAAGAGAATTACAACAATGAAATATATTATTATATTATTAAAATCTTCTAATATTATATATATTGATGAATTTTATTATCTAACATCAGAATTTTGTTAACAATCTACTGTATATAAATTGTTTTGTCAATTAACATTTTATCTTTTTATTTACAAATTAAATCACTCAAGAATATGACATGGTTATATAAAAAGACTAATGCAAATTATCATGAATAATTTTGAAATTCAACTTATGATTAAAAAAATTAAATAAAAGTACAACATAACACTACAATAAAAAAATTAAAGAATTGGTAAATTAATAAATTGCATGCATTAAAATTGATAAAATATTCTAGAAATTCTCAATATCATATTGGAAAAAAGTCCATCCAAGTTGATGATAGCTCATTAATTTGATTAGGAGATTGATCCATCTATTCCATTAACAAATATAAATTAATTACAAAACATCAATAAAAAAATTCCTAACAATTTATTTAAGAATAATTATTTCAGTACCCGTGCTACAGTACCCGCAGGGTGTGCCGTCGCGATTAACTTCCATAACGGTACATGGTGGTGCCATTTCTTTAAATCTTTCTTTACCTCTGGTTGGGCGTCATAGCTTAGCATATATATATATAAATACTTTATTTCGTAAGTATAAATACCACAAGCATGTAGATATAATTACTTTATTACCGCACATAAGCTAAGTCAACCTGTTTTTTTGAAATTTTTTAGTGGTCCCCACATGCCATTTGAGTGGTCCCCTAATGCGGGTACGACATGAGGATTTTTCAAGAAAAGGTGCGGGTACGGTAATTTTAGGAAAATTCATATATCATATGTAGTTCAATGTATAGGTATAAATACTTTATTTCGTAAGTATAAATACCACAAGCATGTAGATATAACTACTTTAGTACCGCACATAGGCTAAGTCAACATTTTTTGTTGAAAATTTTTAGTGGTCTCCACATGCCGTTTGAGTAGTCCCCTAATGCGGGTACGACACGGAGATTTTTCAAGAAAAGGTGCGGGTACGGTTATATTAGGAAAATTCATATATCATATGTAGTTCAATGTATAGGTAAAAATACTTTATTTCGTAAGTATAAATACCACAAGCATGTAGATATAAATACTTTATTACCGCACATAAGCTAAGTCAACATTTTTTGTTGAAAATTTTTAGTGGTCCCCACATGCCGTTTGAGTGGTCCCCTAATGCGGGTACGACACGAAGATTTTTCAAGAAAAGGTGCAGGTATGGTTATTTTAGGAAAATTCATATATCATATGTAGTTCAATGCATAGGTATAAATACTTGTCTCGTTTGAGCTATGTACTTCACAATGTTACTATTAACATTTGTAAAACAAAATTACAGTTTTGGAACGGTTGCGGTCCCCACAAGCAGTTATGGCAGTTTAGGTGCGGGTACAATGCAGGAACTCAACTGCGGATACTCATATCAGCTTCCTTTAATTAAAATAAACATATAGATTATACAAATAAAAATGAAAAGAAAAATTATAAAATTAGCAATATATTTGAGTTGGATCATTTTACATATTAAAGAGAGTGTATCATAAGAGATCAAAACTTTTTAAATTTATATAAACAAATTTAAATACATACCTTGTTTGCTTGAAACTTGAATTCAATATGCCATTTTGAAAATAGTGATGATAGAAATCAAACTTTGAACAATATATACAACAAGTTAAATCAGTAAAAAGCAAATTCATATCATATCACAATTTTCAAACTTAAAATTACATCAATGCAGAATAAAATAAAAAGGAAAATAGTATCTACCAATTATGGAAATCAAATAATTAATAAATGATAACTATATTAATTACATTATGAACAAATATGGTAGTTAGAAAGACATTTAAAGAAGGTTTAATTGTCCGAAATTTAATTTTTTTCAAAGATGTTCTGTTAATATAAACGGCATAGGACACGGATCTATGTTTTGGTCAATTTTGGTGACTTTGGAAGATTATTTCCTTGGCAAAATAAGCAAAGGAAGTAGGTAGATCTATTCAAGAAAAGCTTGATACTATTTTATTAGTATTTTTGGTGGGTTTGTAAAGATTTTGACAAAAAATTCGGCATAATTTTGGCACGAAATATATGGAGTCACCAAACCTACCTCCATTCTCTCCATCCTTTGTCTTATTGCCTCCAGTTATACCTAGGTAATGATATTCAAACTACTAATTATATTATTAACACAACTTCATTTCTTTAAAATTGATTCTCTCTCATATAATACCACAAAAAATTCTTTAACAGTAATGTTATTCGTTTAAAATGAGTTTATCTTAATTTGGAACACACATAGAAATAAACATAATTAAATGGTCCAGACGTCATCTTCCTCGATCTCTACTGGTGCAACAGATGTGTTTGCATTGGCACGTAGAACGGTTGTCTCCATGGTGATTCCAGCCCCAAATCCCAAAAGAACCCCATACTCCATTCCGCCTCCAACGGTTGCCGCTCCTGCTCCAGCTGACTGCTTCCTCATTTCATCTAGCATGAAAAATATGGTCGGACTCATCATGTTGCCGTACTCGGCAAGCACATGCCTCGCCACCTTTAGTTTCTCCTTGTCTAGTGCCAAGTCAGCTTCCACTTGTTCTAGGATAGCCGGGAAACCGGGATTCACACCCCAAAAGGCCGAATTCCAATCGGTAATAATCTCGAGTGGTTCAACTATCTCAGAGAGAGCATTAATGATACCGCTTGAGATAAACTCTGGTGCAGGAGGTGACATGTATACGTTGAGGCCATCTTGCCTAATGTGGCCAACGAAAGTATCTTCTGTGCCTGGAAGAATAGTTTGGCGAGCTGAAATGATTTCAAAAAGCGGGCGCTCCACTGAGAGATCAGGCTCGGACCCTACGATAACAGCTGCTGCTCCGTCACCGAGAATTGCTTGAGGTAGGAGGGTGTCTTTGTTTGCCTTGGATGGCCCACGAAAGGCTGTCAGCGAGATTTCCGAGCATATAACAAGAACACGAGTGCCTCGAGTGTTCTCGGCTATATCCTTAGCAAGACGAAGCACTGTGTTACCACCGGAGCAGTTTTGGTGGTACATCATTGACCGTTTGACTGAGGAAGAAAGACCTAGAAGCTCTAACAGCCGGCGATCGGCACCAGGCATGTCGATTCTTCCTGTTGTGGTGTGGAAAATTAAGTGGGTGATCTTCGACTTAGACTGGCCCCACTCTTTGATAGCCTTCTCTGCTGCCTCGAGACCGAGCCTCGGGACCTCATGCAACACAAGGTCTTGCCTGGCATCAAGTGATTCCTTATCCTTATGTGAGGCTATCTTGGGGTGGTTCACAAGCATTTCCTCCGTCAAGTGAAAGTGACGCTTGCGAATTTTCGTCTTCTCACCTACAAAGAATTGAATGCAAATTAATAAAGAACCTTTCTCAGAAGTATTTCGGGATGGATAATGCAAACACATATAAATTGAATATATTTTTGTTTGGCATTCAATTCATCAACTACAATATTAATTTTATTGCGTGAGAATATTAATTATTTATAACTATGTGTTTGTTTGGCAGGGTTCTTACAGATTTCCTGGAACTCCTCCTTGAGTTCTTTAAGGTGCTCGCTCTTGGTAACACGGAAATAGTAGTCGGCATACTGAGACTGCTCGATGAAATTAGGCGGGGTCGCTGTGCCGATTGCGAGCACTGCGGCTGTTCCTTGGGACCGTTGTGCCTCACGTATCTGATTCATAACATCCATTTGCTCCTGCAATTAGAGATTAGCAACAAAATAAAAATATTTAGTTTTTAGTTATATTAAATATTGGGAGATGTATGAATTGAAGCAATCTAAGAATCCCTAATGAAAATTTCATATATTATGACGTACAAAATTATTGATATCCTTTCTAAAATATAACAACAATCTTGAAAAAGATGTTCTAACGATTTATGTGGGCCCCATATATAGTGCGTGTGGGTTTACAGAATGAAATCAGACTTGGGTCCACATACATAGTTATTTTAATTAATTCATAAAAGATAAAAAATTATTGAATAATAAGTTGGTCAACTTGTTATCCATTCAACTTTGGAGGCCAACCAAACAAGTGTCGTCTCGTAATTAATTTCTCCACTGTCTCCATCCCAGGCTTACTTTCCAATCAAATTCACAAACATTTTCTTCTATGGCAACTCCAAGAGCATACGTAATCTTGGTTCTAGTTGTTGGAGTGGGTTGGTGAAATAGAGCAAATTATTTTCTGAGGTATCATTCTATCTTTAGCAAATTAAAAATGTTGTAATAATTATAGTGCACCGACAAAAAAGTATAATCATACCTTTTATTTAAAATAAATTTTTTAATTTAAAAAAATGAATAAAACTAGCCTATAGCTTTTATGATTTCAATGAATAGTATTTTTTTTTCATTAAAAAATCTCATCCTCAATATTTTTGTTTTTGGAGAACTAAGATAATTATAAGAAAATTTACTCCCTATTACACCTAAACATTTTCTCTGTTAGATAGAATTAAATATGTATCATTTGATTAATATTCCCTAATTGCCATAATAAAGCTGAAAAGTTAAAGGAACCGTAGAAAAGTTTTCATCCATATATCTAAATGTAATAAATTTCAAATAATACTTTTGGAACGTAATAAGCAGACTCATATTTCTGTCTTCTATTGAAAAGTTTCTATTTTATACAAGAACAATACCTATTTAGAATAATACCTAATACAAGAATAATATTTTATAACTTCTATTGTAATACAAGAACAATACCTTTTAGGATAACCGGAACTAAAGCAAAGATGGAAGATGAAACTTGAATTGGTTAATTTGCTAGGAGAAGGTTGGTGGAGTACTGAGTAGTATGAAGGTGTTTATATAGAAGAATGAACTAGCTAGGAATACTTCTGGTTGGTGGGTGTTCCAGTCAAGGCTAATGCAGCCATCGTTCCAGTCAAACAAATTAACCAACTACCCAGTCTTATGTAATCTTGATTACATTAAATATTATTCCTGTTTTTCATGTGTTCTTTCTAAAAGAATATTTTCTCCATCCTTTGTTTTATTGCCTCCAGTTATACATGGGTAATGATATTAAAACTACTAATTATTTTATTAACACAACCTCATCTAAATATTTTACTATATAGACAATTTCACCCTTCCTTCAGTATTTTCTTTAAAATTGATTCTCTCTCTTATAATACCAATTTTTTTTCTCTTAAAAGTAATGTTTTATCAACTATGTTATTCGTTTGAAATTTGTTTCTCTCATATTATTATCTGATATTTTTTCTTAAAAGTTAGATTCATGAAATAAATTTTTTTAAGATAATTACAACAATGAAATGTTTTATTATATTATTAAAATCTATCAATATTATATATATTGATATATTTTATTATCTAACATCATAATTTTATTAACAATGTACTGTATATAAATTGTTTTGTCAATTAACATTTTATCTTTTTTTTACAAATTAAATCACTAAAGAATATGACATGGTTATATAAATAGACTAATGCAAATTATCATGAATAATTTTGAAATTCAACTTATGATTAAAAAAAAAAAGTACAACATAACACTACAATAAAAAAATTAAAGATTTGGTAAATTAATAAATTGTATGCATTAAACTAAAATTGATAAAATATTCTAGAAATTCACAATATCATATATATTGGAAAAAATTCCATCCAAGTTGATGATAGCTCATTAATTTGATTAGGAGATTGATCCATCTATAGAATTAACAAATATTAATTACAAAACATCAATAAAAAAATTCCTAACAATTTTTATTAAAATAAACATATAAATTATACATATAAAAATTAAGAGAAAAAAAATATAAAATTAGCAATATATTTGAGTTGGATCATTTTACATATTAAAGAGAGTGTATCATACGATATCAAAACTTTTTAAATTTATATAAAAAAATTTAAATACATACCTTGTTTGCTTGAAACTTGAATTCAATATGCCGTTTTGAAAATCGTGATGATTGAAATCAAACTTTGAACAATATATACCACAAGTTAAATCATTAAAAAGCAAATTCATATCAGATCACAATTTTCAAACTTTAAATTACATCAATGCAGAATAAAATAGAAAGGAAAATAGTATCTACCAATTATGGAAATCAAATAATTAATAAATGATAACTATATTAATTACATTATGAACAAATATGGTAGTTAGAAATACATTTAAAGAAGGTTAAAATTGTCCGAAATTTAATTTTTTTTCAAAGATGTTTTGTTAATATAAACGGCATAGGACACGGATCTATGTTTTGGTCAATTTTGGTGACTTTGGAAGATTATTTGCTTGGAAAAATGAGCTAAGGAAGTAGGTAGATGTATTCAAGAAAAGCTTAATACTATTTTATTAGTATTTTTGGTGGGTTTGTAAAGATTTTGACAAAAAATTCGGCATAATTTTGGCACGAAATATATGGCAATGAGTGATGGTATATATGGCTGGAATGATATTTTTTATACTTTTGGAAATAATGGAAATTATTTAATTCTAACTTGATAATTGATAAACAAAATAGAAAATTATAAGTTCATTCAGTTATTTTTTTCGTACAATACAATACATGAGTTAATAAATAGGAACTGAGAAACAAAGACAATATACATATTAGGTGCATTGCGATGATATTTTCTTAAAATCTCACAAGCACTAAAGTAGATTGGGGAATCAGCGACCGGTGGACCGGTCGCTGATATCTGTAGCGCCGGTCGCTGATGCCTCATTCAGGTCGCTGATGACCAAAAACGGTCGCTGAAGGCATCGTCGCTGATTCTCACCTGATGACGTTAACGGTCGCTGAATGACGTCATTCCGGTCGCTGATGCTTTTTCAGCGACCAATTTTTTTTTGTCGCTGTTGGATTTTGCTGACGTCATGTAAATGCTTCAGAGACCAAAATAACCGGTCGCTGATACGCTTCTGTCAGGTTTATGGTTTCTTTTTGTTATTTACTTTTCCCCATATATATATATATGTTTATGAAAATCAATACTGTATTATTAAAAATTATGGAGAATTCTAAGTTGAGATAAATTATTAGAAATATTTCAACACAATTTGTACAATATATAAAACATTCATACAACACCAACGCATGTTCTTAATAATACAACACAAACATCTCATAAATCTAAAAAATAGAAATTCAACTCCTAAATGAAGCATTCAAATCCATCGCATTTCAACCTGTAAAATTACAACAAAAATGTCTTGTTAAATATAAATTGTTTGAACAAATTTTTTGAGCTTCTTAATTTGTACATGTGAAAGCATACTAGGGGTTGAGGATGACTCAATTTGATTTGATTTGGTACTTTGGTTAAAGCATGGTACAAGGCTTATACTCATTAAATACTAATTTCCCAAATTCTCATTATTTTTGTTAGTGAGTATGTCAGATTTCCTTATAATCTCATAATACAATGTGTAGACTGCATTTGTGTCAATTTTCACAAATTTTGGAGTTATGTTTATATTTTTAAAGTATTTAAACACACAGAGGGGTATTGAGGTAATTTTGATATTTACAATAGCAGACTTTTTCATTTCTGAATCTGAACTTTAGAAACTCATATAAAATCGAAATAAAATCAGAAAAATATGAAATTTGTGTCTATATTATGTGTTTTAGAGTCCTTTACATGCTGGTGTGGTCCATTTTGCAGTTTGATCCCTGTGCTGATCTGCACTGATCAGTTTACCAGAACAGGTTGTTTGTCAATGTGGAATGCATTTCATGTACCAGTAATACAACATATATAATCCATCAACAATATAATTACAAAAGTACAATGGCTTAATTAGGTATACTGTAAATAAGTACAATGCTCTAATAAAGGATCTGTTGTCTGTACAAAGGTGTAAATTTTTTGTGTTGTTTGTCAAGTAATCCAGCTTAGAGAAGAACATCCAGCAAGAATTATTTTCTCGATGAATTCACAAAAATCTTATGGAGGAGATTCTAATTGGAACTCGAACAAAATCATATCCATATATGCAAATCCTTCATCATATTCTTACAGAAATGCCTTGCTATGTCAATATATTGATATCATAATATAATACAATATTTTAAAGGACTTACATTCTTTGCAGCAGTACTGAAAGCCTCTCTGTGGCTGATCTCTGGATTTCCTCCCTACATGAAATGCATCAGAACAAATAAGGATCACAAAATTTAATTATAAAGAGAAATGTTGAATAGTAACCTCACTTGACAAACCGGTTATATGCAGAAGGTACACACTGTCACTTCTACTTATGATCCATATTTGTAGGAGATTATAAAAATTTGGTAAAACATTTCATTCCAAAAGGCGTATAGAGTTAATCATTACTTGTACCCCTATCTCCATCTAATTATCGGGTATTAGTTGAAGAAGATGTTGGATTTATTACCAACATCGTTGGATTTAATGCCAACATTGAGCATATATGTATCTAATTATGAATTGTTTACTGTCATATATGATTGTCAATTAAAGTGATCAAATAAGGTAATAGACAATCAATATATATTCATTATGATATGGTTCACAAATGTGTAGAACAATTTAGGCAAAGATCAAATCATTGATGGACTGATTCTGAAATTTGCAATTAAGGAAACTGATTCTCCAGCGGCTGCACGGATTTTAATGTGATTGCACGGTTTTTGATGCATTTGCACAAAATACCTTTTTCAGTTGGCATATGGCCAGAAAGTTGGTTTTGAGTTAGGGTTTGGCAATATGCCGACTCCACATCTCTATAAATAGGATTGGTCCCCAAAGCACAAGAACATACGAAAAGTTGCAGAATTTTCTAGCCGTCAATCTAGTCAACTCTGTAGCCTTCTCTACTTCTCTCCATTAAAGAATAGAGAGGTGAGATCATTGAAGAATTGTGAACACGATCTCACAAGGGCAGTCTTGTAGCTTTGGAAGGCTTCATCGTACCACTGAGGAGGCCGCCGACGCTTCAACCTCTACATCAGCACGAAGGTTTTCTTGCCGCTGTTCCACAAGTTCATCAACCGGCTTTTGAGTGAAGCCTTGCTTAAAGACGCTAATGGAATCAGGTATTGCGTCTGCTTCCTAAGAATTGATGATTTTTGCATGATGGCCATTTTGGCATAGGTAGATCAATAGTGGCATATTGAATTGAATTGAACTGTTTATGTGACCGAATTGTTTAGTGTAATAATAAGGTCCCAACAAGTGGTATCAGAGCCACTCCTATGCCAATTTGGATTATTTGTTTAGAATTGATCTAGATAATAAGCAATTGACTGTTGATTTTTCAATTGCTTTGAATTGCTTGCTAGAATAAGCTCTGTTCTGGATTTTTTCGGAAATTGTGTATTAAGCCATTGACCATTTATAAATGTATTTTTGATTTAATATGTATAATTTTTTATTTGTCAATTGTCAATTTGTTTTTTTGACAAAAGCTATACAAATATTAAAAAAAAAAAAAAAAGCTATACAGATTTGTCATGTTTTTTGATTTAATCGGTAAAGTTTTTTTTTTGTTTTGTTTTGTTTTGTTTTGTTTTGTTGACACTATGAATCAGATTTGTCATGGTCAAAACTATACAAATTAATTCCTTTCGGAAATTGAGAATAGCAAGATATATGATTATTAATTAAAGTTTTACTTTATATTAAACCATTGAAAGGAATTTAGAGTAATCACAATTATGTTAAGCTATTTTTTTTTAGTATTCCGCTGCTATTTTTAGACCACACAAGAGTATGCAATAATTTGATTATAGGGTTAAGCCAAATTTCGAAAACTACAGATTATTGTATAGCAATTAAATTTTTCCTTTTGCGTTAGTTTGATTGCACATTTAGATTATATAATTAGAGTATAAATTATAATTCTTTTAAAGGCAAAGGGATATGTAATTTGGATTTGAATTAATTGATTCCTAATTGTACCCAAAGGTACCTCTTTTGATGAGGTTAATTCAAATGCATTTTATGAAGGAAGTTAAGGTGCAATTAATGGATGTAATTATTATCGGCCCAAAGGAAGGTAATGGTTACAAAATTATTTGTGCAAGTGAGTGATAATAAAGTATAGTGATGACCAAAATTTTACACATATGTCAACATTGTCGGCCCAAAGGAAGACATGTTGTTCGGTATGTTCTAGGTTATCAGTATTTTATTATTGCGTCAAGTATCATAAGAAATTGACCCGTTACCCAAAGGTAGCCGCTTAATGGAAACCGATACTTTGGTTTTATGATGGTATTAAGACTCATAAAATATATGGTGATTTATTAAGACAAGTTACAACACTATGAACGTAACAATGTCTAGGCAAGTTCTGTCTAGGCAAGTCGGAATTTGAAGCAGATCCTTGTGATCCCTGACTTACATGGGAATTTACCTGGTTGTGAAACTCGGATGTGTTGTGACAATAAGGGAAAATCATCAAATATTTTTTTGAGCATTATGGCCTTTACTAGAATTTATAATTTAAAATTTAAAATTTCTGAATTAAGACTAAATCGTGTTTATGGTGTGTTTTTTTTCGTAAATCAGCTAGCATTACTACAGGTCTTAAGGATATGCCTATGTTGAATGGGACCAATTTCAAGTATTGGAAGGAGAGCTTAATGATAGTTCTCGGTGTCATGGATTTGGACCTTGCGTTTAGAGAAACTTGTCCCACTATTACGGATACAAGTACTTCTGATCAAAAGAAGGAAAAGGAAAAGTGGGATAGGTCTAATCGCATGAGTCTCATGATAATGAAACGGTCCATTCCAGAGGTATTTCGGGGCGCTATTTCAGAGTCCATTTTGAGCGCTAAACTCTACCTTAAGGACATTGAGGATAGATTTGTCAAGAGTGAGAAAGGTGAAATTGGAACACTCTTGACAAGACTAGTCTCAATGAAATATAAGGAAAAAGGAAACATTAGAGAGTACATCATGGAGATGTCTAATGTCGTTTCTAAGCTCTGGGCACTAAAGATGGAGATCTCTGATGATCTTCTGGTGCATCTAGCATTGATCTCTCTTCCCTCACACTTTGGACAGTTTAAAATTAGCTACAATTGTCAGAAGGATAAATGGACAATAAATGAGCTGATTTCACACTGTGTGGAGGAAGAGGAGAGGCTGAAACGGGATAAGACAGAAAATGTCTATGTTGCTACTACCTCTAAGACTAAGGGTGGAGCCAAACGCAAGAAACTGGACAAGTCTAAGGATACTAAGGCTGCAATCTCCACGCAGCAGAACAAACCGGATAAGGGCAAGTCAGTTGCAAAAACTGATGAGCCGGTTTGCTTCTTTTGCAATGGAGCAGGACACAAGAAGTACTGTCAGGCTTACCACGTATGGCGTGCTAAGAAAGGTACATCTCTTGCTTTGATTTGTACAGAAGTTAATTTAATTTCTGTATCTAGATACACTTGGTGGATAGATTCAGGAGCAACTACTCACATAAGTGTATCTTTGCAGGGCTGCCAAAGTTACCGGAAGCCAAGTGATGATGAAAGATTCATCTTTGTGGGCGATGGTAGCAAGGTGGAAGTGCAAGCTATTGGAGTGTTTAGATTATTACTAAAATCAGGCTTTTATTTGGATTTGTATGAAACTTTTGTTGTTCCGTCTTTTAGACGAAATTTAATTTTTGTATCATCTTTGGACAAGCATGGTTTTGCTTGTAATTTTGATAATAGAAAATTTAATTTGTTTCATGATTCAAAGTGTGTTGGCTCTGGTTTTCTTTCTGCTTATGATAATCTATACACATTGGATGTAAATAGCTCATATATTGAGGCTTTGCAAACATATACAAGAAAAAGAAAATTAACAAATGAGAACTCAGCCACATTATGGCACAAGCGATTATGTCACATTTCGATAAAAAGAATTGAACGCCTTGTGTCAAATGAAATTCTCCAACCCTTAGATTTCTCAGATCTTAATGATTGTGTAAATTGCATAAAAGGGAAACAAACCAACTTAAGAAAATATCAAGCCAGAAAGTGTTCAGAAGTCTTAGAATTGATACATACGGATATTTGTGGTCCATTTCCAACGGCCACAAGAAACGGACATTGTTATTTCATTTCTTTCATAGACGACCATTCGAGATATGGCTATGTATATTTGATTAAAGAAAAGGCACAAGCCCTTGACATGTTCAAAAGTTTCAAGGCGGAAGTTGAGATACAACTCAACAGACGCGTTAAGGCCATCAGATCTGACCGTGGTGGAGAATACTATGGCAGATATGATGGATCAGGTGAACAACGTCGAGGGCCTTTTGTTCAGTTCATAGATGAATGCGGAATTGTCCCTCAGTAAACATTGCCTGGTTCGCCAGCAATGAACGGTGTATCTGAGAGGCGTAATAGAACGCTTAAGGACATGGTGAGGAGTATGATTAGTCGTACTACTTTACCAGATAATCTATGGGGTGAGGCCTTAAAATCTGCAGCTTATATCCTTAACAGAGTACCCACTAAAGCAACTAACAAAACCCCATACGAGATTTGGACCGGGCGTAAGCCAAGTTTAGGTCATTTGCGAGTATGGGGATGTCCAGCTGAGGCAAGGCCTTACAAACCTACCGAAAAGAAACTGGATGAAAGGACAGTTAGTTGTTATTTTATTGGGTATGCCGAGCGCTCAAGGGGTTATAAATTTTATAATCCTACAGAACATAATGTATTTGAGACGGGAAATGCAAAATTTTTCGAGGATGTTGAGTTTGTGGGGGGTGAGAAAATAATTGATTTCGAAGAGGAATATGCAAATATTCCATTAGAGGAATATGCAAATATTCCATTAGGTGTTGCAAGTTTTGTGGATATAGATCCGAGTTTTACTCAAAACACCGTTACGGACGAAATCATTATAGAAACTCAAACTCAACAAGATGAAATAGCACAAAATGAAAATCCAGAGACGGGTGCAGGCCACTCAAGGCCGCCCGAATATCTGGAAGATGCTATTGTAGGCCAGATTGTTTCAGACAATACTGGAAATCCTCAGGAAAATTTAGAAGAGCCAATTAGGAGGTCCACTAGAGAGAGAAGGCCTGCAATATCTTCGGATTATGTAGTCTACCTTCAAGAGCATGAGTTTGATGTTGGCATGTTAGACAATGACCCCATTAATGTCAAGCAAGCCATGGAAAGCTCTAACTCTCACAAGTGGACTGCTGCCATGAATGAGGAAATAAAATCTATGGCAGACAATGACGTTTGGGAAATTGTCCCATTACCAGCAGGAAAGAGAACCATTGGTTGCAAATGGATATTTAAAACCAAGCGGGACTCGAAGGGTAATGTGGAGAAATATAAGGCACGTCTTGTCGCTAAAGGTTTTACTCAAAAAGAAGGCATTGATTATAAAGAGACTTTCTCTCCGGTTTCACTGAAAGATTCTTTAAGAATCATATTGGCATTAGTGGCGCATTTCAATTTGGAGCTTCATCAGATGGATGTTAAAACTGCGTTTCTTAATGGTGACATTGAAGAAATAATTTATATGGTGCAACCAGAAAACTATGTATCAGCAGATGCAAAGTCTATGGTGTGCAAACTTAAAAAATCCATCTATGGGCTAAAGCAGGCGTCTCGTCAATGGTATTACAAATTTCACAGTGTGATTGTCTCATTTGAATTCGAGTCTAACATTGTGGATGAGTGTATATATCTCAAGTTCTGTGGGAGTAAATTTGTATTTCTGGTTTTATATGTCGATGACATTTTGCTTGCCAGTAACGATATAAGTATGTTGCAATAAACTAAGAACTTTCTGATGAGGAATTTTGAGATGAAAGATCTTGGTAATGCATCATTTGTTATAGGGATAGAAATACTGAGGAATAGAACCCAAGGTATATTAGGATTATCCCAAAAGAAATTATATCGATAAGGTTTTGGCAAGATATGGCATGCAGAACTGTAACCAGGAAATACCCCTGTGGCAAAGGGAGACAAGTTCAGTCTAAACCAATGCCCGAAAAATAATTCAGAAAAAGAAGTAATGCTACAGTATCCATATGCCTCAGTCGTTGGGAGCATCATGTATGCGCAAGTGTGTACGCGTCCGGATATTGCGTTCATCACTGGCATGCTAGGGAGATACTTGTCAAATCCAGGTCCAGATCATTGGAAAGCTGCCAAGCGAGTCTTGAGGTACCTGAAGCGAACAAAAGACCATATACTCACGTATCGGAAATCGGAGAAGCTAGAGGTCATTGGCTATACCGACTCTGATTTTGGAGGATGTCAAGATAGCATGAAATCGACATCTGGCTACATTTACATGTTAGCCGGAGGAGCCGTTTCATGGAAGAGTGCAAAACAATCCCTTGTTGCATCTTCCACCATGGCGGCAGAATTTGTAGCATGTTATGAGGCATCAAATCACGGTGTATGGCTACGGAATTTTGTCACAAGACTTCGGGTGGTGGATTCTATTGAGAGACCACTACAATTGTTCTGTGACAACAATTCGGCAGTGCTGTACGCAAACAATAACCGAAGTTCGTCGAAGTCCAAGTACATCGACATCAAGTTCTTGGTTGTAAAGGAAAGAGTACAGAATGGTGAATTGAAAATAGAACATGTAGGAACAGACTCTATGTTAGCAGATCCTCTTACTAAGGGATTGACACCAGCTAAGTTTGAAGAGCATGTTGCTCATATGGGTGTAATCTCTATAGAGGATATTCAGTTTTAGTGGGAGTCTGTTATTTGTAATTTAATGTTCTATTTTCATTTTAATTTTGAATATGTAACCTGTGACATGTAACAAGTGTTATATATATTATGAAGTTTTGACATTCTATTTCTCATTTATGTTTGACCTCTAATTCAGTTAAATTATGAAATTTAGTTTCAAGATTTAAGTAGGAGACCAAGTTAGAAATAGGCATGTGAAGATCACAATTGCATGTAATTTCTATGCTACACATCCACATCATGATTCATGTCATTCAGCTGTATTAGTGATGTGATTATTGAGGGTTTAGTTGCGAATAAATGCGACGAATGCCGCTTTAGTCCTTTGCTAATATAGTTGATGGACCGAATTGGTTTGGGAATATATATAAGGAAGACAGTAAAGAAATGTGCGCACATAAGGAACACAATGCATAATTAAAAAAACATAACATATTGCTCATGTGGGAGATTGTTGGATTTATTACCAACATCGTTGGATTTAATGCCAACATTGAGCATATATGTATCTAATTATGAATTGTTTACTGTCATATATGATTGTCAATTAAAGTGATCAAATAAGGTAATAGACAATCAATATATATTCATTATGATATGGTTCACAAATGTGTAGAACAATTTAGGCAAAGATCAAATCATTGATGGACTGATTCTGAAATTTGCAATTAAGGAAACCGATTCTCCAGCGGCCGCACGGATTTTGATGCAATTGCACGGTTTTTGATGCACTAGCACAAAATACCTTTTTTAAGTTGGCATATGGCCAGAAAATCGGTTTTGAGTTAGGGTTTGGCAATATGCCGACTCCACATCTCTATAAATAGGATTGGTCCCCAAAGCACAAGAACATACGAAAAGTTGCAGAATTTTCTAGCCGTCAATCTAGTCAACTCTATAGCCTTCTCTACTTCTCCCCATTAAAGAATAGAGAGGTGAGATCATTGAGGAATTGTGAACACGATCTCACAAGGGCAGTCTTGTAGCTTTGGAAGGCTTCATCCTACCACTGAGGAGGCCGCCGACGCTTCAACCTCTATATTAGCACGAAGGTTTTCTTGCCGCTGTTCCACAAGTTCATCAACCGGCTTTTGAGTGAAGCCTTGCTTAAAGACGCTAATGGAATCAGGTATTGCGTCTGCTCCCTAAGAATTGATGATTTTTGCATGATGGCCATTTTGGCATAGGTAGATCAATAGTGGCATATTGAATTGAATTGAACTGTTTATGTGACCGAATTGTTTAGTGTAATAATAAGGTCCCAACAGAAGAAAGATAAAAACTTACGGCGTATAGCTAGCACTGGTTGTTGATCACTTGGTAGGGTAAAAATAACCGGTGTTCTACTGCATTTAGAAGAAGATCCATTCTCTGTGTAGCTTTCCTGAGATGCTCCACTGTTATGTAACTGAATTTATTTTATATGTATTGACAAGTGTAAGCTGCTTGATTTAGTGGTAATAGCTCATTAAGCAAACAAATGAGGAAACGAGAGACAACAATGATAATGCTGAAAGACATTCAACCAACTACATCTCACTTTGTCCAATTACATTAAATACTCCAATCGAAATAGAAAATGCAGTGAATTAAATAGATAATGTTGGAATCAGTAAACGTATTAATTAAATAAATGCAGTGAATAGACTATCTTAAATACTCCAATCGAAATAGAAAATAAATTCAGATATCCATCATTTATGTTACATAAATTGATGAATCAAAGAGAGGGTCTCGATCGATCAAGTTGTTCATCTCCGCCTCCATGGCCTCTCTTTAATTCATCAAGGATTTTCTTAACAATTCAGAGAGAGAGTGATGGATAACTTACTTTAGAGGAGTGAGACAGGGAGGCAGAGTAGTGGCGTCGCATGGCTGAGGAACAGGCGGTGGGGTCGGGATCAGGCAGCGGGGTCGGGGTCGGGCGGCAAGGCGGGGCTGAACGGCGGCTTCCGTCGGTTTTTTTTTTTTTAATCTAAACCTAAGGGTAAGAGGGTGAGAGGCGCGAAGTCAGCAGAAGGAAATTTAGATCTGCGCGGTTTAATTTTTAGGGTACCATTCAGCGACCGATTTATCGGTCGCAGAAATCTGTTGGCGCCGGTCGCTGAAAATTTTTTTTTATTTTTTTTTAAAATTTTTTTTGGATCTTCAGCGACCGGCGCCTGAAGCGGTCGCTGATGCCCTGTTTTGTTGTAGTGAAGTAAATTCTAATAAAATTTTCTGAGAGGTCAAAATATGTCATGAGAGTTATTACAATGGCCCTTAATAAATCAACTCCAACACTACTTTATTTCGAATAGTCCTACAAATCTACAAGTTCATGTCTATTAATCGTGATATGTTGAAATTGTAAATATTCAAATCTGGTGGCTGGAATTAAGAACGACGCTCCACATGCATTTTTTTTTCATAGGGCTACAGCCTTTTAATAATAAATATATATATATATATATATATATATATATATATATTAATTTCATACCACTTCATCCATGATGCATAATCAACTCCAGTTTTAAACTAGAGCTTCATGCCAACTACCGCAATGTTGGCTATTAAGCATAGAAGGAAAAAATCGGTCTTTCCGGAGCGGAATCGGACGGTACCGATCCGATTTCAAGCTGAGTTACGCAGGTAGTGCAGATTTCGTCCAATTTCGAACGTCCCGGCCCAATTTCGAGTGTTCCAGAACGCTTCTAAACAAATTTCTGCCGAAACTCGAATTAATAAACAAACACCAAAATTTTTTGAGCTCCGCATGAATCGAACCCATGCAATTTAGCTAAGAGAGCAAAGCTATTTACCACCACAACAACCAACCTTTCTTGTTTTATAACACAACTCATTTATATATAACAATTGTAATTTGTACCAATCCATTCAATCACGGATTGATGACGGTTTTTCTTTTTTTTTGACTAGACTAATATTGTTCGGCAAAGCAACTTAGAGCCTTACACCTTAAGAATTTAAGTTGTGCTAAGGAAGGGTTGTTCGGCAAAGATTAGAATAATAAAGCTTAAATTGATTAAAATATGTATTGTTACATGGGATATCATGAAAAGGGCTCTTTTGGGTGCTAAGGAAGCGCTAAGAAAGTGAATTTCTTAAGGGGAGTGGAATTAATTCCAGCTTAATTTTCTATTCTAAGGAGCCTAAAGCTGAAAGCCTTAAGCCCATCTAAGCCTCACCTATTTGGCTCGCTTAAGGCCTTAAGGAAGAGTAAGGAGGCTAAATCTAGCCTGCCGAACACGTACGTTGTACTTATATTCCCTAAATTGATATAATACAAATTAAAAGGTCACGGATTGAGAAGTTATATATACCATAGAAGGCAAAATCGGCCGTTCTGGAGTGGAATCGGCCGTTCCGGAGCGGGATCGGACTGTACCAACCCGATTTCAGACTGAGTTACGTGGTTAGTGTATATTTCATCCAATTTCGGATGTTTTGGCCAAATTCCAGTCATTTCGGACCGATTCTAGTCAAATTTCGATCGAAATAGACTGATTCCACCGAAACGGCTGAAACGTGAATTAAACAAACTCCAAAAAATTTTGAGCTCTGCGTGAATTGAACCTATGATCTATAACTAAGCAACCAAAGCCAACTACCACCACACCATAAAATCCTATTAGAGTCCGTATCTCATATTATGTATCTTGAAATCCTATTAGAGTACGTATCTCATATTATGTATCTTTAAATCCTATTATAGTACGTATCTCATATTATTGATCTTAAAATCATAATACTTATATATCTACTAACAATTATTAACACTTAGTATGCCATAAAACCTATACTGTGAATACTATTATTATTACTTATTACATATATCCCATCAACTACCTATTACTATTAATATTAAAAGTAGGATAAGATAGCCTGCACCACTAAACTACAGAGTATGAGGTTATGGCAAAAAGCAGGATATGAGATCCTGCACCATCTAAACTATAGAGTATGAGGCTCAAGATAAAGGAAGTAAATTACCTAAACTAGAGTATGAGGCTAAGGAAAAAAGTAAGTATATTACCTAAACTATAGAGTATGAGGTTAAATATACCTAAGGTTCATAAAATAAAATAGAGTATGAGGTAAGTATATAGTATGAGGTTGGGCTGACACATAAAAGTATAAAGTAGGAGTATGATATAGTAAGTAGATAGTATGAGTCAGATTTATTAATGAGTAAATATTAGAGTGTATTATATATAACAATGGTAATTTGTATTATATCAAAGAGTGTGTTTTCTGTTGTAATGCTTGTATTATATTATATTAGTGGATTATTTGATTATAATCATTTGTCAAAATAGAAATTGTTGACAAATTATTTTTTTATCAATTTTTCCTATTTTTTTGTATAAGACAAGCTTTTGGCAAAAAAGTCTGATTTTTCGATCCAATTCTGCTGATTCCGATCGATTCACCCGATTTTGATTTCACTATCAAAAGACCGATCCTGATTCCGATTCCAATTTTTTCTTCTATGATATATACTGTTGTGTACTTATATTCTCTAAATATTGGATTACGGCCAAATATCGTTCATTCAATCACGGCAAAAAATTGTTCATTCAATCATGGCTAAAATTGTTCATTCTATCACGACTATATATTTAAGCTTGTATATATACTATTAAACACAAAGGGAATTTCATGATGCAGTACTAAGGTCAAAGGAAGATCATAAGTACACACTTTGACAGGGGCGGATCTACACTCACCCGTACAGTTGCTAAGCCACCCTATAATTTTAATATTTTAGTTATGTATATTCAAATTTAATTGAATTTTATTTTTTTAGAACTTTTTATATAGCCCAGCCCCCTCATGAAATATCACATGTTTACTTGTAGTCTAGTGGTTAAATCTTACTTTTTGATTGTAGAGAGCTAGGGTTCAATTCCCACCAACAACATATATTGTTTATTTTAAATTTTAGCACCTCTATCATAAATTTCTAGTTCCGCCCCTGCGCATGGGGCCACTATTATTTGGGCATTGGGATTCGTGCAGAATGTATTTGAACGGTTGAGATTTTCCAAAAAATTACGCAAAATACGAGATATCTCAGAGAATGCGAATTACCCCTAGACAAGCTACTCCTAAGATTTATTGTGGCGCATATTTTATACAAACTGATGTTGTCCACACCATAGAAGGAAAAATTGGAATCGAAATCGGGATCAGTCTTTTGACGAGTGGAATCGGAATCGGAATTGGGTGAATCGGTCGGAATCGGCCGAATCGGATCGGAAAATCGTATTTTTTTTGCCAAAAGCTTGTTTTATACTAAAAAAAATAGGAAAAAAATGATTAAAAAATAATTTGTCAACAATTTCTATTTTGACAAATGATTACAATCAAATAATCCACTAATATAATATAATACATGAATTACAACTAAAAACACACTTTGATATAAGAAAAATTATCATTGTTATAAATAAATGAGTTATGTTATTAGCAACAAAGGTTGTATGGTGTGGTGGTAGTTGGCTTTGGTTGCCTAGCTAGAGGTCATAGGTTCGATTCACGCAGAGCTCAAATAATTTTGGAGTTTCTTTAATTCAAGTTTTGGCTGTTTCGGATGAATCGGTCCGGAATGGCCAAAATTTCGCTGGAATTAGGCCGGAACGTCCGAAATTGGACGAAATTTACACTAACTGTGTAAATCGGCTTGAAATCGGATCGGTACCGTCCGATCCCGCTCCGAAACGGCCAATTTTGCCTTCTATGGTCCACACTATACAGGTAAAATCATAGTAACATAACTTGTGAATAATTCGTTTTTTTTGCATTTCTAAACCGAACACCGTATAAAACACCAAAAAAAACGTATTATATGTTTTATTCGCGAATAAAATGAGAATCACGAATAATTCGTGAATAAAACACGAAAAAAAATATTTTTAATTTTTTTGGATTTTTTTTTATTTTCTTCCTTGTGGTACTGAATCATTTCCGAATTATACCCAAATTATTCTCAAATCAAAATTATACCTAACCTTCTGCCTTGACCATTCGGAAGACAAGAAGACAAAAGTTAAGTTTTACTCACTGCGAAATCAAAACGGATGGCGAACTTTTATGAAAAAACATGTATAATACGAGACATTCGCCAAATTCGCAAATAATTCACAAATATTTCGTTTAATACGCGAACTGCCGAATAAGACGTCGATTCATTCGCTGGATACCAAAATTCGAAGAAAACGCGAATAATTCACGAATAAAACACGAATCTGGTTACTGTGCAAGCCAGTACTCTATATAGACCAATATTTTCCTTTTTATTGTGATTGGTATCGTTGTTAATTACATGTCAAACAAGATTTTAACAACCTAACACATCTAGTGAACGTGGCATCTATCTGCCAGGAATTCAAACAAAATACCATTTGTGTACGTCGCTATTAGATCGCATGAATTCAAACTTGTGTACTTCTAATATTTTAATGTAATAGAGGACCAATTAAAGTACTAATACTCTTGACTTGAAGCATTGTATTTATTCAACATAAAAATGAAAGTACTTTAGCCATTTAGCTAAGGATATTAAAATAAGATTATTTCGTTATCAGATAAACTATTGGAAAGTCTATGGTGGTAGGAGAGAATGGAGATAGGTTTGTTGACTCCATATATTTCGTGCCAAAATTATGCAGAATTTTTAGTCAAAATCTTTAGAAACCCACCAAAAATACTAATAAAATAGTATTAAGCTTTTCTTGAATAGATCTACCTACTTCCTTAGCTCATTTTGCCAAGCAAATAATCTTCCAAAGTCACCAAAATTGACCAAAACATAGATCCGTGTCCTATGCCGTTTATATTAACAAAACATCTTTGAAAAAAAATTAAATTTCGGACAATTTTAACATTCTTTAAATGTCTTTCTAACTACCATATTTGTTCATAATGTAATTAATATAGTTATCATTTATTAATTATTTGATTTCCATAATTGGTAGATACTATTTTCCTTTTTATTTTATTCTGCATTGATGTAATTTTAAATTTGAAAATTGTGATATGATATGAATTTGCTTTTTAAAGATAAAATGTTAATTGACAAAACAATTTATATACAGTAGATTATTAATAAAATTGTGATGTTAGATAATAAAATCTATCAATATATATAATATTGATAGATTTTAATAATATAATAAAATATTACACTGTTGTAATTCTCTTAAAATATTGATAGATTTTCACTGTTGTAATTCATGGAGAAAATATTCTTTAAGAAAGAACACATGAAAAACAGGAATGCAATCAAGATTACATAAGACTGGGTAATTGGTCAATTCGTTTGACTGGAACGATGGCTGCGTGTTCACACCAACCAACCTGAAGTATTACTAGTTCATTCTTCTATATAAACACCTTCATACTACTCACTACTCCACCAACCTTCTTCTAGTAAATTAACCAATTCAAATTTCATCTTCCATCTTTCCTTTAGTTCCGGTTATCCTAAAAGGTATTGCTCTTGTATTACATTAGAAGTTATAAAATATTGTTCTTGTATTAGGTATTATTCTAAATAGGTATTGTTCTTGTATACAATAGAAACTTTTCAATAGAAGACAGAAATATGAGTCTGCATATTACGTGCCAAAAGTATTATTTGAAATTTATTACATTTAGATATATGGATGAAAATTTCTTCCTGTTATTTATTTTAATCATAGCAACGAGTAGGTCATAATTCATGGAATATCTAGGTGTCATATTATTTTAGAATATTGCTCCAAGCGACACTTGTATGGTTGGCCTCCAAAGTTGAATGGATACCAAGTAGACCAACTTATTGTTCAATACTTTTGTATCTTTTATGAATTAATTATAATAACTATGTATGTGGACCCACATCTGATTTCATTCTGTAAACCCACACGCACTATATATGGGGCCCACATAAATCGTTAGAACATCTTTTTCAAGATTGTTGTTATATTTCAGAAAGGATATCAATAATTTTGTACGTCATGATACATGGAATTTTCATTAGGGATTCTTAGATTGCTTCAATTCATACATCTCCCAATATTTAATATAACTAAAAACTAAATATTTTTATTTTGTTGCTAATCTCTAATTGCAGGAGCAAATGGATGTTATGAATCAGATACGTGAGGCACAACGGTCCCAAGGAACAGCCGCAGTGCTCGCAATCGGCACAGCGACCCCGCCTAATTTCATCGAGCAGTCTCAGTATGCCGACTACTATTTCCGTGTTACCAAGAGCGAGCACCTTAAAGAACTCAAGGAGGAGTTCCAGGAAATCTGTAAGAACCCTGCCAAACAAACACATAGTTATAAATAATTAATATTCTCACGCAATAAAATTAATATTGTAGTTGATGAATTGAATGCCAAACAAAAATATATTCAATTTATATGTGTTTGCATTATCCATCCCGAAATACTTCTGAGAAAGGTTCTTTATTAATTTGCATTCAATTCTTTGTAGGTGAGAAGACGAAAATTCGCAAGCGTCACTTTCACTTGACGGAGGAAATGCTTGTGAACCACCCCAAGATAGCCTCACATAAGGATAAGGAATCACTTGATGCCAGGCAAGACCTTGTGTTGCATGAGGTCCCGAGGCTCGGTCTCGAGGCAGCAGAGAAGGCTATCAAAGAGTGGGGCCAGTCCAAGTCGAAGATCACCCACTTAATTTTCCACACCACAACAGGAAGAATCGACATGCCCGGTGCTGATCGCCGGCTGTTAGAGCTTCTAGGTCTTTCTTCCTCAGTCAAACGGTCAATGATGTACCACCAAAACTGCTCCGGTGGTAACACAGTGCTTCGTCTTGCTAAGGATATAGCCGAGAACACTCGAGGCACTCGTGTTCTTGTTATATGCTCAGAAATCTCGCTGACAGCCTTTCGTGGGCCATCCAAGGCAAACAAAGACACCCTCCTACCTCAAGCAATTCTCGGTGACGGAGCAGCAGCTGTTATCGTAGGGTCCGAGCCTGATCTCTCAGTGGAGCGCCCGCTTTTTGAAATCATTTCAGCTCGCCAAACTATTCTTCCAGGCACAGAAGATACTTTCGTTGGCCACATTAGGCAAGATGGCCTCAACGTATACATGTCACCTCCTGCACCAGAGTTTATCTCAAGCGGTATCATTAATGCTCTCTCTGAGATAGTTGAACCACTCGAGATTATTACTGATTGGAATTCGGCCTTCTGGGGTGTGAATCCCGGTTTCCCGGCTATCCTAGAACAAGTGGAAGCTGACTTGGCACTAGACAAGGAGAAACTAAAGGTGGCGAGGCATGTGCTTGCCGAGTACGGCAACATGATGAGTCCGACCATATTTTTCATGCTAGATGAAATGAGGAAGCAGTCAGCTGGAGCAGGAGCGGCAACCGTTGGAGGCGGAATGGAGTATGGGGTTCTTTTGGGATTTGGGGCTGGAATCACCATGGAGACAACCGTTCTACGTGCCAATGCAAACACATCTGTTGCACCAGTAGAGACCGAGGAAGATGACGTCTGGACCATTTAATTATGTTTATTTCTATGTGTGTTCCAAAATAAATTCATTTTAAACAAATAACATTACTTTTAATGAATTTTTTAGTGGTATTATATGAGAGAGAATCAATTTTAAAGGAAATACTGAATAAAGGGTGAAATTGTCTATATAGTAAAATATTTAGATGAGGTTGTCTTAATAAAATAATTAGTAGTTTTAATCATAGAAGGAAAAATTGGAATCGGAATCGGGATCGGCCCCGTCCGATCCTGATCCGGATCGGAAAATCATATTTTTTTGTCAAAAGCTGTTTTATACTAAAAAATAGGAAAAAATTGATAAAAAAATTTAGAAAAATTATTACAATCAAATAATCCACTAATACAATATAATGACTACAGCAGCAATACCCTTCTGCGACCGGACAAATCGGTCACAGAAGGGTAAGACGCCGATCGCAGAAGGGTATTGCCAGTCGCAGAAAGATCGATCACAGTTGCTCCATCGTTGATACCCTCCCCACTGATCTCACCGATCATAGAAGGTTACGGCACCAGTTGCAGATGACCTTATAGCGACCAATGAGATCAGTCTCTGAGGATATATGTTGACGTGGCGGGAAGACCATCAGAGACTGATTTGGCGGTCGCTGATGTACCAAACAAATATAACAATCATTAAATCCATTATGTTCATTTATATTTCCCTAGTTCTCAATTGGTACGAAACGTACCATAAACATGAAATATCTGAAGTAGTACATAAAAATCGAATAACAAATATCAAAAGTACCACATAAAAATAAAATTTCTAAGATACGACATAAAATATCTAAAGTACGCCATAATAACAAACATGAAATGTCTAAAACTCATCTCCTATATCATCCCCGCTGTCATCCTAATCATCAGGGTTCGATGCATGATGCGAGCTAGAATCTCCTTGTGAGAATATAACTAACTTTTTTATGATGTCTTTATTGGATACTAAAAAATTGAATTTCGTACCTGATGAGACGAAGAACGTCGCATGCTACGCATGAATGTTATCTCCATACCTATCTTTCGCTTCGTCTCTGCACTTGTTAAGCAGGTTTTGGAGAGCTTTGTTGGCTATACTGCTGAATGTCTTCCAGGCCAGATCCATGTCTTCACCTAGGGGAAACTGAAAGTGCTTCTGCATGCATCATTAAAAAGTCGTTGGTTAGCTTAAAAAGAGACACATTAGGTTGCCAATTTTAAAAAGGAGATTTTACTCACCAAAAACTCATCCTTGACCTCTTGTTTAGTTCCCTCAGGATAGTCATCAAATTTTGTACACACGGATATGGTGGGTAATCTAGTTCCCTCAGGATAGTGGAAACGTGCGCATTGTGACATTATTTTGTTGACATTTTTTGTCGCTATCAACAAATCTCCAACAAAAGATCTACAAACAAAATTACTTAAAACCACTACAAATGGATAATCCTACATACACAAAAATTCACAAAAAATAAATTTTACCTATAACCGGCGAGGCCAGTGGGGTGGTCGACGAGTCCAGTGGACAGGGGTCGAGCGGCGAGGCAGAGAGAGTTGGCGCGGCGGGGGTCGGCGGCAACGGGGCAGGGTCGGCCTGGGGTCGCGCGAGTCGGGGGCAGCCTGATCAGCGAAATCGACCCTGGGTTGGGGTCAGCGGAGCGGGGGCAGAGGAGTCGGGCGAGTTGGGGGCAGCCCGCGTTTTTTTTTTGGCTAAACCTAAAACGCAGGAGGAGACAGAGAAACAAGAAAATCGAACGGGGTATTTTTTAGGAGGCACCCTTCTGCGACCGGGCCGACTCGGTTGCTGAAGGATTAGTCTCCGATGCATTTAATGTTTTTTTGTTTTTTGTTTTTTGGGGGGTCTTCAGCTACCGATGACAGCACTGGTCTCTGATGCCGGTCGCTGAAGACAAGTTTTGCTGTAGTGAATACAAGCATTACAAATCCGTGATTGAATGGATTGGTACAAATTAGTGAATTACAATTGTTATATATAAATGAGTTGTATTATATAACAACAATAGTTGGATGGTGTGGTGGTAAATAGCTTTGCTCCCTAGCTAAAGGACCTGAGTTCGATCCACGCAGCTCAAAAAAATATTGTGTTTGTTTATTAATTTGTGTTTCGGTCGAAATTTGACTGGAACAGGCCGAAATTGGTCGAAATCTGCACTATCCGCGTAAATCGGCCTATAATCGGATCGTCCGATTCCGCTCCGGAACGACCGATTTTGCCTTCTATGGTTTTAATATCATTACCCATGTATAACTGGAGGCCCATTTGAATTTGTGTAAATACTTTTTTATCAATGAAAATCTGTAATCGCCACCTTACCCTAAAAAAAAACTAGAGGCAATAAGACAAAGGATGGAGAGAATGGAGGTAGGTTTTGTGACTCCATATATTTCGTGCCAAAATTATGCAGAATTTTTTGTCAAAATCTTTACAAACCCACCAAAAATACTAATAAAATAGTATTAAGCTTTTCTTGAATACATCTACCTACTTCCTTAGCTCATTTTGCCAAGCAAATAATCTTCCTAAGTCACCAAAGTTGACCAAAACATAGATCCGTGTCCTATGCCGTTTATATTAACAAACTTCCTTGAAAAAAAAATTAAATTTCGGACAATTTAACCTTCTTTAAATGTATTTCTAACTACCATATTTGTTCATAATGTAATTAATATAGTTATCATTTATTAATTATTTGATTTCCATAATTGGTAGATACTATTTTCCTTTTTATTTTATTCTGCATTGATGTAATTTAAAGTTTGAAAATTGTGATATGATATGAATTTGCTTTTTACTGATTTAACTTGTCGTATACATTGTTCAAAGTTTGATTTCAATCATCACGATTTTCAAAACGGCATATTGAATTCAAGTTTCAAGCAAATTAACAAGGTATGTATTTAAATTTTTTTATATAAATTTAAAAAGTTTTGATCTCTTATGATACACTCTCTTTAATATGTAAAATGATCCAACTCAAATATATTGCTAATTTTATAATTTTTTCTCTTAATTTTTATATGTATAATTTATATGTTTATTTTAATTAAAATTGTTAGGAATTTTTTTATTGATGTTTTATAATTAATTTATATTTGTTAATTCAATAGATGGATCAATCTCCTAATCAAATTAATGATGGACTTTTTTCCAATATGATATTGAGAATTTCTAGAATATTTTATCAATTTTAGTTTAATGCATACAATTTATTAATTTACCAAATCTTTAATTTTTTTATTGTAGTGTTATACATGTTGTACTTTTATTTTTATTTTTAATCATAAGTTGAATTTCAAAATTATTCATGATAATTTGCATTAGTCTTTTTATATAACCATATCATATTCTTGAGTGATTTAATTTGTAAAAAAAAGATAAAATGTTAATTGACAAAACAATTTATATACAGTAGATTGTTAAAAAAATTGTGATGTTAGATAATAAAATTTATCAATATATATAATATTAGAAGATTTTAATAATATAATAAAATATTTCATTGTGGTAATTCTCTTAAAAAAAATTATTTCATGAATCTAACTTATAAGAAAAAAATATCAGATAATAATATGAGAGAAACAAATTTTAAACGAATAACATAGTTTATAAAACATTACTTTCAAGGAATTTTTTTTGTGGTATTACATGAGAGAGAATCAATTTTAAAGAAAATACTGAATGAAGGGTGAAATTGTCTATATAATAAAATATTTAGATGTGGTTGTGTTAATAAAATAATTTTATTTTTAATATCATTACCCATGTATAACTGGAGGCAATAAGACAAAGGATGGAGAAAATATTCGTTTAGAAAGAACACATGAAAAATAGGAATAATATTTAATGCAATCAAGATTACATAAGACTGGGTAGTTGGTTAATTCCTTTGACTGGAACGATGACTGCGTTAGCCAAAAAGATAGGTGAAATAATTTGCTCTATTTCACCAACCCACTCCTACAACAAGAACCAGATTACGTAAGCTCTTAGAGTTGCCATAGAAGAAAATGTTTGTGAATTTAATTGGAAATTACGAGACGACAAAATAGACAATATGAAGAATTAAAGGAATCTTTGACTGATCTTTGAATATAGTAAAATTTTCTATATAAACACCCTTCAAGCCACTCACTACTACTCCAACCCATTCCAAGTAAACCAATCTATTATCATATATTTCATCTTTCTTTGGTTTGAAATATCTACCACATTAATTATCTTCCTCTATTACCAAAGGTACTGTTATTGTCTAGTTTGGTTATATGATCATGTAATATATTTTAAACTGTTAGTCACTCTGTGATGATAATAGTTTTGGGAAAATACTCTGTCTGCATAGCAGGGAAATGTTTTCGGTAGTGGAGAAATAATGGAGAAAACCATTTCTTCATTTATGAATTTGTACATAGTTTTTTTATGTTATACGTATAATGGAGAAAACCATTTCTCAATTATACGTAGTTTTTTTATTAATATTTTGAGTTATATAGTTTTTAGGATGGCACTTACTTTCTTTCTGTTATTTATTTTAATCATAGCAACAAGTAGGTAATAATTCATGGAATATCTAGGTGTCCTATTATTTTACAATATTGCTCCAGGCGACACTTGCATGGTTGGCCTCCAAAGTTGAATGGATACCAAGTTGACCAACTTATTAGTCAATAATTTTGTATCTTTTATGAATTAATTAAAATAACTATGTATGTGGACCCACATCTGATTTCATTCTGTAAACCCACACGCACTATATATATGGGGCCCACATAAATCGTTATAACATCTTTTTCAAGATTGTTGTTATATTTTAGGAAGGATATCTATAATTTTGTACGTCATGATATATGGAATTTTCATTAGGGATTCTTAGATTGCTTCAATTCATACATCTCCCAATATTTAATATAACTAAAAACTAAATATTTTTATTTTGTTGCTAATCTCTAATTGCAGGAGCAAATGGATGTTATGAATCAGATACGTGAGGCACAACGGTCCCAAGGAACAGCCGCAGTGCTCGCAATCGGCACAGCGACCCCGCCTAATTTCATCGAGCAGTCTCAGTATGCCGACTACTATTTCCGTGTTACCAAGAGCGAGCACCTTAAAGAACTCAAGGAGGAGTTCCAGGAAATCTGTAAGAACCATGAGCTAAAAGATATAATTAATATTCTCACATAGTTATAAATAATTAATATTCTCACGCAATAAAATTAATATTGTAGTTGATGAATTGAATGCCAAACAAAAATATATTCAATTTTCATGTGTTTGATTTGATTTGAGAGTACCATGAGCTAAAAGATATATGCCTCACTGTGAAAATGCACCAAAGTTTGCATTATGCATCCCGAAATACTTCTGAGAAAGGTTCTTTATTAATTTGCATTCAATTCTTTGTAGGTGAGAAGACGAAAATTCGCAAGCGTCACTTTCACTTGACGGAGGAAATGCTTGTGAACCACCCCAAGATAGCCTCACATAAGGATAAGGAATCACTTGATGCCAGGCAAGACCTTGTGTTGCATGAGGTCCCGAGGCTCGGTCTCGAGGCAGCAGAGAAGGCTATCAAAGAGTGGGGCCAGTCTAAGTCGAAGATCACCCACTTAATTTTCCACACCACAACAGGAAGAATCGACATGCCCGGTGCCGATCGCCGGCTGTTAGAGCTTCTAGGTCTTTCTTCCTCAGTCAAACGGTCAATGATGTACCACCAAAACTGCTCCGGTGGTAACACAGTGCTTCGTCTTGCTAAGGATATAGCCGAGAACACTCGGGGCACTCGTGTTCTTGTTATATGCTCGGAAATCTCGCTGACAGCCTTTCGTGGGCCATCCAAGGCAAACAAAGACACCCTCCTACCTCAAGCAATTCTCGGTGACGGAGCAGCAGCTGTTATCGTAGGGTCTGAGCCTGATCTGTCAGTGGAGCGCCCGATTTATGAAATAATTTCAGCTCGCCAAACTATTCTTCCAGGCACAGAAGATACTTTCGTTGGCCACATTAGGCAAGATGGCCTCAACGTATACATGTCACCTCCTGCACCAGAGTTTATCTCAAGCGGTATCATTAATGCTCTGTCTGAGATAGTTGAACCACTCGGGATTATTACCGATTGGAATTCGGCCTTTTGGGGTGTGAATCCCGGTTTCCCGGCTATCCTAGAACAAGTGGAAGCTGACTTGGCACTAGACAAGGAGAAACTAAAGGTGGCGAGGCATGTGCTTGCCGAGTACGGCAACATGATGAGTCCGACCATATTTTTCATGCTAGATGAAATGAGGAAGCAGTCAGCTGGAGCAGGAGCGGCAACCGTTGGAGGCGGAATGGAGTATGGGGTTCTTTTGGGATTTGGGGCTGGAATCACCATGGAGACAACCGTTCTACGTGCCAATGCAAACACATCTGTTGCACCAGTAGAGACCGAGGAAGATGACGTCTGGACCATTTAATTATGTTTACATCTATGTGTGTTCCAAAATAAACTCATTTTAAACAAATAACATTACTTTTAAGGAATTTTTTTGTGGTATTATATGAGAGAGAATCAATTTTAAAGGAAATACTGAATGAAGGGTGAAATTGTCTATATAGTAAAATATTTAGATGAGGTTGTCTTAATAAAATAATTAGTAGTTTTAATCATAGAAGGAAAAATCGGAATCGGAATCGGGATCGGCCCCGTCCGATTCCGATCTGGATCGGAAAAATCGGTTGGAATAGGCCGAATCGTATCAGAAAATCGGACTTTTTTGCCAAAAGCTGTTTTATACTAAAAAATAGGAAACAATTGATAAAAAAATTTAGAAAAATTATTACAATCAAATAATCCACTAATACAATATAATCACTACAGCAGCAATACCCTTCTGCAACCGGACAAATTGTTCACAGAAGGGTAAGGCGCTGATCGCAAAAGGGTATTGCCGGTCGCAGAAGGCCTAAATCGGTCGCAGAAAGATCGATCGCAGTTGCTCCGTCGTGGATACCCTCCCCACTAATGTCACCGGTCACAGAAGGTTAAGGCGCTGGTCACAGATGATCTTACAGCGACCGATGAGATCAGTCTCTGATGATATATGTTAACGTGGCAGGAAGACCGTCAGAGATCGATTTGGCAGTCGCTGATGTACCAAACAAATATAACAATCATTAAACCAATTATGTTCATTTATATTTCCCTAGTTCCCAATTGGTACGAAACGTACCAAACAATTCACAAGCACCAAGCAAATTTAAAAGTAATTCACATGCAATTTAATTGGTACATACCAAGCAATTCACAAAACGACATAAACATGAAATATCTAAAGTACTACATAAACATCGAATAACAAATATCAAAAGTATCACATAAAAATAAAATATCTAAGGTACGACATAAAATATCTAAAGTACGACATAATAACAAACATGAAATGTCTAAAACTCATCTCCCATATCATCCCCGCTGTCATCCTATTCATCGGGGTTCGATGCATGGTGCGAGCTAGAATCTCCTTGTGAGAATATAACTATGATGTCTTTATTGGATACTCAAAAATCAGATTTCGTACCTGATGAGACGAAGAACGTCCCATGCTATGCCTGAACTCCTCCATGAACTGGGTAATCTGTGGTTGAAGCACGCCCAACACCTAACTTGAAATCACATTTATGTCTTCTTGCCTGAGAGGAGGCGGTGTCGAAGAATATGATTGTGATTGCGATTGCGATTGCGCAGAAGACGTTTGGGACCCACCTGGACGATACAGCGATCTTGTCTTGCCTGAAATATTAAAAATAAGATAATTAGTATTACATCCAAAAAAATACAAATTTACAAATTTAAGTATGTGTATTTTACCTAGAGCACCGATACCATAGTTATCGCCGTGAGCATTATTCTGTGTTGCCGTACTAGATATCTGCGTCAAAAGAGGGCCAAAGGGCTCGATCAGACCCATACTTTGTGCTCATATCCCGATCGTAGTCGTCCTACAAAATTTATAAAATAAAACAATTTAGTACAACAAAGAATGAATATTATTAAAATATTGTTATGTTATATTACCTGTGCTTTGTTTGCCCTCGCGGAACAAAATTCCCCCGTCTTCTTCTTGGTATGCGTCGACGTGAACAGCTCGTCAGACCACCTGGGCTCGCGTTGGTTTTCATTCTCCTATGATGAATAAACATTTCAACCCAAATAAAATTATCAAGGTTAGTTCGAGTAAACTGAAATTGAAATTAATTGTTTTGCTGAAATAAAATATCTTACGAATCTTTGTTTGTAAACCAGCATGTTTACGGAGCCCGTGGCTGCAAAGGATTTCTCTCCAGATGAGGCCCTATTTTGTTGATTCTACTCGATCCGCTTAGCAAAGTCTTCGAAGCACCAATAGTCGCACAATTTGGGCCAGTTATTCGTCATTATCCAATCATATGTGCTTGGCACCCCTCGGTCCTTCCACTCTATAATGTTATCTCCACATCTATCTTTCGCTTCGTCTCTGCACTTGTTAAGCAGGTTTTGGAGAGCTTTGTTGGCTATGCTGCTGAATGTCTTCCAGGCCAGAGCCATGTCTTCACCTAGGGGAAACTGAAAGTGCTTCTGCATGCATCATTAAAAAGTCGTTGGTTAGCTTAAAAAGAGACACATTAGGTTGCCAATTTTAAAAAGGAGATTTTACTCACCAAAAACTCATCCTTGACCTCTTGTTTACTTCCCTCAGGATAGTTATCAAATTTTGTACACACGGATATGGTGGGTAATCTAGTTCCCTCAGGATAGTGGAAACGTGCACATTGTGACATTATTTTGTTGACATTTTTTGTCGCTATCAACAAATCTTCGACAAAAAATCTGCAAACAAAATTACTTAAAACCACTACAAATGGATAATCTTACATACACAAAAATTCACAGAAATTTTTTTTTACCTATAACCGGCGAGACCAGTGGGGTGGTTGGCGAGGCTAGTGGGCAGGGGTCGGGCGGCGAGGTAGAGAGAGTTGGCGCGACGGGGGTCAGCGGCAGCGGGGTGGGGTCGGCCCGGGGTTCGGGCGAGTCGAGGGCGGCCTGATTAGCGGAATCGGCCCTGGGGTCGGGGTCAGCGGAGCGGGGGTGGAGGAGTCAGGCGAGTCAGGGGCGGCCCGCATTTTGTTTGGCTAAACCTAAAACACGGGAGTAGACAGAGAAAGAAGAAAATCGCGCGGGGTATTTTTTAGGAGGCACCCTTCTGCGATCGGGCCGACTCGATTGCTAAAGGATTCGTCTCTGATGCATTTAATGTTTTTTTGTTTTTTGTTTTTTGGGGGGTCTTCAGCGACTGGCGACAGCACCGGTCTCTAATGCTGGTCGCTAAAGACAAGTTTTGCTGTAGTGAATACAAGCATTACAAATCCGTGATTGAATGGATTGGTACAAATTAGTGAATTACAATTGTTATATATAAATGAGTTGTGTTATATAACAACAAAAGTTGGATGGTGTGGTGGTAAATAGCTTTGCTCCCAGCTAAAGGACCTGGGTTCGATCCACGCAGCTCAAATTTTTTTTGTGTTTGTTTATTAATTCGTGTTTCGGCTGAAATTTAATCGGAACAGGCTGAAATTGGCTGAAATCTGCACTATCCGCGTAAATCAACCTGAAATAGGATAGGCACCGTCCGATTCCGTTCCAGAACGGCCGATTTTGCCTTCTATGGTTTTAATATCATTACCGATGTATAACTGCAGGCCCATTTGGGTTTGTGTAAATATTTTTTTATCAATGAAAATATGTAAGATGGCTAATCGCCACCTTACCCTAAAAAAAACTAGAGGCAATAAGACAAAGGATGGAGAGAATGGAGGTAGGTTTTGTGACTCCATATATTTCGTGCCAAAATTGTGCAGAATTTTTATTCAAAATCTTTAGAAACCAACCAAAAATACTAATAAAATAGTATTAAGCTTTTTTTGAATAGATCTACCTACTTCCTTAGCTCATTTTGCCAAGCATATAATCTTCCAAAGTCACCAAAATTGACCAAAACATAGATCCGTGTCCTATGCCGTTTATATTAACAAAACATCTTTGATGGATCAATCTCCTAATCAAATTAATGAGCTATCATCAACTTGGATGGACTTTTTTCCAATATGATATTGAGAATTTCTAGAATATTTTATCAAATTTAGTTTAATGCATACAATTTATTAATTTAACAAATCTATAATTTTTTTATTGTATTGTTATGTTGTACTTTTATTTTATTTTTTTAATCATAAGTTCAATTTCAAAATTATTCATGATAATTTGCATTAGTCTATTTATATAACCATGTCATATTCTTTAGTGATTTAATTTGTAAAAAAAAGACAAAATGTTAATTGACAAAACAATTTATATACAGTACATTGTTAATAAAATTATGATGTTAGATAATAAAATATATCAATATATATAATATTGATAGATTTTAATAATATAATAAAACATTTCATTGTTGTAATTATCTTAAAAAAATTTATTTCATGAATCTAACTTTTAAGAAAAAATATCAGCTAATAATATGAGAGAAACAAATTTCAAACGAATAACATAGTTGATAAAACATTACTTTTAAGAAAAAAAAATTGGTATTATAAGAGAGAGAATCAATTTTAAAGAAAATACTGAAGGAAGGGTGAAATTGTCTATATAGTAAAATATTTAGATGAGGTTGTGTTAATAAAATAATTAGTAGTTTTAATATCATTACCCATGTATAACTGGAGGCAATAAACAAAGGATGGAGAAAATATTCTTTTAGAAAGAACACATGAAAAACAGGAATAATATTTAATGTAATCAAGATTACATAAGACTGGGTAGTTGGTTAATTTGTTTGACTGGAACGATGGCTGCATTAGCCTTGACTGGAACACCCACCAACCAGAAGTATTCCTAGCTAGTTCATTCTTCTATATAAACACCTTCATACTACTCACTACTCCACCAACCTTCTCCTAGCAAATTAACCAATTCAAGTTTCATCTTCCATCTTTGCTTTAGTTCCGGTTATCCTAAAAGGTATTGTTCTTGTATTACAATAGAAGTTATAAAATATTATTCTTGTATTAGGTATTATTCTAAATAGGTATTGTTCTTGTATAAAATAGAAACTTTTCAATAGAAGACAGAAATATGAGTCTGCTTATTACGTTCCAAAAGTATTATTTGAAATTTATTACATTTAGATATATGGATGAAAACTTTTCTACGGTTCCTTTAACTTTTCAGCTTTATTATGGCAATTAGGGAATATTAATCAAATGATACATATTTAATTCTATCTAACAGAGAAAATGTTTAGGTGTAATAGGGAGTAAATTTTCTTATAATTATCTTAGTTCTCCAAAAACAAAAATATTGAGGATGAGATTTTTTAATGAAAAAAAAATACTATTCATTGAAATCATAAAAGCTATAGGCTAGTTTTATTCATTTTTTTAAATGAAAAAATTTATTTTAAATAATTTGCTCTATTTCACCAACCTACTCCTACAACTAGAACCAAGATTACGTATGCTCTTGGAGTTGCCATAGAAGAAAATGTTTGTGAATTTGATTGGAAAGTAAGCCTGGGATGGAGACTGGAGAAATTACGAGACGACACTTGTATGGTTGGCCTCCAAAGTTGAATGGATAACAAGTTGACCAACTTATTATTCAATAATTTTTTATCTTTTATGAATTAATTAAAATAACTATGTATGTGGACCCACATCTGATTTCATTCTGTAAACCCACACGCACTATATATGGGGCCCACATAAATCGTTAGAACATCTTTTTCAAGATTGTTGTTATATTTTAGAATGGATATCTATAATTTTGTACGTCATATATGGAATTTTCATTACGGATTCTTAGATTGCTTCAATTCATACATCTCCCAATATTTAATATAACTAAAAACTAAAATATTTTTATTTTGTTGCTTTGCAGGAGCAAATGGATGTTATGAATCAGATACGTGAGGCACAACGGTCCCAAGGAACAGCCGCAGTGCTCGCAATCGGCACAGCGACCCCGCCTAATTTCATCGAGCAATCTCAGTATGCCGACTACTATTTCCGTGTTACCAAGAGCGAGCACCTTAAAGAACTCAAGGAGGAGTTCCAGGAAATCTGTAAGAACCCTGCCAAACAAACACATAGTTATAAATAATTAATATTCTCACGCAATAAAATTAATATTGTAGTTGATGAATTGAATGCCAAACAAAAATATATTCAATTTTCATGTGTTTGCATTATGCATCCCGAAATACTTCTGAGAAAGGTTCTTTATTAGTTTGCATTCAATTCTTTGTAGGTGACAAGACCAAAATTCGCAAGCGTCACTTTCACTTGACGGAGGAAATGCTTGTGAACCACCCCAAGATAGCCTCACATAAGGATAAGGAATCACTTGATGCCAGGCAAGACCTTGTGTTGCATGAGGTCCCGAGGCTGGGTCTCGAGGCAGCAGAGAAGGCTATCAAAGAGTGGGGCCTGTCTAAGTCGAAGATCACCCACTTAATTTTCCACACCACAACAGGAAGAATCGACATGCCTGGTGCCGATCGCCGGCTGTTAGAGCTTCTAGGTCTTTCTTCCTCAGTCAAACGGTCAATGATGTACCACCAAAACTGCTCCGGTGGTAACACAGTGCTTCGTCTTGCTAAGGATATAGCCGAGAACACTCGAGGCACTCGTGTTCTTGTTATATGCTCGGAAATCTCGCTGACAGCCTTTCGTGGGCCATCCAAGGCAAACAAAGACACCCTCCTACCTCAAGCAATTCTCGGTGACGGAGCAGCAGCTGTTATCGTAGGGTCCGAGCCTGATCTCTCAGTGGAGCGCCCGCTTTATGAAATAATTTCAGCTCGCCAAACTATTCTTCCAGGCACAGAAGATACTTTCGTTGGCCACATTAGGCAAGATGGCCTCAACGTATACATGTCACCTCCTGCACCAGAGTTTATCTCAAGCGGTATCATTAATGCTCTCTCTGAGATAGTTGAACCACTCGGGATTATTACCGATTGGAATTCGGCCTTTTGGGGTGTGAATCCCGGTTTCCCGGCTATCCTAGAACAAGTGGAAGCTGACTTGGCACTAGACAAGGAGAAACTAAAGGTGGCGAGGCATGTGCTTGCCGAGTACGGCAACATGATGAGTCCGACCATATTTTTCATGCTAGATGAAATGAGGAAGCAGTCAGCTGGAGCAGGAGCGGCAACCGTTGGAGGCGGAATGGAGTATGGGGTTCTTTTGGGATTTGGGGCTGGAATCACCATGGAGACAACCGTTCTACGTGCCAATGCAAACACATCTGTTGCACCAGTAGAGACCGAGGAAGATGACGTCTGGACCATTTAATTATGTTTATATCGGTGTGTTCCAAAATAAACTCATTTTTTTGTGTGATGAACTAGATACTAGGGATGCCTTTGAAGCTAATAGGCGTGAACTAATGATCTTGTTTTGTATTACTTAATTAATAAAAGAAATAAAGAACAAAAGTTTGTTTCTTGTCTCCTATATATTCTAAATGTTATTAGCTCATTGGAAAAATAATTTTATGTGATCCAAGCAACATCCATATAACAACAATCTATATTATCCGTGAGGAAGCAACTTTATCTTTGCGAACAAACCGAAAATTAAACTAACTTGGTTTTACTATTGCTCTTGTAATTTTTCTTTCCATTTTTGTAATAATTATTTGGTTGTTCAATTTATATAATGGTACGTGTCACAATACATGAAGTAACGGTTTGGCTTCTTGTTTAACAAGGTCAATAACTAACTTTTTCTCTTTTTTTTTTTCGAAAGTCACAACATATCTAATTCTAGACCAGCAATAAACATAATCAGCTAAGATGATGACATAATGATAGAGGTATATATGTCCCTGATCAGCTGCATTTTTGCTAGCTAGAGAAATTGGAAACCTACCACTTCATTTTTGAAAACCTTCAACGTTGAACTTTCCACGTTGAACTTTGAGCAAGGCTCGGAAAACAAATTATTTATTGCCGTAAATATTTTATAAATTTTGATAGGGACATGGACCTAGGCCCAAAATATAGAAGCTCAAAGGCCGAACATACAAGCCCTAAAGCAAAGCAATAGGTCAAGAGAGAGCTCAGACCTAAATGACTAGTTGCACTATCATGGCCCAAATTTAAAAAGCATAGAAGAGAAAGCACAAATCTGAATTATCAATTTTTTAATGAATGGACGATAACAAGTCGACAGCTGTGTGTGACGCACACAACCTATTACGAATTCAGAGTATGTCCAATGCCCATCGGACCTACTCTGGTTCGATGGATATAATCACCGTCCAATTAACATTAACATTAAGATACGTGTCTCTGTATTATAATCCGTACACATCTTCTTTAATTTCCTTGCGCACAGATCTTAATACTGATCGGACGGTGTTGGAACTAATTGGACCCAAAAGTAGGTCCGATACCCATCAGACCTACTCCTATCTCATTAATACAACATAAAAGTTTTGAACAACCAAAGAACCTTAAACACAAACAACTTAACTGAAGAAATTGATCATCTGAAATAGAAAGACATCAATCTTGGGCGGATATGTGCAGGTTTGGTTTCTTAGTAGTGATTGACAAAAACATTATATTCCACCGCGTCATACTTTGCGAACGTCCGTGCCTGCACGTACCCGCGAGCAAATCTAAACAACCCACTCCCTTAGACAATCGGCATTTCCCGCACTTCAGAAAGCACTTCATTGTGTCCAAAAATAGCAATTGTACTCCCGTTATATATCCCTTCGGTTAGCACAAAGTTCATTGCCATGAGAAACTCTAATTTCTTTGACCCCGCAGCGGCGTATAAACCTTGTGCTCGGCCCACTAACTTTGAGTTCAAATCGGGTCCAATTGTCAGTGGGTCATCGATCATGACGACGGCCCCGAAAAATGTGGATGATGTGTTGGTTCGCGGCGCTTGTGCTACTCGAACAGCTGTTGGGTTGGGACCAGTGAATATATCATGCCAATAGAACCGAAAGTGGCTATGTTTTTCAGCAATGGAGTGAGAAACGGGCTGGCTGCTTAGGAGATAGGAGTCGGCACCGTCGGAGGAGGTGACCGACACTAGATTTGATCCAGAGAAAAGGAACAAGAGTAGAAGGAGAGAGGATAAGGCTGTGCATTTACATGTAGCCATTGGTGGCGGGTATGGTGTTTATTTTTTTTCTTTATTTTCCTCTTTTGCTTGATTGGGCCAACAAAGGAGAGTCATGGTTTTATTACCCCATGACGAAAATTCTGGATCCGCCCGTGTGTGACACATAAAAGTTTGGAACAAGCAAAGAACCTCAAACAACTTAACCGAAGAAGAAATTCATCTGAAAATAGGAAAGCATCAATCATGATGTACCGGCTTGGCTTTTTGTTTGACAAGGTCCATAACTATCATTTCGGGTTTTCAAAAGTCATAAACAAATAGAAGACGGCCACTTTAAGCAAGTATAAATAATTATGGAGCTTAACAAAATTCAGTGAGATGTTGACAGGTATGTTCATTGAAAGAAATATAGAAGCTCAAAAGGCCGAACATATAAACTCAAAACCAAAAGATATAGGGTTCAGAGACAGTTGACACCCATAAGTGTCTAGGGCACTGTCAAGGCCCAATTAAAATTGGAGCAATTAAAAAAAATGTTGATACGGCCCAAATTTGAATAAGGGGCACTAGATGTCGAGCATGATTTTAGTATCTATCGATGGGGCGCATAGTATGTCCGAAGGACTTTGAACATATTTTTGGGTCTTATGGGCACCGAAATTATCTGATGCACTTTAAATATGTGCGCACAAATCTCAGAGTTGGAACGCACGAATCTTAAACCACATAGAATGACTCTGAAACCCATCAAATTCAAAAATAGATCCAAAGTATATCATAACTACATTTTTCTCATATGTATGGTGATATGTCCTATCCTGGGGAGTAGGCCGTATGGGGAGTTAGAGAGTGATTCTGGGCTTGTCCCATCTCGAGTCGACGGACCGAGGTTGAGTAAAGTGGGAAGTTGTGAATGTATTAGTTATCTATTCTCTGTAATACCTTGCTTACGAAATTGTGCGACCCAGAATGAAGGACCTGTTTGCCTTAAATAGGTTGTCCCCCTAACCGCTAATACGCGTTGTCAGAGCGGTTAGGGGAGTTCGCATAGAAGCGGTGACATCCGCACAGACGGCGATGATATCCTCATAGACAGCGGTGCTGGGAACCCAAGCTTGGGGTCAAATCCTGTCGGACTTGGCCCAATTAGGTTCCGCAACCGTTTTGGGCTTGAATGGGCGAGGCCTTACTTGGGCCTCGCCAGGTTGCTAAGTCATTGGGCCGGAAGCCTAGTCGCTCTCAACCTTGGGCTGGTCCCGTAAGGGAGTTTGGCCTCTGGCCCTGATGTTTTCGACCTTTGACCGATCTATGGTCGGGCCTCTGGCCCTGATGTTTTCGACCTCAGACAGGTCTACAGTTGGGCCTCAGGCCCTGTTGTTTTCGGGCTGTGTTTAGCTCTTTAATGGCCTTATCTTATTTAACCTCGGGTTGGCCCTTAGTAGGGTCCGAATCCCAAGTCTTTGTGATATTAGATTAGTCAAGGGCCATTGACACATGGGCCTATCATATGGGCGGAAGAATTCATATCGTCTGAGGTCACAAAATAGTTCTGTTTGGATCACGGTCATCCAATAGGAATCTGAACCAATCTAGCTCAAAGTGGAATGCACGGGGCAGCTTTAATAGCTTTGGAGATTCTGATTGGACGACCCAGATCCATACAAAAATATTATGTTTAGGTGATACAAATTCAGGGCTGAACCCCTTGGATATCTTGGTTAAATTTAGGGGGGATTTCATATATCTCCTAAAAAACTTCAATATTACATATTTCCCTCTGAAAAAATTGAAATATCGTATTTACCCTTCAAAATATTAGAAAGTCATATATATACTCAAAATCACTAAAGTAATAAAATTTAACACTTAAAATTAAATAAACAATATTAATTAATGAAATATGACCATTATGCCCTCCCTCCTTTTCTCATCTCTCTCTCTGCTTCTCCAAAACCTAGCGCCAAAAACAGATCCCCCACAAAAACATGACGCCAAACACTCACTCTAAAATTCTGTCACAACCCCGATCCGAAGGTGCAACAATTCCTGCCGCGTCTATTACCATTCAATATACATAACATAAGGCATGGATCTTTTTATGCATTGCCAATAGCATCTATTATTTTTACCACATTCCAATATATTTATAAGAATTATCTAACCATTTATAGTAGATGATGCTAGAGAAATACTCTTTGCACCATGTCAGATAAAATAATCCCAAATCTCATACCTTTAGGTGGCCCTGCTGTCAATTATTATCCCAAAAGCGTTTCTTGGTCTTCGTTCAACAAACATGTGAATTCCACAAAGGGAAACGAGTGAGAAATAATAAATTATTCCTCAGTGCTAATTGTCACTCAGGTTATTTGATTCGAAGGAAATCCATATTCAGAATTAAATATCTGCACGAGAAACTAACAGTTCATTTCATAATGACGAATGCAAATGTTCAATAACAGTATCCAATTGAACAACAAAAATTACATAAATAAATCAGAACTCTAAGGATTTTATCAGAATAAATGGTTTGGGTCAAAATATTTTAAACCATAAAGTCTGATAACGTTTGGTTTCTTAACTTTATAATTTCTAGTCTGGTAATACTGACAGATACCATAACATGTATTTGTTGTGTTAGGACTTATACTGAACTAACTATCCTGACAATTTGTTAACGGAAACAATACAGAATCAATATCTCCATACTGTCATTATTGAAAAGAAAATCAATGATAAGATAGTTCTAACTATCGTGACAATTGGTTAACAGAAACATTACGAAATCAATATCACAATACTGTCATTATCGGAAAGAAAATCATTGATAAGACAGTTATCACAGTTCATTAGTCTTACCGTCACAATTCATATTTATTCAATATCCCATACTCAACCGGTACTGGATTCAGTTGGGGCCATTCATTATTATATATTAATATTTTTTCTCCACTATATGGAGGTTCAAGGATTACAGTATTTCATATTCAATCAATTCAATCACTGTGGTCTCAATCAATCATTTGCAATAAGAATCAACCAATCGATAAACAATATCAACATAACAGTCAACATATTTACCTGTAATTCAGTTTCAATTGTATTGGGCTATGCATATGATGCAACAGTTAAATCAATGCAGTCAATCATATATTCAAAATGCACAGCGAGTTACAATTTAATTCCTAGTCATGAATCTCAGACTAATCCAATAACCCCGCACCTGATATTGTAGAGCAACAGGTGAGGTCGCTAGTAATCCGTCCTTCTTGAACATTCTATCTCCTCAATTTTTCTCATAATTATGCCTACATTAACAATAATATACACATTCTAATTAATACTCGGTCCTGTAATATCATTTAAATTCTCATACATATAATTATCACTTTTATAAGCCACCCCAATCCATTTTAAATTAATAGAACTATCTATTTCAGATAAAGATATTTTGATCAATTATTTAATTATTTTGTTAATCCTTTTTATTTCAATTTGGTTTCAATCCAAAGTCCATATTCAGGTTAAGTCCAATTAACTAAGTTAAATTCCAACAGTTCAATCCAATAAATCAAAGTCCAAATTCAAGTCTCTTTTTATTTTCGGACAGAGCCTAGATGGACCAACCTCTCTTTCTAATTTCTCCTTTCATTACTTAAATTCCAAAAGCCCGAAGGCCGAGTTCAAAGGTCCGGTTAATTTATTTTCAACAAAGTCCGAAAACACAATTCAGATTTCACATTCAATATCCAATTAAATTTATGAATCATGCCCAAAAGCCCACAATCCAAATTCTCATTTCTCTTCTAAAATTTCAACCGAATTTAAACATCTTCATTTTGCAATTCAATCCCTCTGACAAGAGGATTTTACCAAAGCATTAGTGTTTAGTAGATTAACCTTTATATATTTATTTTCTTACAAATCTGTCCCTAGAAACCATAACAGGGGTAACCCACTGGTACCGAACAGTACCACGGTCAGAACAACATCCACGTTCTCACAAGAATAACAAAGCACCGATACACTGTTATTCGGGGGTCGGTACCAAACTCGGGTTCAAACATGATAAGAAAAGTAAAGGAAAAAACAAAATACCGAAAGTTCATCAATTCTAACTTCCAAACAAATGATTCTAACACGATTCACAATAAAATATAGCTTGGTTATTCAATTCTCAACATTACCAAGCCATAGATCAGTAAGAGAGAAACTAGAACCGAAAAAGGAAAATACCCATTAATTGTGCTAGATGCACCGAGGTATTGACGGAGCAAGAATCCAACAACCAAATCCTTATTTTTCGTATAAAGAGCTCTCTCTCTCTCTCTCTCTCTCTCTCTCTCTCTCTCTCTCTCTCTCTCTCTCTCTCTCTCTCTCTCTCTCTCTCTCTCTCTCTCTCTCTCTCTCTCTCTCTCTCTCTCTCTTCTCTCTCTGTTATCTTTCGAAGAAAGAAGAATAGCAAAACAAAAAGAAATGAATAGGCGGTAGGGAAAGAAGAAAAGAGATAGCAAGCCAGGGGATAAGGATGGGTGCTGGTCCACATGCCTTATTAAATTAATTCCATTTTACTACTTAAACCCTTAAGTTTCCAATTTTGTCAATAGGTCCAAAAATAACTTAAAGAGGACTAATAATATTGCAAGGTTTCAATTATAAATTTTGTATCCATATGATTTTTATCCAAACGTTTGAATACTAATTTCTAAATATTTTAGAAATTTCAATTTAGTAACATACAGTTTATATCAGTCAATTTGATATTTAGAGTGTACCGTAGTTATTCACTTTGAAATACTTGTCTTGTTAATTTATTATGTAGAATGATACTTCACTTTAAATTTTACCTCTGAAAATATTGAAAAATAAAATCAGATGTTTCGTATATTACTTTCAATTATTTATTTTATATTTGTATTTTGCATATTATTTATTTTAGGTTCAATTAACTCTAGCACTGTACGATTAGCATTAAATTTGTACGCATAGAAATTGATACAAACTCGTACAGATTTTGATGCGGAGTGCACGAATCTTGATGCTGATCGGATGGGCATCACACCCATCGAACCAAAGATCGGACCTACTCTGAATTCGAATACCACAAATTTGTTCACACTGTTGCAGCCCCGTAAACTTCTGTTTCCATTGCAATGAATACTGTTCTCTCCAGTTCTTCTAGAAGCACTAAGAGGCCGTCAGATAAACACCACACATCTCGATACAAAGTTTCCAGCCATAGACATTTCAGTTAAATCGGCTTATTTATTTTCCTCCGTTTCTGAAATATAGTCCTCTCCATTTACTCACTATAGCATTCTAACAACCCTCGTATCAAAGATCTGATCCGTAAAGAGAAGCACCGAGAGAATTTCAGCGTCATTAAACTGGAGAGGAAACATCCCTAATTCTCTCCTGTTTTCCTTTATAACCCACCCACCTCTGTATCAAACGCGTATCCTACGTAGTATTCCATGGAACAGTAAATCATTTACGGTCCAGATTAACTCTCAGCCGGTGCCTATTCGGGATTCGGAAAGGGACAGTATTATTTGTGCTTTGAGATTCGTGCAAAGTTAAAAGAACGGTCCGGATCCGATTACTCCACATAACAGTACCTCTGTAGTACTGTACTACAGAGGATACGAATTCAGGTATCTCCCATCAGTCCCATCGAGCGAGAGATGCTCATCCCTACAGCGCCGCGATGCAACCACGGCGGTCTGATCCGATGGTGTGGATCGAGGTGTTGATCGGAGATAGCACGGTTTTCAAAACGAGATGGATTTCAATTCCCTACCTTTAAAAGATCTTTATAGGTAGCCCCATTTTTTTCAGAGAATTTTTATTTAAATTTCGGTGTGAAAAGTGTGTATGGGTGAAGAAGATGCTTTTAGTGGACATTAAGAAATTTTTGGATGAATTGTTAGAAATTTTATGATTTGTTGATGCTATGTGGAGACTAAAATTTGAGGGAAAAGGTTGTTAAATTGGTAATTTTGGGGTATAAGAAGATATATCGTTTTAATTGACACAATTAAGTTGCAACTATTGTCCTCTAAAGCTCAAAATGTTGAGTTAGGCGTTAGAACTTAAAAATTTAAAAGAGCGGCAGTGGGCTGTTTTGGAAATAAATTAAATGTCATGTTTTGCGCAATACTTCATTGCGAAACACATAAATTTTGTGTTGTACTATTGATCCAGTTAATATAAAATCTGCTTTGCATTTATCCAAAAACTTAATCGATGATTTGTAACTACAGTTTTTCAAGTGTTCTTTTAATTATGGTTATATGGATACTTACATCGAAAGGTTTGGAATGCAGGAAGCCAAATGAAGGTGCATAGATTCATGCCTGTGTTAGATGTATCAAATCGCATCAACATTATTTCTGTCGGTTTGTTCTTTTCTTAATACCTTTGCTGTTCGAATATGTTTTCCATGTAGATTGAATATCGACTTGCATGTAGATGCTTTATTGTACTTATTCAAAATATTAAATATTCCAAAAGTACAAAATAAAAAAAGAATATCATACATAGTAAAAGCAGCAGTCAATTATATATGTTCTTTAAACACTTTTAACTCTACCAGAGAACAACGAATTTGCCAAAACCTCCATTTTTTTCAACATGAATATAATAAAGCGAAACTGAAATCCTAATGTGCGTCTCCCTCCATACAAGGTCTGTAAACAAGTACTCTCTCATGTTATGTAGGTATATAAAATGCGAGAGTTTACTATGTTTTATTAGATTGAGATACGTATAATTAGCAATTTCGCTTTGTTTTTAGTATTTATCTTGGAAAATGGCGGAGGTTTCGGCTATTCGTTGTCTTCTTGGTCGAGTTACAGATGTTGACCATGTGTAATTCATGTTTGGTTTCAGGTTGAAAATTATGTTAAATGATTTATACATTTATAGAACTTCCTAGTTCCTAACTTTTGCTATAAATAGGTGCTCCTTGTAACCAAATTTGTTGGTCTTTTTAGTTAGTAACATGATATCATGAAAGGTTTGTAATTGTAGTGGAATTTCTAATCTTTTTTATTATTTCCAAGTAGATATCCAGCAGTGATGCTAAAAATGAGGAGCACAGCCGACGAGAGCAATGCCGGAGGATGAGAGATGCCATTTGGAAGAGGTGCTGGCATTTTAATTTCAAATCTTATAGTTCTGACTATGGCTTTGTATTATAAAATAAATAAGTATCAATTGAGAACATTGTACATTCATCTCTGGCCCAAGTTGGAATAAGGTTAGTACAAAGGTTCAACACCAAAGTTTAATTTATGTGACTATAAAATCAGAAGAAAAAAAAAAGTTTAGGTTTAGGAAAATAAGATGAAAACACCAAAGTACATATCGTACATGGTGTATGGTTCCGATGACTAAGGGGATTTGTTTCTCTTACTACAAAAAGTTATTCACCAATGGATCATCACACACCAATGTAAATTAAGATGCAGGTGGCGCGAAAATAAATAAACCGTGTGTGAATGTTTATACAAATGCTTATGAAAAGCCATGTATTATCGTTTTAAATGACAAGCAGACACACAGACGCTTACGAAACATGCGTGTGTGAAAGTCACGAAAGATGAGTTCATCCTATGATGCTGGATTGCTGGTTTCTGATAAAACAAAATCTAGACCTAGCACATCAAGGCCTTAAATCTCACATATCAAATCAACTACATCAAAAACAGATAAGATACAAATGAACCACATCAACCTAACATCTTTGCAACTAGTGCTTTTTGAATTCTTCCTTGTTTCCATTCATGAGGTAACTTAGTTCATCTATTTTTCTGGAGCAGCTACTAGATCTCTCAAGCTCTTGACAAACTCCACCATGAATTTCTCTTGCACCTCCTCATTCATTAGAAACTCCTTCCAATTTTTCTGATTTTGTCTCCTCTTCTTACCTTGACTCTCCTCTTCGGCCATCACTGTTCTGATAGCTTCAGTGATTTTCTCCTTACGGACTGATCCATCAGCCTCATTCCTTTCAACCTCAACACCTACTCCCAACTCCTTTTCAAACAACACAGAATTTAAGAATTGGTCCCCCTTCTGTGGCAGCATCACGAGCTGACAGTCAGCAATCAGCCCCTCCATCACAGAGCTGAACCCGGCATGGCACACAAAACACCCGACACTCTTATGGCGCAGTATATGCTGTTGTTGCACCCACCCGCAATGCACGATCCCCCTTCCTTTCACTCTCTCTTTGAAGCCCTTTGGAAGTTTCCTATTGAGTATCTCTTTGTCATCCTCTTCTGTTTCTCCCTGCGGGAAGTTGAGAACCACCAAAAATGGAAACCCAGTTGCTTCAAGCCCTAGAAGTAACTCCTCGACAGCTTCATCAGTCAAAAATGTTTCGCTTCCGAATGAACAGAACACAACAGATTTCTCTGGGAATTCAGCAAGCCAATCGGCCCAGCTCTTATCAAGGTCTCCTTTAGGTGTCTCTGGTACGACTGGTCCGGCCAATAACAATTTTCCTTGCTGCGACTCGTAGAACTCTATATATTTCCCTTCCATCTCCATGCATGTCTTGGCAATTGTTCCATCACAATCATCTCTACATTTCAATATCCGATTAAAAACTGAAGGTTGACCGTAAAAACTCTTAAATAGATAGAGGAAGTCTACAGCCTTATAAGCAGGAACAGATTGGATAGGGGATGAAGCAGGGAAGCCAGCTGGTGCCTTCATCAAGTCTTGTATTGTTGGGTTTGATCCATGGAGCTGACGAGAGGTAGCAGTAAGGTAGGTAGTAACAGCAGAAAAGACGGAAAATAAGAGCGTTTTAATACCTATAACACAAAACAAAAAAAAATCCTTAGATATTGATGATTAAGTAGTTAATGGTTTCTTAAATGAAAAAGACTCGTAAAAATGAAATCCATATTTTGTTCTCCTAATGCCTTAAAATTGGAGCAACTAAACCATTTGTAGTGGCAAAAAAAGGATGTTGAAATAGAAGCAGCAAATTAGGAACAACTAAACCATTTGGATCGATGCTTCATTTCAAGGAAAAAATTTGTACATTGTACTGTCATCCAATTAGTTCATTTCTAAGTGAATAAAGATAGGATACAGTTTTTCACCTCTAAATTTAGAACATGCGATTTTTATTACAAATAATATTGTCTTTAGTCACTAGATCAAAAACTCATTTTTTATGCAATGTTATTTTTTGAAAAAGGATTATGAAAAATATGATTAATCCTAGGTGCTACTAAAAGTATTTAAGTACTTTGAACTATATATAGTCCCCACATGGAGCTTTTTATGGTCAATTCCACAATTTCATGTGGTCAATTGATCTGAAAAATTCCATTACATATCTGAATCCCTGCTCTGTTTTGATATTTGTGCTAGCGTATTTTAGATAACAAAAATAGTTGACCTCGTAGATATAAATATTTCAGTGCATAGATATCAATACTTGCAAAATAAGATATTAATACTTTGATGTGTAACTTGATATGATCAAACACCTGACGATTAAACTTTGTACAATGTATATACATATAAATATTTCAGTGCATAGGTATAAATACTTTCAATACTTGATATTAATACTTTCAGACATCATTCAACGCCATATGTAAAAAAAAAAATATTAAGTATTGTGGGCCCCCTATATAGTTATAGCAATATTGATATTTTTAGAAACATGTATGGTCCCCCCATTTAATTTAAGTAGTCCCCCACAGATATTTATGGTGCAATGACAGTTTGGGAGATTTGATTGGGGTGATAATTATTTACGTTAAAATATTTTCGTGCATATGTATAAATACTTCCGTGCATAGGTATAAATATTTTCGTTCATAGGTATTAATGCTTTAAAAATTGTGCGGAGACGATACGGCTTATATAAGAAAATTGTGTGGAGACGGTCCCCCAAGTTAGTTATAGAAGTTATATGCAGAGAAAGGAGTGCAGAGATAGTTATTAGCATCCCATATGTAATTGGTTCCCCCAAAGTATCATCAATCGGAAAATTATAGAAAAAAGAAAGAAAAATTATTTAAATTAAGGTATTAATTTATATTTATGGGATGGACAGGATGCGAATCAGAGAAAATCGATATTGTTTTGTTTCTACTCGGGTCCAAAACAGAAAGACATACAAAGGGTGCCTCTTCATTTTTTCTTATTTTATTTAATTTTTTTTGTCATGTAAAGATTAAGGGTCACCAGATGGACACCCGAATGGTAGTATATAAATAATATAATTTTCAGATTGGCCCTTAGATTTTTAAATATTACAAATAATTCAAAAGTACAACTCAAGTAATTTCATTAAACAGGTATATCAAAATACTAGTATCGTGCCCGTGCGGTGCAACGGAATATATGATAAGATAATAAAAATAAATTATCATACAAAATGACAAATTTTCATAAAATAAAATTAGAAATATATTCTAAATTTATCACAGTAATAATATGTATAGAAATAAAGAAGTAGATAAATAAGGAAATGAATAAAAAAATTAATTTGCATTGTGATCCGCTGTATAGAAAATTTCAATTGGAGAGGGAGAAATAAGGAAACAAATAAATAAGAAAACGGATAATTATATTGCTAAATTTTAGAGTTTGTTTAATTTTAATTGTAATGCATCGTGTGGCGATATGTGCGGTGAGTATGTTTGTAGCTAAATTTAAATTTCTACACATAAAAAGATGCATTTAATCAAAAGAATATAGATTATGTGATTGGAGAGCTGAGATTAAATTCAAAAATTAATCTTTCAATCGTAGCCGTTGGCGGATCGGACACCCAATGTGCTTAATAATGGAATGGAGATAATGGAGTTGGGGGCAGCTCTGATTGACATGGATTGGCATGCTCTGATTAGACATCGGACCGAATTTGGGCCGATGCATATTGGATGCCCCCGGTTCCAAATATAATATGCACATATGTCGTTCAATATAATATATCATTGTCAGACAATAAAAAGGAAATTTTTTTTAAAATTTAGGTTTCAACACAAAGATTACTAGATAATTACTATGAGATAAACTTAAATCTACCAGCATTAATTTGTAAAATAAAAGAGTATGTTTACTGAAACAGTCTTCTTATCCTCTTTAAAGTTTTCAATATGCAGTTTTAGATTTTTAGTTAAATTCCAGCAATTCATTGATATGTCGCTCATTTACTCTTTTTTTTTTTTTTTTTTTTAACTGATAGTGGCTATCAGTGAGTACACTCATTTACTCAAATCTAAAACATCTTACACATGAAAATACTAAAAAATTGAATTTATGATCTCTGCAGCTCACCAAAAAGAAAAGAGAGGATGCTATTCCAAGTCATTGTGACTTCTGAAAGGGGAAAAAAGATTGACATATCTGTACAAATCCAGCATGTTACTGGCACCATAAACGGAAAGGAAATGGAAAGTATGGTTCTGAAACTCGGAATCGGAATCTGAATCGGGTTCTTGACTGTAAAATCAGAATTGGATGAATCGGCCGGAATCGGCAGAGTTGACTGGAAAACTCGGATTTTTTTGGCAGAAGCATGTTTTTACTAAAAGAATAGAAAAATTAGTAAATAATACTTTTGATTAAAGAAAATAACTAAATATATAGAAGAAAAATAAAGGAAGAAAAGGAAAAAAAAAAAAACGTAGAAAGCATGAAAAAATAATTCAAAAGCATATGCACAAATTGCAAAAACTAATGAAACGGACGGGTCCAATGGAAACTGAAATAGAGAGGAGCTGGAAAAGGTGGAGGCAGTTCTAAATTTTTCATTAAATGTTACAAGTGGCCCCATCTCTCCATGAGAGCTTTTCGTAGCTCCAGGTTCACTATGGACCATATGTTTATTCCATTTTTATACTAAACAGACTAGTAGACCAAGTCTATTTAAGCTAATCCATTTTCTTTTCTCCTCCACAGCCCCTTTCGTTCTTTCTTCCCAAATTGAACTCTTCTTTCCCATAAACTCAATTTGACGCAAAGCAAAAGGCAAAATTGGCTCTTCTGGGAGAGAATCGATCTGGAATCGGTCAAGAATCGTCTGATTCGGACCAAAAATCGGATAACTCGGCCGAGTCAACCCGATTCAACCGAGTTTTAATAAAAAAATCGCACGAGCGTACTTGGATGAAACTCGGCTCGGACCCGACCGATTCCGTTCTGACTCGAACTCGGCTGAGTTTCCAAACCATGATGGAAAGTACCCTGAAACTGAGATACTGATATTTTTTTGTACATTGCGTATTATAATAGCAAAAGATGGAACTATTTCTTTTTTTTTTTAAGCTAGTAGACGAAGATCCTCTTATATAATAATTCTTTCAACTAGTGAAGTAAAATCATACCGAGGGGCTTAGCAAGAGATGGCAACCACGCTTGTTCAAAGTCGAATATGACAATATCTGGCTTAGTACCCATCAATATATCTTCAACTTGAGGCTTTGTCATGTCAAAAGCGACCTTTAACAGCTCAGCACCATCAGGTGTTACCTCAGCAGTGCTCTCAGCGCCAGGAGAGAGACCAGGGACATAGGGGAGGTCTAATGGCTGTATTGAGATGAGCGGGGTGGAGGGGAGGAGTGTCGCGACACGTGGCACATTTCCTTTGGTTATGAGAAATGTCACTCGTATACTAGTGCCACCAACTGAGATGATCTTGCGAGCCAACTGGATGAACGGGCTGATATGACCGAATGCTAGCCATGGAAACATCATAATATGCATGGTGGTTTCAGGAGAGGTTGTAATTTCCATTTTCAAGAATTTCTCTTCAAGATGGAGCTATTTTCTCTTCTGACATTTAAAGAGCAAGGAAAGATAATAGAAGTGCAAAGCTGGGTAAAATAACTAGCATGTACATCTTGGAGCTTGGAGATGCTCATCTTGGGGACACATATCAAGGCATGAAGAAATTTGTACATTGCACCCTAGAAAATCGAAAATAAATCTTCTATGGTTTTCGGGAATCACAGGACCCGATCCCAATCTCAACTGTTGGTTTTTTTCGAGATACATGCATGAAAATTTACTTTTCCGAGAACGTTTCCGAGATCCATACAAGGAAAAGTTTGAACCGTTGATCTTGAAATTTCAAGATCCTACAATTCCTCTCAGAATCGCAGCAGATTCGGACTCTAGAAAATCAACACTAGCTGTTTCCAGCAAATGCCAAATAGTGTATAATCGTTAATTCTCTTAATTAATTATTTTTTTTTTTTACTTTATCAGTTCGAACGGCTATATATATAAATGTGTATAAATAACTTAGCTTTGTACATTGTTCGTAATTCATAAATAAATAATCAATAAAATTAGAGAAATTCCTTTTATCAAAGTTCTTTTAAACTTAATAGACCCATTAAGTCTGACTTTCACAAAGCTGAGACATACATAAAATAAATCTGCCGTGATTCTCGGGAATCACAGGACCTGCGATCCTTATCTCAACTGTTAGTCTTTTTCGAGATGCGTGCATGAAAATTTACTTTTCCAAAATGTTTTTGAGATCCGCGCACGGAAAAGTTTGAACCGTTGATTCGGAATTTTAGGATCCTACGATCCCTCTCGGAATCGCAGCAGATTCGGACTCGAGTCATACAAGCTAAGTAATTGGTGGCGAGCTCACCTGAGAACATAGCTGTGCCTTCTGAACATACTAAACTTTATATGTTTACGCTTATTTAAAAAAATAGCGGGAATTTCACGTATACTCCTCAAAAATTCAAAATTGTGTATTTCCTCCTCTAAACTTTGAAATTATGTATTTACCCATCTAAACTTCAAAAACTCACAAATTTATTTATTTTATTGCTTTTTATATTAAAACTCGAGTAGAACTAGGGTGTTCCTGAGCTCACCAAGTCTCTCGTGAACTCAACTCTAAAACCTATCGAATTAACTTCAAACGACATTTCCAAACCGGTAGATGTTCAATCTATATTAAAATGTGCTTGGAGACCAAATTTTACATTTTTTGGAATTTTTTTACTATTTATTAAGCCTGTTTGAAAACTGCTGTTTTTATTAAAATTCTGCATCGTCGCTTCAATATACGTGTGTGTTCGCTTCAAGATTCATGCTGATCTAGCGTGCACAGATCTTAAAGCAGTTCAGAAAGTAGAGAAACTCTTCATATTCAAATTTAAGTATGACGGGCGTTTTATGCTTTTAATAAAGGGTATTTTATAAATTAAGAATGAGTTTTAATATAAAAGACAATAAAATTGTTAAATTTGTGAGTTTTTGAAGTTTAGAGGGGAAATATGTAATTTTAAACTTTGGAGGGGTAAATACATAATTTTGATGTTTTTGAGGAGTATACCCGAAATTGCCCCAAAAAAATATTGCATTTCTAGAATAAAAAAAATGTCTGCTGTTGTTGGGCCCCAACCACGTGCATATAAAGAATGGAAATCAATTCCTCAAAAAAAAAAAAAAAAATGTCTTGTGGTTTGGAGCATTATTTTCATTCAAGAGCAGTATTGTTGGCCATTTTCACAATCTCATGTCTCTTCAAGTGTAATTATCACTTTTTGCCGGGCATTGACCAACAATTTACAAGGTAAGGGCATGTTTGACTGTCAAGCAGGAACGGGAATGGATTTGGATTCGGGTCCAATTTGAATGGCCGAAATACTGTGCGTGTGAAAAAAAAATTCACTCTGAGTGAATTTTTTTTTTTCCATGGGCACAGTGGCAACCGAACAAGCCCTAAAAGTATTATATTTGGGTTTGAAATCCATCCAAAATATATAATTGTATACAAATTAAGTTTGCAAATAAAATTTATAGCTTGTGGCTCATTTGAGATCGAATAAAATTATATTGAGCTCGGCTCGCTCTATAAGATTTTTGGTCTGCTCGAGATCGACCTCTAATTCATTTTCATTGGCTTGCTCAAGCTCGACTTGAATAAGTTCGATATGTAATTATATTATTAAATTTGAACTATTTAATCAATAATATTAATAGGGGTGTAAATAGAGCGAATTCGGAGTGGATAATGCTAATATTAAATCCATATTTATATTTCAGTAAGCGGATTCAAATATAAATATAGATGTCAAAATGTAAAATTAAATTTACCTTAAATGAATACAGATATGAAGCGGATAATCGACAAATACGGATTCGAATATGAATATGAAATGAATAATTGTCGGATAATTGAGTTATATGAATAATCCACTTATATAATATAATAAAGTTATTAGAATCAAAACACAAAATCTTTATTAATTACATTACTTTTTTCTAATTTTGAACTCGATGCATGATGTATTTGTGAAACAATTTTTTTTTACTTGTGAGACAAAATGCTAAATTTTTGAAATTTGTCATTCCAAGAAAAGATAAATCATTTAACTACAAATTTCTGTAAATTTCAATTTTGATAAGGCCACAACCTGTTATGGCAGACTGTTGAATGATGTCTGCCACGACAGATGGGCAGACACATAACTTTTTTTTTCCTAAAAAAAATTGTTTTTACAATGCTTTGACAAAGAATTTTGGTTTTCATGCTTTGCTTTGATTGGTCATATTCAATTGGGTTTGGTTTTTTGGTGGTCTGATATTTACACGTGAAGTGACTGATTTCATGCTTTGAATCCGTGACCACCTAATTAAAGTGGAGAGAACGCATTCCGAGAGGTTCGAATTCTGAAGTGATCTCAAGCGACGAATTCAATTTGGACGATCCCAAGCCAAAACTCAAAAATTGAGTTACTTCAGGGAATCTGGACCCTAGGGGGTGGGGCCACATGCCTCCCTACCAAAGAAAACATTTAATGCATGCAAATCTGTTTCTGGGTCTGCTCAGATGGGGAAGCAAATAGGAAATTTTTTAATGGTAGAAATTAATAGAAAATAAGAGAGAGAAATAGAAATAGTATATCAGTTTTAATATTGGTAGAAAGATCAGTAAAATTCTTACCGATTCAAAAACTATTTTGTTTTTTTCTAGTAAAATATAATTTTTTTTACTAAAATAGATAGAGTATCTTAAAATTTAGATATAATAGAAACATTCTATCTATTTTTTGAAAAACTTTTCATATTTTACTAGAAATCTAATATAAGAATTCTCTCCATCTATACATCAGATTTAAAAAAAAAAAAAAAAACTAAGTTTGGATCAGTATAATTCGTACCAATCCTAACTTTTTTATTTTTAAAATCAGTAGAAATCCTACCGATCTTTCTACTAATATAAGAACTGATGCACACTTTCTATTCCTCTCTCTTCTTTTTTTATTAATTTCTACCAATAAAAAATTTCCGAGCAAATATTGAATCCTCTTAATGTTATCATGTAGTATCTGAGTTCTGAGTTCTGAGTACCTGACCGATCGAGTACAAAGAGTTCTGAGTAGTCTGAAATTTTTTATATAAGCTGTCTATTGTAGCAATAAATGCTAATAAAAAGAGCATTTATATTTGACATAAATTTTTTGGATGCCAACCACTAGCATATTTCAACAGACAGATTATTGTAGCAATAAATGCCATATTTTTCTAAAAGAAAAATTGCCATAGAAGTAGGTTCTAAGTCTATTGTTTTTGTATCTTGTCAATAAAAAGATTAATAAATAAATTAATTAATTAATCTATTGTTTTTAAATAGAAATACCATATTTAATAAATAAATTAAGTCTATTGTTTTCTATCATGGACCTAAATATCAACAACGGAGAGCCCAATAATATCGGAGTATATGAATATGATGGTTTCTACTTTATTTATAAAAAATATATTAAAAAATATTTGCAAATTGTTCTGGATATACAAGTAGCATCCCTGTTAACATAATAATCTCTGTTTTGTGTTGAAGTTTTGATACTTCTTTCTGATACCTCATCTGTTAATAGAATCATTTCGCTCATTTTTGATAGGCTAAAAAATGACTAAAATGTTTGATAACGGCCCAAGTTTAATGCAAGCAATACAAAAATTATGATACGGCCCAAATTTGATAACGTGACCGTATGTGGAAAATGATTTTAGCATATATATATATATGGGCTGAACCCCTTGGACATTTAATCATTCTATTTTTTTTTAAGTTGCAGTTCAATCTTGGTTTAAATTTATAAAGGGGCGCAGTTACATGCAAAAAAAAATATTGTTGGGCCTGCTGAAAAAAGATGAAAAAAAAATTTGTTCACACCAATGTTGTAAAAAAAAGGTAGTTTAGACAAACTAATCCGCTAATTAGTCGGTAACAGTGACCAAATTGTTACGAACAAATTTGTCGGGAAGTTGTTTGGAGATAAAACCGACTAAACTCATGCCCGGTTAACACAAGTCACATACGAGTTTTGTTGTTTGTATTTTCCTGGATGTGATAACCCCGCCCGTCTGGAGACGGGTGGCATCCCTCCGCAGAGGGACACAAGCGAAGCGATCATATAATCTAGGTAGTTGTTTTTTTATAATCGAGGACAAGGAGAATAGGAGGGAGGCCCTACGCCGATTGAGTAGCTCTCCCACGAGAAGCATGTTTAAAGAGAAGAGCTGGAGCTGGTTGTTGTTTCCTGCATGTACGTGAATGGGGATTGAATGGGATTTCAAAACGGTTTGTATGGCCAGAAAACTGAGCTGTATCGAACGGAACATGCCTCTCAGGTATCATAGATCAAAAGGATGGCTTATCGTGAGATACAGCGAAGTTTTTATAGAGAGATGCTATCCCAACACACGCACAGGTGCACGCATGCGCATGATGCACGCGCATCATGTGCACGCATTACACACGCATGATTTTATATATATTCTTGTAAGAATATATATAAAACACACACACGTACACGCGCGTGGTACCACGCGCCCGCATGTACACGCATGATTATTCTCTTTGCCCTGAGGGCAAAGATAATAACATGCGCGCGTGAGAACCGGGGGCTCTGCTTTCCTCCTTTCACCACCGTTCATAGGGGAAAGAGGACAGGAAAGAGCTTTAGTGTTAAGCTTTTTCCGGTCCGGATTTCCCTGAACGTATGGAGCCAAGTATGGTTCTTCACCGAGGGTGGAAACACCCGACTTCAAGAAATAATCGGCCAATTTGTCTGATTAATTGTCCGTTTTCCATTTTTAAGTCTGATTTGTCGGTTATTTTTATTATTCTTTTTTTCTCTGCATTAATCTGCTATATGCATGATATTTTTACTTGTCTTATCTGTATTTTTTATAAATAACAATTATATATAACTTTAATAATTAAAAAGAAAACTAAGTTAAAATTAATTAATTTAATAAGTTTGATGAGTTAAATTAAATATTATTATATGTACTTAACTTTAATAAAAATGCATAATTATTTACAAAATATCGATTAATCAACATCATTTCGATTAATTGCTTGACGATATCATGTCTGTTCGACGAGCACATATCGTTATTTACAACACTAGTTCACAAAGTTAATTAACACTTCGATACGCTCTCAAGTTCATTCCGATGAATATTTGTACTATCCAGTGGCGTAGCTAGGATTTGAGTCAGGGGTAGGTAGAAATCGAATTCGAGTTCTTTTTTTCTGAACGGGTTCTGGTTCAAATTGCGTCCATAACTCCCTTTCCGTTTCCGCCCGAACCGCCTACCGAATTGCGTGAGGCTTATCAAATTGGTTGTAATTTTCAAAGTACTAATTGACTCCAGTTTACCAAAACAAACTAGGATGGAAGTATTTCCTTAATATATACCACTTATATTTTTCTTAAGAAGTTTATACAAACAAATTTAAAGGTTATTATTTATTAATAAATCAAAATTATATACACATATATATATGTAAAAAATTAAACAAATTTAACAAACAACAAACTGTCATAAAATAAAATATGCTAGTTATTGAATTGATGGGCAAAAATACAGATGATAATAGTCATTCGTAAAATTTGAGCAACTAAATGTTGATCTAAATCCTCTTCATGGATAACCTTCGTGGCTCGTTAGCCCCTTTAATTTGTGAAGGGGTTAAAGAACCTCAAAGGTTAAATAGGAATAATGGCATAGCTCAACTATTTAAGTGCATGATCTTGTGTAATGACATCCACTTCCTCTACGCCGATCAATTCACAATATATATATGATATGGCCTTCTCCTTTACAGGTGTAAAACAATCAAGAATTTCACAAGTCGAGATTTAGCTCATCATTTGTTTCGGACGCCATTATGATGGCAACCGAAATAAATGTTGAACTAAGTCTCCACACTGTGTGATAAGAGAGAAAAATGAAGATGACGGATAAGATCTAAAGAGAGAAAATGAAGAGAGAAGGAAGAAGGGGCAGAAGGTGAAAAGGTGCGCATAGCGAGGGGGCGTTCCTTCAAGAAATTAATTTTGATCAAGGTTGGTTGAGAAAGCGAGAACAAATACTACATGGTTTAAAAGTACAAATTCATGTTTGGAGATTGGCGCTAATCATACACGGCTTTAATTAACTAACGTGTACGATTTTATAAGATCATGCACGGTTTAGTATTAACAAACCATGTACAAAAATTAGTGACTTTATTACACTGTTAGGTTTTAAATGAGCGTGTAGGTATGTATGAGCTTTTTTTTCGCGCAAGCGCCTCCTCCCATTACACACTGTTAATGTGTAAATTTTTCGCATCCATGTATGACATGCAGTGTATGGTCGGGTTTTCTATACTAGTGTAGATCGGTTCAACAGTTTGGATACTTTCACAACAACAAAGTAAACGCTTTTCGCAAAAAGTACCGTCGCAAATAGAAAAAGCACGTTTATGACAGTACTCCGTCGCGAAAAGTCACTTTTTATCCTCGCAAAAAGTGCATGTCTTTTGTAGTGTTTGTTTGAATTCATTCCGATAAATTTTAGAATTAAGCTCACAAACGACTTGGTAAACTTAATATTAACCTAGTTCTACTCTTATATTAATACACGTTAAAATGGAGAAAATACACTCATAAATAGATTAATTGACGTTAAAATGGAGTAAATTAATACACTAATGAATAGATTATTTGAGGCTTTTGCGGGTCAACTTACATCTACCCACTAAATTAAATATTTAGATGCGTGGGATGCATGGAATAGCTAGCTTATATGTAGAGGTACAACTGGCTGTTTGGTCTTAGGATGCGTGGAACATGGGATAATGGCAACCCAATAAAAGCTTGTAGTCGTCTTCTTGGTAAAAGTTAAAAATATATATACTGAGTCGCCCTTCAAAGGATAAATAATTAAATAAAGATGAGCTAATAAAATATTTAAAAGTTTAAAGAGTTGACTTTCGTCATTAAATGAGCTCGAACCTCAAATTTGCTAAAATTTATAAACTTTAGAACAAATTAAAGTATTTGTTTAATTTATTGCAAATTTTTATTATGATTATAGTTATTCCTTTGATTTAAGATTCACTGAAGGGATGTTGTCAAACTTATTTGCTATCATATAATAATTTGATTCATCTAATAATTTATGACAAAATTGATTCCTACAACATTTTATATTATTTTATTTCACTAACAATTTATTTAATTTAAAATAATAGGGTCAAAAATTACAAATGGAATAAAAAATTATAATTTTTAATATTTTGTCGTACGTACTTAATATATATTGTTATATTTTTGGATAAAATTATATACACTATCAATTTATTCGATAATTACTATATTTTGTTTTGTTTTCTATCATCTTAACGGGTAAAGATAAAATATGTGTAAGCAATAATATATAACGGATAAGAGTATATAGGAATGATACTAATTTTATGTGATTATAATTATAAAAATGTCTCTATCCGATTCGTCATTAACACCCCTACTTAAGACATCATTGTTGACAAATAATAATACTTCCCCAAAATAATAGTTTTCACTCGGCAGCAACCCCATTAAATAAAGTTATCCGTGTTTTTCGCGGCTTAGCACCAGCTATTAGTATTAATTATTATTGCATTGTAGGTTTATTGTCCAAAAGGTTTTGAACTAATTAGCTTCATTTAAAGTCAGACCTAAATCGTTTGATCTGTGTAGATAGTTTAGATTCACGGAGTTGTTTAAATTTTTGCATATTAAATCCATTTGTATGATTTGACCAAAGATCTTTAAACAAAACCCAATAGTAGGCTTTCGATTTTTATTCTGTTTCCTTGCTCTTTAAATATCAGAACAGAAAATAGCTCCATCTTGTAGACAAATTCTTCAAAATGGAAAATACAACCTCTCCTGCTGCTGCTGCGAATGCCCCTTCCACCGTTACCACCGCAACCACCCATGAAACCACTATGCATATTATGATGTTTCCATGGCTAGCATTTGGTCATATCAGCCCGTTCGTCCAGTTGGCTCGCAAGATCATCTCAGTTGGTGGCAATAGTATACAAGTGACCTTTCTGATAACCAAAGGAAATTTGCCACGTGTTGCGACACTTCTCCCCTCCACTCCGCTCATCTCTATACAGCCGTTAGATCTACCGCATGTCCCTGGCCTCTCTCCTGGCGCTGAGAGCACTGCTGAGGTAACACTTGATGGTGCTGAGCTGCTAAAGATCGCTTTGGACATGACAAAGCCTCAAATTGAAGATATTTTTGTGCGTACTAGGCCAGACATAGTCATATTCGACTTTGAACAAGCGTGGTTGCCATCCCTTGCTAAGCCCCTCGGTATGGTTAAACTTATTTAACTTCACTAGTTGAAAGATTTATTTTTGTTTCTCTATCTTTTGTAAGATATCAGTATCTAAGTTTCAGGGTAGTTACCTTTTCCTGTCCTTTTATGGTGCCAGTAACATGCTGCAAAGATTATAACTTCAATTTTTTAGTGTTTTAATGTGTAAAAGGTTTTTTATTTGGGTAAATGAGCGACCTATATAATTTGTGAGGATCTTATGTCGGTCAACTGCTGCAATTTAACTAAAACTTCATATTGAAAACTTTAAACAGGATAAGAAGACTGTTTCAGTAAGCAGGATCTTTTATTTTACATAAGCTGGGAGATTTAAGTTTCTCTTATAGTAATATATAGTAATTAGTGTTGAAATCTAAATTTTAAAAATTCAAATTTTTCCTTTTTACTATCTGAGTATGATCTTCTATAATGACAAATGTGCAAAAATTAGTTCGGTCCGATGCCTGATCAAAGCCCGCCAATCCATGTCAAAATCCTGCAGATCTAGTGTGCACAAATAATGATGTGAATCGAACAACTCTGAGTGAGCATCAGACCGAATTGTTATTATGATATCACCATTATATTTTGGTATCACCAATTGATGAGTTTATTTGATTTGTACTTTTGAATTATTTGTAATATTTAAAAATGTAAGGGTTAATCTGAAAGTTATATTTATTTATATACTTCAATTCGGGTGTCCATCTGGGGACCCTTAGTTTTATGAGTTGAGAAAAGATCTTAAATATCATCTGAATAAAAGATCGCATGTTTAAAATTCAAATAATTTAGGATCTTTAATAGATATCTAAAGGTGAGAAACTTGTTCCCTATCTTTATTTCCTTAGAAATAAAATAATTGGATGATAATGCACAATTTTTTTCCGTAAAATGAAGCTCCTTAATTGGCTGCTACTAGTTTAACGTCTTTTTTGGCATGCAAATGGTTTAGTTGCTCCAATGGTAAGGCATTAGGATCAAGTCATAGATTCAACCTGCAATGAGAACAAAATATGGATTTCATTTTTGTGAGTCTTTTAAAAAAAAAAAAAACTAACTAGCTACTTGTTCATCAATATCTAAGATTTTTCTAATTTTTGTTATGTGATATAGGTATTAAAACGCTCTTATTTTCCGTCTTTTCTGCTGTTCTTATGACTTACCTCGGTGCTCCCTCTCGTCAGCTCCATGGATCAAACCCATCAATACAAGACTTGATGAAGGCACCAGCTGGCTTCCCTGCTTCATCCCCTATCCAATCTGTTCCTGCTTACAAGGCCACAGACTTCCTCTATGTATTTAAGAGTTTTTACGGTCAACCTTCTGTTTTTAATCGGATATTGAAATGTAAAGAGGATTGCGATGGAACAATTACCAAGACATGCATGGAGATGGAAGGGAAATATATAGAGTTTTACGAGTCGCAACAAGGAAAATTGCTATTGGCTGGACCAGTCGTGCCAGAGACACCTCAAGGAGACCTTGATAAGTGCTGGGCCGATTGGCTTGCCAGATTCCCAGAGAAATCTGTTGTGTTGTGTTCGTTCGGAAGCGAAACATTTTTGACTGATGAAGCTGTCGAGGAGTTACTTCTAGGGCTTGAAGTAACTGGGTTTCCATTTTTGGTGGTACTCAACTTCCTGCGGGGAGAAAAGGAAGAGGAAGACGAAGAGATCCTCAATAGGAAACTTCCAAAGGGCTTCAAAGAGAGAGTGAAAGGAAGGGGGATCGTGCATTGTGGGTGGGTTCAACAACAGCACATACTGCAGCATAAGAGTGTCGGGTGTTTTGTGTGCCATGCCGGGTTCAGCTCTGTGATGGAAGGGCTGATTGCTGACTGTCAGCTCGTGATGCTGCCACAGAAGGGGGACCAATTCTTAAATTCTGTGTTGTTTGAAAAGGAGTTGGGAGTAGGTGTCGAGGTTGAAAGGAATGAGGCCGATGGATCATTCCGTAGGGAGGCAATCAGTGAAGCTATCAGAACAGTGATGGCCAAAGAGGAGAGTCAAGGTAAGAAGATGAGAAAAAATCAGAAAAAATGGAAGGAGTTTCTATTGAATGAGGAGGTGCAAGAGAAATTCATGGTGGAGTTTGTCAAGAGATTGAGAGATCTAGTAGGTGCTCCCCAAGAATAGATGAACTGAATTACCTTCAAGAATAAAAAGTTAAAAACAATGAAGAATTCAAAAGAAACTGGTTGCAAAGATATATAATTGATAACCATGACTAGCTATATGGATATTTCGTTATGAATATTTATATATTTGTCGCTTATTTGAAGTACTTCTACAGGAAAATAAGAAGAAAAATCATTGTAAGTAATTTATTTTTCTCCTATCGTCTTTAGTTTTTTACGGTGATGGAAACTCTCATTATCTTTAATAAATTAATTATTAGATGAATGATCCTTGCAAAGTGTGTTCCCTCATTTATTTCAGATTGCTGATAAGTGATAATCCCAAAACACTGTATGTGAGGCTTTTCAGATTGAAACTGTTTCTCTTTCCTTCACTAGACAGTTAATTTGAATATACTTAGTTGAATAGAAAGCGTTAATGGAAGGATCTAGCAACTAATTAAAAAATGATGCTCATGATATCCTATATTAATGGAGATGGTCCTCTAATGAAAATTTTTCTCACTACTAAGGGTATTTGTAGTAGTGAGAGAAACAAACCCCCTTAGTCGTCGGAACCATGTACTGTGTACGATATGTACTCTTTTGTTTTCTTTATTTTCCTCTGTATTTTTCACTTGTATCTTATTTTCCTAAACCTAACCCTTTTGTTTGTTCTGATTTTCTTGTCACAAAAATTAAACTTTAGTGTTCAACCTTTGTGTACAAACCTTATTCCAACTTGTGCCAGAGATGAATATACAATGTTCTCACTTCCAAGAATTTCTGCTTGGGGCCTGTTTTTGGATTTCAAAATTACTAAATAAAAAATTAAGCTATATATGGCTCTCCTTCCAAAAATTACATTTAAGAATTCTCTTTTTGTGAACTCTAAATGATTTTTCTATTAAAAATTTAAGCATTGACTTTAAATGATTTTCTAATGTCATGGAATGTTTAGAAGGTGTAAAATTCCAATCTAAAATAATCCCCTTTGAACCAATCCTGTCTTGAATAATGTAAGGTGTCAATTTTTGTAAACATAAATATATTATAGTAGAAGAGTGGAAATGAGCAGACGAGAGGGCGAGTGGAAGACGGTGGTCCAACGGAAACCCTACCCCAATAATTGGCGCCACGCCCTTGAGCCACCACCCTCCACCAAACCATTCACCCCTTACCAACCTTCCTTCGCTCAAATAGTCCAACGCTCACCTCCCAACGAGACCATGTCTCCTAAGAACACTCCTCTGAAAGCTCCACCCTCCAAGCAACTTACAGCTACAGGCACCTCTTTCCATCCTAACCCCCAGCCGACTTCTGAAACCAACACTAAACTCCTTCAACCCTCAACCACCGACCTCCACCAGCGTCCTCCCACTTCTCGACCACCCCCTACCATCAGCCTTACACTTTCCTCCCTCCCCAACATTCCCTGAGTGGTGGAGAAGGTGCTTCAGATGCTGTCAACAAGGTCACTCGGTGTCATCCTGTAGAAACCTCACCAAGTGCAGGAGATGCTGGGGCAATGGGCACATAAGTGCCCGTTGCAAGCAAACCCTCAACCCCACAACCAAGCCCTTCCTGTCAAGCCCTCCACCGATCAATGCCTATGAGCCATCCTTTGATGAACTACTAGAAGACAGTTTCCCTAACAACCCAAGGCCTCTGCCCCGGGATAGGCTGGCCAAGACCTACTGCTACATCACCAGAGATGAAACTCACCATTGGGAAGTTGACAAGCTCAGCAATACAGTGGTCCTCCATCCACTGAATATTGAGTTTGACCTATCCATTGATCAGGTGGCGGATTACGCAGCCATGACAGAGCTGGTTGGGATTAAGGATGTCTCAGTGGCGATTTTGACAAAATCTCAATACCTCATACACCTTCCACCGGACATTCAGCCCGTCAGGTTCATCAAGGCTATTTCTGACAAGGTCTGGGGGCTGGGGTTCTTCTTCAGCCAATGGTCGCCGACAAGTGATGCGAAGGTTTGTATTCCAAAATACAAAGCACTTCTAGACCTGGTGGGCATTCCATTACATCTCAGCAAAGAAGAAGACATCTCAAAGGCCATCTCCGCCTTTGGAGTCTATTTTAGCACGATGGAGCAGAGCACGAATGGTGACCTCGCATACTGGGCGGTGGCGGTGGCTGTCACTGAATTGGAAAATATCCCTTACGAGATATAGTTCGTATATGGAGGATTGGAGACATCGGTGGAAGTCTGGCCAAAAACCTGGTTGCCGAGGCCCCTTTACAAGTCGGAAGATGTACTAAGGTCATCTCAAGTTTTCTCTAAACCGCCAGCCGATGAGATCGCCTCAAGAGAGGAAGAGATGGGTACAGTCACGGGTGACACAATCTCTTTGGCCAAAAGGGTCATCTTGGACCTTTGTCGGGGAATGGATATTAGTACTCTGCCACCTAAGGTGATGGAGGTGGTGACCGGAGAAGATCTAACTCCGCTACAACATAATACCAACACGATTCTCACACCAGTGGAGGCCACAATAGATCTAAGTCAAGGGTCTGTGAATGTAGTACAAGACTCAGAGAATGAGGATGCAAGGAATCATTTAGCAGTAGCTGATGTATTGAAGTAATAGAGGCCTTGCCAAGGAATGTTGAGTGTTACACCAAAAGGTATAGTACAAAGTTTCAGTACAGTAAACTGTACTTTTTAACCTTCAATACACTTTTCGGTTCAGACTGCAAGTATACAATTTTATCGAGTAGTATAAATTCAGGTATCGATCACAGGGACGGTTCAAATCTTAACTAGATTTATACCTAAATTAAATAAAGACTAGAAGTTGGAAAATGTTGGTTTTGGGTTTTTATAGTTCCTAACAATTCGACAACAGTAATTAAAATGCAAGAAAGTAAATCAACTTGGTTTAAATCAGAAGTAAAAAGGCGTTTCCAAGGTTATGACTTCATCTCAGTTTTGCCTCGAGGTACCCGGTCCGTGTAGTGTCCTACACGGGCCGTGTCCAGTGTACACGGGCCGGGTACTGTTGTACACGGTCCGTGTGGCCCTCGAGTGAATGTAGCAGTTATTGTTTTTTTGTGTTGTTCCTTTGTGTAAGGTTCTACTGACCAGACCTAATGTTTCTAAACCTCAACTGTCGTCTGTTGGTTCATTAACTTAGTATGGAATTGCAATATGTTGTCACACCCCGGAACAGGGGGTCGCGCAGTTCTCGCCGTGAATATACAGTTGCCCGTATATTCACAAGGCATGTACGATATAATCTACTCAACCAAACACTTTAAAATGTATACACATATCATATGATTTGATTTAAAACAAATTTGGTTCAAATCCGATTCAATTCGGTCCATTTATACTCAAAACAATAAATTCAGAACACCCATTGCGGCCCGTAGTAGGGCCCATTGCGGCCCGCAACCTCTACTCAAATTTCCAAATGTTTCTGACTCAAGTTGTTGCGGCCCGCAACCACCCCTCTTACGGCCCGCAATAATTCCTCTGACTCAAAACCCCACTGTCGTTGCGGCCCGCAAGGAAAATGGTTGCGGCCCGCAATCCATATACGAATTTTCTCAGTTGGTTTTTAGGCTCTGTCTCCTTTATTGCGGCCCGCAATCAATTAATTGCGGCCCGTAATAATATACGCAGATTCATCCAGAGCCATTTTCCGGCTCTGTCTCCTTTATTGCGGCCCGCAATAAACCTACTGAAATTCATTCCCTTGCCCATTTCATGCCATTTCAACCCCATTTTCAAACCCGATTGATTCCCGCATGATTTATCATGTATTCCCCATTTAAAATCTCCCATTTAAAATCATACAATCATGCAATTCACACAGCTGATCAATTCAACATATTTAAAATAGACATTAGGGTTTCGACAAGGTGATTTGGTTCGATAATATCACATACAACAAAATATACCGCATAGGGGTTCAATGTACAACAAAATGGACTACATAAGGTGGCATAACCTAACAGTTAGGCTTACAACTCACATGTCGAGCCTGAGTCCCTTCCTACTCACGTTTACCTGCACAATTCAATAAAAAGAAAATATCCCCCGAAGGGGGTGGGGGTGAGAAAACTAATCGATCGTTTTCTCAGTGCGGAATTTATAGGGCTACTGGATTTGTAAGAAACCCATTACTAGAACTAAACAATTATCGCGTTTAATTATTTAGTTAATCAATCAGTCATGGTAACATGCATATGCTCACACACCGATTCAAACGAATTTCCAACTATTATTTCATTCAAAAGTAATCAAAGGATTTTCAGAATTCTTGGGCTTAACTAGTAACTTTGCACAGTCCGGTTAACAACGATAGATATCAACAACCTATCCCATCTGGCTTAACAATTTTCTTACCTGGTTTCAAGTCATACATTCACATCACAAAATCAATTCGAATAATCACTAGCATATCTCGCGACTATGCAACAGAATATCACTTTGTTAAACGAAAACAAATAAACTTTTCACTGAACCACTTAAATCACTGAACCACAATTTCACTACCTGCAATCACACTACACTTATCCCTTACCCAACCGGTACTGGGTTCACTAGGGCCATTCACCAGATGCGCATAAGGGTCCTGGAGTAAAGTCTAGTAGCTAATTAGACTTTACAATTCACTGTTCACTTCAATCATTCAATTCAATTCAGTACTGTGGTTCCATTCACTTATCCAACACGATAGAACAGAAATCGATAAACCATACCAACATGAGAATCATCACAGATATAACAATTCAATTATATTAATATGCAATTCATGCAAATGCGACAACTAATGCTTTCAATCAGAGATTCAACATGATGATATGCAACGTATATTCAATCAAGCCATCAATATATATATAAGTTATATGCACCGTTATTTAGTTCTACGAAATAAATCCCAAAACAGATCCCGTGAACCCCCGCACCTGGTTATGTAGGGCACACAGAGAATCCGCGATCTCGTCTATCTCGCTAAGCGCACTCGTTCGGATCTATTCATGGATCAATTCATTCAATTCAGGACTTTTACAATTTAAACCCTTAAACTTTGAATATTTGCTATTTTAGGGTTTTAGGCACGAATAGTCACAAATCGGGTTTTGGTACTAATCAATTTAGTCACTGGGTTATCAATTCAGTCAATGGTACGATTTGGGTCAGATTTAGGTCAATTCGAGAAAACGGTACCAACACCATAGTCAATTTTGGGAAAATCCGGTTATCGGAATTTGGTTGCAAATTTGAACATGAAACTACTCAAATAACACTTTAGAAACAACAAAGGCATAGTACAATCAATTTGGTGCAATTCTACGGGTTTTCACCGAAACCCTAGAAATACGAAAACTCGAAATGAGAGAGAAATAGAGAGGGAATTTACCAACCAATCGGGTGAGGGTGCGAGATTCAAGCTCCTCTCTCGGAATCTCGATTTTTGGGCGAAATGGTCACTGGGGGGGTCTCTCTCTCACTCTCTCTCACTCTCTCGTTCTTTCTCTCTTTGGCGAAACAGGAAAAGAAGAGGAGGAGGGGTGCAGGAAAAGAAAGGAAGAAAAGAGAAGAAGAAAGGAGGAATGACAAAAGGGCCCCACTTGTAAATTTCCAATTTTGCAAATAAAACCTCACACTTGTCCCATATTCGATATAATTGAATCCTTACACATTTTGCTCTTCACTCTTAACACAAATTTTCGTATAATTATTGTTCCCCATCCATGTCACTAAATTCGTATATACGTATATATATATTATTCAATTTACCACTTATCATTTTAATTAAATCTGAATTTTAAAAGTTCACGGTGTTACATATGTGCCCTCGTCGGGTTCTAGACCTCAACTGTCGTATGTTGGTCTGAATTACCTAGTTGCTTGTTTGGTATACTAAAGGTAACCTCATTCCATCGATATGAGGAAATGTTCACCTGTCGGCTACTACTTGGTTTCACCTTCCGGATCACTAATCCTACCTCATGTACTTAGTTTGGTTGAGAGATTATAAGGGCCAAAGTACCTTCTAGATGTGCGCATTCATCTAGTGGTAAACCAATAAAAATCAAACAACTTAGACTAAGCAATTAAAATCAAACACAATCAAGCAAACACAAATTTCAACAAAAGAATCCAATAACTAACATGCAAAACAAAACATTCGATTACATCACAACCCTAGAAACTAAAAGTCTACTCTAAGATGAAAGACAACCAGTATAAGATAAAAGACATCAAGAAGAATATGAAAGACAACAAGAAGAAGACAAAAGACAACGAGTACAAGATGAAAGACAAGTAAAAGAAGATAAAACTAGTAGAATAGAAAAACAACCAGTATAATATGAAAAATAAGTAGAAGAATCTAAAAGACAACTAATAGAACCCGGAACAAAAACAGTGGAACACGAAGGACAACTAGTGGAACACGAAAGACAACTAAAAGAACATGAAAGAAAACTAGAAGAACACGAAAAAAAACTAGTAGAAGATGAAAGACAACTAATTGAAGATAAAAGGCAACCAGTAGAACATGAAAGACAACTAGAAGTACATGAAAGACAACCAGTACAAGATGAAAAACATCCAATAAAAAAGGAAAGACAACTAGAAGAACACGAAAGACAACTTGTACAATATAAAAAACAACTAGAAAAAGATGAAAGACAACCAATACAAGATGAAAATCAACAAGTAGAAGATGAAAGACACCTAGAAGAACATGAAAAATAACTAGTAGAAGGTGAAAGATAACAAAAAGAAGATGAAAGTCAACTATAAGAAGATGAAAGACCAACAGTAGTAGATGAAAGACATCTACTAAAATTGAAAGACAACTAGAAGAAGATAAAAACAACTAGAAGAACATGACAGACAACTAGTACAAGATAAAAAACAACTAGAACAAAATGAAACACAACCAATACAAGATGAAAGACAAGAAAAAGATTAAAGATAACTAGAAGAAGATGAAAAACAACTAGTAGAAGAGGAAATAGAACTAGAAGAACATGAAAGACAACCATAACAAGATGAAAAACAACTAGAAGAAGATTAAGGACAAGCAGTACAAGTTCAAAGACAACTAGATTACATGAAAACTAACTAGTAGCAAATTAAAGACAACTAGAAGAATGTGAAAGACAACCAGTGCAAGATTACAAACAACAAGAAGAATATGAAATTCAACCAAAAAGATAACTAAAAGAAGATGGAAGACAACAAGTACAAGATGAAAAACAACTAGTATAATTGGAAAACAACCAATACAAAATGAAAAACAAGTAGAAGAATCAGAAAGACAACCAATAGAACCCGAAAGACAATCAGTAGAACATGAAAGAACATGAAAGATAACTACAAGAACACGAAAGAAAACTAGTAGAAGATGAAAGACAACTAGTTGAAGATAAAAGACAACCAGTAGAACATGAAAGAGAACTAGAAGTACATGAAAGACAACCAGTATAAGATGAAAAACATCCAATAAAAGAGGAAAGACAACTAGAAGAACACAAAAGACAACTTGTACGAGATGAAAGACAACTAGAAGAAGATAAAACACAACTAACAAAAGATGAAAGACAACTAGAACAACATGAAAAATAACATGTACATGACAAAAGACAATCAGTACAAGATGAAAGACAACCAGAAGAACACGAAAGACCACCAGCAGAAGATGAAAGACAACTAGAAGAACACAAATAACAACTAGTAGAACACGAAAGACAACTAGAAGAAGAGGAAATACAACCACAAGAAGTTGAAAGACAACTAGAAGAAGATGAAAGAAAACAAGAAAAACACAAAAGACAATGAGAAGAAGATGAAAAACTAGTAGAACATGAAAGACAACATGTACAAGATGAAAGACAACTAGAAGAAGATGAAAGACACGTGAAAGACAACTAATATAAGGTGAAAGACAACTAGATGAAGATGAAAGACAACTAGAATAACATGAAAAACAACTAGAAGAACATGAAAAACAACATGTTCAAGATGAAAGACCACTAGAAAAAGATGAAAAACAACAAGTAGAAGAAGATGAAAGAAAACTAGAAGAACGTGAAAGAGAAAAAATAAAAAAAAACTAGAAGAAGAACGAGAAGAAGATGAAAAATAACTTGTAGAACATGAAAGACAACATGTACAATATGAAAGACAACTAGAAGAAGATGAAAGACAACTAGTAGAAGATGAATCACAACTAGTGGAACAGTAAAGACGACCAGTAGAACATGATATACAACAAGAAGAAAATGACAAACAACAAGAAGATGATGAAAAACAACTAGTAGAACATGAAAGACAACTTGTACAAGATGAAACATAACTTGAAGAAGATGAAAGACAACCAGTACAAGACGAAGGACAACTACTAGAACACGAAAGACAACTAGAAGAAGATGAAAAACCGACAACAAGAAAAAGGTCAAACACAACTAGTAGAAGGTGAAAGACAACTAGAACAAGATGAAAGAAAACTAGAAAAACTTGAATAGCAACCAGTAGAAGTTGAAAGACAACTAGTACAAGATGAAAGAGAACTAGAAGAACTTGAAAAATAACCAGTACAAGATGAAAGACTACTAGAAAAATATGAAAGACAACCACTAGAAGATGAAAGAACACTAGAGAAACATGAAACATAACTAGAAGAGGACGAAACACAACAAGTAGAAGGTGAAAGACAACTAGAAAAACTTGAAAAACAACCAGTACAAGATGAAAGACTACTAGAAGAAGATGAAAAACAACCAGTAGAAGATGAAATAACACTAGAGAAACATGAAATCCAACTTGAAAAGCATCAAAGAGAATCTATAAAAGATAAAAGACAACCAGTACAAGATGAAAGTCAACTAGAACCCAAAAGACAACCAGTAGAACACAAAGGACAACTTGTAAGTACACCAGTAGAACCCGAAATAAAACTAGAAGAACATGAAAAAGAACTTGTACATGATGAAACACAATAAGAAGAAGATGAATAACAACCTGTACAAGATGAAACACAACAAGAAGAAGTTGAAAGACAACCAGTACATGATGAAAGACGACTAGAAGAACATGATAGACAACTAGAAGAAGATGAAAAATAACTAGTAGAACATGAAAGACAACTTGTACATGATGAAACATTACTAGAAGAATATGAAACACAACTAATACAAGACAAAGAACAACTAATAGATCACGAAAGACATCTAGAAAAAGATTAAAAATAACTAGTACAAGATGACCGACAACTAGAAGAAGATGAAACACAAAGTAGAAGGTGAAAGACAACTAGAAGAACTTGAAAAACAACCAGTACAAGATGAAAGACAACTAGAAGAAAATGAAAAACAACCAGTAGAAGATGAAAAAACACTAGAGAAACATGAAAACAACTAGAAGAACATCAAAGACAATACGTAAAAGATGAAAGACAACCGGTACAAGATGAAAAACAACTAGAACCCAAAAGAAGTAGAACACGAATGACAACTTGTACAAGATGAAAGACCACCAGTAGAACCCGAAATACAACTAGAAGAACATGAAAAAGAACTTGTACAAGATGAAACACAATTAGAAGAAGTTAAAAGACAACCAGTACATGATGAAAGACAACTAGAAGGCGATGAAAAACAACCAATACAAGATGAAACACAACCAGTATAAGATGAAAGACAACTAGAAGAACAACAAAGACATGAAAAACAACCAATACAAGATGAAAGACAACGAGAACAAAATGAATGATAACTTTTACAAGATGAAAGACAACTTGTACAAGATGAAAAATAACTAGATGAAACAAGAAAGACAACTAGAAAAACATGAAAAACAACGAGTATAAGATAAATGACAACTAGAAAAATATGAAAGACAACCAGTAGAAAACGAAAGACAACCAAAAGAACATGAAAAACAACCTGTACAAGATGACAGACAACTAGAAGAACATGGAAAACAATATGTAGAAGATGAAAAACAACTAGAAGAAGGGGAAATACAATAAGAAGAAGACGAATCACAACAAGTAGAAGATGAAAACCAGTACAAGATGAAAGACAGCTAAAAGGCGATGAAAAACAACCAGTGCAAGATGAAACACAACCAGTACAAGATGAAAGACAACTAGAACATGAAAGACAACCAATACAAGATGAAAGACAACTAGAACAAAATTAATGACAACTTGTACAAAATAAAAGACAACTTGTACAATACGAATCACAATAAGTACAAGATGAAAGACAATAGAAGAACATGGAAAACAAGAAGCAGAGATGAAAAAAAACTAGTAGAACATGAAACACAACTTGTACATGATGAAACATAACTAGAAGAATATGAAGACAACTAGAACAAAATGAATGACAACTTGTACAAGATGGAAGACAACTTGTATAATAGGAATCACAACAAGTACAAGATGAAAGACAATAGAAGAACATCGAAAGCAACACCTAGAAGATGAAAAATCAACAAGTAGAGGTGAAAAACAACTAGAAGAAGGGGAAATACAATTAGAACAAGATGAATCACAACAAGTAGAACCTGAAAGACAACCACTAGAAGATGATAGACAACTAGTAGAAGATGAAAAACAACTATTAGAACATGACAGACAACTTGTACATGATGAAACATAACTAGAAACATATGAAAGACGACCAGTACTAGGCGAATGAGAACTAGTAGAACACAAAAGCCAACTAGAAAAAGATAAAAAATAACTAGTACAAGATGACTGACAACTAGAAGAACATGAAACACAACCAGTAGAAGGTGAAAGAAAACTAGTACAAGATGAAAGACAACTAGAAGAACTTGAAAAACAACCTGTAAAAGATTAAAGACTACTGATAGACCATGAAAGACAACTTGTACATGAAAAACGACTAGTAGAAGATGAAAGGCAATAGAAGAACATGGAACACAACAAGCAGAGATGAAAAACAACTAGTAGAACATGAAACACAACTTGTACATGATGAAACATAACTAGAAGAATATAAAAGACAACTAATACAGGACAAAGAACAACTAATAGATCACGAAAGACATATAGAAAAAGATTAGAAATAACAAGTAGAAGATGACTGACAACTAGAAGAAGATGAAACACAAAGTAGAAGGTGAAAGACAACTAGAACAAGATGAAAGACAACTACAAGAAATTGGAAAACAACATGTACAAGATAAAAGACAACTAGAAAAATATGAAAAATAACCAGTAGAAGATGAAAAAACACTAGAGAAACATGAAAACAACTAGAAGAACATCAAAGACAATACGTAAAAGATGAAAGACAACCGGTACAAGATGAAAAACAACTAGAACCCAAAAGAAGTAGAACACGAATGACAACTTGTACAAGATGAAAGACCAGCAGTAGAACCCGAAATACAACTAGAAGAACATGAAAAAGGACTTGTACAAGATGAAAAACAATTAGAAGAAGTTAAAAGACAACCAGTACATGATGAAAGACAACTAGAAGGCGATGAAAAACAACCAGTACAAGATGAAACACAACCAGTATAAGATGAAAGACAACTAGAAGAACAACAAAGACATGAAAAACAACCAGTACAAGATGAAAGACAACGAGAACATAATGAATGACAACTTTTACAAGATGAAAGACAACTTGTACAACGTGACAGACATACAAGATGAAAAATAACTAGATGAAACAAGAAAGACAACTAGAAAAACATAAAAGATAACGAGTATAAGATAAATGACAACTAGAAAAATATGAAAGACAACCAGTATAAAATGAAAGACAACCAGAAGAACATGAAAAACAACCTGTACAAGATGACAGACAACTATCAGAACATGGAAAACAACAGGTAGAAGATGAAAAACAACTAGAAGAAGGGGAAATACAATAAGAAGAAGATGAATCACAACAACTAGAAGATGAAAAGCAACTAGAAGGCGATGAAAAACAACCAGTGCAAGATGAAGCACAACCAGTACAAGATGAAAGACAACTAGAACAAGAAAGACATGAAAGACAACCAGTACAAGATGAAAGACAACTAGAACAAAATGAATGACAACTTGTACAAGATGAAAGACAATAGAAGAATAAGGAAAGCCACACCTAGAAGATGAAAAACAACAAGTAGAGGTGAAAAACAACTAGAAGAAGGGGAAATACAATTAGAAGAAGATGAATCACAACAAGTAGAACCTGAAAGACAACCACTACAAGATGATAAACAACTAGTAGAACATGAAAAACAACTATTAGAGCATGACAGACAACTTGTACATGATGAAACATAACTAGAAACATATGAAACACAACTAGTACTAGGCGAATGACAACTAGTAGAACGCAGAAGACAACTAGAAAAAGGTAAAAAAATAAGTAGTACAAGATGACTGACAACTAGAATAAGATGAAAGACAACCAGTAGAAGGTGAAAGACACTAGTATAAGATGAAAGACAACTAGAAGAACTTGAAAAACAACCAGTAAAAGATTAAAGACTACCGATAGATCACGAAAGACAACTTGTACATGAAAGACAACTTGTGCATGAAAAACAACTAGTAGAAGATGATAGACAATAGAACATGGAAAACAAAAAGTAGAGATGAAAAACAACTTGTAGAACATGAAACACAACTTGTACATGATGAAACATAACTAGAAGAATATGAAATACAACTAATACAAGACAAAGAACAACTAATAGATCACGAAAGACATCTAGAGAAAGATTAGAAATAACTAGTACAAGATGACTAACAATTAGGAGAAGATGAAACACAAAGTAGAAGGTGAAAGAAAACTAGAACAAGATGAAAGACAACTAGAAGAAATTGACAAACAGCCAGTACAAGATGAAAGACAACCAGAAAAATATGAAAAATAACCAGTAGAAGATTAAAAAACACTAGAGAAACATGAAAACAACTAGAAGAACATCAAAGACAATCCGTAAAAGATGAAAGAAAACCGGTACAAGATGAAAGACAACTAGAACCCAAAAGAAGTAGAACACGAATGACGACTTATACAAGATGAAAGACCACCAGTAGAACCCGAAATACAACTAGAAGAACATGAAAAAGACCTTGTGCAAGATGAAACACAATTAGAAGAAGTTAAAAGACAACTAGAAGGCGATGAAAAACAACCAATACAAGATGAAACACGACCAATATAAGATGAAAGACAACTAGAAGAACAACAAAGACATGAAAAACAACGAGTAAAAGATGAAAGACAACGAGAACAAAATGAATGATAACTTTTACAAGATGAAAGACAACTTGTACAACGTGAAAAACAGCTTGTACAAGATGAAAAATAACTAGATGAAACAAGAAAGACAACTAGAAAAACATGAAAGACAACGAGTATATGACAACTAGAAAAATATGAAAGACAACCAGTAGAAAATGAAAGACAACTAGAAGAACATGAAAAACAACTTGTACAAGATGAAGGACAACTAGAAGAACATGGAAACCAACAGGTAGAAGATGAAATACAACTAGAAGAAGGGGAAATACAATTAGAAGAAGATGAATCACAACAAGTAGAAGATTAAAGATAACTAGTACAAGATGAAAGACAGCTAGATTGCGATGAAAAACAACCAGTACAAGATGAAAGACAACCAGCACAAGATGAAAGACAACTAGAACAAAATGAATGACAACTTGCATAAGATGAAAGACACTAGAAGAACATGGAAAGCAACACCTAGAAGATGAAAAACAACAAATAGAGGTGAAAAACAACTAGAAGAAGGGGAAATACCAATAGAAGAAGATGAGTCACAACTAGTAGAACCTGAAAGACAACCACTACAAGATGATAGACAACTAGTAGAAGATGAAAAACAACTATTAGAGCATGACAGAGAACTTGTACATGATGAAACATAACTAGAAACATATGAAACACAACCAGTACTAGGCGAATGACAACTACTAGAACACACAAGACAACTGGAAAAAGATAAAAAAAATAACTAGTACAAGATGACTGACAACTAGAAGCAAACGAAACACAACAAGTAGAAGGTGAAAGACAACTAGTACAAGATGAAAGACAACTAGAAGAACTTGAAAAACAACCAGTAAAAGATTAAAGACTACTGATAGATCACGAAAAACAACTTGTACATGAAAGACAACTTGTGCATGAAAAACAATTAGTAGAAGATGATAGACAATAGAAGAACATGGAAAACAACAAGCAGAGATGAAAAACAACTAGTAGAAAATGAAACACAACTTGTACATGATGAAACATAACTAGAAGAATATGAAAGACAACTAATACAAGACAAAGAACAACTAATAGATCACGAAAGACATGTAGAAAAAGATTAGAAATAACTAGTACAAGATGACTGACAACTAGAAAAAGATGAAACACAAAGTAGAAGGTGAAAGATAACTAGAACAAGATGAAAGACAACTAGAAGAAATTGATAAACAACCAGTACAAGATGAAATACAACAAGAAAAAGATGAAAAATAACCAGTAGAAGATGAAAAAACACCAGAGAAACATGAAAACAACTAGAAGAACATCAAAGACGGATTAAAAGATGAAAGACAACTAGAACCCAAAAGAAGTAGAACACGAATGACAACTTGTACAAGATGAAAGACCACCAATAGAACTCGAAATACAACTAGAAGAACATGAAAAAGAACTTGTACAAGATGAAACACAATTAGAAGAAGTTAAAAGACAACTAGAAGGCGATGAAAAACAACCAATACAAGATGAAACACAACCAGTATAAGATGAAAGACAACTAGAAGAACAACAAAGACATGAAAAACAACCAGTACAAGATGAAAGACAACGAGAACAAAATGAATGACAACTTTTACAAGATGAAAGACAACTTGTACAACGTTAAAGACAACTTGTACAAGATGAAAAAAGAAAGACAACTAGAAAAACATGAAAGACAACGAGTATAAGATAAATGACAACTAGAAAAATATGAAAGACAACCAGTACAGAATGAAAGACAAACAAAAGAACATGAAAAACAACCTGTACAAGATGAAGGACAACTAGAAGAACATGGAAAACAACAGGTAGCAAATGAAAAACAACTAGAAGAAGGGGAAATAGAATAAGAAGAAGATGAATCACAACAACTAGAAGATGAAAGACAACCAGTACAAGATGAAAGGCAGCTAGAAGGCGATGAAAAACAACCAATGCAAGATGAAACACAAGCAGTACAAGATGAAAGACAACTAGAACAAAATGAATGACAACTTGTACATGATGAAAGACAACTTGTACAATAGGAATCACAACAAGTACAAGATGAAAGACAATAGAAGAACATGGAAAGAAACACCTAGAAGATGAAAAACAACAAGTAGAGGTGAAAAACAACTAGAAGAAGGGGAATTACAATTAGAAGAAGATGAATCACAACAAGTAGAACCTGAAAGACAACCACTAGAATATGATAGACAACTAGTAGAACATGAAAAACTACTATTAGAACATGACAGACAACTTGTACATGATGAAACATAACTAGAAACATATGAAAGACAACCAGTACTAGGCGAATGACAACTAGTAGAACACAGAAGACAACTGGAAAAGATAAAAAATAACTAGTACAAGATGACTGACAACTAGAAGAAGACGAAAGACAACCAGTAGAAGGTGAAAGACAACTAGTATAAGATGAAAGACAACTAGAAGAACTTGAAAAACAACCAGTAAAAGATTAAAGACTACCGATAGATCACGAAAGACAACTTGTACATGAAAGACAACTTGTGCATGAAAAACAACAAGTAGAAGATGATAGACAATAGAACATGGAAAACAAAAAGTAGAGATGAAAAACAACTTGTAGAACATGAAACACAACTTGTACATGATGAAACATAACTAGAAGAATATGAAAGACAACTAATAGATCACGAAAGTCATCTAGAAAAAGATTAGAAATAACTAGTACAAAATGACTGACAACTAGAAGAAGATGAAACACAAAGTCGAAGGTAAAAGACAACTAGAACAAGATGAAACACAACTAGAAGAAATTGAAAAACAACAAGTACAAGATGAAAGACAACTATAAGAACATGAAAGACAATCGGTAAAAGATGAAAGACAACTAGAACCGAAAAGAAGTAGAACACAAATGACAACTTGTACAAGATGAAAGACCACCAGTAGAACCCGAAATACAACTAGAAGAACATGAACAAGAACTTGTACAAGATGAAACACAAGAAGAAGTTAAAAGACAACCAGTACATGATGAAAGACAACTAGAAGGCGATGAAAAACAACCAGTACAAGATGAAACACAACCAGTATAAGATGAAAGACAACTAGAAGAACAACAAAGACTTGAAAAACAACCAATACAAGATGAAAGACAACGATAACAAGATGAAAGACAACTTGTGCAAGATGAAAAATAACTAGATGAAACAAGAAAGACAACTAGAAAAACATGAAAGACAACGAGTATAAGAGAAATGACAACTAGAAAAATATAAAAGACAACAAGTAGAAAATAAACAACAAGAAAAACATGAAAAACAACATGTACAAGATGAAAGACAACTAGAAGAACATGGAAAACAACAGGTAGAAGATGAAAAACAACTAGAAGAAGGGGAAATACAATTAGAAGAAGACGAATCACAACAAGTAGAAGATGAAAGACAACCAGTACAAGATGAAAGACAGCTAGAAGGCGATGAAAAACAACCAGTGCAAGATGAAACACAACCAGTACAAGATGAAAGACAACTAGAACAAGAAAGACATGAAAGACAACCAGAACAAGATGAAAGACAACTAGAACAAAATGAATGACAACTTGTACAAGATGAAATGTACAATAGGAATCACAACAAGTACAAATGAAAGACAATAGAAGAACATGGAAAGCAACACCTAGAAGATGAAAAACAACAAGTACAGATGCAAAACAACTAGAAGAAGGGGAAATACAATTAGAAGAAGATGAATCACAACAAGTAGAACCTGAAAGACCACCACTAAAAGATGATAGACAACTATTAGAACATGACAGACAACTTGTACATGATGAAACATAACTAGAAACATATGAAAGACAACCAGTACTAGGCGAATGACAACTAGTAGAACACAAAAGACAACTAGAAAAAGTTAAAAAATAACTAGTACAAGATGACTGACAACTAGAAGAAGACGAAACACAACCAGTAGAAGGTGAAAGACAACTAGTACAAGATGAAAGACAACTAGAAGAAATTGAAAAACAACCAGTAAAAGATTAAACACTACTAGAAGAAGATGAAAGACAACCAGTAGAAGATGAAAGAGCACTAGAGAAACTTGAAAGACAACTAGAAGAAAATCATAGACAATCAGTATAAGATGAAAGACAACCAGTACAAGATGAAAGACCTCCAGTAGAACCTAAAATACAGCTAGGTAGAATAATAACTTGTACAAGATGAAACACAACTAGAAGAGGTTGAAAGACAACCAGTACAAGATGAAAGACAACTAAAAGAAAATGATAGACAACTAGAAAAAGATGAAAAACAACAAGTAGATCATGAAAGACAACTTGTAGAAGATGAAACATAACTAGAAGAGGATGAAGGACTACCAGTACAAGACAAAGGACAACTAGTAGAAAACAAAAAAAAACTAGAAGAAGATAAAAAATAACTAGTACAAGATGACTGACAACTAGAATAAGATGAAACACAACTAGTTGAAGGTGAAAGACGTATACAAGATGAAAGACAACTAGAAAAACTTAAAAAATAACCAGTACAATCATGAAAAATAACTAGAAGAACATCAAAGACAATCAGTACAATATGAAAGATAACCAGTACAAGATAAAAGACAACTAAAACCCAAAAGACAACTAGTAGAACACGTAGGACTACTAGTACAAGATGAAAGGCCACCAGTAGAACCCGAAGGACAACTAGAAGAACATGAAAAACAACTTGTACAAGATGAAACACAACTAGAAGAAGTTGAAATACAATCCGTACAAGAAGGAAGACAACTAGAAGAAGATGAAAGACAACCAGTACAAGAGGAAAGACAACTAGAAGAACAAGAAAGACATGAAAGACAACTAGTACTAGATAAAAGACAACTAGAACAAAATTAAAGACAACTTGTAGTCACTCAGTGTCATATGTAAAAAATACTTAGAAGTATAGGTATAAATACTTGCACGGCGAGTTATAAATACATGTGTGTCGATGAGCCCGAAAGTACATCATCATATATCTCATTGAAAGAGAAAATTGCGTAGAAGATGTTCGTGGTTTTACATTCGCTAAATTTTTCACAGATCGTCAGAAATATGGACGAGACTGAACGAAGAAAAAAAACCATCTCTAATACCCATGTAGTTTGAGTGGTCTCCACAGATATTTATGGTGCAGGTATGTTTGGGAGATTTGGTTGGAGAAATAATATTTATGTAAAAATTGTTCACCTCATAAGTATAAATACTTCTGTGCATAAGTATAAATACCTCCTTACATAGGTATTAATATTTTAGAAAAAAATTCAGTGTTGGAGTTTTTGCAGCCCCCAGGTAGTTATGGTAGTTATGGTGCGGGTATAGTGCAGGTACTGTTATCAGCTTCCAAAATAAATAGCCACAACATTTCTAAAATAAGCACCCACTACACAACATGCTGAAAAATAACTAACCACATTCCCACCATTTCCAAAATAACTATGCTTAAAATAAGGAAAGGGAAGTAAGGTCATGTTTTGTGATTTTGAGAGCTAAGAGAATTTTTTTATCTAAATACCAATTTTGTCCTTCACTTTTCTCTCTCACTCATTAAATAAAATAACTAATAAGGAAATAACTCCAAAGAAAAGTTCCCTTCCTTAGATGAAACAAATATGTATCATTCTCCCTCCCTGCTTAGATTTGTTGCAAATTTTTCATTATTTAATTTTACACAAAGATGTGCATGTTTTTAACTTGTTATGGCTATCTGCCGAAAATTGTTTGATATTTATCACTAATACGCTAATTTCAAAGAAGAATAAATGCTTTACTTTCTAAGTCCCTGATTATATTGTTTTCATGTTACTCCTTGTAATGTTTATGTCGAATATATATGTATTAATGTAAAAATGAAAAGAAATTAAATTAAATTTTAAGAAAATTGTACTACAAATTAGATGCTTGAATGTTTATGCATATTCATTTTATCTATTAGACCCATTATTTTAATTATATAGCATGATTGATAACATCTTTTTATTGTTAAGAATGCAATCGGATGCAAAAGAAAGAAAGAGAAAAAAATTACGGAATGGTTAAAGGATAAGATTCCTATTCATTTTGACGTATAAAACATCAAAGCACTCATTTCAAGTATTTTTCAAACAAAATCCTTAAAACATCAAGCATACATTAAATAATAAGATCTGTCTAATCCCTTTGGAGTTTTGAGATGCGATTTTTCTCTTCTGTGAAGATTTTTTGTGGTGAAATTTTTCTCACTGTAGGAAATTATTAATTGGTCAGAGAGAAAAGTGGAAGGACAAAATCAGTAATTAGAGAAAAAAAATTCTCTTAGCTCTCAAAATCACAAAAAATGTCCTCAGTATAGCACTCCCCTTAAAATAACCAATGCAGTTTTTACGTCGGAAAAAACTGATTAATGCATTGACTAATGAGTTTGAATTAATTATTAACATTTTGTTCTAATTGAAGAAGTTATGATGGGTATATATCTAAATTTCTCAAAAACATATTATACTTTTTCAAAACTCGTTCTAAATAATGTTTTTATATATATTATGCATTAAAAACATATCATTTAATCATGTAAGGAGTCGTAGTCTAGTTTCAAATGGTCAAGTCAGTTGCCTATGTTTTCTTGCAACGAGTTAACATAAATACCGACTTTTGTGATCTCGAGTAATATCCGACCGTTCATTTATCAATTTGTACATGGATGACCTTGAGGTTTTTATGTTGTTTAATATAACCCCACGATATTGATATGTTCTCTCAACTTCTGCACTGTCACGTCCTCAAATCAATTTGGGGATAGCCGTTGGATTTTTTTTTGAGTAATATCAATGAGGGTCTAGCCCAGATTTCATTAACCATGATCGATTGGTAAAAGTTTTTGAATAGATGAAGAACATAACTTTTTGAATATTCTGTTCTTCGCTCTTTTGCCTTCTTATTCATACTAAAAAGCATAATTTTTTGAATATTAATGCTCTAATCATCCAATTAATGTATTTTGTTGTAAGAATTACATCCTAATGTTGCGTCATGTTCTTGAATGTTCTAACTTATATACCAAAGAAAAATATTACCCAAATTAAACTTATTGTACAAAAGATCACACCAAATTACTTAATGATGTTGTGTTGCATTTTTATATATTTAAAATATAGTGGTCATGTAAACTTTTAATATGAATTTTATTATTAAACTGGATATAATCTATAAGTGATTTGTTCTAATCATTTCACTGAAAAAATAATCCATGATTAAAATGAATATAATTTATGAATTAATTTTTTTATTAAGTATGTTGGTAAATAAATAATTACAAATAAACAATTTTTATTCGAGTCTTAATTTGTCACACCCCAAACCGGGATTTCCGGATTAAGGCGTGATCATTCCTCGCCCCGTATTTAATTACCATTAAACACGCAAGGCTAATAATACAAATAACAACATGAATACACAGCGGAAACGAAATCACATAACAATACATGAAGCATCAGTCATACAATCCATAAATAAACATAAATATAAATATATCGGTCCATACAACCCACAGGGTAATAAAACATAATCTACTGAAAGGGGATACATGATCTACGATCCCGAGATGCAAACAAAAGTCTCGGGACCTAAAACCCTAACAAAAGTCCTATACTACTACATCAAGCGGCGTGGCCATCGGGAACAGCTCCTGACATCACCTGCTGCGGAACGCCAGACTCTGTGCCTAAAATCCCACATCAAAAGGTGGGTGAGCAAACGATTGCCCAGTATGTGACCCAGAATTATCCCTTCAGGGATCCTCTTTCGGTCAAAGCACTTTTAATATTAATTCTACGGAAGTTTAATGTCGCAACTTTTAAATGCACATGATTTAATATAGTAATCCTAATTTAATAACTATTAAAAGAAAATACATATAGTAGATGATATGATGCGATTATCCTGTCATGCCAACATGCAAAAATTCCCGAAAACAAAATATCAAAGTGAGAGTATTACTTCAATAATCAAAGTGGAGTCCAGTATAAGAGTACTGTGTGTCAAATCCAATATATATAATAATAGTACGGAATAAAATATCACCCCGTGCCGTGAAAATTTGAATTTGAACGGAAATCCTCAACATGACATAATCCAAGGACCGCGATCAGGGGGTGCAATGGTACCCGATGCCTAATGACATCGAGCATTGCCCCACAAGACATTGCACGCTCGCCGATGGTTATATCCAAAAATTCGTGTGTTTCACTTACTCTAAAACGATTCTTCAACCAAACATATAAAATAGGAGAAATCATACAAACAAGTCGTAAGAATGTGTTAATCCGTCTCCTCATGTGCAGAGCGGAACTCTACCGCCCGGCCGGACCAATAGGAAAAATAAAGAGCTCGAGATCGGCTCATGTACAGAAAAGTAAATATAAGCGCCACCGCGACCGCGGAAGCCGTTCTAGGCATGTAGCTCCTAATGTAGGTGGGGATCACATCCCGAATCGTTTCGTGCCTCAGGGCTCGAGATCGGCCCGCACGTAATGGTAAAATGAATCGAAAAGAATATATAATCAAAGTTTTATACATATAATATTTCCTAATGCAAGACCACCCGAGAGATCAAGTGATCAAACGGCTCAGTGGCTAACGGGCCGTCTCGTACCCCATCCTACAAGACGGAACGCAGTCACTCGGTCTCTACTCAGCCCTCACCAGTGCATATGATCGTTTATAAAATAATAATATTGTCCTCTACGAGAAGAGGACAAGTAATATCCTAAGTAACTATATATATAGCTAACCTATAATTAATTTACTCTACTCCTATTTAAAGCAGTAAATTCTTCATTTAGAAAGGGGTTTATGCAATTTCTAATTACAATTCGAAAGATAAACATGCTCTAATGCATCTAATAATTTAAAGTGCGAATGACAGGTCAAGTGGTCGACTGGTAAGAGTACGCCACGAAAAAGATAATTCAGATATCCCACACCTGTAAGGCTAGCTGAAGGCGCGTGCTCTAATCGCCTCCGTGACCCGCCTGCTCCGCGTGTGCTCCGGTATAACCGTCAGCAGGATCGGTCCACGGATCAGGATCAAGATAGGTCTGATGACCTGAAATTCGTACGTGACTCCATTAGTCTACACTAATTATCGGAACCCTAAATCCCCATGTGTTATTACTTTTACTCACGCGTTCGAAATTTAATTGGCCAATTACAAGGTACAATACTTAATCGGTTCGATCGGCTCGGTCTGTTCGACTCAATTCTGATTGAGCGTAATTAATGTATTTATAAATTTTTAATTCGAAGATAAGCTGTTTAATAAAATTCTTAAGGTATATATAAAATCCTACTTGCTATAAGATAGATTACGCAGCGTAATTAATTACATTATCTATTACACTTAATTTTAGTCTTATTTTAATACTTACACTAATATTAATAAAAATACTAAATTCCTAACTATACTAATACAATGTAATTTAGATTAGTTAAATTTTCTAATTATTTAAAAAGAAACCCTAACTACTTGTAGGATTTAAAATACGTAAATAATTTATTTAGTCACATATTGCGATAATTAATCGCGTATAGATGTTCATAATGTAAAAATACGTATTTTACTTAATTCCCTTTAAGTCAATTTCATTTTATTCCTAAGTACGTATATAATAGAATACGCCTCTAATTAGTTTCTAACCTAATCGAAATGATACGAAAATCCTTAATATGTTGTTGATTAGTTGTCCTCACTAATTAGCAACATATTATATATATTTCTTTGAAGTTTTTAGAATAACTAAAAATATTACTACCACTTTTATTTTGAAATAAAAATACTTAACTAAATTTACTCTAAATTAAGTTAATCTAATTTTAAATGTGTTAATCCTAATTAACTATTGTTGGGACTTTTAATTTTGGTGTGTTTCGGGATCATATCGTGTCTTGCCGGATAATCTAGTATCTGCTCAAAGTATGTCATGAGTCATCAATCCAGGACTAATCTAATCATCTCCCGAGCTTTAAGTAAGAACTTCGAATCGAGCCAACCAAATTGGAGGCTCGAGACCCGAAGCCAATAAATCCGATTTTATTTTACTTACTTAATGCGAAAGCCCACTTTTATTCCTTTGCTTATTTTCGGCCTAGTCACAAGTACACCAACTTAGGCCCTTTAAAATTCCAACAGCCATGGTACAACAAGGATAAAGGTCAAAGCCTTACTTTAATATACACAAGGGGGCCGGCCCAAATAAATTTCAAATTTCACCATTTTACACATAGGCCCTCAAGTTTCCAAATATCATCCAAGGCCTAATATTTACATCCAGCCCCCTCTAAATTTAATTCATTCGCATTCAGGTCCCTGTCAGTTCAAGGTCAGTGGTATCACTAATAAATCCAGCAATACCACGCACTGGGCTATAATTACTGGTACCAATATCACAAATAATCATAACAGCAAAGCAATCAGAATCGGTACCACACAACAGTACAGCAAAACCGTTTAACAAAATCCAGTACCAGTATCGGTACTGGTAAAACCAGATCCGAAATCAACAAGGCAGCCAGCAAGTAAGCAAGCAAGAAAAAGGAGCTAGCGCGGCACAAGGGTCAATGGAGGCGGGTACTGACAGAGTACCAGTAATTCAAAATAGGGTCATAAAGCAAAGTGTTAGGCAGCAGCAACCCAACACAGAACCCAGTAAAACAGAAACGGCCACGCACAAATAACACAAGCACCAAGAAAGAGGAGATCAAGACAGCAAGAGTGCATAGCACCACTTCAACAATCGCAACCCGAAAAATCCTTAATTCAGCCCATGATTAAGTCGGGAAAATCAACAACCCGCACTAATCAGTCAAAAATCCCCGTTTTCTCACAAAAATTCATCATCGCCGAGAAAATCAACAACTCGCGCGAGACATTCAGTCAATCAAATATACGACATTTTCTTCTCTAAGCACAAATCAACAACAATGAGGGTTTCAATAATTACCCGAATGGAGAGGAAAGGCAACAAAGGTAGCGAACCAGGTCAGCAACCAAATCGAGCGGTTCGAGCACCAGAACAGCACCCAGCGCAACAGAAACACCCACAGATAGCACACCAGGCACCGAAAGAGATCACCAGAAAGAACCGCCGGCGCCAGTAAGCACCGCAACAGCAAAAACCCCTCTAGGGTTTTGGAAAAATTTCGAAATCCACAGAGGTAAACGGAATAATAGGTGGGAATGCGAAAATTCTCAGCACATGAGATCAAATTTCAAACAACCAAAACTAGAAAAGAAACCCACACGAGAGAGAGGGAGAGGGGTATATATAACCCGGTAAAGCAACGCACGGGGGGGGGTGCGAATAGTCAAGGTCTCCTGACAGAAGGACGACCATAGTCGTCGCTTGCACGAGACGAAGTGACGGGAGCAGGTAAGCGAAGAAAATCGCGACCCCGAGGCCAACGGGCGGGAGAACCCTAGTTCTCGCGGCTACAGTGCAACAGAGAGAGAGAGAGCAAAAGAGATTTCAAACGGGGGGGGCCAGGGGCAGCGAGAGAGAAGAAGAGAAGGAGGGTAATAAAGGAGGGATCGCATCAAGATTCGTGCAAGATGAATATGAACGGTTGAGATAATTCCAGAGAGAATGAAGGATGATTCTAATTCCACATTGGTTTAGGAATAATTAATCAAGACCGAATCCATTTGAGTTACGAAATTTTTCGCTAAATTTTATGACTTATTAGTTAATTAATTACTTTTAAATAAAATTTGTTATTTATTTGTCTTTATTATTTTTATAAATGTATTTATATATTTTTATATATCTATATAAATCTATATATATATATATATGTAATGTCCAATTAATTAAATTGAAAATTTTAATTTATATAAACCAATTTATCTATTGCATTAATAACTCAAAATTTTAATTAGTCGTAATTTTAACTATTAATAAATTAATTATGTTTCCAAAATTTACGGGTTATAACATTCTCCCCCCCTAATAAAAAGTTTCGTCCCGAAACGTCAAGACTACTCCGCCAAAACGAACAGCTCCGGATATCGCGCTCGCATCTCGTCCTCCAGCTCCCAGGTCGCCTCGCGAGGGGTGTGATACTCCCACTGTACTAATACCCGGCGAATGACTCGACGTCGCAACTCCGTCTCCTGCACATCCAGGATGCGTATCGGACGTGCCTCGTATGTCAGATCTGGCTCGACCTGTAACGGCTCGTAATCTAACACGTGTGCGTCGCTCCGCACGTAACGCCGTAGCTGGGATACGTGAAATACATCGTGCACGCCAGCGAGGGACGGCGGCAATGCAAGTCGGTATGCGGTGCGACCAACTCGCTCGAGAATCATGAATGGGCCAATGTATCGCGGTGCCAACTTACCCTTGACCCCGAATCTCATGACTCCCTTGCGCGGAGATACTCGTAAAAGTGCGTGCTCACCGACCTCCATGCTGAAATCTCGACGCTTTGGGTCCGCGTACTTTCTCTGGCGATCCTGGGCCGTCTTTAATCGATCTTGAATAATCCGCACCTTATCCGTACACTCCTCGATCAACTGAGGTACGGTAGGGCGGAAGGTGCTAGTAGGTCCCCAGCATACAGGGGTACGAACCCGCTGTCCGTATAATGCCTCGAACGGTGACATGCCGATGCTCGCGTGGTAACTACTGTTATACGAGAACTCTGCCATGTGCAAATGATCTGTCCAATCGCCTCGCATCGTGAGTGCGCATGAGCGTAGCATGTCCTCCAGTGTCTGTATCGTGCGCTCAGACTGTCCGTCTGTCTGGGGGTGATGAGCCGTACTAAATACTATATCGGTCCCGAGAGCCTCGTGGAAGCTCTGCCAAAAACGCGAGGTAAACCTAGGATCGCGATCGGATATAATCTTGGTCGGAACTCCATGGAATTTGTACTGATGTACCATATAAAGCATGGCCATCTCCTCCCCCGTCAAGCCGTGTCGAAAGGCGATGAAGTGTGCTACTTTGGTCAAAGTATCGACTATGACCCATATCGCGTCGTCTTTCGACCTAGTCCTAGGTAATCCTGTCACGAAATCCATCGTAACAATGTCAAACTTTCGTGTCGATTTCTCCAGCGGCTGGATGAGTCCCGGTGGTCTCTGACGGTCGGCTTTCACCTTTTGGCAGGTCAAACACTTAGCCACGAATCGTGCGATCTCTCGGCGCATGTTTCTCCACCAATAGTAGCCCTTGAGGTCTTGATACATCTTCGTCTCGCCCGGGTGGATGGCGTAAACAGAGTCGTGAGCTTCCTTAAGGATCCTGTCCTTTAAGGAAGCGGTATCGGGTACGCACAACCTATCACCGAATCTCAATGTACCCTCGGCATCTACTCTAAATGGGGTACGCCGACCTGATGTGACAGTGGCACGAATCCTCTCGAGTCGATCGTCGCAACTCTGAGCTAGTCGTATATCGTCGGTCAGTGTAGGTCGTACTACTAAGGAGGCCACCACCATCTCCTGGCTGTCGCTAGTCTCGCCTCTCAGCTCCTCGGATGGGGATACCCACAGATCGAGACGTCGCATGTCCTCAAGTAAGTGGTGCTGTCGCGTGATCAACGCGGCCAGGTTAACCTGACCCTTGCGACTCAAGGCGTCCGCAACTACATTGGCCTTACCTGGATGATACAAGATCTCCAAGTCGTAGTCTTTCATCAGCTCGAGCCACCTTCGTTGCCTAAGGTTGAGTTCCTTCTGCGTGAAGACGTACTTAAGGCTCTTGTGATCCGTGTAGATCTTGCACTTATCGCCATATAGGTAGTGACGCCAGATTTTCAATGCGAAAATCACAGCCGCCAACTCTAAGTCATGCGTGGGATAGTTCCGTTCGTGAGTACGGAGCTGTCTCGAGGCGTATGCGATAACATGACCCTCCTGCATCAGTACACAACCTAACCCGTATCGAGAGGCGTCCGTGTAAACGGTGTACTCCACACCGGACCTGGGCATCACTAGGACCGGTGCGGTGACAAGACGACGTTTAAGCTCTTCGAAGCTACTCTCGCGCTCAGGGGTCCACTCGTACTTGACCCCTTTCTGCAGTAGCTGTGTCATAGGCCGAGAAATACGTGAAAATCCCTCCACGAATCGTCTATAGTAGCCAGCTAACCCTAGGAAACTACGAACCTCGGTGACGCTCTCGGGTCGCCTCCACTCGGTGACGGCCTCTATCTTTTGCGGATCCACCGCTAGTCCATCTTTCGATATCACGTGACCAAGAAAATCCACCTGTTCGATCCAGAAGTCGCACTTTGAGAACTTGGCGTATAGCCGATGCTCTCTAAGACGCTCTAGGACTCTCCGTAAGTGTATGGCGTGCTCCTCCTGACTCCGTGAGTAGATCAATATATCATCAATAAAGACTACAACGAATGAGTCCAGGAAGTCCGTAAACACCGTGTGCATGAGGCTCATGAAGTATGCCGGTGCGTTTGTCAGTCCGAAGGACATGACTCGAAACTCATAGTGTCCGTATCGGGTCCGGAACGCCGTTTTCGGAACGTCGCTCGTCCGAATTCGCATCTGGTGATATCCGGATCGTAGATCGATCTTAGAATATACCTGTGAACCCTGTAGCTGGTCGAACAAGTCGTCGATGCGCGGTAATGGATACCGGTTGGGCACCGTGCACTTGTTCCACTCTCGATAGTCAATGCAGAGACGTAAAGATCCGTCCTTCTTCCTCACGAAGAGGACGGGGGCTCCCCAAGGCGATGTGCTCGGTCGTATAAAGCCCTTCTCTAGAAGGTCCTCAAGCTGCACCTTGAGCTCTCTAAGCTCAGCAGGTGCCATACGGTAGGGGGCCCTCGCAACTGGAGTCGTACCGGGCTGTAGCTCGATGCAAAACTCGACGTCTCGCTCCGGAGGCATCCCAGGTAGCTCCTCTGGGAATACATCAGGGTACTCGCTCACGATCGATACACTACGTAAGTCTCGGTCTATACTCTCAGTCATAACTACGACTGCGAGATACGCGCTACACCCCGCGGTAATCAGGTGACTCGCCCGGAGTGCCGATATAATAGGGAACCCGACTCCTGGTTTCCTTCCTCGGAAGACGAAGGATACCTCGTTCGGGCGACCGAATCGTACGGTGTGTCGCTCGCAATCAACTATGGCGTGGTGCGTGCTCAACCAATCTAAACCTAGAAGAACGTCAATGTCTCACATGTCTAATACGATAAGGTCTGCTGCTAGATCCCTGTCGGTGATTCGGACCTTGCGGTCCTTACAAATCCTATCTACTAGGACTTGCTTCCCTAAAGGCGTTTGTACTTCCATGGCCCGAGTCCTAGCCTCGGTGGACCACTCGTGGGTACTCACGAACGCTAGTGACACGAAGGAGTGACTAGCCCCCGTGTCGATAAGTACATACGCGGGACAACCTGATATAAATAAGGTACCTGTGATGAGATCGACGTCCTCGTGAGTCTCGGCGTCTATAGGGGGAGGTCCAGGTAATGGCTCTCCCTCGGGGGTCTCACTCGTGGGAATCTCCTCCCCGATGGTAGCATGTATGCGTGCAGAGACGCGACCCGTCTGTGGGCCGCCTGCAGGTCCTCGTCCTGCCCCAGACCCGAATCTCCCACCCCGCTGGGTGTTGCTGCCACCGCTGCTGCGGGGTGGCAACATACCTCGTCCTCCTGTAGTAGCTATACTAGGTAACTGGCTACCGCCTGCCTTGCGCAGACAGGCGTTCGCCCAATGATCGGTGGCCTGACAGATGAAGCAAGCGCCGGAACGAGGAACTGACGGTCCTGCCTGACTGCGGGACGGCTGAGTCGGGGTATACCTCACACCCTGCTGAGATGGCGCGCCTCGACCTCGACCCGGGGACGTGACGATATCCGTCCGAGGTCGGACACTGCGCTGCTGGAGTCTCTCCAGTAACTCCGCACTGTCCATCAAGGACTCGATAGACGTGCTCGAATAGCCTGCCATGTGGCATGCCAGCGCAGGCTGGAGGCCCTCGATGAAACGTAGGCGTCGATCCTGTGGATCCGCCACTAAGTCGGGCGCGTATCGCGATAAGCTGATAAACGTAGTACCGTACTGTCGCGCAGACTGGCCGCCCTGAGTGAGCGACTCAAACCTCTGTCTCAAAATCCGCAGCTGTGCCCGGCCCATGAAACGGGCACGAAAGACGTCAGCAAACCATCGCAAAGGAATGCTGGGGCCACCCTCGTACTGAGGCTGCTGCGTGGTCCACCAGTGTCTAGCATCACCATCGAATAATGTCGCCGCTAACTCAGTGTGAAACTCCTCAGGAGATCGTGCGAGGCGAAGAGTCTCCTGTACGGCCGTAAGCCACTCCTCAGCGGCTGTGTAGGTACCACGCCCATCATAGCGGGGCGTGTGTAGGCGTACGAAGCTGATGTGTGCTGTAGTAAATGGGTCAGCTCCTGCGCGACCCGCACCAGCTCCCTGACCCGCAGTCTGGGCCAACCCAGCGAAAAACTCGCGCATGAACTCTCGCGGGTCCATCCCGTATGGAGGAGGAGGCGGCTGTCCGCCTCCTGAAACTCCTGAACCTCCCGCGCCTCCCGCGCCTCCAGCGCCTCCAGCGCCTCCAGCGCCTCCTGCGCCTCCTGCGACTCCTGCGACTCCTGCGCCTCTCGGGCCTCCTGCGCCTCTCGCGCCTGATGCACGCGACGCGCGTGAAGCACCTGACACACTCCGTGATGATGCAGCCCGCTCTACTATAGGGCGGGAAGAAGCGGTATCCACCGAGAGCTCAGGGTGAGCCTCTGGTGGCTGAGATGCAGCCCTACGCTGCCGATGACGGTGTCGAGGATGACCGTCCATCGTATAATCCTGTAAGATAAATAAGGAATATAATTTAACGTGTATCATGGGAGAGTCGTAAGATAAGAAGGTGATTTCGGTTGTCGATATTACGTGAAATAATCGTTCAAGGTATCGAATAAGTGCTTGACTTATATATATATCTATATTAATATTTATCGATTTATGACTTTGCTTCGTATTTGTATTATCGAATGGTATTGGTTTATCGCAGGAAGGATTACGATAAACCTGGGCTCTGATACCACCCAAAGGATGTCACACCCCAAACCGGGATTTCCGGATTAAGGCGTGATCATTCCTCGCCCCGTATTTAATTACCATTAAACACGCAAGGCTAATAATACAAATAACAACATGAATACACAGCGGAAACGAAATCACATAACAATACATGAAGCATCAGTCATACAATCCATAAATAAACATAAATATAAATATATCGGTCCATACAACCCACAGGGTAATAAAACATAATCTACTGAAAGGGGATACATGATCTACGATCCCGAGATGCAAACAAAAGTCTCGGGACCTAAAACCCTAACAAAAGTCCTATACTACTACATCAAGCGGCGTGGCCATCGGGAACAGCTCCTGACATCACCTGCTGCGGAACGCCAGACTCTGTGCCTAAAATCCCACATCAAAAGGTGGGTGAGCAAACGATTGCCCAGTATGTGACCCAGAATTATCCCTTCAGGGATCCTCTTTCGGTCAAAGCACTTTTAATATTAATTCTACGGAAGTTTAATGTCGCAACTTTTAAATGCACATGATTTAATATAGTAATCCTAATTTAATAACTATTAAAAGAAAATACATATAGTAGATGATATGATGCGATTATCCTGTCATGCCAACATGCAAAAATTCCCGAAAACAAAATATCAAAGTGAGAGTATTACTTCAATAATCAAAGTGGAGTCCAGTATAAGAGTACTGTGTGTCAAATCCAATATATATAATAATAGTACGGAATAAAATATCACCCCGTGCCGTGAAAATTTGAATTTGAACGGAAATCCTCAACATGACATAATCCAAGGACCGCGATCAGGGGGTGCAATGATACCCGATGCCTAATGACATCGAGCATTGCCCCACAAGACATTGCACGCTCGCCGATGGTTATATCCAAAAATTCGTGTGTTTCACTTACTCTAAAACGATTCTTCAACCAAACATATAAAATAGGAGAAATCATACAAACAAGTCGTAAGAATGTGTTAATCCGTCTCCTCATGTGCAGAGCGGAACTCTACCGCCCGGCCGGACCAATAGGAAAAATAAAGAGCTCGAGATCGGCTCATGTACAGAAAAGTAAATATAAGCGCCACCGCGACCGCGGAAGCCGTTCTAGGCATGTAGCTCCTAATGTAGGTGGGGATCACATCCCGAATCGTTTCGTGCCTCAGGGCTCGAGATCGGCCCGCACGTAATGGTAAAATGAATCGAAAAGAATATATAATCAAAGTTTTATACATATAATATTTCCTAATGCAAGACCACCCGAGAGATCAAGTGATCAAACGGCTCAGTGGCTAACGGGCCGTCTCGTACCCCATCCTACAAGACGGAACGCAGTCACTCGGTCTCTACTCAGCCCTCACCAGTGCATATGATCGTTTATAAAATAATAATATTGTCCTCTACGAGAAGAGGACAAGTAATATCCTAAGTAACTATATATATAGCTAACCTATAATTAATTTACTCTACTCCTATTTAAAGCAGTAAATTCTTCATTTAGAAAGGGGTTTATGCAATTTCTAATTACAATTCGAAAGATAAACATGCTCTAATGCATCTAATAATTTAAAGTGCGAATGACAGGTCAAGTGGTCGACTGGTAAGAGTACGCCACGAAAAAGATAATTCAGATATCCCACACCTGTAAGGCTAGCTGAAGGCGCGTGCTCTAATCGCCTCCATGACCCGCCTGCTCCGCGTGTGCTCCGGTATAACCGTCAGCAGGATCGGTCCACGGATCAGGATCAAGATAGGTCTGATGACCTGAAATTCGTACGTGACTCCATTAGTCTACACTAATTATCGGAACCCTAAATCCCCATGTGTTATTACTTTTACTCACGCGTTCGAAATTTAATTGGCCAATTACAAGGTACAATACTTAATCGGTTCGATCGGCTCGGTCTGTTCGACTCAATTCTGATTGAGTGTAATTAATGTATTTATAAATTTTTAATTCGAAGATAAGCTGTTTAATAAAATTCTTAAGGTATATATAAAATCCTACTTGCTATAAGATAGATTACGCAGCGTAATTAATTACATTATCTATTACACTTAATTTTAGTCTTATTTTAATACTTACACCAATATTAATAAAAATACTAAATTCCTAACTATACTAATACAATGTAATTTAGATTAGTTTAATTTTCTAATTATTTAAAAAGAAACCCTAACTACTTGTAGGATTTAAAATACGTAAATAATTTATTTAGTCACATATTGCGATAATTAATCGCGTATAGATGTTCATAATGTAAAAATACGTATTTTACTTAATTCCCTTTAAGTCAATTTCATTTTATTCCTAGGTACGTATATAATAGAATACGCCTCTAATTAGTTTCTAACCTAATCGAAATGATACGAAAATCCTTAATATGTTGTTGATTAGTTGTCCTCACTAATTAACAACATATTATATATATTTCTTTGAAGTTTTTAGAATAACTAAAAATATTACTACCACTTTTATTTTGAAATAAAAATACTTAACTAAATTTACTCTAAATTAAATTAATCTAATTTTAAATGTGTTAATCCTAATTAACTATTGTTGGGACTTTTAATTTTGGTGTGTTTCGGGATCATATCGTGTCCTGCCGGATAATCTAGTATCTGCTCAAAGTATGTCATGAGTCATCAATCCAGGACTAATCTAATCATCTCCCGAGCTTTAAGTAAGAACTTCGAATCGAGCCAACCAAATTGGAGGCTCGAGACCCGAAGCCAATAAATCCGATTTTATTTTACTTACTTAATGCGAAAGCCCACTTTTATTCCTTTGCTTATTTTCGGCCTAGTCACAAGTACACCAACTTAGGCCCTTTAAAATTCCAACAGCCATGGTACAACAAGGATAAAGGTCAAAGCCTTACTTTAATATACACAAGGGGGCCGGCCCAAATAAATTTCAAATTTCACCATTTTACACATAGGCCCTCAAGTTTCCAAATATCATCCAAGGCCTAATATTTACATCCAGCCCCCTCTAAATTTAATTCATTCGCATTCAGGTCCCTGTCAGTTCAAGGTCAGTGGTATCACTAATAAATCCAGCAATACCACGCACTGGGCTATAATTACTGGTACCAATATCACAAATAATCATAACAGCAAAGCAATCAGAATCGGTACCACACAACAGTACAGCAAAACCGTTTAACAAAATCCAGTACCAGTATCGGTACTGGTAAAACCAGATCCGAAATCAACAAGGCAGCCAGCAAGTAAGCAAGCAAGAAAAAGGAGCTAGCGCGGCACAAGGGTCAATGGAGGCGGGTACTGACAGAGTACCAGTAATTCAAAATAGGGTCATAAAGCAAAGTGTTAGGCAGCAGCAACCCAACACAGAACCCAGTAAAACAGAAACGGCCACGCACAAATAACACAAGCACCAAGAAAGAGGAGATCAAGACAGCAAGAGTGCATAGCACCACTTCAACAATCGCAACCCGAAAAATCCTTAATTCAGCCCATGATTAAGTCGGGAAAATCAACAACCCGCACTAATCAGTCAAAAATCCCCGTTTTCTCACAAAAATTCATCATCGCCGAGAAAATCAACAACTCGCGCGAGACATTCAGTCAATCAAATATACGACATTTTCTTCTCTAAGCACAAATCAACAACAATGAGGGTTTCAATAATTACCCGAATGGAGAGGAAAGGCAACAAAGGTAGCGAACCAGGTCAGCAACCAAATCGAGCGGTTCGAGCACCAGAACAGCACCCAGCGCAACAGAAACACCCACAGATAGCACACCAGGCACCGAAAGAGATCACCAGAAAGAACCGCCGGCGCCAGTAAGCACCGCAACAGCAAAAACCCCTCTAGGGTTTTGGAAAAATTTCGAAATCCACAGAGGTAAACGGAATAATAGGTGGGAATGCGAAAATTCTCAGCACATGAGATCAAATTTCAAACAACCAAAACTAGAAAAGAAACCCACACGAGAGAGAGGGAGAGGGGTATATATAACCCGGTAAAGCAACGCACAGGGGGGGTGCGAATAGTCAAGGTCTCCTGACAGAAGGACGACCATAGTCGTCGCTCGCACGAGACGAAGTGACGGGAGCAGGTAAGCGAAGAAAATCGCGACCCCGAGGCCAACGGGCGGGAGAACCCTAGTTCTCGCGGCTACAGTGCAACAGAGAGAGAGAGAGCAAAAGAGATTTCAAACGGGGGGGGGGGGGGGCCAGGGGCAGCGAGAGAGAAGAAGAGAAGGAGGGTAATAAAGGAGGGATCGCATCAAGATTCGTGCAAGATGAATATGAACGGTTGAGATAATTCCAGAGAGAATGAAGGATGATTCTAATTCCACATTGGTTTAGGAATAATTAATCAAGACCGAATCCATTTGAGTTACGAAATTTTTCGCTAAATTTTATGACTTATTAGTTAATTAATTACTTTTAAATAAAATTTGTTATTTATTTGTCTTTATTTTTTTTTTATAAATGTATTTATATACTTTTATATATCTATATAAATCTATATATATATATATATATATATATATATATATATGTAATGTCCAATTAATTAAATTGAAAATTTTAATTTATATAAACCAATTTATCTATTGCATTAATAACTCAAAATTTTAATTAGTCGTAATTTTAACTATTAATAAATTAATTATGTTTCCAAAATTTACGGGTTATAACATAATTATCGATCATTCATTACTCAGTTTGTAAACAAGCTTAGTATAAATTTCATTAGTTTCTCTTTCCATGGTAACGCATGATCGGGGTCATGTAGGCATTTGTTTTGTGGTAAGCGTGTAATTTCCATTATGTAGGCGGCGTTGATTTGTGGAAGCGCATAATAGGAAATATGTAGGCATTGTATTCGTGGAAGTGTACAATTTCAGATTATGTGCATAGCATAAATTGTGTAGGAGCCATATTTGTGGTAGCACATGGCCCGTAATTAGAAAAAATTGCAGATTTTGTAGTGCATGACAAAAATCGTGAAAGAATCATACAAATTGCTGTCCTAGAACATTTTTGTATTCAGTAAGAGATATATATATGTGCATTGCATTTTTGGGACTTATCCCAGCAGATGCATGGTAACTGATTGAGTCTTATTCAAAGCTTTGTAATTTCTTTTATTATGATTGCATAAGAATGATTTAATTAATGAAGTGTTCCAATTAAAATTTAAAAGCGCGCGTGCATTAAAATATTGCATATGAATAGCTGTACATTTGGCATGATACAATAGCATTGCATATTGGGAATTTGTAATCATGCTATTAGATATGTGAGAATTGCACTTTGGAAACTTATGTTATGTTAAGAAAATGAGACAATTGCATATTTCATCACGAGCAGGTTACATAATACTTGATTGATTTCAGTTTTGCAAATTGTTTACTTGCTTTACATTATTATTGTTGATTTCTTTTATTTGTGTTCAGTGCTATTCGATTGTCGTTGGTTAATTGGATCTAAGAATAACTTTACTGGAACTGAATACCATATTGGAAGATTTCCAATCTCTCAATTTTCCACTTTGGTGGATTCAAGGTACAAAGGTGCAAGACTTAAAAATAAGAGGTCGAATTAAAAGATTACGGAACTTGCCACAATGATATGTAACATTTTGTTTTAAATAAATCTGCTATGATTTTTCGATTGTATTTTTATTGAAGCCGTAACATATTTATTCCAATTAAGTTGATTATAACATGTAAAACATGAGACATAGGAAGTTCACTTCACGTGTTGTGGCCATTTATTTGTCATATATTGGTAATGTACGTGTATATAATTGTTGTGTATAAGAATGCAAACCCCTTGCGCTGATGACTGTGGCGGGTTATTTGTCTTGTTCGGGGTGTGACAATTTGTTCCAAGTATTTTACTGAATAAATAATCCATGATTAAAAATAATATAATTTATGAATTAATTGTCTTTATTAAGTATGTTGGTAAATAAATAATTATAAATAAACAATTTTTATGTGAGCCTTAATTATCAGTCATTACTTAGTTTGAGTTTGATTTGTGTTGTACTTCCGAACATTTCATTTTTTAGTTCAAATAGAAACATTTGTGTCATTATAACATATATATTATCCTTATTTGATACCTGCTTAGTTTGTTTTAATTAAATTATTTATAAAGGAATTATTTCATGAATTTAATATGGAAGAGCTCGTCACCTGACCGTATTTAGTTTTCCATGGATCACTTCATTAATTTTCCATGTGAAAAGCCAAGCTTTTTGTGGATGGCAATAGAGAAATGTTTTAATATTTTTCATTTGCGACTTATTATTGTAAGAGAATTATGGGTAATAAGATATGCACAATAATACTTAACACATGAACACTATCAGATTCATTTGCCTCAGTTTCTCTGCCGTTTGTACCAGTTGGGCCACCACCATCCGACCTCACCTTTCCGTCGTCCCTCGCTTCCGCCTTGACCAACCAATCTCGTGGCTTCTCTTATATGTTGGCCCCTCAAGAAATAACCTTGACCACTCCAATTTCATCTTCTACCATCTTACGACCGCCACCTCTTACTGCATTCCACCGTTAACTCAGGCTGGCTCATATGTATCAACATAAAATTCCAACTCCACCTAATCTCACCCCTCACTGGGTCTAAGCCCCTTCTCCCCTCCGTCAAAATCTCTCATGGCTACCATGGACACCTCATCCATTACTGGAACACTTATTGGAATGCCTTGGAATGGGTATCTCACGAGAAAGTAATTCTATGTCGGGTGCCTGATCACGGTTCTGATAGCGATATCGGGCTTTTTCCACTGTGTTTTATCTTCCCGTTTGGTTCGACAGTTTTAAAAGTTGGAGATGACAACTGGACCAGGTTAGACCTTGAGAGGCATTACAAGGATGCTATAATTTATTGAGGAAAGATATAACTACTACTTGACAGCGCACAAGGGATTGCATTTATTAAACCGAAGATGATTACATTTATAAATTATATACATCTAATGTTTCAGGAGTTCACAACCTCTAGAAGGGAACTTGTGAATTGTAATAACTACTACCTGGTGATGTATTGTTTCTGTAATGTTCTTTTTCAGTGTTATCACTCATCAATTAGGACTTTGAGATTATCAAACAATTTGTTTGCCAAGGCAATTATATCAAAGGTAAAGTTTAACCCCAAGTCTCAATTCCACCATTCTAACTTTACTTTGTTATGTACTTGAATGAATTTATTGTCCCTCATAAATGTTATATACTTGGACTTTCCTTCCTTTCAGAAATTCATCCTATAAAACAAAACTATAAAACAAAACATGATCTCAAAATCTTCAAGAAATTATATATTTATCACGGATCAATCTGTTGCACTGAATTATACTTATGTCATTTGTATACTCGTACATATATAATTAATAGTCTAATGGATAAGTACTTACAGATAGATACACAAATATATATATTGGCTGACAAATAATAATAAGCAATGTAACAAATTTGTCGTTGGTAATCAATATTTGATTACTAATTATACTTTTTCACACATTAATTATGTCATATAAGACAATCTGCCAAATTAAGAAGTATAAATAAAATATGATTTCATTTAATGATATAATTGCCTAAATAGCGAACTGTTCTTTTTTGCAAACCCTGAATATATAGAAATTATAAGTAGGCCTCCTCTCATTAATTACCCTTATAAATATGTTGTCATAATTTCAAAAAGCGATTCTCTTTCATAAATTAAGTTTCATTTATGAATACAATTTCTTTTCTATTATTTTTAGTTCTCCAAATCCACAGTAAAAGTCCATATAGTATTTTAAAATGTACATTTTACATATTGTATCCATTTTATTTCGGCTTGTCTTTATACAATGACTATTGATGATTTGACAGTACTTTTGGTATAAATTATTTGAATATATTGTGTTCCAATATCCATTTAATGAATGTATTTAAATGCTTTAATTAGCTAATGATGCAGTGATGCATTTTTATATCTCCATTCTTATATTAAGCACGTAGAAGTCCTGATCTCCGCTAACGGTTTTGATTAAAAGATAAAATTTCAGATCGAATATCCGCTCTCCGATCAAATATTCTGATTATATCCATCTTTTGTTAAGTTTTTTTTACATGTAGAAGTCTAAATTTATTTAGACACATACTCGGCACATGTACTCTCCATTGTAAATTATATCATCTTTTGATTGATCATGATTTCTTTTTATTGTTTAACTATCATTTAAGGATTTTTTGAATTATTTGATAATTGATTGGTCATGTCTTTATTTTTTTTTTGAATCATTTAAGGAATATTTTTTGTCATTTAAAATGTCATTTTGTTTGAGATTTTTTTTTATGAAAAAAAGTCGTAAAGATAAAAAAAGGTATGTCATTTAATATATGTGTTATTTAATATGTCCTTTAAGGAATGCTATTTACGTGTATATGTCATTTAATATGTCATTTAAGAAATATTATTTGTTATTTAGTCTATGTTTTTTATGAAAATATATCATTTTGTATCAGATTTTTTTATTCTGTTTATAATATATATGCCACTCTTGTAACGCACATGCATGAAACAAAGTTGGTTATGTCACTGTTGTAACGCATAGCCAAAATAACTAATATTGGTTATTTTGGCTACTCAGTTCAGACCAGGCAAATTGTGTGATTAGTTATACAATGTTGGTTATGTCATGAAAATTTTGTATGAGATTTTTTGGACACAATCAAAACATTGATAGACATAATAAATTCAAAATGTGTTTTGTAATTAGAACACAAACAACTTAGAATCTGTAAATCCAAAATAAAATAGCAAACGTAATTTAAAACTTACAATTTTGGAGTGATGACATCGTTAAGCGGAATCGTAAATACTGATCATCAAAGATTTTTCTCAGACGTGATGATGGAAACCTTTAGGCGTTTTCTTATACTTCTCTATCTGATTTTTATGGACATAATTTTTCAGAAAAAATATGTGTCCGATTAATTAGAGAAGATGTCTTTTTATAATTCTGAGGCAACCTTTGGGACTAGTATATTTAATAAATAGCATCTGAATTTTTCCATCAGAATTACTCGTGCCTTTTCATTAATTTCTGTAAATGAAATTGGTGCACAATAAATAACATAAGCCACAAAATAAAATAAAACTAACATTCTCCCACTTGGCCGTAATGTTATAGCATAATAATGTACACATGCAAAAAATTGGCCAATATAATTTCCATTAAGATAAACCCTGTTCGGTTAGAAATACCAAACCAAACTAATGTAATCAAAATAACAAATGTCGTTATTTGATCCCCATCAATTATAGCATTGATACTCTTTCTAACAATGGTTGATAATATTCATTTGGTCCTCATAAGTAATTTGCTTAGATTAAATAAAATTATGCGCATCATAATAAATAAGCAAACTCAATAAATTCAAAGTCAATACTTAATTAAAATTCAGTACATGACATAATATATATATATAGTTTACAGCAACAAAATTACAATACATTAACCAAACCCATGCCGGCAACATGCTCTTTATAAAGAGTGGGTGGTAGTGCCTTTCTTAGAGAATCGGCTAACATCGCTCTTGTATTAATATGTTGTATCACAATAGTACCATCTTTGACTTTGTCTCTAACAACAAGATACTTGATGTCAATCCACTTAGACGCACCACTTGATTTGTTGTTCTTAGAGAAGAAAACAGCAACCTCGTTATCACAAAATAAGGTTAGTGGCCTTGCAATACTGTATATTACTTGAAGTCCTGGTATAAATTTCTTTAACCAAACCGCTTGACCAGTAGCTTGATAACATGCCACAAATTCTGCTTGCATAGTGGAAGATGCCCGTATAGACTGCTTAGCACTCTTCCATGAAATTGGTCCCCCTGCAAGCATAAATATGTAGCCTGATATGGATTTATTACTGTCGACACATCCAGAAAAATCTGAATCTGAATAACCAATAACTTCAAGGTTATTCAACCTTTTATAAGTAAGCATCTAATCTTTTGTCCCTTGCAAATAGCGTAAAACTTTCTTGGCAACTTTCCAATATTCCATTCCTGGATCAGTTTGATATCGGCCAAGCATACCAACTGCAAATGCAATATCAGGACGTGTACAAACATGAGCATACATTAGACTCCCAACGACCGAAGCGTATGGAATTTGCTTCATTTGAGCACGTTCTATTTCAGATTTAGGACATTGAAACTTGCTAAATTTGTCACCCTTAATAATAGGAGCAACACTAGGGGAGCAATTGTGCATGTTATATCTTTTAAGCACTTTCTCAATATATGCTTTTTGGGATAAGCCTAAGACCCCACGAGACCTATCATGGTAAATTTCAATACCTATAACATAATAGGCTTCACCAAGATCCTTCATTTCAAACTTAGTTGATAAAAAATGTTTTGTCTCATATAACATGTTTAAATCACTGCTTGCTAACAAAATATCGTCCATGTATAAAACGAGAAAGATAAATTTACTCCCACTAATCTTGAGGTATATGCATTAATCTATTGTATTTCCTTTAAATCCGAATTTGGTTATGGAAAAACTTGAGATACCACTGTCGTGAAGCTTGTTTTAACACATATATTGAACGTTTTAACCGACATGCCATATGCTCATTGCCTTGTACAACAAACCCTTCAGGTTGTTTCATATAAATTTCTTCATGCAAATTACCATTAAGAAATGCAGTTTTCACGTCCATTTGATGTAGTTCTAAATCATAATGAGCTACGAGGGCTAAAATAATTCTCAATGAATCTTTCTTTGAGACAGGAGAAAATGTATTATCAAAATGTACACCTTCTTGTTGCGTAAACCCTTTAGCAACTAGTCTGGCCTTAAATCTTTCAATGTTTCCTTTGGAGTCAGTTTTAGTTTTATAGACCCATTTACAGCCTACAGGCTTAACCCTGACAGGCAACTCAACAAGATCCCAAACTTCATTAACTTCCATAGATTTCATCTCGTCATTCATGGCTTCTAACCATTGAGATGATTTATTGCTCATAATAGCTTGCTTGAATAAGATAGGATCATCTCCATTACCTATATCACATCCCTCCTCAGTAAGGTATACGATATAATCATCAGGTATGGCAGATATTCTCTCTCTTTGCGATCTACGTAAGGGTTCTTGTGTCAGAATAGGAGTTTCATCAACGTTAGGAACATCATGAACATAACTTTCTTCATTAGTCTCTTGAATAAGAGGTATAGAATTTGTAACCTCTCGAATTATCGGAATTGGAACATAAGTCCGATTTTCCTCAAGGTTTACAGTTCTATTTACATTACTCCCACTGATGTTGCCATTTTCAAAAAATACAGCATGTCTTGTCTCAACTATTCTTGTGGTATGTGATAGGCAATAAAATCTGAAAACTTTGGATATCTCTGGATAACTAATAAAATAACAACTAACGGTTCTAGAATCAAGTTTCTTTAGTTGCCTATTAAAGACTTTTGCTTCAGCTGGACAGCCCCATACACGTAAATATCCTAACTGTGATTTTCTGCCAGTCCACAGTTCGTAAGGTGTTTTTGGAACAAATTTACTAGGAACCCGATTTAGAATATGTGTGGCTATTTTTAAAGCTTTCGTCCATAAAAATTCTGGCAAGGTGGTATTACATATCATACTCCGTACTATATCCATTAACGTACGGTTACATCTTTCAGCAACTCCATTCTGTCGAGGATCACCCGGCTAGAGTACTGATGAATAATACTATTTTCTCAAAGAAATAAAGCAAACAAGCTTGGACTTTGACCGAGATCGGTATGTTTGCCATAATATTCACCGCCTCTATCTGATCGCACTACTTTAATTTTAAGGTCATGCTGATTTTCAACTTCAGCCTTAAATATTTTGAATTTATCTAGTGCTTCAGATTTTTCATTAATAAGGTACACATAACCATAACGAGAATAATCGTCAATAAAAGTAATAAATGATTTATGACCTTTAATACCCAGAGTAGGAAAATGACCACATATATCAGTATGAATAATTTCTAATGGTCCCCCACTTCGAGTGGCTCCTTTCTTATTTCCCTTAGCAAATTTTCCTTTAACACATTCTACACAGTTATCGAAATTAGAAAAATCTAATGTTGGGAGAATTTCATTTCTAACGAGACGTTCCCTTCTATCTCTTGAAATATGACCCAACATGCGATGCCATAATTTGGAAGAATTTCCAACATCACGATTTCTCTTGACTCCGCGTTTATGATTAACACTCGTAATATTCATAGAAAATAGAGATTCACAAAAGGAAGAATCCAAACATAATTTATATAGATTATCACATAATAATCCAGAACCAACAAACTTAGAGTTTTGATATAGTCTCAACTTATTATTTCCAAACTAAAACATAAAACCACACGCATCAAGTTTAGAAATAGAAATTAAATTCCTAATCACACTAGGAATATATACTACTTCATGCAAATCAAGAATAAAGCCACTCTTCAAAACCAAACGAAGAGTTCCAACAGCCTTGACTTCAGCCTCTAATCTGTTAGCAACTTTAAGTTTCATTTCTCCCTTTTGAAGCATCGTCACGTAATGGAATCACTGCAATGAGTTCGTAATGTGCACAGAGGCACTAGTGTCAACCCACCACGTATTTAAGGGAACATCAACTAAAAAAGTTTCGCAAATCATGAAATTTAAATTTAAATCATTACCCTTTTTAGCGAGCCAGTCTTTAAATTTCACACAGTCCTTCCTCATGTGTCCACGCTTCTTACAGTGGTGACACTTTGGAGCATGCAAGGGTTTTGTACCAGATACACTTGCCTTGTTAATACCAGTAGTCGTATCCACTTTATTTTTACCTTTACCATTGTCCTTTTTCTTCAGTTTTGGACTTTGAATGGCAATATGTGCATAATCAAGTTTCTCAGCCTTAATCCTTTCTTCTTCTTCAACACACATGGCAATTAGTTCGCTCATTTTCCACTTTTCTTTCTGCGCATTGTAATTGATCTTAAAAGGACCAAATTGTGCAGGAAGAGACGTCATAATTAAATGAACTAAAAATCCTTCAGAAATTGCCATATCCATACCATTTAATTTTGCGAACATATCATTCATCATCATTATATGTTCACGTTCACCGCTTGTCTCGTTATACTTGGTAGTGAGCATTTTCATTATGAGAGCACTTGCATTAGCCTTAAAAGTACTTTTAAACTGCTCTTCAACAGATGCCAAATACTGTTTAGCAGTGAAAGCATTATTTGAATCATCCTTTTCAGGAATGCCTCCTCTTATAGCAGATGTAATAGTACTTTTCATAATCATGAGAGACATGCGGTTTGAGCGTTCCCATTTTTCAAGATTAATTTTGTCATCATTAGTACTAGTAGCTATAATAGTAGGTTTGTCAATTCGTAATTCCTGATCGATTTCCAAAACACCAAGACAAATCTCAATTTGCTCTTTCCAAGTGGAAAAATTAGTTTTGTTCAATGGTACTATTCCAGAGACTTGAGCATGAACATTATTCAATGCTGCATTAGATTCAGAAAAAATGAAATGCTTACTATTATCAACTTTAAATTCACAAATAACATAATAACATCAAATCAACTATATATATAGAGGGACTAATATTAATTACACTGAAATAAATAATAAAACACCAAATAATATTTCAGTTCTAACATAACAGTTGTTGCATAAAATTCAATTTATATCACCGTTGGGCAGAAACAAATTGAATTATTAAAATAAATAAATTCACTTAATAAATTATATTGGCAATTAAAGTTGGTAAAATTGTCTTTCATAATTTATTAAATTAAATGTAAAAACATAATTGTGACTTAAATCACAAAAAATTCTTTTTAACAAAGTGACAGTTACAATTTAAAGTTGGTAAAAATTGATAACAACCAATTATTAAAAATAATGTTATATGGTTTAAATTATTTATATGAAAAAAAATATACAATAAACACCTTGGACTGATCATTATATATGAATTCATATAAAACCATACATAAATTATATAAATGTTTGTATAACATCTAATACATCTAATACATCTTCTTAGTACTTTCCAAAAATGGAATATTCAACCCATATAATCACCGTAACATATAATACACTCATTCGGATCCAGTACAATATCTGTGTAAAAATTATGTTCTGACCACTTAATAGTCATGTGATCAAGTTTTGGCCCAATTTTTGTCAAGTTTTTCAACTTTGGGCTTATGTTGCCAAAATTCTTGGTTATGATGCAACTTTGACCAAAATTTCATCCAAACTAAGTTGTATAGGATCCAACATATTCAAAAAAGAGTGATGATCACTCAAAAGAGAGCGATGTTTCTTTTAAAATTTATAAACTCGGAAATGCTATCGGTTCGGATCGCAAGCGCACAATCCTTATCGAGTAGTATAATCGAGGTCGATCCACAGGGAATATTGGTCTACAGTCTTGAGCGATCAAATCACAATCTTTCGAAAGGCTAGACAAAATCTAAAAATTGAGAGTTTGGAATTGTGATCAATGTAAATTTGGCAACAATTAAAAGTAATTAAAATAAAGATAGAGATGAGAATTCATAGGATTTCGGCACACCATGCTACTCAATCCATTTTGATATTCTACTTCTGTCGGGTCTGATTTCCTGTTGTTGTTAATGGAAGACACTATATAGGACACTGCGAGTCACTTACGCAAATGACGGGACTTCCACCGAGATACTACATAGGACACTGCGAGTTATCTTACGTAAATGACAGATCTCTTAAATACACAAGTTACTATATAGGACAATGCGATTTATCTTACGCAAATGACAAAACTTGGTTTGCGTTTTGTGGTTCTGATTTATGGTTTCCCCTCGAAGATTTTCTTCACATAAATCTAATGGCTCCCAACGAGGCTAACTCGTCCATCATAGTTTTTCTACCAATAAAGTATTGTCACTACCCTAGGATTAAACTAGATAATTGAAATTAGATGAAAGGAGAATAAATTGCAAAAGCATTTCAATCAACAACAAGAAATCATAATCAACAGAAAATATATATATCAAAGCGTCATGAGTAACAAGGTTTACTGCCTAGCCCCTAAGAAAAAAACTTAGCCGCGGAATGGCATCATTACAACACTCCTCTCTTTCTCATTTCAATTAAATCTAACCCTAATCATCAAAATTACAAAGATGGTTTCCTCTTCTGTCCAGGGGCTTTATATAGGAGTGAGGGGCCGTCTGAAGATGAGTGGAGGCCAAAAAACACGGTCTGGACACGCTTATGGTAGTTATTCCCCAAAGGGCGCCTTGGTTACAGTCCGTATTAGGTGATACGGTCCGTATTCACACCTTGTCACTGAGGGGTTTAATACGTATCACGCTATCTCCTGGTCGGTATCCGGCTAGGTCCGTATCAACTAATACGGACCGTAACAGGGTCTTAGTCGATGAGCGTTGCTTGTCTGATTGACCTGATTCTTGCTCCATTTGATGTGAAATAGTCCCAAAACCTGTTTTCTGCAATAAAACATAAATAAGGGTGATAGTAGCCTTTTTCTCTAATTAAATAAACATAAGTGTGAGATAATATGCAAAACCTAAGCCAAAACCCTACGTAATTCATCATCATTTTGACTCTGATCAAGTGCCCATGTGATTCATGACATGATGTCCTTGGCTACTAAAGGTTTCCAACATTGCATCTCCAATAAACAAAATATTGATGATCTTCTTTGTGCATATATACACAACAGAAAATAAATTTCTCAGTTTTGAAAAAAAATTTCGTTAAAAATTAATAAAATTATTTTCAAATCACTGATAATTAATAAAATTTCGTTAAAATTAATAAAATTTATTAGTATCATGATAAGTTCTGTTTTTCAGTTTTGAATCTGTATAACTTTTTTACAAATCACTGAAAAATCAATTTCAGAAAAAATTATTGCATCTTATATGAATTTACGAAGGCTCTGATACCAAATGATAGACATAATAAATTCAAAACGTGTTTTGTAATTAGAACACAAACAACTCAGAATCCGTAAATCCAAAATAAAATAGCAAACGTAATTTAAAACTTGCAGTTTTGGAGTGATGACATCATTAAGCGGAAGCGTAAATACTGATCATCAAAGATTTTCCTCAGACGTGATGATGGAGACCTTTAGGCATTTTCTTATACTTCTCTATCTGATTTTTATGGACAGAATTTTCAGAAAAAATATGTGTCCGAATTAATTAGAGAAGAGGTCTTTTATAATTCTGAGGCAACATTTGGGACCAGTATATTTAATAAATAGCATCTGAATTTTTCCATCAAAATTACTCGTGCCTTTTCGTTAATTTCTGTAAATGAAATTGGTGCACAATAAATAACATAGGCCACATAATAAAATAAAACTAACAAACATGTGTCATTAGTTTTTCGAACAGTGTATAATTAAAATCAAATTGTGTGTTTCTGGAGGGGGGTGCCGGTGTGGGGTGGGGTGGTGGGGCCGGATTCGCATCCTATATCTGAAACTAGTGTTTTGAAAATGGTCCAGTCCGGGCCGGTCCGGTCCAAACCCGCACGGTCCACGGGTTTGACGGTCTATGGGTCCGGCGAGTTGGACGGTCCGGTCCCGGGCGGGTTCAAATGGGGGGCAGGACATTTCCGTCCGTGGAATGTCCGGTCCACGGGTTGGACCGTCCGATCAATTTTTTTTTTTGCTGTTTTGTTTTTTTACTGTTTTGTTTTTGTGTTTTTTTTTGCTGTTTTTTTTTGTTTTTTTTTTCGAATTCAATATGTTTGTTATTTGAAGTTTTGAACCGAACAAATTTTGTTATAATAAAATATAAATCTAATAGGAAATAAAAGAAACTATTTAATCTCGTACCAAGCTACAAGTGCAAGATCCCTAAACAAAAAACCAAAACAACTACAGATCTGAATTTAAAATAACAAAACTAACATATTTAAAAAAAACGAATTTAAAATAAATCTAACCTATTTACAATAAATATAACCTACTTAATCTAACAAAAAATAAATATAACATGAAACAAATCTAACCTTGAAATTTTGCGGGAAAATCTTGCGCCTTTGCGAGATGAAATAAATTTGCAACTACATCTTGCGCCTTTCCGGAATAAAATAAATTTGCAACTCAATGTTTTTATTTTCCTATTTCAGAATATTTATATCATATTATTTTTTATCTATCTAAAAAATAAAAATAAAAATAAAACAATATATAAAATTTGGTCACTAAATGTGTTTTCATATAAAAGTCATGTTGAACATTTCGATTTGATTATTTAAACTTGTATTATATAAATTAAATATAAAAAATCAACTCAAGTATAAGTTAAATGCAAAAGCTAGTAGTTTTAGACAACAAATGTTAGATAGTGTAGTGGATAAATGATATGGTGCTTATGCAAGAGATTGAAATAACATGAACCACGTACTTGATATATAAAATACACTAAATTACTTGAAATTATGTTAAATTATGCTGAATTACACTAAATTACTCTAAATTACAATAATTATGTTAAATTATGTTAAATTACGCTAAATTACATATGAATAGGGCTGATTTTGTGCCATCTTTCATAAATCATAAAAAATAGTAAAAAAATTCCAAAAATAATAAAAATTTGTATTCTACAAGTTTATTACATAACTAATTTACTGAGCTACATAGATTGAACAATAGAAATGAAAATCTTAATCGGAAACTTCAATTGAAGTTTTGAGACTCTTGCCTTTGTTTTTTGGCGATTCTGAATTTGGAAATTTAATTTATCCGATTTTGACGCATGCGTATTTTCGCAATCTTTCTGAAAAGTAGTCATTTGCTAAAATCAGGCACTCGAGCGTCGTTTTATAGCCGTTTGAAGTTTCGTCGTCATTTTTCGCCTTCTCAGTGAAGATATCGTACCTATTCAGATGTAATTTACCGTATTTTAGCATAATTTTTCATAATTATTTTATATATTGTATTTAAATAATCATAACTTAAATCAAATTTGTATAAAAAATTAAAGGCTTAACATAAGAATATATTAAAAACTATAGTTACTACCAGTGTTCTAAATAGCGCGCTATAGCACCGCTATAGCGTTTTTGGACCCCAAACGCTACGCTATGACATCAAAATGCGCTATTTGCGCTACGGCCGCTATAGCGGTCGCTACAGCGCTATAGCGGTCTGCTATTTGCGCTATTTGTGCTATACAATATGAGTTTTTTTTTAAGCAATTTATATGGGTTTTAAATAAAGATAAAAAAATCTCAAACCGAAATTGAATTTGTTGCTACTTGCTACAGATAAATCAATTTGAAATTGGGAATAGAAATTGAAATTTGAATAGAAAAAAAGTCCAAACCGAAATTAAAATTTGAATAGAAAAAAAAATAGATTATGTCATGAATCATGATGCTTAAGATATTTTTAATAGGAAAAATCGATAGTTTATGATATTACTATGGATACTTTGAACCACAATTTGGACTTTGTACGGATTCAATATGAATATTATAATTTCTTAATTACTTTGGTGTTATTTATTGTCCTATGAGACTTTAGATAATGTTGATATTTAGTACAAATATTGAATATACGAAATGTAAAAAAAAAATGCTATTTGGAATAGCTTCCGCTATAGCGACGCTATTCGCTATAGCTTTTTTTTTAGCCTTCCCGCTACGACGCTATAAACGCTATTTAGAACCTCGGTTACTACAATATAACACAAACGAACTTTGGTGTAGTGGATAAAGCTTTTGACGCTCAGCAGCTTCCCCGAGTTCGATTCCCGCTTTGGTAGAAAAAAAAAGTTTTGAGCGATCTTGGCGCGGTCCACGGGCGTGGGTCTTGGCGCGGTCCACGCAGGTCCGGGCGCAGTTCACGCGAGTCCAGGGGCAGGTCGGGCGGGTAAAGTAGGCGGGTTGGCGGGTTTGGGTGCGGGTTAGGCGGGTAAAGGGTGCGGGTTACGCGAGTTGGCGGGTTACGCGGGTTGGCGGTCCGGTCCGAGACGGGTTCGCGGGTTAGGACGGTCCGGGTTAGTGCGGGTTTGGTTTGAAAAAACCAAACCGTCCCATCCCTGGACCGGACCATGCCGAACCACGGTCCGGGCCGGTCTGGGAAAACCCGACGGGTTCGGCGGTCCGGTCCGGCGGTCCACGGGTTTTGTCAAAACACTATCTGAAACTAGCTTTGTAGAGAGATACAATTGATTGCAAATTTCGAATTATTGTTGGGCCTGCGAGAAAAAGATGAATATCAAAATTATTCACTGGTCTCTTTTTTTGAGTGTGAAAGGCCCTTAGGCATGTATTAAATTATCAAAAAACCCACATTTTGGGTGGTTACATCTGAGCTATTACAGAAAGGAACAAGGAAATAAAAAAACAGTGAGAAAACATTCTGGTACCGACCCCATGCATCAATTTGATTCAATGCATTCACAAAAAAGGGATGGTAATTTAAATTAATTCTACCTGACCTGCATCTAATATTGCAAACTAGAACTAAACAGAAATCCTAATATTTTATTTGCAAAAAAAAAACGTAAAACAAAGGACCAAGCCCTTGAAATACCAGCAACTAGTTTTAGTCTCCTGCCGCCCTTTAGTTGCTGATTTGAAACCACTCTTCGTCCAGATATGAGGTTAAAATGATCCCCATTCTGTCGCCTTGCCACGGATTGCCATTGAAGTCTATTCCATTCCTTCTTGCCATGTTTGCTAGTTTATGCGGGTCACTTAGCGCCTGCCTTGTGATATGCCGCAGTAAACATGTCTCTCCCCATTGATGCAAGATTTGTATGCACTGCGCAATTGTTTCAGAAGCCCTCCAAGACGGTAGATCACCCAGCTCATTGCACTGTATCGCCGTAACCATTGTTTTGCAGTCAGAAAAGATGTGCATTGTCTCACCCCGTTGTACCAGCTCATTGCACTGTATTCACTGGTCTCAAGTTTTCGAAAAAGCACTACAAGTCTACCACATCCCTCCGTTTCACAAATACAGTCCTCTCAGTTTCCTCTTGATCCTATCCAGAGAGCCCTCAGATCAAGATCTGATCCCTAAATAAGAAAATGGATAGAATTAATTGCATCGCAGTACTAGAACTGGAGAGCATAAATCGCACTTCTCCCCACTCTTATTTATAATTTAAAACTTCTCTATCCTGATTTGGCTTTTTTAAAAAGCACATGCACATGCAATTGCATATTTGCATGTGGACATGTGTGCACGCCACCACAACGATTCGTTTTTTTATCATTCACTCAAGGAATAATGCATTTGTAAAGTGGTTCCAAGATGTCTAGAAATTTATCTTTTCGTTGCTGTGTAAACAGAATTTATTTTATAAACTATTATTGAAAAAAATAACAATTAGAGTTGATTGTGTAATTTTTTTTTTTTCAAAAATTATCAATACGAAACTTAGTTTTTGGTACATCTTTGAGTGTACCGAATCTATGTTCGGTACATCATTTCCTACCTAACTGCACCCAACTACGCAGAGCCCAGCCACAGAAAATCCCCATAAATCATTGGACGAAAATGGACTTCGGTCCCTCCATGTGAATTCAAAGTTGGTCCCTGTACGAAATATTTATTTTTATACGAATATATATCAAATTGGGTCCCTTGATAATATATTATAAAAGTACTTTTTAAAAAAGAAAAAACACAAATTAAAATTTTTTTACAAAAGGAAAAACACAAAGGTCCCTGTGATTTCAATCCCAACCATTCAGAGTCCCAATCTGCTGCGATCCTGGGTGGGATCGCAGGATCCTAAAATTCCGAATCGACGGTTCAAATTTTTCTGTGCGCTGATCTCGAAAACACTTTGGAAAAGTAAATTTTCATGCACGCATCACGAAAAAAACCAACAGCTGAGATTCGGGATCGCAGGGTCCTGCGATTCCCGAGAATCACAGCAGATTTATTTTCAACCATTCATATGTTTCGAGATTCGTGTACAAAAACTGACTTCTCAAAAGAATCCTGAATTTCATCATTTGAATGGTTGAGATTAGAATCGCAGATAGGTTTCGTATAGCTATCCATGCAAAGAGGTGCACAGAATTAGAATTTCAGTAGCCTTGAAATGCACCGTAAATTAAATTCGGTATTAATGGTTTTTATAAAAAAAATTAGCAATCAACCCGTTTTGTTATTTTCTTTTTTTCAGTAATAGTTTATAAAAATATTTCATGTTATAAGCAATATAATTTTCCTAATTTATTCTTTTCGGCCCATGCCTTATCATCTCCAAGCAATATAACTTTCGATGCATCATGCATGCACATGCAAAAGGGAAAACCAAAGTAACAAACAATGATTAAAGCAGGGCAGATTCCAATAAGAAAATCAGGAATATAAAAGAAGTTACAGGTTGGTACTCTTTCTGTTTATTCCCCTTCAAAAAAAAAATATGAAGAAAACTAATCATAATTTAAAAAACAATTTCAATTCATAAATTACTCTCATTCTTAGTAGTGATTGATGAAAACATTGTATTCCACTGAGTCATACTTTGCGACCGTCTGCGCCTGCACGTACCCGCGAGATAATCTAAACAACCCGGTCCCTCCGACAATCGACATTTCCCGCACTTCATTAAGCACTTCGTTGTGTCCAATAATGGCAATTGTACTCCCGTTATATATCCCGTCGGTTAACACAAAGTTCATTGCCATGAGAAACTCTATTTTCTTTAACCCCGCTCCGGCGTATAAACCTTGTGCCCGGCCCACTAACTTTGTGTTCAAATCAGGTCCAATTGTCAGGGGGTCATCGATCATGACAACGGCCCCGAAAAATGTGGATGAATTCTTCGTTACAGGTGCTTCTGCTACTCGAACAGATGTTGGGTTGGGACCAGTGAATATATCGTGCCAGTAGAACCGAAAGTGGCTCTGTTTTTCACCAGTGGTGTGAGACACGGGCTTGCTGCTCAGGAGATAGGAGTCGGCACCATCAGAGGAGGTGACCGGCACTAAATTTGCTGCAGAGAAGAGGGATAAGAGTAGAAGGAGAGAGGAGAAGGTGGTGCATTTACATGTAGCCATTGTTGGTGGGTATGGTGTCTTTTTGTTTTGTGTTCTCTCTTTTGCTTGATTGGACCAGCACAGGAGATTCATGGTTTATTTATAGAATAGAGATTAGAGAGGCAGTGTATAGGTTTATTGGGTCGTGTCTAGTTACGCCCGATAAGTAGTAAACCCGTTAAGCAGTACTAGTAGTACCACTTACCCAGGGGCGGATCTATGAAGGCCCAGGGGTAGGCAAGTGCCTACCCCTGGATTTAAAATTTTTTTTAGACCCAGTATATTTTTATTTCTGTGCCTACCCCTGGTCCAACACTGTGCCTACCCCTGGCTCAGAATAATAGATTTGTTTCTCTAATTTATTAATTGGCCAAGTCCGCTGCTTCGATTAATTCATTGTGCCTACCCCTGATCAAATTCCTGGGTCCGCCCCTGCACTTACCAAGTCAGCATTGCCACACAAAACGAAGGAATAGAAAGAATATTTACACTGAAATTAAGGGATAATTTTATTTATACTTGTCAAAAACATCAAAATTACATATTTGTCCTTCTAAAATTCATAATACTATATTTATTTTTTAACATTTAAAGAACTCTCAAATTATCCAATTAATTGTCTTTTGTATATAATCTCATTTCAAAATTTTGAAGTTCTTATTTTATCATTTATTGAAAATATTAAAAAATTATGTAGTCCGTAAAAAAAATGTTTAGTCTTCTATTTAGCTTTTTTTTTTTGTGAGAAAAAATGATTTATTCTGAATTGTAATGCACACACAAGTATATATCTAAATATCATTATGCATGTGTAAATAGTATAAAAAAATGAACCATTTGCTTTTACAAACAGGACAATTAGGTCTTTTATACATGCTACATAATTTATATTTTGTTAAATAAAGGGCAAAAATTGATACTTTATAAATTTAAAGTGAATTTTAATAAAAAATAAAAAATTGGATAAATTTGTTAATTTTGGAAATTTAGAATTGTAAATATGACATTATGAAGTTTAGGAGGAGAAATATGTAATTTGAATGTTTTTAGGAGGCGTACTTAAAATTCCCCCAAGAGTTTATCTAATTTGAAAGCTATTCAATCTTAATCCAACCCAATTCTCAGTTTCTGTAATGGATGTTTGATTCGCGGTATTGATCATTTTATTTAATATTAGAATTTCAGGTTAAGTAATATTAAGAAATATCATTCATGGTAACATATTATTATCATATTTGATATTGAATGTCTATCATTTTCAGCATTTATGGAAATATATGATTAAAATGTTTGATATTGAAACTCAAGAAAACCAATATAAATGATAGTTTTTATTTACAATAGGAAAATTATTTCCAAAATAAAACTATTATATATCATAGACAATACAATAACCATAAATTATGAAATCCTAAAATAGTAAAATAATCACACAATACCATATTTATTTCATTACTATTTTTGTCAAACACACTAATAAAAAAAAAATACTATAATAGTAAGAAATCGCTTAATTCCTCACACGTGAAAATAAACCGTACCATTTTGATCAGGTTAGCGGTTCGGGTTGCGATGTCATCTATAATATAATTGATCAAATTAATATCTAGTAAATTATTGACGTAGTAGTTACATTTCTGTCAAACTTTTGCGTCTTTTCAGAGGTTGACCCAAAAAGCGATACAAAGACCATACACATAGCCACATTGCATGGTGCCACAATATAACTAGGTACAGAGTTGGTTTGTGATATTGTACTTTTGAGATTAATTTCCACGCGGCGCATGCGCTTTCACATGTTACCGAATCAATAAAATAGATTCAATAAAAAAAAAGAAACCAGAAAGAAAAAGAGATTTACTTAATTTGTTAGCAGTTGGCACTTGCACAGAAATAAAAAAACAAAGACTTTACTAAGAACAATATTTCATGCGTGGAGGTAGGGGTGGCAAAAAAGCTCGTAGCTCGTGGCTCGATCTTGACTCGCACCTGACTCGCTTGTTAACAGCTCGCTCGTTACTGGGCCGAGCTTTTAACGAGCCAGCTCGCCACTAGTTCGGTCCAGAATGAGCTAGCTCGCCAACTCGGCTAGGCATCAATTTGTAAATTTGTATGAATTTGTGTGCATTTTATACTGTCTAGCTCGGTTAAAACAAGATTCAGTCAGACCCAGCGAGCCAGCTTGTTAGCTCGCGAGCAAGCTCGGTCTGGCTCGTCACGAGTTCGAGCTAAAGTTTTAGCTCGGATGCCCTAGCTAGGTTCAGCTCGCTCGGTAAGAGCTCTGTCTAGAATTAACGAGCTGAGTTAGGACCCAACTCGGCCCGAGCCAGCTCATTTAAAGCCCTACATAGAGGAGAGTTCAAATGTTTTTTTGTTTTCTAGCTTTATCATGCCTTTTTAGTTTTTACCTTTTAGTTTTCTAATAATAAATTTATTAAAACTAATATTTCAAAATAAAACTTTTAGATGTGGTCTATTTATTTTCTCAATATGTAAATCTTTTTATTATCAATTTTCAGTTTTATTTTTATGAGAATTAATAAAGGAAAAAAATAATCACTACAAATTATTCACATCAGTATAATTTTGTAAACTCTTAATACCAATCACAATTAAGTCAAAATGATATGATCATTTGCATGCACATTTTGACAGTGATATAGACCATATTAATGGTTTTATTTTAACATAAATCTAAATTTTTTAGTTATTAAAGTGTTATAATTAAAACATTAACAATACATAAAAAAATAAAGGCATTTAAATTCTCCTTTAGATAATAATCCTCATGATGTAGAAAACATTAACAATATATAAAATCTTGAGCTGTCCTGTATAAACAAAATCAAAATATCTATTGTAGATTAACATTAGTGTTCTGTCAGCCTATATAACACTAACTCCAAAATTTGTCGAATCGACTTCAAAGGGTGGATCCAAACCGTTCAAACCGATCTACTTCATTAGTTGTGTGTTTACATGCAAAATTTATAATTTTTCAAATTTATTTAGTATCAAGTCAAGCGGTCAAATATGTGAGTTTTGAAGTTAACCTGAATACATTAATTTTTCAACATTTTTTACCGCTTGATTTGATACTAAATAACTCGAAAAATATAAAAATATTGCCTATAAACGCATCACTCATAAAGTAAATCGGTTTGAACAATTTGGATTAGTCGTTTGAAGTCTATTCAATCAATTTTGGAGTTAGTGTCATATGACTATGATGTCATACTAACCGACTCTCTATGAGTCTGGCTAGTATAACATCAGTGTCATTTTAGTCTATATAACACCAACTCCAAAACTTGTCGAATCGACTTCAAATGATGAATCCAAACTGTTCAAACCGATCTACTTCATTAGTTATGCGTTAACATGCAAAATTTATAATATTTCGAATTTAATTAGTATCAAGTTAAGCGGTCAAATGTGTAAGTTTTTATGTTAATTTGAATATATTCATTTTTCAACATTTTTTATTGCTTGACTTGATACTAAAATAACTCAAAATTTTTAAAAAAAAATTGCCTGTAAACGCATCACTCATAAAGTAAATCGGTTTGAACGGTTTGAATTAGTCATTTGAAGTCTATTCAATCAATTTTGGAGTTAGTGCCATATGACACTGATGTCATACTAGCCGAACTCTCTATTGTATATTGAAGTTAATTATCTTAAATATATAAAACAAAATATTGCTAGAATATTAAAAAATATTAAAAAAATCTTATAAATACGTTGTTAGTAATGCCCATAACTACGTTTCGTTAGAGAATTTACGTTTAGCACTCGACTTTGGAGGTGGAAAGTGGGTATTTCGGTTCATCCGAGTAGTTGAAAACAAAATACTCGTGTGACGACAAGGACTTCCAACCTTTCACCAAGCTCTCATTGATTGAAATTCGCTTTAAAACATAATGTCGGTAAATGGGTGTAATTCATGTTAATTAAAACAATCATTTGAAGCAAAAATTCATGTTAAAGATGTGAACTGTTTATTTTGGATATTGAGGATCGATCAGTACATGACTAGCACTTCACTTCTTCCGAATTCGCATCCTCTGAGATATCACAAACTTTAGAGTGTTTTTTTTTTCAAAAATGACAACCGTTGAAATACTTTCTGCACGAATCTGAAAGCACAAATAATACTGGCTCCCTGGTGCTCCCCGAATCAGTGTTGTAAAAAACGGTCTTAACGGCCGATTAAACAGCCGTTTAAATAGTGACGGCAGTCAAATTAACCGTTACAAATACACTTAACGGATGTCTGTTTGCAGATGAAAACGATTAATCAGCCGTTTTTTTTCAATTAATCAGCCGTTTTACCGTTTAGTCGTCCGTTTCATCCCGTTTATTCCCGTTTATTTTCGTTTATTCTCGTTTATTTTCGATTTATTCCCGTTTATTCTAGTGAATATTTATTTTCACATTGTTTTTTTTTTTTCTGTGATAGTGTGTGATAATAAGGTTTATTAATCATGTATTGTAGTTTTATTTGTATTGAATATGTATGGACGATGAAACTTCAAACGGTTATAAATCGGCTCTCGAGAGTCCAATTTCAGCATTCAATAACTTTTTAGAAAGCCTCGTGAGAATAAAAAATTATTGAATGCTGAACAATATGGGCTGCGGCCATGTGGTCTTCACATCAACATAAATCAGTATTGGGCTTTATATTGAATATGTATGGAGATGTGCATCTTAAAAGAATTTTTTTGATCTTTTATAGATAATTAGAATTTAGATGCTTAGAATTAGCAATTCACATTGTTTTTAGCAAGGTTCTAGTGCGTCATAGCTGGAAGGCTAAAAAAAGCTATAGCGAATAGCGGAAGCTATGTCACATAGCGTTTTTTTTTTTTTTTTTTACATTCCGTATATTCAAAATTTGTACTAAATATCAACATTATCTAAAATCTCATATAACAATAAATAACACCAAAGTAATAAGAAATTATAATATTCATATTGAACCCGCACTACTACAAAAAAAGAGATTATACACGGACAAAAATGGAAGAGCTACACGGATTTCCTACCGTGTTTAAATCGAGGGTGTATAAATAGCTCAATAACTACACACGGACATTTGTCCGTGTACAATTTCAACGATTCTACACGGATAACTACACAAACAGCCGTGTAAAAAGCCCAGAATGTGTCGCTCTCCATGATACCGAGCTACACGGATATTACCTAAACAACCGTGTACGATTCTTTTTGTACACGGACTTTTAACTAAAAAACCGTGTAGCTTGACTCTTTCTACACGGACATTTAGTTAAATGTCCGTGTAGCTCTCCTCTTTCTACACGGACATTTAACTAAATGTCCGTGTAGCTCTCTTCTTTTCTACACGGACTTTATTTAAATATCCGTGTAGAAAGATCAATTTTTTTTTTTTGTATTTTTTGTTTTTCGGCTAGCCTCCAGTTTTGCTAGCCAGTTTTGTTACAGAGAACTATTCCAGATTTTCCATATTTTTCAGATTTCATATAACAAGAAATCCATATTTTCCAGATTACCAATAAATCCATATTTTCCAGATTAGCAAGAAATTCATATTTTTCAGATTAGCCAGAAATTCATATGCAATAAATTATACAATATTCATATACACCAAATTATACAAAATTATGGAAATCCATGTTGAGCATTGCAAAATTCCATTACAAACCACCTTGCCCACACACACCTGATATCGTCGATCTGCTCCTTGGTGTAATGCGGTTCCTTTGGCAAATTCTACAATTACAATTTGGTATTAATTAGTAACAAGAAAAGGTAGATGAAATACTGTCGCAAATATCAATTGCTATTATATAGGAACAATTAATATGAATTACATACCGCTTTTGGGAATTGGAATTGTATTCTTTCGACAAAGTCAAACATGAAAATCATCGTGTAGTAAGCGCATTCCCAACCCTCCAACTGTTGCGGGCCCTGAAATTTGCATTTAGCGGCCTATGTTAGAATGATAATATTTTTTTCGACAATATATATGAAATTATAAATTTATAGTGTGCTCACCAGCAACCACTTCCAACCCAACTTGGTTTTCTTGCTCTTGTTATGCAATCCTCCCTCTTTAACATATTTCGCAAAAGCCCTTACAAAATTGAGTGAATGTTTATAGCAATTTTATAATTTGATATAATTGAAAAAAATTCAAACCAATTAAATTATTATTGCTTACTTGTTGACATAAGGGAATATATCTTTGCACTTGTTAGCCGGGATATTTCCTTCGGGCTTACAAGAATCAACAATTATGCTCGTATTTAGGTAAGGCACAATGATTATCAGACACCAGTGCTTGCTGTGGGAGGATAAAAATTAAAGTACTTTAGCATATAATAGTAACACGAGTGTTTGCTAATATGAACAATACATAAGCTAAGGTTAGAATTAACCTCTGGTGGTACGGCACGAGAATGAATTTCTTCTCCTCCTCCTGAGCACGATGCAGCGCTGAACACATGTACTCGATACCCTCCTTCGAAGAACTTCCCATTTCAACCATGTCTTTCCGAACTTTATTACCATATTTAGTCTTTCCCTTAATGTTCAACAGTAAACCGATCAAACTGTCGCAGACATTTTTTTCAACATGCATGACATCTATGCAATGTCTCACTTCTAAAAATTCCCAGTACGGTAGATCACAGAATATGGACCTTTTTTTTTCCAAATATTCTTCGGTGGTGCTTCGGCACATTTTCCAAAAATAACATCAAGATTTTTTACCCGATTGAAGACACTTTTCCCGTCTAATGGACGACGGGCCACTCCAAGCTCAATTTTCCCGTTGAATGCACTCTTCTTCTTACGGTATGGGTGATTAACAGGAAGAAACCTATGATGCCCCATGAAAACATTCTTCTGACAATTTTTCAGCCTCAGCACCTGCGTGTCATCTTCACAGATAGGGCACGCTTTTGCTCCTTTACAAGTGTAACCCGATAAATTCCCGTACGCGGGAAAATCATTTACTGTGCAAAACACCATGGCCCGCATTTGAAATACCTCTTTGCTGTACGCATCCCAGACCGGGACGCCATCACGCCATAATTTCTGGAGGTCCTCAATTAATGGTGCGAGATACACATCTATGTCATTTCCGGGTTGCCTGGGTCCTTGGATTAGTAATGACATCATTATATTCCTGCGTTTCATGCACAACCAAGGAGGAAGATTATAGATGGATATAAGAACTGGCCAAGTACTGTGCCGACTGCTCAAGCTTCCAAACGGACTCATTCCATCTGTGCTCACCACAATCCTAAGGTTTCTCATTTCGGAACCAAATTCTTTGAAGTGTCTATCAATGTTTCTCCACTGAGGAGAATCGGCCGGGTGCCTTAGTTTACCGTCTTTTTTGCGCTCTTCTTCATGCCAACGCAATAATTTCGCATCCTTGGAATTCGCAAACAACCGTTTGAATCTCGGTATTATCGGCAAATACCACAACACCTTAGCCGGAGGCCGGCCCTTTTTGTCATCGTCACAATCATCAGTACTGTCCTGGTCCTTACGTTTATACCGTGAAACACCGCATTTAGGACAGACATGCATGGTCTCGTACTCGTGACGGTACAATACACAGTCATTCGGACATGCCTGTATTCTTTCGATCTTCAACCCCATTGGACATATCAATTTTTTCGCCTGATATATTGTACCGAGTAACTCGTTGTTATCTGGGAGAATTTCTCGTAAAAGCTGTAATAAGGACGTGAAACTCTTATCGCTCCAACCATTGTCTGCTTTTAAGTTTAATAATTTCAACACAGCTGACAGTTTCGTAAATTTGGTACACCCGGGATACAACTGCTTTTTGGAATCATTAGACAAATTTTGGAATTTATCATAATTTTTATCACTAATTTCATCTTCCGCGTCACGAAATATTTCCTGCAGATTTTCAATAAACTCGTGTTCTACATTTTCACCAGAATTCATCTCCATCTCATCATTGTCGGTTCCGGGTTCAATATTATCAAAAATTTCGACATCCTCGTAATTCTCGTTCCAATCAAGTTCAAAATTATCAGAAATTTCTACATTCTCATCATTCAATTCACAACGATTAAAATCTTTATTGGTACTACTACTTTCACCAAATTTCTTACCGTGCATGATCCAACATGTATATCTTTTCTTAAATCCCCGACAAATTAAATGACCTCTAATTTCTTCGGAGTCCACAAATCTTAAAATATTTTTACAATCTCTACAAGGACACAAAATGTCTTTTTCTTTTTTCTTCACTCTATACATCTCAGCAAATTTTATAAACTCATCAACGCGAACCAAATATTCTTCACTGTCACGTCGCAATTCATACATCCAACTTCGATCCATCTGTAAATTAAATTATAAACATGATTTGATCAATTAATCAAGCATGGTCAACATATATTGTACCAAATTTTGGGCTTACAAAGGGCCGGTTTACAATCCTAACCCACTCTTTGAATATTATGTCTCATATGTGAACACATATTAGCAAGTTTTAATTAGTATTTGCGAAAAATTCGGCAGCATTTCCCCTTAACTCCCCAAGTATGCGTACGAACCACATACTCGTAGGAGCAATAAGGGAAAATAACGTCGAACTTTCCTCAAATACTAATTAAAACCCACTAATATGTGTTCACATCCTAAATGAGACACAATATTCAAAGAGCAGTCCCAAAACGTGATTGTCCAAAATTAATCCCTATTGGATTAATTTTGAACGGGCATGGACCTAAAAATCATTTATAGGTCGGTTATTAGACAACAATACACTAATTATATATTTACATTACCTAATTACTAATTAAATCAAGCATGCATGCATATATTACACACCTAATTAAATAAGCAATAATAATTACTAAACAGAAAATTAGAGAGGAAAAAGGAAAATATGTATATACTAATCTTCGAAATTTAGAGAGGAGAAAATAAAAACTTCAAAGATGACAGATTCCAGCTATGCTAGCCTTTAATTTGCGGAAATCAGATCTCAGTTCAAAACAGACAGAGGGCGTATTAATTACTTGATCAAAACGGCGCTGGAAGGAGAAGTCTCTGGAAGAGAAGGGCCCTTTTATATTGGATAAAACCCTACACGGCTTTTCTACACGAATTTATACTTAACAATCCGTGTAGCTCTGTCACAATTTAAACACGGTTATTTATTAAAAAAAGCCGTGTAGCATAACCCTTTATACACGGATATTTGATAAGAAAACCGTGTAGCTCTCTAACTATTGTACACGGACATGTAACTAAAAACTGTGTAGCTCTCTTAATATTTGTACACGGTTATTTAATCAAATATCCGTGTAGCAATTCATACACGGATTTTTGTATAATATCCGTGTAGCTCTCTCAATCTTTTCCACACGGTTTCTTTCCACACGGATTTTTTATCCCTAATAAACCGTGTAGCTCTCTCAAACAATTATACACTGATTTATAACTAAGTGTCCGTGTATAATTCCCCAATATTTTTTAGCCTATCACAATTTCATATTTGACACACGGTTTTTATATAAAATTAGAAAAACCGTGTACAATGTGCAGTGTAGAATTAGCTTTTTTGTAGTAGTGCTGTACAAAGTCCAAATTGCGGTTCAAAATATCCAGAGTAATATCATAAACTATAGATTTTTTTCTATTCAAAATATCTTAAGCATCATGATTCATGACATAATCTATTTTTTTTTCTATTCAAATTTGAATTTGAATTTACAATTTCCAATTGATTTATCTGTAGCAAGTAGCAACAAATTCAATTTCGGTTTGGACTTTTTTGGGTCATTATTTAAAGCCCATACAAGTTGCTTAAAAAAGCCCATATTGTATAGCGTGCTATTTGCGCTACGCGCTATGCGCTATAGCGGACTACTATCACCGCTGTAGCGGCCGTAGCTCAATTACCGCACTTTGATGTCTTAGCTTAGAGTTTGGGGTCCAAAAACACTATAGCGCGCTATTTAGAACACTAGTTTTTAGTAATGATCTTGGGAAAAGACGGAGGTCTTAGCCAAGTTTTGTTTGTCTTAATACTACAGGAGAAGCACTCATCTGCGACCGGCCAAATCGGTCGCAGATAAGTATTTCGCCGGTCGCAGATGACATAAATCGGTCGCAGAAGACATAAATCGGTCTCAGATGTAACGGTCGCAGTTGGCTCCGTCGCTGATACCTTCCTGCTGACGTCACCGGTCGCAGATGGTTATGGCGCCGATCGCAGATGAGTCATCTGCGACCAATCAGATCGGTCTCTGATGGTATATGTCAACATGGCGGAAAGACCATCAGAGACCGATATGGCGGTCGCTGATGATCCAATAATCGGTCGTAGAAGGCAATTTTTTTTTTTTTTTGGTTTTTTTGCTGTTATTTTTCTTTTCCCCAATTGATAATGAACAATTGTACAATCCAGAGATCGGTGTTTAATTAGTTTTTACATATATATACGTGTGCGTACAGATAAAATATTGTAGAGAAAAAAATTGAAGATTTTGCTAACTTTAGAAACAGATTATTATCATCTGATTTCTTTTCAAGAATTCAAGTAGTACTAATGGCTGCATAGTAATCAAAAGGAAAAACATGCAGTAGAATGTAGCAGTATATCAGACCAAAATGATAATATCTTATCAATAGAAAAATGTAGCAGTTAGGCGCTTATTTTCATTAATATAAACATTTGCCTATAAATTAGGTAAGCAGAGAGTTACGTCTATTTTCTTGAAACGACGATTGATCATGATTATCCAGATACTTGAAAATGTCTTGATCCAATTCAGCCATATCATAGACAACATTACCCCTATAAAATACACAAAAGGAAATGACAAACAAGTAATAAGAAAACGTGAGATACATTTGAGGCAATTTTGAAAGAATAACTAATCGGACAAAGAATTTACATTAATATATTCAAGCTTGTAAAGAATAACTAACCGGACAAAAAATTAGACATTAATTCATGTAACCTCCCCGCCACCCCAGCGGTGCTTCCCGTCTATTCTAAACAAACAAGTATTTTTTTTAAATTTCCTCTCTAATAGGTTCTAAAGTATCTCCACTTATTTATCCCTAATTTCTTTAAAATGATCAAATTAAGAATAAGCAAGCCAAATATTACTATAACTTCAAATTAAAATGAAAGTAAAACCAAATTACGAAAGTAAACCCAAATTATGAAAACAAAACCTCTAATAAATAACTCAAGTCCCGGCGGTAAGATCAGAGCTCGGTGGCCCATGGAGTTGGCCAGTCACCGGTGGAGCACGGTGCCTAGGTGAGGAATGTGAAGGTGTCGGGTGTTGGCCAGTCGCCGGTGGAGCACGGTGCCTAGGCTGGGGATCGGGCAAAGGGGTCGGGGTCGGGCGGTGAGGAATGTGGACGGAGGTGTCGGCCTGGGAACGGGCGGAGGGGTCGAGCGGCGAGGCCTGTGGGTGGGGTGTCGGGCGGCGGGAGGCGGGAGGCGGGATAGCGCGAGTTTTATTTTTTTTGGGCTAAATCTAAAATGCGGGAGGCGGGAGGCGGGAGGCGGGAGGCGGGAGGAGACATAAAAACTCGCGCGTGTTAATTTTAGAAGGCACCTTTCTGCGACCGGGCCAAATCGGTCGCAGAAGACAATTGGCGCCGGTCTCTGAAGAGTCCGTCTCCAAAAACCTTTTATTTAATTTTATTTAATTTTTTTTTGGGGTCTTCCGCGACCGGCGAATGAATCGGTCGCAGATGCCGGTCGGGGATGTACTATTTTGCTGTAGTGAATGTTGCCTAACATGTGATATGAAACCACTTAAATCTTCATTGTGTTTTTCGTTGCATCCTCTCAAACATCTTTAATATTAAATATGAACTAAAACAAATCGACTATGGACAATCATTTTTAGATGCATTTGATTTTTTGTTCATATATATGTTGTGCAATACATCGGATAGACCAGAGCCATCCCAGATTAACTCTTCGTTCAATAATGAAACCTCAATTGAAACCTCAATTGTTGATTATAAAAGATACAAAAGTAAGATAATTTTTTTTTTTATTGTGAAGCAAAATTGTCCACAGTAAGATAGATTAAGCATAGTACAGTTAAGGGGATTTAAATTTTATCCCAAAAATTGCAAAGTGCCAGAAAAACCCGAGCAAGTTGTTTACAAAGATTCACCACAAAAAATAACTGTTTTATCAAATGTACCAAAATGCCATGGTGCAGGAGGAAATCAACCTCAGTACGTACCAGCTGAGTCTCTTTATCAAAATAAGATAAGAAAAGATGTAAGAAACTCAAAATTGATTGAGTATATAATGCTTCGACTTAACTAAATTTCGTTAGGAATCCTTCTTGAGCATTTGACTTTGGGGATGGAAAGTGGGTATTTCGGTTCATTTGAGTAGTCGAAAACAATTTACTCATGTGATGACAAGGACCTCCCTCCCTTCACCAAGCAATCATTGGTGAAATTCGTTTGAAAATATGTCAGTAAATGGGAGTTGTTGAAGCGAAAGTTCCGGTGTTCCACATGCGACGTGCACGTGCGTCTTTCACCAGTGCATAATTCATGTTAAAGATGTGAACGGTGTATTTCGGGATGTGGCCTGCTGCCCATCCTGATGGATATTGATGGATCAGTACATGACTAGCATGGCACTTATTCCAAAACATTACTTGCTCACCTGAAAAAACAAAGAAAGGAAACTGTTTAAGAAGTTAAATATAGAAAATAAACAATAACTCATAACAGAAAAGAATATAAAACAGTAATGGAGAGTAATATCATTCCAGTAGATGAAACGCCAAAATTTGAAACTAAAAGGATCGCAAACAAAGTTTGCGAGATAGAAGGGTGTCAAGTTTGTGCACAATGTAAGGGATCCGTTGTACTTTAGAAGTCAGCACAAAATTGAAAGATAATGAACTATATATCTGTTGATAAACTGATAATTTCTATTAGAAGGAAAGTTTACATATCCAAATACATACTAAAATGGAAATTTTGTGTTCCTTATCACCTTGATCAAATTAGCATGAGAATAAGATCTCAGTTGTCTGGTAATACCTAGCTTTATAATAAACCAACTCTAAGTCCTCCTGAATTCCTCCAATGTCAACAATTAACAAAGAAGGTTGTTGTCGCCATTACCAGCATGACAGGATCCGACGGGTTCTAGAGGAAGATAAGACTTGCGAATGGTGTGAATGAAGATAAACAAATCGGCTTAGTCGCTACCGTTTTAATTTTTCCTCTGTAATATTTAATTGTATCTTATTTTTGCGAACTTAACCTTTTCCTCATTTTCCTTTGATTTTTTTTTTGGTCAGAAAAATTAAACTTCGGTATGTAGCCTGTGTACAAACCATATTCTAACTTGGACCATGTACAAGTAATGTTCTTACTGCCAGAAATTAACTTTTTTTTTTTAGTATAGAGACCTGTACATGTGTTTTGGTACCAGATTAATTAAATTTGGATATGATTGTTTGAAATTAATTTGAGCAGGGTTGGTAAATTTCAAATAAATATTTTTTCTCTTCATCCATTTGTGCTTGGTTCAAATCAGACCATAGATCACAGACGTCAGATAGAGAGAGAGCAAGCGAGAGAGAGATACCTGATACAACAACACATGCACTGATGCACAAAGCAGTAGAAGGAGAATCAATGATAAAATAGACGACTATTAGAATTACAGAGAGCAGAAATCTGAGGGGATTGAATGAATTATTTTCTAATTGATTGTTTTTTCTTATTACAATTTCCTATTTATAATTACAAAGGCACAATATAGCCGTTTGTACTATTTTCCTATTTATGGTAACGACGGTACACGTTACCGTTATATTTATTTCTATTTTTGGTATTTAATCTAAACCCTAGGATCTTAGATAAATGATCGATGATGATGATTCTGAGATCATTCTTCAACACTCCCCCTCAAGCTAGGATTGTAAATGTCGAATAATCCTAGCTTGCTTGTGATATTCTCGAATGGTTTCGGATCTAATCCCTTCGTGAAGATATCGGCTAATTGATCCTCACTTCGAACAAAGGGTGTCTCAATTTCTTTTGATTGCACCTTTTCTCTAATGAAATGGCAATCAACTTCTATGTGTTTAGTTCGCTCATGAAACACGGGATTGGATGCAATGTGTCGTGCCGAGTTGTTATCGCAATACATCTTCATAGGTTGATCAAACATGATACCCATATCCTTGAGTAATTGCTTAAGCCATACTAGTTCACTCGCGGTTGATGCCATGGCTCGATATTCCGCTTCCGCGCTTGATCTTGCCACGACATTTTGCTTCTTGCTTTTCCATGTGACTAAATTTCCGCCTACAAACGTGCAAAACCCGGTAGTTGATTTTCTATCGAAACTTCCGGCCCAGTCTGCATCAGAATAGCCACATATATTGTTAGAGTTATTGTTTTTCATCCAAATACCTTTACCGGGGTTTCCTTTTAAATATCTTAAAATTCTATTTATGGCTTCTAAGTGAGGGGTTCTAGGTGAGTGCATAAATTTACTTATTTGGCTTACGGAAAAAGAAATATCCGGACGGGTTACCGTTAGGTATATTAATTTTCCAACAAGTCTTTGAAATTGGTTTATATCTTCTAAGGGTTCACCATCCTCAATATTTAATTTACACTTGTTGTCTATTGGTGTTGAGATTGGTTTACAACCTATTTTACCGGTTTCTTTTAACAAGTCAATTGTGTATTTTCTTTGTGAAATAAAAAGGTCCTTTTTTGAGTAAGCTACTTCTATTCCTAAAAATATTTTAGGTATCCTAAATCTTTAATGTCAAATTTATTTTTTAATTGCATTTTGAATTTTGTAATTTCTTCTAAGTTATTTCCGGTGATTATGATATCATCTACATATACCAAAATTAGAGTGATGTTGTTTCCATTTTGGTTTGTAAATAATGAATGGTCGGCACTACTAATTTTAAAACCACAAGAAATTAAATAAGAGCTAAGTTTGCCATACCACGCCCGTGGAGATTGCTTCAACCCGTAGATTGATTTATTTAGCCTACAAACCATGTTAGAGTCGATTTCCAATTTATGACCGGGTGGTAATGTCATATATACCTCCTCCTCAAGTGTTCCTTGAAGAAAAGCATTTTTAACATCCATTTGGTAAAGGTTCCAACCATTGTTTACCGCAATGGAGAATAAAACCCTAACGGTATTCATTTTGGCAACCGGTGCAAATGTCTCGTTATAATCAATACCATAGGTTTGAGTAAAACCTTTTGCTACTAGTCTTGCCCTATACCGTTCTATTGTGCCATCACTTTTATATTTGGTTTTATATACCCATTTACAACCAACTGGTTTTTTGTTTTTTGGTAGTGAAACAATTTTCCAAGTTTTATTTTTTTCTAAGGCATCTAGTTCTTCCTTCATGGCTTTACACCAAATTGGATTTTCAATGGCTTCTTGATAATTTTTTGGCTCTAATTCATTTTCAACACAAGTGAGAAATGTTTGGTATTCGGATGAGATTTTGTCATATGTGACAAATTTCTCTATTGGATATTGTACGGTATAAGTTACATAATCTCTAAGTCTAGTGGATGGTTGTGGTACCCTATGTGACCTTCTAACTACTTGGTCATCTTCTATCTCAATTTCACTAGTATTATTGTCAATTTCATGACTTTCTTCATGAGGGCTCGTTTCAACTCCATAGTTATGAGTTGGTTCAAAGTATTGGTCACCTATGTAAGGTACTACCATATTAAATTGGTCATTTTTACATACTTGGTCAATTTTTTCCTTTTCTTTAAAATAAGGTTCATCTTCCCAAAATATGACATTCCTAGAAATAAATATTTTTTTGTTAATTGGATCGTAACATTTATAACCCTTTTTGTAATGTGAATATCCTAAAAAAATAGTTTTTTTGAGATACAAAATCAAGTTTATCTTTTCTTTTAATATGCACAAAACTTGTGCATCCAAATACTCTTATGTGATCATATGTAATTTTTTCTTGATAAATGATTTCTAATGGACTTTTGTTTTTTAAAACTACACTAGGCAATCTATTAATTAGATGTGTGGCACAAAGTATGGCATCCGACCAATAAATTTTCGGAACATTATTTTGAAATAGTAAAGAGCGTGTCATTTCTAACAAGTGTCTATTTTTTCTTTCCGATACTCCGTTTTGTTCGGGGGTATTTATGCAAGTTGTTTGATGTATAATTCTTTTTTCTTTAAATAATGTTGAGAAATTTTTGTTTATAAATTCCGTTCCATTATCCGACCTAAATATTTTTAGTTTTGCATTAAATTGATTTTCTATGAGACATAGAAATTCCTTAAAACAATTAAACACTTCATCCTTAGATTGAAGTAAATATAGCCAAGTAGTTCTAGAAAAATCATCAATAAATATAACAAAATATTTGAATCCATTATATGAAATAATTGGGGCCGGTCCCCATACATCGGAGTGAATCAAATCAAACATAACTTCACTTTTGCTAGTGGAAAGGGAAAAAGGAAGCTTTGTTTGTTTTGCTAATTTGCATGTTTCACAATTAATACAATTTAAATTTTTAAAATCTAAAACACTATTTAAAATCTTGTCGGACGGATGACCAAGTCTCTTATGCCATAAGTCAAAAATAATGGATGTCGCGGAAGCACAAAGTAATTGTTTTGATTGCAAAAGATAGTGTCCATTTTTAAGAATTCCTTCACCAATCTTCTCGCCGGTTTCCCGGTCCTGAAATACGACATTTTCACAAGAGAAAATTGCATTACAATTTAATTCTTGTGTCAATTTATTTATATAAATTAGGTTTATGGGAAATGTATCTAAATATAGGACATTCTTAATTTGTCTATTATATAGATTAATTTCGCCTACCCCATTTATATATGCTTTCATACCATTCGCAACGATCACATATTGGTTATTGTTGGCCGGGTTCAGATTTGATAGAAGTTGTTTATTTCCAAACATATGGTTCGTGGCACCACTATCTAAAATAACTTGATCAAATAATTTAAAATTTGAGTTAGAAGCGATACCACATGTTGGAGCATTTTTGCCTAGCAACATACTTAGCTGCTGGAAAGATAGTGTTACTTGATCCTCTGACCCGTTAGATCCACTTTCTGACCCACCAGCACCATGTTTGTTCATGTTGAATATATGTTGTTGAGACAGACCCGTTAAGCCATAGGGTGTCGGACCCGCTTGAACTCCAGATCCAATTCCAAGGTCCGGACCCATTAAGAAACCTGGCGGACCCGCTAGCCTTGGATTCGGGTTTAATTGAGTTGGCGGACCCGACACAGTGAATCCCCTGGTCTCTCCCTCTTTCTCCCATTTTCGCCTCTCTTCCTCCCTGTCGCTGCCTCTATCGCCACCTCTAGCCGCTCCCTTCTCCACCGTTTGAAATTTTTTCGGTTTAAGATGCGGGTAAAGGAACCAGCATCGGTCTTGGCTGTGACCCTCCTTCTTGCAATGGGCACATCTCTCGGTTGATTTGGGACGATTTTGAAATCTAGGGTTTTGAGAGAAGCTTGGATTTTTTACGGCAAAGGCATGGGTTTCGTGTCCCTCACCATTGCTGGTTTGTGGACCACCCATGGCCAGTCGGCGGCTTTCTTCTTGTTGGATCATTTGGGTTATTGAGGCATAGGAGGGTACGATGGTTGTGAGCAAGAGCTGTGACCTTACGGCTTCGTAACTGGGGTTTAACCCCGAGAGGTAATCAAAAATGTCATCTTCTTCGATTCTTTTTTGAATTACCAGTGGATCTGTTGTTGAAGGTCGGTAACACCGAAGTTCGTCTTTTTTCTTTTTTAGAGCACCGATGTATTCAGTGTTGCTCATTGTTCCTTGTTGTATTTTTTGGATTTCTTGTTTCAGATGGTAAACATGTGAGAAGTTGTTTTGCTGACCGAAATGAGCTTGAACTGTATCCCACAGTTCTTTAGCTGTTTCGGTTGTGATGAACAAATCTGCAACAGCAGGTTCCATTGATCCCATGAGCCAAGTCATGACTCGATCATTCTTGGATTGCCACTGTCGCATTGCTTTTGTTTCTAATTCGGTTGCCTCTGCTGGTTTTGCTGGTTCAGGTTTTTTTATCTCCCCTGTGATGAATTCTAGTAATTCTCTGCCACTGAGAGCTCGTTTTGCTGATCGTGACCATGACAGATAATTTCTGTCATTGAGCAGAACATTGGTGATTTTGGAAGAGTTAGTAGCTTCCATTGGTAGCTGCCCTTCTAATGACATCTTGTTGATGCTTGTTGTTGATTGTGTTTTTCTGGTATTTTTGCTGGTACCGACTAGCTTTGCTAGTTTGGATGGCACTTGTGCGGAATTTTGAATCTATTGCTCTGATACCATATTAGAATTACAGAGAGCAGAAATCTGAGGGGATTGAATGAATTATTTTCTAATTGATTGTTTTTTCTTATTACAATTTCCTATTTATAATTACAAAGGCACAATATAGCCGTTTGTACTATTTTCCTATTTATGGTAACGACGGTACACGTTACCGTTATATTTATTTCTATTTTTGGTATTTAATCTAAACCCTAGGATCTTAGATAAATGATCGATGATGATGATTCTGAGATCATTCTTCAACAACGACATCCCAAATAGTTGTAAAGAGGAAATCTGAGGTGTTTATTTTTCTTTTGTTTTTTGAGATGAAGGTGTTTATTTTTCTTGATATTGAATGTAAACTATGAATGGTTCAAATTATAACTTGGGTTTGCTTTATAACAATTTTTCAATTAATATGGAAGGAGAGCTATAGCTTAATTTTTTTACAATGTAAAAAATATATATAGTCCAATTAGTAGTAGGTCAATTTTGATATTTTGAACCGGCTATTCCATGAGAATCTCATGTTGGAATTGTTTCATTAGAAAAAGAGCCCACTAAGATTCACCATGAGCATTTGATTTAGGCCTTGATTTTGGTGAAGGTTTCAATGGGCCTAGATCAAGTGTCATTAGAATTTAGGACCTTTTATAAAAAAAAATTTGGTTATGACCATTTTTGGAAAAATATAATTTAGGAAATCGTTAGTTAATTTAAATATGACTTAATTTTTTTTTGTTGAGTAGGGTAGAAATCCCTCGTGTCTTAATTTCATGTTTCACATTCTTATCTCTGTTTTTAAAGTCTAAACAGTTGATCTGAACAGTTCAATAACATCTCTAGATAAAAATGTGCTTCAATATCAACTTTTTAATTTTTTTAATTATTTCACTATTTTTTATAGATAGATATAAAAGGGTGTTCTTAGTGACCTTTAGTGAGCTTATCTCAAAAAAATCTATTGGAATGATTTCAAACAACAAATTAAAATGATCAAATTTTACAAAATTTGGACTTAATTTATTATAAAGTCTACAAAAGAAGGTCTATAAATTAATTTTAATGTGTTCAAGTTTTCATTATTTTTTATGGCCTTGCCTCTTAGGGAGTTTTTCCATGTTACGACGCTTACATAAGTCGTTTTTTTTTTTGGGTTGCAATAGCCCTTGGGCATCACTTAACAAGAGTACTGCTACATTATTTTACATGAATATCAGCAACTCGTACCAGTAACCACCAAAACATAGCTATAAATATACATCACTTCTTAGCCTTAAATATAAGCTGTTGTTGTGGATAGGTTACTGTTTCCATATGAACACTACTGTTCCATTGGTCTATGAGGCAATTAGTGTTGCCAAATTTAGCTTGAGCATATTCAAAATCAAAGAATACTATCTTTTTCTCGGTTGGTAGCTATGTGATAAAGAATTGTTTGATTATGAGAATAATATTTAAATGGCCACATCTTAAGATCATATCCAAATTAGTGCCACAACGGTTAGAACGATCAATAAAACAACAAACATAAAACATACATGTAGAACAAAAAAAAATTAATTACAGAAGGTACACCAAACTCTGAGCAACTATATAGATTTCTCATTTGTAGGTATAATCACATTAAATGCACAATTAATTAAACCTGATAATTTAGTTTTAACTAATCTTCAAAATAGTGCCGTATATATGACCTCTACAACTACGTACAGCAGTGTTCCGCTAAATGCATGTTCTTTTAAAAAAGAAAATACTATTGCTAAGTATTAAGTAGCTGAATACCAATATATAAACCATAAATTTCTATTTTAAATATAATAAGCTGAACTAATCTGTTTGCTTCATGGTTGTCTAGTAGGTGCATATTAACCACAAAAAAACTGAAGTATCTAGCATGCACGGTGCAAGTAAATGTGATAATATTGTAAAAATTATAATAAATCTGTGACAAAACAGAAATTAAGCTTGTGCGTTGGTTTAACTCAAGGTTTTTTATTATATAAATTGCACAAAATTTCAGGGGTTGGTACACAAACTTGAGAAACCAAAATTGCGTAAATTTCTAAGCAAATGATAATTTCCTTGTCCATAATTAATGCTATTGGTCATGTATGGTTGTAGAGTAAAGTTACTCTGGATTAAATTGTTTACTTCAAGTTAATATAGATTAAATTAATTATGTTTGGTTGGAACTTGTTCGAGTAAGTTCATAAAGAGAAAAAAAATTATAAGTTGGATGTTACTTCTAACTACGGAATCCACAGTATATAGTAAGCTATTTCATCTAAAAGAAGTAAAACTAACTTATTTCAGATTAACTCAAATATGTCACTCCATATTAATTCTTTACTCAACCACTTACTCTACCACAATTTCCACATATTAAATGCTAAATTGATTTAACAATAGAGCATATCTTTTCAATATGGACTAGTTAGCTTTGTGCATTATACAAATTTAGTATGCATGAGAAATAAATAATATAATCAATTATTATAAATCTTGTATCATATCTTTTCAATATCGGACCAATTGCTTTTGTACATCGAACGATGTCGGGGAATAAATAAAAAATTAACTAATCAGAAATAAGAGGCTAAGATGTCCCAGAATATTAATTTTCATTTAGTAATAATGACCAAATCCATCTCTTATTTACTAAATATCAACTCCCACTCTCTCTCTCTCTCTTCATTTACTGTTAGTGGGTCCTGAGTACTCTATTAATTAATCATTGTTTGATTAGAATCCTTGCAACACTTCATGTGACCCTTGGTGCAACCAGGAATGTTCCTGTCCCTAAGATTTTTTACAACCTGTTGGGCCCAGATGGCAGTGCAGTATACACTTCATTTCAGTAATTGATCATCTACAGCTTTTTCTATAGACCAAGTCCTAAAATGAAAATTTCCTTTTTGAGTAAGCAAGCTCTCTATATAGGGATGAAGTACCAAACACATGCTCAAAAAAAGGGAAACGTAAGTACCAAACTTTTGCTCAAATGGGGACATCATGTCCTTTCCTTACTGGGTAACCAACATAGTTAATTTTCGATCATGCCCTATCATTAAAAGGGAAACATAAGTAACAACCTATTATTAAAGTATGGGAGATTTCAATAAGAAAGTCAGGAAATTAAAAATAAATATATATTACAGATCGAAAAAATGATGAATCAAAATAGCCTAGAATCGTAACTGATTAGGGGTGTTAATGGGTAGATATGGAATGGTGGAAGTATTTTGATATTCATATCCACTAAAAATTGGCCTTATTCATATCTTATCCTTACCCATTAAGAATTGATTTTATCCGATAACGAAATAGTAACGAGTGAATAACAAATAATACTAATATACTAATTAGTTTATTTTACAAATAAATAAAATCAAAACTCGTATTTTATTTCACACATATGCAAACTTGTACTAGCTACTAATAAAAAAAATGTGCAATCAATTCCAACTAATTTTTTTTTTATAAATCAAGAAAATTCAAAAACACAAATATCTCTTTGAACAAATTCAATTATTTAAGTAAATAACAAAATATGCAAATAAAGTAATTTTTTTACAATTTTCTTATAGTGAAAAACATATATTAAATAATAAAAGAGTGGGTTAAAATGCACCATTGGTTTTGTGCTCCAATCATGCTCCACGTCTTTTTCTCTGTTTTAAAAGTTCGAACAATTGATCCGAACCGCTCAACATGATCTTCATATTAAAATGTGCTTGGAGGCCAAATTTTATATTTTTTGGAATTTTTTCACTATTTTTTTAGATAGGTACAAAATCACTGTTTTGGATGGTCCAGAATCTTCTGAAAACAGTAATTTTGTACCTATCTAAAAAAATAGTAAAAAAATTCCAAAAAAATATAAAATTTGGTCTCCAAGTACATTTTAATATGAAGATGATGGAAAATGGTTCGGAACGACTGTTCGGACTTTGAAAACGAAGATAAAGATGTAGAGCATGATTGGAGCACAAAACCAATGGTGCATTTTAACCCTACTCATAATAAAAATACATCACTAATTGTTCCTCAAACATTATCATATGAAAGATCACTCAAATAAATTTCGCCATCACTAACTATTGCTCAAACATTATCATATAATTTTATTTTATGTTTGAGGAACATTATCAAATAAATTTCGCCATCACTAACTATTGCTCAAACATTATCATATAACAGGTACGAAATAGACTTTATCTGTATCTTTACAGGTTTAGCTAACGAAAAAAAATCGTTACCAATATCTATACTTGATAAGCTAATGGAAAGAACTTACCCATACTTGCTTTATCAAATACGGTACAAGTTGGATAAACGGTTGAAAGGGTGTCATCGACATCCCTTTGACTAATAGATCTGATACTATGGACGGCTCGTAATTAATGAACCATCAATTATGATAACACCAGACCTACCAATGACGATTCTAAACTAACAAGGGCGAACCCAAGATTTTCGTCAGGGGGGGCAAAAAAAATATCGAATCGGGTTTAAATCCATTAACCAATTGGGTACTCGATAAAAAATAATGTTTTAACTTATACTTTCCAATACTTCGACTTGTAATTTCTGATACTCTAACTTATAATTCTAATTACTAATAAAAATTCAACAAATTTATTTCTATTTTAACCCTAAATTTAACCCGAATTACAAATCAAACGTTCAGAGGAGGGAAATTTTTTTTCAGAGGGGGACAAAGTCGGTCGAAACCGATAAATCTCCACTAAAACTCGAAATCCAGTGGAGGCAGCTGCCCCCCCTGGAATACACTGGGTCCGCCCCTGCTAACAAACTATTAACGATGCCAGGGGAGGACCCAGTAAGGTACATAGATAGACAATTGTGTACCCTTAATTTTGAGAAAAGATAATTTAGGCCAATTACTTTGGGCTATTACCTACCTTTGGTGAATAGCTTTGCGTACCCCTCTCGCGCGCTACCCGCTACTTTGGTGAATATCATATATGTTGGAGCCTAATACTTCTTGAGCGCAACTCATTTTCTTTCTTCTTTTTTGCAGCCTCAGTAATTTCCATGTCACTACTCTCTATTTTTTTCAACTACACAGCCTACAATGCTCTATTGGAGACCTGCTACAACCAACAATACAACTTCAAATCCCAATCATTAAAGGAGAAACCAAGAAGGAACAGTTGCTAGATGGAGAATTGTGGAAGGAAAAAGGTAAACATCGAGGAGCGTAGGACGAGCCGCGGCAGTTTGGAAGACGCTTCATGCTCAGCAGCTGGAATCTCGTACCCTGATCAAAATTCTGAATCCGCCCCTGCTGATAACAACCTATCAGTGATGGTTCCTAAGCCTAGAACCATTAGTGATAGATCTGATACTATAAGTCTATAAGTAACGATTTATAATTAAGGAACCATCACCACTGAATTGAATCTTCAGTGTGAAGAGTCGTCACTGATTATAAGTCTAGACTTAGAACTGATATATAGTTACCAACATGACGCAAAGCGATCCCGTTATGATCTTGCCCGTTAAGCTCACATATCGATTAAGTAGTAATAGAGAGGATAAAAGTTAAAGTCTCAAATAAACGCACAAAATAAACTTTTCTATTCAAACTTCGCAACCCCAATAGTGGGTTTTCATACATATTTAAAGGAAAAAATGAAATTAAAATTATCATAGGAAATGCAAACACATTAAATACTATTAATACTAATTTTTAGTAAACCAACGGAAGTTTTGACTCTTATCAAAACCCAAGCAGTAAAACTATTTATTTGATTATTATTTGAAGACCGCCATGCATTCTTAGAATACCATCCATCCAGTCAAACTATTTAGTTGCTTCTTTGAAGACCGCCATGCACTCTTAGATTACCACCATCCAGTCAAACTTGCTTAAAAGTTTTCCTTGGAAATACGGCCATAAATATAACTCCTTGATCGGCTTGGATCTAGTGTGGCCATCGTTTACGTCCGAATCTGAATCAGACATTTCTTCAATGCGCACTGTGTCACAACACTACTAAGAAAAATCAAAATTAAGAAAAAATTGTGAATAATTGTAAAATAAAGAAATAATATTGTAAAAAATATATTTATTCTCTTATAAAACAATTATGTTATTCTGATCAAGTGTAGTCACGCTTCAGGGCATTTTGTGCCATGTTGTCTGTCTTGCCGGGCCATGTCGTGATAATCACAATTTTGTGAACTGTGGCGTTCCATTTTTCCATATTGACACACGTGATGAGACACGTGCCGTACTGTGCTGAAACTGTATCGTTATGGGATATACAGTGATGTGTTTGGCCGCCGCGTGACTTTTTTTACCTCGGAAGTGTGCCGACCGGCCAACTTGTCACCTATACTAGTTTCATGCTTAACACTTGCTGTGTCATACCGTACTTCATAGTCTAACCCTTTAAACAAGCACTTACAATAACACGGCATGCAGGCAAGGTAGGTACCGGATCCATGCCGTGTCCAGGTCCATACAGGTGCACCTCCAACGTGATCCAAAATGTCAAGGAATTTACGTTTTCTAATTTCCGTGATGTGTAAGCAATATAATTTCAAAACATCATGACCAAAAGGAACAAACACTTATTAAATCACGGGAGCTTCCAATAAGAAACTCAGGAAAAAGAAATTACAGATCGAAACTCAATATTTCTACTGAAAAATAAAAAAATAAGATGACCAATTAAAATCCATAAATGACTCTCCCTCTCATTCTCAGTAGTGATTGACAAAAACATTATACTCCACGGTAGTGCTATTCCTGTTGAATTCGATGGTATGTGCCTGCACGTACCCACGAGCGAATCTAAACAACCCGCTCCCACCGACAATCGGCATTTCCCGCACTGCAGAAACCACATCATTATGTCCCGAAATAGCAATTGTACTACCGTTATATTTCTCATTGGTTAACACAAAGTTCATTGAAACGAGAAGACTTGTTTTCTCCAACCCTGCGAAGGTGTAGAATCCTTGTGCCCGGCCCACTAACATGGAGCTGATGTCGGGCCCAGTTGTCAGGGGGTCATCGATCATGACGACTGCCCCGAATGATGTGGTTGATGTTTTGGTTCCTGGTGCTTCTGCTACCCGGAAATCCATTTTGTTGGGACCGCTGACAATGTCGTGTCAATAGAACCGAATGTGACTCTGTTTTTCAACAGTGGTGCGAGAAATGGGCTGGCTGCTCACGAGGTAGGCATCGGCACGGTCCGAGGAGATGACTAGTGCTAAATTGGTTGCAGAGGTGAGGAATAAGAGTAGGAGGTAGGATAAGGTGATGCATATACATGTAGCCATGGGTGGCTGGTATATGTTGTCGGTGTGTCTTCTTTTTCTGTTCTTTTGTTTTGATTGGTCAGCGAAGGAGAATCATGGCTCATTTATAGTGGCACTGTCGCACTGAATATGTTTATTGGATCGTTTCTAGTTACGCCCAATAAGTAGTACACCCGTTTAGCATTAGTAGTCACTACTTACCAATTTAGCATTAACTCACAGAAAGAGACAACATAAGGAATATACACACTAAAAATTAAAAGGAATTTTTTTTTCACTTGGACAATTAAAGATATATGTTTAGGCAAGATGATCAGTTATTTTAGAAATATATTAAATAATTTGTGGGAAAGGAGATAGATTGAAAAAAAAAAATTATGCATTGGAAGAAACTGAATTATTGATTATATGCTTCGACACATTTTCGTGAAAACTGAATAATTGATTTGATTTCTTAAAGTTTTTTTTTTTTTTTTTTTTGAATGAGAGGGTTGGAGGTGAAACCACCCAATACTCTTTTCAAACTGCTATTACAACAAATTAATGATTTATCTCATCTAAGTTTTGAACATATAACCTTCCACACGAGAGACATGTATCTTTACCACTAAACCAAAGACTAGTTTGTTGATTTCTTAAATTTGTATGCAAATTATTTGTCTTTTCTTACTACCCAACACTTGCAACTTGTAACCAGTTTGCTATCAATATAAAGAATGTGTAGTTAAATTTAGGGTAAATTTCGCTCGAGGTCATTATACTTTGTCATTTGTCACGAATTGGTTACTTAAGTTGGATTTGTCCCTTTCTAGTTACCCAACTTTGCAATTTGTCTTAATCAAGTCACTATATACTTTTCCGTCCAAAATTTTAATGGAATATTTCAATTCCGTCCAAAATATGAACGAAAGATACTCATTTCGTTGAAAATACTAACGGAATAAGCATATTCCATTAGCATTTTGGATGAAAAAATATAGAGTGAGTTGATTGGGACAAATGACAAAGTTCAGTAACTAAAAAAGGACAAATTAAACTTGAGTGACCAATTCGTGATAAATGACAAAGTTTAGTGACCTCCAGTTGAAATTTTACCCTTTAATTATTTAGTTATAAGTCTGACTATATCAGATGAGGTTGACGAGTTAATTTATTTTTTTGATTCATTTGTAAACTGATTGATATGACTTAGTACTGATAGATTCGGATAAAATACGGGTTGGATGACAAACAAATATCATTGACACCCCTAAATAGAAACCTACCTCGCTCTTAATTTTTGAAACCAGGTTGAACTTGAACGAGGCACTGAAAAAAAAAAAGAATGTGTAGCCATAATTTTATTAATTTTGAAGGGCCATAAACCTAGCCCTGACATATACAAGCTCAAAGATCGAACTTATAAACCCCATAAGCAAAGCAATAGGTCCAGAGAAAGTTGACACCAACGAATGGCTTGTTCCTACGGTCTTTTCTCAAAAGGCCTGATTGTACTGCCCTAATTTTTATAAGTTGCACCAGCATCTATATTTAAGCTGAACCCCTTCCGTAGGTACTACAATTCTGAAAACATAATCTATTACGAGAGTTTGAAATTTGAATACCTCATTTTGCGAGACGAACAAATTAAAGTTCCAAGTTATGGAGAAAAAAATTGGATAATGTGAAATTATTTTGAGAGGGGGTCCATACTCCATATTTATGGCAGTGAAGAAATAAAAATTTGATACCCGTCACAAATTTTTTGAGAAGTTTTGATATTCTCAACTGTGTTTCGTGTCATATTGTGTCTCGTGTTGGGTCATGTCGTGACATCCGAGTTTTGTGTGCCGTGTCATGACCATACCAGATTTGTGTGTCATGTCGTGTTATTTTTTATAGAATAATTATAGCATGTGACAGACATGCGTGACATACCGTGCCAAAACTGTATCTTTCCGTAATATTCCGTGATGTATTTAGTCACTGTGTGACTTTTTTTCTTCGGAGTTCTTGCTGTATTGTACCATCCTTCATAAGTCTAACCCTTCAAATTCAACGGTTTGCAATCCAAAGTACAAAAGGGCATATATATTGCAATGCACCATAGCTCAACTCCAAATATATATATATATATATATATATATATATATATATATATATATATATATATTATATATATATATATGTGCACGGTAGATACAGGATCCATGCTAGAATCTGGAAAGAGCTGATGAAATAAATTTTGCTGATGTGTAACATAGCATTACATTGGAATTTATAACTTAATTTCCTTGATGGTTGGATGTATTTGACTAATTGAAGAAATGAAGCTAGCTAGGTACTTGATTAAACCTAATCGCTATATTTTGATGCTAGTTTATTCCTGTTGTAACACCTGCCGTGTCCAGGCCCGTACAATGCACTACATTGAACAACACATAGGTTCACCTCCAAAGTGATCCAAGAACGTAATGCAATATAATTTTCGAAACATCATGCGCAAAAGAAAAAAAACAAGTAAGAAATCATTATTAAATCGTGGGAGGTTCCAATAAAAAGATCAGGAAGATAAAAAAAAAATTGAAGATGGGGACTCTCACTCTCAATAGTGATTGACAAAAGCATTATACTCCACGGTAGCGATAGTCCTGCTAAATTTGATAGTATGTGCCTGCACATACCCACGAGCGAATCTAAACAACCCGCTCCCACCGACAATCGGCATTTCCCGCACTGCAGAAACCACATCGTTATGTCCCGAAATAGCAATTGTACTACCGTTATATTTCTCATCGGTTAACACAAAGTTCATTGAAACGAGAAGACTTGTTTTCTCCAACCCTGCGAAGGCATAGAATCCTTGTGCCCGGCCCACTAACTTTGAGTTCACATCGGGTCCAGTTGTCAGCGGGTCATCAATCGTGACAATGGCCCCGAATGATGTTGTTGATGTGTTGGTTCCTGGTGCTTCTGCCACTCAGAAAGCCGTTTGATTGGGACCGCTGACAATGTCGTGCCAATAGAACCGAAAGTGGCTCTGTTTTTCAACAGTGGTACGAGAAACGGGCTGGCTGCTCACGAGATAGGTGTCGGCACGGTCGGAGGAGGTGACCAGTGCTAAATTGGCTGCAGAGGTGAGGAATAAGAGTAGGAGGTAGGAGAAGGTGATGCATGTACATGTAGTCATGGGTGGCTGGTATATATGTTGTTGCTGTGTCTTTCTTTTTCTGTTATTTGGCTTTGATTGGCCAGCAAAGGAGAATCATGGCTCATTTATAGTGGCTGTGTATAGGTTTATTGGATCGTTTTTAGTTACGTCCGATAAGTAATACAACCGTTGAGCATTTCTTTTTTGTTTTTTTAAGGTCAGCAGCAAATTGTCGCAAACAATATATTGTTAGAAAAGAGTTTTAGTTATTCACAAGGATCTAGATTATCTACTCCTTATCCTAGCTAGCACTATACACGGATATCTACCTAAAAAACAATTCAAGATGGCCGCGACCGTTGAGCATTAGTTGTCACTACTTACCAATTCAGCATTAACTCACAGAAAGAGACAACACAAGGAATATAGACAATAAATTAAAAATAATTCTTTTTTTCACTTTGCATAATTGAAGATATATGTTTAGTCAAGATGTTCAGATTTTTTTGAAAATATATTAAATAATTTTTGGGAAAGGAGAAAAAAAACAATTTCGATGCATTAGAATTAACTGAATTATTCATTCGATTCTTTATTTGAGACATTTTTTAGAAAACTAGCTAATAATTGATTCGATTTCTTGAAGTTTATATGCAAATTATTCGTTTGTCCTTACTACACATGCAACACTTGAACTTGTAACCAGCTTGCTCTCATTATAAATATGTATAGTTCAATTTTAGTTATATTTCTTACTATATCAGATGCAGGGTGGAGTAGGTCTCATGGGCATCGCATCTACTTTTAATTTGATGGGCTCCAAAACTTTCCAATCCACTTTAAGATATGTGCACTCCACTTCTATATTCGTGTGTATCGATTTCAATGTGCACAACAGATCTTAAAATGATTCGGATTTTAATTTTGAACGGGTTAATATATTTGTATAGCTTCACGTGTGATTGATTTCTAAACTGATTGATATGACTTATCGCTGATAGATTCGGATACAATACGAGTTGGATGATAAACAAATATCATTACACTCCTCATTGGAAACCTACCTCCAAATTTTCTGAAACCTTCAACGTTGAACTTGAACGTGGCACTGAAAAAAATATGAAGGGCCATAAACCTAGCCCGAAAATAGAAAAGCTCAAAGGCCGAACTTATAAACCCATAAGCAAAACAGTATGTGATATGTCCAGAGAGAGATGACACCAATAAATGGCTTGTTTCTACTGGCTTTTCTCAAAAATAAATAAATAAATAATGGTTTGTTACACTGCCAAGGCCCAAATTTAATCGAGGCAATACAAAAAGGCATGATTATACGACCCAAAAAATTCCCGTGCGGCCCACACAAAAAATTCATGCAGCCGTATCAAATACTACATAATCAAAACAACTGCATTCATTGTACTGAATTTACACTATTGACTTAGAGATTCCTTGGCAATATGCCAATATCCTAATTCACCATAATTTACTTTATAAAATCTAAGCCGAATTATATATTATAAAAATGGAAGTTGGATTTATTGACTCACCGTTATGGAAATTCGATTTAGCAAACAATCTAGAGAAAACAAACAATTATTGACTCACAGTAGCAATTATTGAAAGCAAACAATCCAATTCTAAACAATCAATTATTGATCCCACAGTAGCAAACAAATTCAAAGCAATTGAAAAATCAACAATCAATTGCTTATTCTCTATATCAATTCTAAACAAAAAATCCAAATTGGTATAGGAATGGCTCTGATACCACATGTTGGGACCGTAATACACTAAAACAATTCGGCCACATAAACAGTTCAATTCAATTCAATATGCCACTATTGATCTACCTATGTCAAAATGATCATCATGCAAAAATCATTAATTCTTAGATAACAGACGCAATACATGATTCCATTAGTGTCTTTAAGCAAAGTTTCACTCAAAAGCGGTTGATGAACTTGTGGGACAGCGGAAATAAAACCATAGTGCCGATGTAGAGGTTGAAACATCGGCAGCCTCCTTAGTGTAGGATGAAGCCTTCCAAAGCTATAAGACTGCCCTTGTGAGATCGTGTTCACAATTCCTCAATGATCTCACCTCTCTATTCTTTAATGGGGAGAAGTAGAGAATGCCACAGAATTAACTAGATTGACGGATAGAAAATTCTGCAACTTTTCGTATATTATTGTGCTTTGGGGACCAACCTTATTTATAGAGATATGGAGTCGGCATATTGCCAAACCCTAACTCAAAACTGACTTTCTGGCCATATGCCAACTTAAAAAAGGTAATTTGCGCAAATGCATCAAAAACCGTGCAGTCGCATCAAAATCCGTGCAGCCGCTAGAGAATCGGTTTCCTTAATTGCAAATTTCAGAATCAGTCCATCAATAATTTGATCTTTGCCTAAATTGTTCTACACATTTGTAGACCATATCATAATGAATATATATTGATTTTCTATTACCTTATTTGATAGCTTTAATTGACAACCATATATGACAGTAAACAATTCATAATTAGATACATATATGCTCAATATTGGCATTAAATCCAATGAGATTGGCAATAAATTCAACATGTGTTAGGTAGGAGATAACTAGTGAAGATATTTATAATTAATCATAACCAAGTCTATAAATAGGCCTTGCATTATTGTAATCATATACACATAATCAATACAAGATTATCCTTTTCATAAAATCTATTATTGTCTTTCACTGATATTTTTGGTGATGTTGATATAAAAATTTAACACATTGATTATTAAAGCCTCACAATAAAATAATATTTTCATCAGCATAAGCATGCCCAAATCACTGAATTAGCAATTTTAGCAAGTGGTATTATAGTTAAATGATCAAAACATTCTAGCTCGTTTGTTAATTTTAGCCATAGCTATAGTACAATTTACCTTTAGCTGAAATACAAGTCAATTTTAATTCTGGATGAAACATTTAAGACAATTAGCGAAAGTCAGGTGATATAAAAGAAAAAAAAAAAGGAAACGTGAAAAAAATGTAACACTCAAAACGGTGTGAGGCATCCACGAAAAAAGAAAGAAAATATCAATTGAAGACAAGCAACTTAACTATCAGTAAATAGGAAAACTACATTATTTCAATAGTGAGGTACTACTATAGGTCATGTGACCTCCCCTAACCAATAATGCAAACATTAATTAATCACAAGTCACAAGTATTGGTCTTATGAGCATTTTTATAATTAAATTTTCTATGTATGATGCATGTGCAGCCGTCATTTTTAGTAATATCCAAAGTTAAATAGAAATTAATAAATATACCCAGCTTAATAAAAATGCCAAACCAGCCATTTAATGGCCGGTCATATATTTTTCTCAACTGGCCATTAAATGTCTGGTTCTAATTTTTTTTTTAATTTGTGTTGTTTCAGACCCTATAAATACCCATCTTTCTCTTTCATCCCTCTCACAATTCATTCAACTCACAAAAGAGAAAGAGAGGAAGGGAAAGAGAGAGAGAAGGTGATTTTTTAGGCGATTTTGTAGGCGACAAAAGGATGAACAATAACAACCGAGGTAGGTCGTCATATCGTGGCCTAGCTAGAGGAGAGTCAATTATTGATCGAGTTAAAAATGAGAGAAAAAAGAACAACTGTCGAGTATGCCATAATAAAAACAACTGCCAAGTATATATGATGGAGGAATTTCTTAGACAGTCTATTCGGTATGAAATTTCATTGCGATATTAACAACATCGACCTTCTTTCTTTGGCATTCCAAGCTCACCGATCATACCGCTTGATGAGCTTGAGGGAGATGATACATGTTATACTGGAGATATTAGTGGTTGTAAATTGTAGGAGTTGATTAGCAATATAAAGGTGTTAGGTAGGAGATAACTAGTGAAGATATTTACAATTAATCATAACCAAGTCTATAAATAGGCCTTGTATTATTGTAATCATATACACATAATCAATAAAAGATTATCCTTTTCATCAAATCTATTATTGTCTTTCACTGATAATTTTTGTGATGTTGATATAAAAATTTAACACATTGATTATTAAAGCCTCACAATAAAATAATATTTTCATCAGCATAAGCATGTCCAAATCACTGAATTAGCAATTTTAGCAAGTGGTATTATAGTTAAATGATCAAAGCATTCTAACTCATTTGTTAATTTTAGCTATAGCTATAGTACAATTTACCTTTAGCTGAAATACAAATCAATTTTAATTCTGGATGAAACATTTAAGACAATTAGCGAAAGTCAGGTGATATAAAAGAAAAAAAAAAAGGAAACGTGAAAAAAATGTAACACTCAAAACGGTGTGAGGCATCCACGAAAAAAGAAAGAAAATATCAATTGAAGACAAGCAACTTAACTATCAGTAAATAGGAAAACTACATTATTTCAATGGTGAGGTACTACTATAAGTCATGTGGCCTCCCGTAACCAATAAAGCAAACATTAATTACTCACAAGTGACAAGTATTGGTCTTATGTGCATTTTTTTAATTAAATTTTCTAAGTATGATGCATGTGCAGCCGACATTTTCATTAATATCCAAAGTTAAATAGAAATTAATAAATATACCCAGCCAAGCTGGGTTCTAATAAAAATGCCCAAACCGGCCATATAATGGCCGGTCATATATATATTTTTTTAATTTGTGCTGTTTCGCACCCTATAAATACTCATATTTCTCTCCTCCCTCTCACAATTCATTCAACTCACAGAAGAGAAAGAGATGAAGGGAAAGAGAGAAAGAGAAGACGATTTTTTAGGCAATTTTAGACAATTTTTCAAGCGACAAAAGGATGAACAATAACAACCGAGGTAGGTTGTTATATCGTGACCTAGCTGGAGGAGGGTCAATTAGTGATTGAAGTAAAAATGAGAGAAAAAATAACAACTGTCGAGTATGCCATGATAAAAAGAACTGTGAAATATGTATGATGGAGAAATTTCTTAGACGACCTATTCGGTATGAAATTTCAGACGATGACTATGTGGAAAACCCCTACGGCCCTGGTTTGAAAAAAGAAGAAGGTTGATCCGAGCCTCCAACATTGGACGATGAGTTTGTTCTGTGTACTTATACTGGTAAGGCTACCACTTCGTCTGCTGTGACCAAGGTTCTAAATAACAATTATCGCGTCATCGCGTAAAGATTAAAAAAAAAGGCTATCGCGGATAGTGTAGCTATAGCGAAAGCTATCTTCAATAGCGTTTTTTGTTTAAAAAATTATGTTTTATATTTATACTAATTATCAACATTATCTAAAGTCTCATATAGCGATAAGTAACGCAAAATTGATGAAGGAATTAGAATATTCATATTGAACCAGTACAAAGTCCAAATTGCTATTCAAAATATCTCTAATAATATCATAAATTATCTATCTTTTTCCATTCAAAATAACATAAGCATCATGGCATAAACTATATATCTTTTTCTATTAGAAAAAACCTAAGCATCATGGCATAAATTATCTATCTTTTTTTATTTAAAAGCAAAAGCAATCCGGACCTTGAAAACAATTAATCCTTAAAATAAAATTCAATTTGGATCTTTAAATAAAAGCCTATGTAGCATAGGATACGCTATAGCGAGTAGCGTGTAGCACAAATAGCGGAACCGCTATTACCGCTATAGCGGTCATAGCTGAAATAGCGCACTTTTATCCCGTAGCTTAGCGTTTAAGGTTCGAAAATGCTATAGCGCCGCTATTTCGTCACTATAACGCGCTATTTAGAACACTGGCTGTGACTGATCAAGATGCAGAAAAATCGACTCGTTCTAAGAAGTAGTATTATTAGGGTTTAAAATTTGGATGCATTTGAGCTGGGTTCCAAGAAGTAGTATTATTTTAGATTGATGAATTAGGGTAGTAAAATAAGGTTGTAAATTTTTTTAGTTTCTTTAGTGTCTATTTTGTAGACTTTATTTCATCAATTTAGAGTTTATTTATACTTAATGTATTGGCATGCATGTAGACTTGATGTTTGTCTACATTTGAAAATGGTACAAAACAGTAAAGTTATAAAAACTTAGTCATATTAAAGTCCACACAAATTGCAAATAAAATAGTTCTGAAAGCAGCATCTAAATAAATCAGTGACAACATGCATCAAAATAGAAGAATTTAAATCACCTATTACTACTACGCCTAAACGGTATTCCGAGAAACCGACCAGTTCCAGAAGATGGACTACCAGATGGCTCTGCTTGGCCTCCAGATGCCCCTGCTTGGCTTCTAGATGCCCCTGCTTGGCTTCTAGCCCCTGCTTGGCTTCCAGATGCCCTTATACGCCTACTAGTTGACCTCCTTAGTTGGTTTCCGGATGGCTCTCTGTGCATCTCAACTGCCTCTCCTCCTATGTCAATTGCCTCTCTCATTGCTTGTGCAAACATAGCAGATGCATCTAAACAGTTTGTAGCTGTGCTACGCCGTGACCCTGCAGACCCACTTGCCTTTGCCATAACTTGCTCATTTTCTACCGCATTTGTTGCGTTTCTTGCCTATGCATTGCATTTTTTTACTTAGTAAGTTGGTATAAATTGAAAAGAAATGTAATATTTGATGAATGTTACAAACCTCTTTGATTCCTATCGGTCGTGGAACGGCGAGCCTGATGCCCCCTTCGCCTACCTTGCATTTCATCTATGGTCATTACATGACAGATGTGTTTTCTCCTCTCAACCCTATTCCAGCCCTTCCTCGGAAGAATTCTAGGTCTAGTACAAGGAGGCCATTCTCCCATATTGCCAAAAGTAATAAACACCCCACTCCAAGTACTTTCAAGGTAGTTCACAGTATAGCAATCTGCAACAAATTGGTCCTCGCACCAGTTTCGTTCACGACAAACCGCTAAGACTTGAGCGTACGGAAGATGTTAATTGGATACCTCTGCATTTACATTTCATTTTGTTGTCAGGCCTGCATGTCACAACATACTGGAACTCCCTATGAATAACGTCCATAGTTCCCTCGGACCTGTAGGTGACTGGAACGTACTCATATGGGGATGAAACTTGGTACTGACCTTCGTTGTATGTATAAGGGACCAAACACATTAGTGCAGCTTTGGTCCACCGTTTTCTGTTTTTTTTGCAAAACCCAGTCGGAAAAATTTGATTTGCATCTCTTAAGTCCATTGGTCGCTTCCGCTGCTTAACAAACCATCTATTGATCTTGTAGAACGTATCCTCCACTATGGCAGCCACGAGCATTCTACGGCTAACCTGGAAGACATTGTTAAGCGACTCGGAGCCATTTGTTGTCATGATACCAAATCAGTATCCTCCATGACAGGTTTGGAAAATTCTTCTCATAAGGATGGCTCCAACACATCATTGGGATGTAATTTGCCTACCTTCTTCAAAAATGAATTACATCTTAGATTTAGCTGCACAAAAACAAAGAGGTGTTACTTAATTTTCAGAATAGTCTTATAAAATAATTAAACGGAATGTTATTAATTAGACATACCACAGGAAACTCTTCAAACATCTCTTTCAACCTTCTTGACTTCTTCTTCTTGGCTCCTTGTCTGAACCTCCATCCGAACCACTTGTATTTCTCACAATTCTGGACCAGGTTGTCAGCAACATGCTAAATACAAAACATGTGCACAAAAAGGTGTGGAGACCATCCATATTCTGCTATCAGTGCACATTTGATCCCCTTGTGCTGGTATGATATAACACAGATGAATTTATCAGCTCCAAGCACTTCATTCCTCAATCACTACAAGAAAAACCCCAATTCTCACTATTCTCTTTCTCACAATTGCAAATGCAATAGGCGGCAATTAGTTCTCGGCATCATAGCGCAACCTATCAAAAGCCTCCTCTCATACCGCCCAGACAAGAAGCATGCATCTATGCCGATCACTGGTCTCAAGTACTGGAACGCTGCAATGCATAGACCAAAAGCCCAGGCTACGGCCCTGAATTGAACAACATCTTGCATAAGCACTCCATGTTTATCTCCTATCTGACAAGTGAGAAATTGGTACTTAGAGCGGGGATTCTTGTCGCAAATTCCCATCAGTAGTGGTTTCAGCAAGCTGTATGAAGTCTCCCAACTCTTAAATTATCGGGCTATTGCAAGCTCACGACCCCTCCACAGTCGGTTGTATTTCGGGGTTACATTGCCATACACAATACTCATACAGTTTGCCACCCCTTCGATGCTCATACAGGGGTCTTTCTTAATGCTGGTCTCATTGACATCGGTAATGATTGATGCCGTTAGACATTCATGGTCAGTCCTTGTATACTCAGTCCTACATGTGTGAGGCTTGTCTTACCTTATTATAACCTATGCATCTCCAAAACCCGTTTCTTTTACCCGGAGTTTGTCAGCACGACCCGGAGTCTTGCACACCACCTGAATCCAATCCCTGTCACTTTTCTTCATTCTAATCTCCTGATTCTTATTAATATGATGCTCTCTAATCTTCTTAATCAACTCTTATTTGCTTTGAAAATATTGTTCTAGCGCCAGCTCACTTATGTACTCAATCCGTTGCCCATAGTTAGCAATATCTGCTTCTATAAAAGAACATATATCATTGAAGTCTGTGAATTGGTGCGTATCAGTCCGGCCACTAAGTGGCATATTCCCATATCCGGTTCGAATGGGCACTGGACCATCTTCAACAGGACCATCTTCATCACAACCCTCCAGATCATCAGAGTCCCAGTTTGCTCCCTCAAATTCATCCCCAGTTTGTAAATTTTCATCCAGTATTTCATTAATTTTTTCAAAATCCGACCCAATTTCATCGTCTACTGGTGCCGGTCTTGGGTGAGGTGATGGTGGCGGTAATGGAAAAGGCACCACATGCACGGGTCTAGGTGGGGATCTTGTATGGTGTACTAGTTGGGATCGTGATTGGGGTGCTGGTGTAGAGAAGTGACTGTATGTTTCTGGATCATGTTCGATTAAAGGAACCACGGGAGTGTATGGCGCAACTGAATTTTTGCCAGAACTTCCAACCCCTGACTCTATCGGAGTCCTCTTGGCGTAGATTTCTATTACAAAAATTCTAGTGGCCTTAAAATGGTTGTACATGACCATTCATGAAGCATCAGTTAGTAGTTTTACTATGGTATAGGTCGGGGGTGTTCTATGGTTCACTTGGGTTGCCAATTCTAAGTTCCACTTTTCTAGGTTATAACTAATGCATTCGTAAATCATGGAATTTCAAGTCCCAAAGTGAAAGATGGGAACCTTAATTGAACCAATTGACTTTTTTAGAGTAATAAGCCCAATATGTATTAGTAAAAAACCTCCCACCACATTGGAATGAAATCATGGCCATGGCAAACAAACTACATTTTGGTAAATGGTAAACAATTGTCAAGTTATTAATTTAAATGTATAGGTTACTGAAAAATAATTAAAATAAAAAATTATAAAAAATAGATTAAAATAAAATAAATTAAATAAATTAAATTAAATAAAAAAATAAATTTAAATTAAATAACAAAATAAATTTAAATTAAATAAAAAATAAATTTAAAATAAAAAAAATTAAATTAAATTAAATTAAATAAAAAATTTAAATTAAAAAAACAAAAAAATACCTGAATGAGACGGTGAGAGTGAGTTGAGTGAGTTGTGAGAGGGAGGAGAAATAAAAATATTTATTTTTTTTTAGTAAAAGTTGGAGGTAAAGCCATCCAACTATATAATACCTTTGTTATTACAACAAATGATTTCCCCCATCCGGGTTTCGAACTCATTGCCACTAGACCAAAGGTTAGTTCTTATAAAAATAGTTATTTAACAACAAAAAAAAATGAGGACCGGCCATTTCCGGCGAAAAATTTAGGACCGACAATTTAATGGCCAGTTGAGAAAAATATAGGACCAGCCATTAAATAGCCGGTTTGGGTATTTTTATTAAAACCCAGCCAAGCTGAATATATTTATTAATTTCTATTTAACTTTGGATATTAATAAAAATGTCGGCATGTACAGACAATAGGTTGTTTTTTTGAAGGTTGACAAAAGGTTTCTTTATTGACACGCTTTACGCTAATAATTGTTATCCATATTTGCAAGGAAAAGGGAATATAAAAATCCAAGTTCAAGTCATACGTACAGCTGATGCATTTTATTTATTACAATATATACAATAATTTCTTCAAATTGGTATATATAAAATATAGTTATAGTGGGCCACCAAGTTGATAGTAATGTTTTTGGAATAATGGAAAGAAAAGGGTTATAATTTTCGTCCTATAAAAACTATCACTGCATGTTCTCTAAAAGCTCACTAAACCAAATTAATTATAACTACTCCTTTAACAGTCTCCTCGGAGGAAGGAAAGAAGCCAACAAAAATTGAGCAATATTTTTTTGAGTAAAGGTTAAAGGTCAAGCCACTCAATTATTTATTATCTATAAAGAATTGACCCTTTCAGATTTCCAATCTAAATACTGAGCAATATTGCTTTTGGTTTATTTTTAATTTTCAAGCACCATGTTTTTTAGTAAGCTTTTCTCAACATGGCCAATAGCCGTCGGTGTAATGCTATGTTGTTTGTTCTCCATCCCATGTGGGGCCAAGATTCATCACCGTACCTTTATTGTAAGTGATTTCTCTTCTATCACAATTAACAATGTCTAGTATAATTGTTATTTTTTTTTTTTTAAATTCATGAGTTATAGTTTGAATATTCAAGAAATATAATAAAATCTTCAAAAGAAACATAGGACTTGAAAAATATTACTTACTATAATTGAGAGCTAGATTTTTCAACTTAGACTTTAATATAAATTGTGGGACTAATTTGAAAACCGGACCCGAGCTCATGATAGGCCGTCTAGACAGCAATTCGGAGGGAATTGGGAGGAGCCAATTACCTGTGGAGAATTCTTTCCGAATTCTATCGACCTTTATTCCATGAGGGGCCATTCTTTTTAAATTATCCGGAATCTAAAGTTATAATTAGCATCTGACAAATTTGTGTTTATTAGCTGATATTTATTTAAGCATGATAGGTCCGGACAGTAATTTTTCTTTCCAATATTTAAATTTAAGCATGACTCAATTATCCCACAATTATTAGTTTCGTAGTCATAAGTTATCTGCTCCGTATCTGTATTCGTTTTAAGGAAGATTTGGTTTTAAATTTTGACATTTGTTTACTATAAGTATTCTTATTCGAATTTGATATTAGCATTATTATCCACTCCGAATTTGCTCCGTTTTCACCCCTAGATCAAGGCACTATATTTGCATAAAAAGAACGAGTGAGGTTATAGTATTTTGCAAAATACGGATTAGTTCATACTATTGATCAATATCTCTGTTTATAAAATTTAAGCAGTCGACCCGAACCGCTCAATATAATTTTCATATGAAAATGTATTTGGAGATTGAATTTTACATTTTTAAGGTAGGTTGAAAATCACTATTTTTTGGTAGTTCAAAGTCTTTAGATGAGATGATATTTTACCTATCTAAAAACTAGTAAATAAATTCTAAAAAATATAAAATTTAATCTTCAAGTATGTTTTTTCTAAGGGTACATTTGGATCGTACAAGGATTAGTGCAAGAATAACGATTTTTGGGTTAGTGGTTGAGAATAGTGCTAACCCAAGTGGTTTGAGAATAGTGCTATTTTGGACTATTCCGGGTTAGTAGAAATGTTGTTTGGATTGTATATTTGGAATAGTGCTATTTTGGACTAATATCGCTAACCCAACAATTTGAGAAATTCACTAATCCACCTTATCGTAGGAATAGCAGAATAGCGCTGTTCCTGCACTATTCACTAATCCACCTTTTACATTTGGATCACAACATTTCAAGAATAGCGAGTTATTCCCGGGTTAGCGCTATTCTAACCCAATCCAAACGCAACCTAGGAGATTATTTTGAATTAATTCATAGCACGGTGCCGTTTCATGCTTTGTAAAGTACGGTAGCCACACTCGTGTCATCTTATCATGAATGGTGCATTCTTTGGTGTTGTTTGCTGCCTCTAAAAAAAGACCTACATGTTGCTTGCTCTTTCTTTATCCCATTTCTTTTTCTATATATTATTTTGTCGTTGCCACAGTGCCACCTAATAATAGACTTACCAGCTCACTCAGATAAAAATTTCAGGCTTTTCTATAAAAGCTTAATTTTTTGTTCTCAGAAAAGTTGAGAAAAATTAGAAATTATATTTTTCTTAAATATTATGGTAACAAATTACGTGATTTTATTCTCATAGTTCACTGGTACAAATGATCAATTATATAATTATAAAAAACTATGTATGAAACCAATTCGAGGATTAATCGCAGTGCAACCATATCGTCTTTCTCATTTTCCTCAAATTCACTCACCTCTAACTTAATACTACATTTCAATTGGAATTCACAATCGCTACATCTCTGACCATAACAGGTTCAACACGAGTCAGATGAGTTTCTGGCAAAAATTCGCTCAGGCGAGAAAATTACTTGAAAACCGGCTCGATCGTCTCCATCTGATTCATGCTTTCGTTTATATAACGTAATTAAACATTAAAATACACTCCAGCTCTTCCCAAAGGAAACAATGTGAACTTAAATAGTGGGAAAAAATGGTCAAATCTTCTATGAAGTTTGAACTTGTAACTTGATATATATATATGTATTTTTAATTTTTCAGTTTTTTTCCTTAAACAGATTCAAGAAGCTACCTACACCCGCCTCTGCAATAACACAAAGAGCATTCTAACTGTCAACGGATTATATCCGGGACCCACTATCTCTGCTCGCAATGGCGACATTGTCTATGTGAAGGTCATCAACAGAGGGAACAAGAACATCACCATCCACTGGTATTATACACACATAGTACATACATAAAAATATGTTATTTGCACTATTAATTAAGGAATTATTTCGATCCATGCAAGACTAACATGTATTCATCAAATTTCTATAGGCATGGCGTAATCCAGCCGAGGGACCCATGGTCAGATGGACCGGAATACATTACTCAGTGTCCTATCCAGCCAAGAGCCAACTACACACAACGGATCCAATTTACGGAAGAAGAAGGCACGCTCTGGTGGCACGCACATAGCGAATATGATCGTGCTACTGTTCACGGTGCTATTGTTATTCACCCGAAGCTTGGAACCACCTTCCCCTTCCACAAACCCCATAAAGAATTCACGCTGATTCTAGGAGAGTGGTGGAACAAAAACATAACAGATTTGTACCAAACTGCAGTTGAGAATGGCGGTGAATTCGATTTGTCTGATGCCAATACTATCAATGGACAGCCTGGCGATTTCATGCCATGCTCAGCAAATGGTAATTTATTGTTCCCGGTACAGGAAGTATATTATTAATAATTCAAGTTTTTTCAAATATAATGTGGTCGAACAACATATATTTTTCATTTTTATTTTTGTTGCAGACACTTTTAAAGTACAAGTCGAACAAGGTGAAATGTACCTCCTCCGTGTAATAAATGCAGCCATTGAAAATGAGTTCTTTTTTGCGGTTTCTGGCCACAATGTAACAGTGGTTGGAACTGACGCCAGCTATACGAAGCCTTACGTGAATGAATTTATCATGATCACCCCGGGTCAAACGATGGACCTCCTCTTATGGGCCAATCAATACCAGAACTCATCTACCCCCTTCCGTTATTACATCATCGCGGCTTTATTCTTTGATGGAAGTGCATCAGCCACTAAAGATGCCAATGTGACCGTAGCTATTCTAGAATACAAAACTAATAATTCCGCGCCATCAATAAGACCAGTTTTAACCTCTTTACCATACTTCAACAACACTAATGCCTCAAATGCGTTCATTGCCGGTCTTCGCTCGCTGGCGAACTCAGATCACCCAGCAGTAGTACCCCAAACTATCGATGTCAAAATGTATATCACGTTATATGTGAATGAAGAATTGTGCCCTAACAGTTCATGTGCTGGTCCAAACGGTACCAGGTTCGCTGCGGTTATGAATAATGCCAGTTTTCAAACCCACAAAATTGATGTGCTAGATGCATACTACAATTCTATTGCCGGTGTGTACACCACTGACTTCCCGGACACACCACCGTTCTTCTTCAATTTTACTGATGTTAACATACCAGAGCAGTTATATATTGGTAATAAATCGACAAAAGTGAAAGTGCTCGAGTATAACACAACCGTGGAGATTGTGTTTCAGAGCGTTAACATACTAAACGGACAGCTTAGCCATCCAGTGCACTTGCACGGCCACAGCTTCTATGTCGTTGGAAGAGGATCCGGCAACTTCAACAACACAACAGATCCTCTGAGTTACAACTTGGTCGATCCGCCATATGAGAACACTCTGGTTGTGCCCAAGAATGGTTGGGCAACTATCCGCTTTAGAGCAGCTAATCCGGGTGAGTTTATTATTTTTCCTTTTTTTAAATATCAAATTTATTGAATCTTTTATTGATTTAATTTAAAAAAATCAAAGGTGTTACAAAACTACAATGAGAACAACCTGTTTATTAATATTTGATTAGATAGTTGATCCGGACTAATTAAGTAGCTCGGCAAAATTAATGAAATAGTAGGTTAGTTCTTGTTTCAAATTATTGTTTTGAGCGTTTTTCAGACACTATTCCTCAACATTATTTTGGTTTTGCAATTAAAATAGGAGTTTGGTACATGCACTGTCACAATGAACCACACGCAGTCTGGGGAATGGATGTTGTGTTTATAACAAAGAATGGTAATAGTACAGAGGCAAAAATACGGCCTCCCCCTGCCGACAAGCCTCCTTGTTGATTTTACTCAAGCATTGTATCATTATTTATTTTCAAAGGTGAGTTTGCACTGGTTAATATATTGTATCTTCGTAAAGAAAATATTATTGTTGGTTGGATTTAATTTGTTACATTTGTAAATGGATAAACGACAGCAAGTGTATAAGTGGATAAGATGGGTGGTTCTTTTAATATTGAATTATAATTGTTGAATATTTGTTGAATTATGCACATAATGTTGAATGTTGAATATTATCTTATGTATATTATTTATGTTGAATGTAGAATATTGTGATAATTAAATTAAGTAGAGTTTCGACTACCAGTTTGTGTTAATTAACTTTAGTTGATTTACTAAAATAGTGTACAAGATCCATTGGTGATATATTTCTATAGGCTCAAAAAGGAACTCAAGTAATTGGGCCGAGATAATGAATCACCTCCTAGAAGAGATATTTGACCCACAAGTCCTTCAGAGTTTTGAGCGTACCACAAAATTCTCAATTTACCAAATTCAGAAAATAAGATATGTTTGTGCGTGCGCAAAACTCAAGGAAAAGAATTATTTGTCTTCATAAATTGATAAATTAGAATATTAAATTTTTATCAAACACATGTTACATATTTTTTTTTTTCAATTGGGTTGGGACCGCTGACAATGTCATGCCAATAGAACCGAAAATGGCTCTGTTTTTCAACATTGGCATGAGAAACGTGCTGGCTACTCAGGAGATAGGTATCTGCTGGTCGGAGGAGGTGACCAGTGCTAAATTAGCTGCAGAGGTAGATGGAGAGGGGGGAAGGTGCAGGGACGGATTCAGGATTTTCATCGGGGGGGGGGGGGGGGGGCAAAAAAAATATTGAATCGGGTTTAAATACATAATCAGGTTTAAATTTATTACCAATTAGGTACTCGAGAAAAAACAATGCTGTAACTTATACTTTCCAATGCTTTGACTTGTAATTTTTAATGCTTTGACTTATAATTCTAATTACCAATCAAAATTCTACAAATTTATTTCAATTTTAACTCTAAATTTAACTTGAATTACAAATCAAACGTCTAGAGGGGGGCAAAGTCGGTCGGAACCGATAAATCTCTACTAAAACTCAAAATCCAGGGTCCGCCCCTGAGAATCATGGCTCATTTATAGTGGCAGTGTATAGGTTTTATTGGATCATTTGTAGTTACACCCGATAAGTAGTACACCCATTGAGCATACTTACCAATTCAGCATTAACACACAGAAGGAAGAAACATATGGAATATATAGACTATAAATAATTGTATGGAAATTCTTTGTTCATTTTGCATAATTGAAGATATATGTTTAGGCAAGATGTTCAGAATTTTTTAGGAATATATTAAATAATTTCTGGGAAAGAAGAAAGATGGAAAAAAAATTAATGCATTAGAAGGAACTGAATTATTGATTTGATTCTTTGACATATTTTTTAGAAAACTGAATATATAATTTGATTTCTATCAATAGTTTGTATGCAAATTATTCGTCCTTCCTACCCAACTTGCAACTTGTGTAACAGCTTGCTATAAATATAAAGAATGTATAGTTTTCTTTAGTTATATGTTTGGATAAAGAATCGATTTAGTGTACGAAACTCAGGATTGAGATATGTCCATCTGCCAGCGTGTTATGTTATCTTGGGGGCAATGCTCATTGTCACTAGGCAATGTGTATCATTGCACTTGCCGATTGCAGTACTTAGACAATATCTTATTGGATCTTTTGATCCGATTGGCATGGCATGGGGTGACAGGGTGATTAATTTTCCTTATTATATATTATCTTCCACACACAATATTTAGGTACTGGACTCTGATTTGGCTATGGATATAATATTCTCCTTGTGTTTTATTTCGGGAATATTTTGCATATTGGCATAATAGGTTAATCGCATCATTGGATAGTTGCACCTACTATATGTATTATATGTATTTTCTTTTAATAGTTAATAAAATAGAGTATTTAATTGTATCACTATTGAACTTGCATACGCATCGCAAATTTATAAAAGTCATATGTAGATTATATTTAAAAGTACTTTGACTGTAGAGGATCCCTGAAGGGATAATTCTGAGTCACATACTGAGTGATTAGTCGCTCACTCACAAGTTGTTTCGTGGATTTTTAGGTACAAAGACTAGTGATCAGCAGCAGGATTTGGCAGAAGCTGTCCCCGATGGCCACGTAGTTTAATTTATTTTTATAGGGCTTTTGGTTAGGATATACAAGTCTCAATGATTTTGGTTCGTACATCGAATTCGTTAGATCATGTATTCTTTTGGTTAGATTGTGTTCGTGGTATTATGATGTGGGTTGTATGGATTTTATGTATGTATGTTTATTTATGGATTGTATGACTTATGCTGATATTATGATTATTCACGCTTCCGCATTTCTGTATTATTTGTATTTGTTTAGCCTTGTGTGTTTATTGAGTTAATGAATACGAGGCAAGGATTGATCACACCTTAATTCAGAATTCCTATATTTGGATGTGACAGGTATATAGGTTGATTTGGAATAAATTCTAAACATACTGTGTTTATTGTCAAACTCATAGTATGTTTTGTTTGATTGAATGTTCCGTCTTAAAATGAACAACCGCTTGAACTATGGAAAGGAACAGTATTGTGGACTGTTTGAGTTGAAAGAAATAACTTGTGTTTATTGTCAAACTCATAATATGTTTTGTTTGATTGAATGTTCCATCTTAAAATGAACAACCACTTGAACTATTGAAAGGAACAGTATTGTGGACTATTTGAGTTGAAAGAAATAACTTGTGTTTATTGTCAAACTCATAGTATGTTTTGTTTGATTGAATGTTATGTCTTAAAATGAACAGCCACTTGAACTATTGAAAGGAACAGTATTGTGAACTGTTTGAGTTGAAAGAAATAACTTGTGTTTATTGTCAAACTCATAGTATGTTTTGTTTGATTGAATACTCTGTCTTAAAATGAACAACCGCTTGAACTATTGAAAGGAACAGTATTGTGGACTGTTTGAGTTGAAAGAAATAACTTGTGTTTATTGTCAAACTTATAGTATGTTTTGTTTGATTGAATGTTCCGTCTTAAAATGAACAACCGCTTGAACTATTGAAAGGAACAGTATTGTGGACTGTTTGAGTTGAAAGAAATAACTTGTATTTATTGTCAAACTCATAGTATGTTTTGTTTGATTGAATGTTCCGCCTTAAAGTGAACAACCGTTTGAACTATTGAAAGGAACAGTATTGTGGACTGTTTGAGTTGAAAGAAATAACTTGTGTTTATTGTCAAACTCATAGTATGTTTTGTTTCATTGAATATTCCGCCTGAAAATGAACAACCGCTTGAACTATTGAAAGAAACAGTATTGTGAACTGTTTGAGTTGAAAAAAATAACTTATGTTTCAAGGGCTCTTGTGCAAAATCTATTAAATATGACATTTTTTTTTTCCAAACTAACTTGAATTCTGTTTTTCATGTGAATATTAATTACATTTTAATAAATTTTCTGAAAAATTTAAAAATAGAAGTATATTTAAAAAAAGTCAGAAATAGATAAAATTGTATAATTTTTAAATTTTAAATATACTTTTATTTAAAAAAATATAAAAAAGAAAGACAATAGAGTTAAATTCTTGAACTTTTCTTCTACATGGTCAGGCAACCCTTGCCCACTTGCCTCTGCCCCTGCGTATGAACTAGACATTAGACATTAGGGTGTAAACGGATGTGATAATATCCGACCGAATCCGCTCTGAATCCGTTCAAGATCCGAATTCGGATAAACAGATCCGGATAATTTCTGGGTTCGAATTCGGTTTTTTATTGAATAAGAGGAAGACATCCGAATTTGGATATAGATAATTAATTATCCTGAATTCAAACTTTTATTAAATAAGAAGGCATCGGAATTTGAATACGGATAATTTATCCACATCTATCCGAACAAAGGCGCTCCAAACTCTCTGATCCTCTTCTATCCACCCTCTTATATACCGTCTATTTCAACCTATAAACTCTGTTGCCGTACTAAACTTTAAGTTGGGTAGGAAGGACGAATAATTTTTCAAGTTCAATCGATTGTTAATAGCGAATACTATTTTAATTTATTACCGTAAAATAAATGAATATAAACCTAGTAGATCGAATTGCTTATTTTTTGTTAAGATTTCAAATTGATATAATTTAGTAGGAAAAAAAATGAAAGATTTGCATTGAAAGAAGAGGGGCAAACATATACTTTTCTTCATTGACTAGTAGCCTAAATATTTATGAATTTATTTCCAAATACAATAACCCCCTTAAAGTGTATAGCCGTGTGTAGGTAGGAGAAGTATATCAAAATCATGTGTCTAGGATAACATGACATGTGGGCCCAAAGCAATTAAGAGAGGGGTTAGCATTAAATGTCACCTAAGATTAGGGTTGGTCCATCAAAGAAGTTGGAAAGGATTAATGTGTAATTGATGTCTCTTTAATTCCTGGTCTTGACTTCTCATCAAACAGAATTCAATTTAACTATTAATTATTCAAATCAATTTAATTTAGAGGAGGTTTCAAATGCCTCCACCATGCCTCTATTTTTAAAAACTTTAATAACTCAAAATTTAAAACTTAAAAGTCAAAATAAAACAGTTGGATATGATCTACTACCATACTAGCTTTAGAAGACTGAATATATAATTTGATTTCTATCAATAGTTTGTCTGCAAATTATTTGTCCTTCCTACCCAACTTACAACTTGTGTAACAGCTTGCTATCAATATAAAGAATGTATAGTTTTATTTAGTAATATGTCTGAATATATCAGATGAGGTTCAGGAGTTAATATATTTGTGTGATTGATTTCTAGACTGACTAATATAACTTAGCACTGACATATTCGGATACAATACGAGTTGGATGATAAACAAATATCATTCACACTTCTATCATAGTATGAATGAATGTGAACGTGGCACTGAAAAAAAAAATTGTGTAGCCATAATATTTGATTATTTTATGAAGGGCCATAAACCTGGCCCGAAAATAAAAAAGCTGAATGGCCGAACTTCTAAACCCATAAGCAAAGCAATATGTCGAGTTGGCACCAATGAATGGTTTGTTACACTACGTACCAAGGACCAAATTTAATTGGGGCCATAGAAAAAGGCATGATTTTTCATAAAGTGAACCAGCATCTCTATAGATATAGACTGAAAACATAATCTATTGTGAGAGTATGAAATTTGAATAGACATCATTAATGTCAATTAACGTAAAGAACAATCACTGATAATCATTCTTAGTCACTGATTATTTTCGCTTAGTGGGCGTCCATCTGTTTTGGGGGATGAAAAATGTGGATTTTTTTTTTAGGGGGTCCATATTTATGGCAGTGAAGAAATAAAAAAAATATGTATGCCGTACTGACTATATCCACCGAAATTTTTATTTATAAGAAATATAAAAAAAAATTGAAATGAGAAATGTCACGGCGGAATTTTAAAAATAGAAGGTAAGAACACGGTTTGGCATCACACTACACCAATAGGACACTATTAGTGAGGGTCAAAAGTGACTATTTCCGAGGGTACACTGATGGAAATTGTTATTTCTAAGTGTATCGGTATTACTGACAGGAGTATATCCACGATGATACTGTCGGTAAAAAGCACTTTTATCCTCACGGATAGTGACACATTTTTGTAGTGGTCCCTGCAGGATGCCAAATCATACCGCAGCCACTACAAAAAAAAAATTCTATGTGGGACGTACTCCAAATGAGAACAAATATCAGAAAAATACTAACGTACCCGCCATTCATACATAACGCTCGCTGACATGGTCGTGTAACCGTGTGACATTATTTTTTTGAACTATGTATGATCGCGTTTTCTGTTCTAGTGTTTAGCAAGTGGTATTATAGTAAAATTATCAAAACATTCTTACTCAAATTGTTAATTTTAACCATAGCTATAATACAATTTACCTTTAGCTGAAATACAAATCAATTTTAATTCTGGACGAAATATTTAAAAGAGGAAAATTAGCAGGAGTCATGTGATTAATAGAGACAGTTAGGAAGTTAGTTAGTGATAATAATATTGTTAGTGAAGTTGTTAAGATCTAACATCATCTTAACAACTTCACTAACAATATTATTATCACTAACTAACTTCCTAATTGTCTTTTTTAGTGATATTAAAGAAAAGAAGGAAACGGAACAAAAATGTATCACTCACAGAAAAAGGTGGAGGCATCCATGAAAAAAGAAAGAAAATATCCATGAAAAATCTACATTATTTCAATGGTGTGAGGTACTACTTTAGGTGATGTGACCTCCCGTAACCAATAAAACAAACATCAATTACTCACAGGTCACTAGTATTGGTCTTATGAGCATTTTTTTAATTAAATTTTCCAAGTATGATGCATGTACGTGTAGACAAAAGGTTGTTTTCTTGAAGGTTGACAAAAGGTTGCTTTATTGACACACTTTACTCTAATCATTATTATCCATATTTGCAAGGAAAATGGTATATAAAAATCCAAGTTCAAGTCATACGTACAGCTGATGCATTTTATTTAGGGGTGTCAATGACACCCTTTTACCCGTTTACCCGACCCGTATGGTATCCGAAAAGACGGATTAGGGTAAGAATTTTTTTTCATTAGTTTATAGGGTACGGGTACGGGTAATAATTTTTTTTTCGTTATCTTACCCGTTATTTAACAAGATAATTTTTAAAAATAAAATTATATATATAGATATATATTGGGTCCGGCTAATTTGCTGCCGGCAGCATTTTAGCCGGAGGTGCTGCCGCCCAAACCGCTGTTTTGTGATGTCCAAACAACAAATTCAAACCGTTAGATGTTTAATCTATATTATAATCTACTTGGAGACCAAATTTTACATTTTTTGGAATTTTTTTACTATTTTTAAAGCTGGGTTGAAAACCGCTGTTTTTAACGCTGCAGAAATTTACTGAAAACAGCGGTTTTCAACCCAGCTTTAAAAATAGTAAAAAAATTCCAAAAAATGTAAAATTTGGTCTCCAAGTAGATTATAATATAGATTAAACATCTAACGGTTTGAATTTGTTGTTTGGACATCACAAAACAGCGGTTTGGGCGGCAGCACCTCCGGCTAAAATGCTGCCGGCAGCAAATTAGCCGGACCCATATATATTTGTATGAAGATAATACATGATACAATAAATTTTTGTATTTTACTAAATTTTCATAAAACAAATTCATTGTATTCATTATTATTATTTTCTTTTTTTTGTTTTGAAATTTTTTTTATAGAAAGCATAAATCGAGATGTCAATGGCATTTTTTTATTCGTTTACCCGACCCGTACCGTATTTGAAAAAACGGGTAAGGGTAAAGATTTTTTTCGTTATAATAATGGGTACGGGTATGAAAATGCCGCCACCCGACCCTTATCATACCCGTTGACACCCCTAATTTTATTTATTACAAGATATACAAAAATTTCATCAAGTAGGTATAGCACCATTCTTGATAGTAATGTTTTAGAAATAATGTAAAGAAAAGGGTTCTAATGTTCTTCCTATAAAAACCATGAATGCATGTTCTCTAAAGCTCACTAAACCAAATTATTTATAACTATTGCTCTACAAGTCTCCTCGGAAGAAGGAAACAACCCAACAAAATATTGAGCAATATTACTTTTGGTTTATTTTTAATTTTCAAGCACCATGTTTTTTAGTAAGCTTTTCTCGTTATGGCCAATGGCCGTCAGTCTAATGCTATGCTCTTTGCTATCCATCCCCTGTGGGGCCAAGATTCATCACCATACTTTTGTTGTAAGTGATTTCTCTGCTATCAGTATTCACGATGTCTAGTATAATTATTATTTTATTTGTTAAAATGTACGAGTTATAGTTTAAATATTCAAGAAATAAAATAAAATCTTCATAAAAAATATAGGACTTGAAAAATATAACTTTAGTAATAGAGAGAGAAAAGAATTCAGATAATTTGCTATCTGAATCCGCTTGCCTCATCATCAAAAGGAACCCTTTTTTCTTTGAAGAAAGGCCAATCCAGCTCACGTGCTCATCACGTGAATATTCGAGTTTAGAGTAGATATGGTTTATAGTCTTCAACTTATAGACTTTAATACACAATGTGGGACAAATATTAAAACCGGACCGAAGCTCATGATAGGTGGCCTAGGAGTCCGAATCTGTTGCGATCCTGGGTAGGATCGCAGGATCCTGCGATTCCGAATCAACGAATCAAATTTTTCTGTGCGCGGATCTCGAAAACACTTTGGAAAAGTAAATTTTCATGCATGCATCACGAAAAAAACCAACAGCTGAGATTCGGGATCGCAGGGTCCTGCGATTCCTGAAAATCACAGCAGATTTATTTTCGGTGGCCTAGACAGAAATTCAGAGCGAATTGGAGGAAGCCAATTACTTGTGAAGAATTCTTTCCGAATTCCACCTTTATTCCTTAAGGGGCAATTCTTTCTAAATTATCCGGAATTTTAAGTTATAATTAGCATCTCACAAATTTGTGTTTATTAACTTTTATTTATTTAAGCATGATAGGTCGGGTCAGTAATTTTTGTTTATCATATTTCAGTTTAAAATGACTCAATTATCTGACAATTATTCGTTTTGTATTCGTATTTGAATCCGTTTTCGTAGGTTATCCGTTCCGTATCCATATTTGTTTAAGGCGGATTTGGTTTGAAATTTTGACATATGTTTACTATCCGTACTTTTATTCGTATCGATCCGCTCATTGAATAGAAGATTCAAATAAGGTATTAGCACTATCCACTCCGAATTCACTCCGTTTTCACCCCTAGATCAAGGCACTATACTAGCATAAAAGAAACGAGTGAGGTTATGGTATTTTACAAAGTGCATATCGGTTCATACTATTGATCTATATATATAATTCCGTTTGCAAAGTCTAAACAGTCAATCCAAACTGCTTAATATAATCTCCATATGAAAGTGTACTTGGAGATAAAATTTTAGATTTTTTTGATAGGTTGAAAATCACTATTTTTAGGTAGTTCAAAATATTTAGATCAGGTAATATTCTACATATCTATAAAATAATAAATGAATTCTAAAAATAAAATAAAAATTGATCTCTAGGTATAGTTTTATATGAAGATTATTTTGAACTGTCCGGATAAATTATTTGAAATTCTTAAGCGGATATGTAATTAATTCATAGCACGGTGCTGTTTCATGCTTTGTAAAGTACCGTAGCCCCACTCGTTTCATCTTATATTTGCATTCTTTGGTGTTTGTTGCTGCCTCTTCAGAAGACCTACTTGTTGCCTCTTCAGAAGACCTACTCGTTGCTTTCTCTTTCTTTATCCCTTTTATTTTTCTATATATTATTTTGTGATTGCCACAATAACAATAGACTTGATAGATAGCTACTAGCTCACTAAGATAAAAAATTTCGTTGTTCTATAAAGAGAAAAGGTTATGCCCTCTAAGCATCCATCTCTGAGCAGACTCTTCAACTAGTTCAACTGCTAAATATTTTTTTTCTCAATCTACACTAAGTCAGGAATGATTCCTTTTACCACTCTTTTTTTTTTTTTTCCTTTGATCAATCTCCTCCATTTTTTTTATTATCTGTGAGAAATTTTGCGAATCTTAAACAACGAACGTGTTCTACGAATTTTGAGTTATATTTGTGTCGTTGTTTTTTTTTCTTCTTGCTATATTAGGTTTAATGACTTAATATTCTAGTTTTAACGACTTCATATGCTAGATATAAAGATTTGATATGCTATTTATAAAGACTGCACTTTGACCTTTTAAAGACTTGCATCCACTTTTTTTCCTCCAATCAAATCTCGTCCATTTTTTTGACGACCTGTGAGAAATTTAGCAAAACCAAGCCGTAAAGTATAAACTTTTGAAACTTTATATATATGTATATATATCTTTACTTTTTTGGTTTTTCCCTTAAACAGATTCAAGAAGCTGCTTACACCCGGCTCTGCAATAACACAAAGAACATTCTAACTGTCAACGGATTATATCCGGGACCCACTATCTCCGCTCGCAAAGGCGACATTGTCTATGTCAACGTCATCAACAGAGGGAACAAGAACATCACCATCCACTGGTACTAATATATACACACATAATCCATACATAAAGAATCTGTTATTTGCACTATTAATTAAGGAATTATTTCAATCCATGCAAGACTAACATGTATTGTCTAATTTATGTAGGCATGGCTTACACATGCCGAGGGACCCATGGTCAGATGGACCAGAATACATTACTCAGTGCCCTATCCAGCCAAGATCCAACTACACACAACGGATCCAATTTACGGAAGAAGAAGGCACGCTCTGGTGGCACGCACATAGCGAATTTGATCGTGCTACTGTTCACGGTGCTATTGTTATTTACCCAAAGCTCGGAACCACCTTTCCCTTCCGCAAACCCCATAAAGAATTCACCCTGATTCTTGGAGAGTGGTGGAACAAAAATATAACAGATGTGTACCAAACTGCAGTTGAGTATGGCGGTCAATTCGAACTGTCTGATGCCAACACCATCAATGGACAGCCTGGTGACTTCATGCCATGCTCATCAAATGGTAATTTATTGTTCTCGGTACAAAAAGTTGTTTATTTACAATGCAAGTTGTTAATGCTTCATAAGATCGACATTCTCTTGGACAATGTTTGTTACTTAATTAATTTAAACAAAAATTAGCAACCAAATATATTATTTTTTGAAATATATTGTGGTGTAACAACATATATTTTTCATATTTATTTTGTTGCAGACACTTTTAAGGTACAAGTCCAACAAGGCAAAATGTACCTCCTCCGTGTAATAAATGCAGCCATGGAAAATGAGTTCTTTTTTGCAGTTTCCGGTCACAATGTAACGGTCGTTGGAAGCGACGCTAGCTATATGAAGCCTTACGAGAATGAATTTATCATGATCACCCCGGGTCAAACGATGGACCTCCTCTTATGGGCCAATCAATACCAGAACTCATCTTCCCCCTTCCGTTATTACATCATCGCGACTTTATTCTTTGATGGAAGTTCTGGAGCCTCTAGAGATGCCAATGTGACCGTAGCTATTTTAGAATACAAAGCTAATAATTCCACGCCATCAATTAGACCGGTTTTCTCCTCCTTACCAAAATCCAATGACACTAATGCAGCAGCTGTGTTCACTAGTGGTCTTCGCTCGCTGGCCAACTCAGATGACCCAGCTGTCGTAAACCAAACTGTTGATGTCAAAATGTATATCACGTTATCTGTGAATGAAGCATTGTGCCCTAACAACTCATGCGCTGGTGCAAATGGTACTAGGTTTGCTGCTGGTTTGAACAATGTTAGTTTCCAAAACCCGAAAATTGATGTGCTAGATGCATATTACAATTCTATTGCCGGTGTCTACACCACTGACTTCCCTGACAAACCATCGCGCTTCTTCAATTTTACTGATGTCACAGATCAAGCGGAGCTAAAATTTGTTGATAAATCGACAAAAGTGAAAGTGCTCGAGTATAACACCACCGTAGAAATTGTGTTTCAGGACACTAACGTATTAGATACACAGGTTAACCATCCAGTGCATTTGCACGGCAACAGCTTCTATGTCATTGGAAGTGGATCCGGCAACTTCGACCCCACAACTGATCCTCTGAGTTACAACTTGGTCGATCCACCATATGTGAGCACTTTGGGTGTGCCGACAAACGGTTGGGCAACTATCCGCTTTAGGGCATATAATCCGGGTAAGTTTAATTTAATATCAAATTTATTGAATCTTTTTATTGATTTAATTTTGCAAATCAAATGTGTTACACAACTACAATAAGAACGGCCTGTTTAGCAATATTTGATTAGATAGTTGATCCGGACTAATTAAGTAGATTGACAAAATTAATCAAATAGTAGATTAGTTACTGTTACAAACTGTTGTTTTGAGTATTTTTTAGACACTAATCCTCAACATATTTTGGTTTTGCAATTAAATTAGGAGTTTGGTACATGCACTGTCACTATGAAACACACGCAATCTGGGGAATGGATGTTGTGTTTATAACAAAGAATGGTAATAGTACTGAGGCGAAAATGCTGCCTCCCCCTGCCGACAAGCCTCCTTGTTGATTTTACTCGAGCATTGTATTCTCTCTTTTTTTTCAAATTAAGGTGAGTTTGCACTAGTTAATTTGTTGTATATTGGTAAACAAAATACTTTTCAATTATCTTTTCCTCGTTATAATTATGGTTGGATTTTAATTTGTTATACATTTGTAAATGGATAAACAGATGAATAAAGATAATATATGAAAACGTCAGCAGAGTATAAGCTTGCTGGATTGGAGAACAAGGAGATCCAAAATTTAAAGGAGGTGCTAAGAGTGGTTACAAAAATAATAATTCAGAAATTAAGTAGAGTTTATTGTCACTTGGGCTTCTTTTACTTGTACTCTCAGATTGTAATTAATTTTAGTAGATTTACTTGGATGGTACACAACATCCATTGCTGGATATTGTTTCCAGGCCCAAAATGGAACTCAAGTAATTGGGCTCACATAAAAAATATTATCTTATAGAAGAAATATCGGAGTGATAAAACCGGAAAATGTTTAACTTCATATAGTGCATCGGTTATATATTTCTTATTATATTGTGTTTAATAGTTCTGCAAAATCTTCGGCGTTTTGAGCGTACCACAAAATTCTCAATTGAGATTTCAAAAAAGATAATATGTTTGTTGGTACACAACAAGTGAGGTATTGAATTAATTACAGTCACAAACAGATAAATTAGAAGACTAAATATTTCTCATGTACATGTTATACATTCTTTTATTTAAATAAACTTTATAAATTTAAATTTTTTTATTATAAAAGCCAATATATAAGACCTCTAATTTGAATATACATACCTAACGTGTGTGTGATGAGTTATTAAAATATAGAAGAGTTAATATGATATTATAATTTTAGAAAGAAAAAATAATAATTTCAATAGTTTTAAAAAATATACATAAAATATACATATAATTTCAATAATTATCAAGAATAAGCAAGCTGCATCTCTTCTTTCAAGGTATATGGAAGCTGCTTGATTCTTCTAGGAAATGATATGATTCCAAATCTACCTATCCTAAACAAAACCAAACGAAAGTGACTCTGTTTTTCAACAGTGGTGCCAGAAACGGGCTGGCTGCTGACAAGATAGGCATCAGCACTGCGGAGGAGGTGACTAGTGCTAAATTGGCTGCAGAGGTGAGGAATAGGAGGAGGTATATAGGAGAAAGTGGTGCATATACATGTAGCCATGGGTGGCTGGTATGTTGTTCTTATGTCTTCTTTTTTTTTTTTTTCTTTTCCTTTGATTGGCCAGCGAAGGAGAATCATGTTATTTTATAGTGGCACTGTATAGGTTTATTGGATCATTTCTAGTTACGCCCGACAAGTACTAAACCCGTTGAGCATTAGTAGTCACCACTAACCAATTCAGCATTAACTCACAGAAAGAAGCAACATATATGTACACTATAAATAAATTACAAGGAACTTCTATGTTCACTTTGCATAATTGAAGATATATGTTTAACCAAGGAATAATTATTTCAGTACCCGCACTGTACGTGCTACAGTACCCATACTGTGTAGATATAAATATTTTACTTTGTAAGTATAAATGCCACACACTTATAGTTATAAATACTTTATTACCCGCACATAAGCTAAGTCAACATTTTTAGTGGTCCTCACATGCCATTTGAGTGGTCCCCTAATGCGGATACGACACGAGAATTTTTCAAGAAAAGGTACGGGTACAGTTATTTTAGGAAAATTCATATATCATATGTAGTTCATTGAATAGGTATAAATACTTGCCCTGTTTGAGATATATACTTCACAGTGTTACTATTAAAATTTGTAAAACAAAATTACAGTTTTGGAATAGTTGCGGTCCTCACAAGCAGTTATGGCAGTTTAGATGTGGGTACAGTGCAGGTACTGTAGCGCGGGTACTCATATCAACTTCCTTAATCAAGATGTTCAGAATTTTTTTGAAATATATTAAATAATTTGTAGGAAAGAATAAAGATGGAAAAAAAATTGGATGCATATATTAGAACGAACCGAATTATTGATTCGATTCTTTGAGATAATTTCTAGAAACCTGAATAATTAATTTTGATTTCTTAGATTTTGTAGGCAAATTATTCGTCTTTCCTTACTTCCCACTACGTGCAACTTGTAACCAGCTTGCTCTCAATATAAAGGATGTATAGTTTAATTTAGTTATATATATGTCTGACTATATATATAAAATTAGGTTAAGGGAGTTAATATATTTGTGTGATTGATATGACTTAAACCTAGCTAGCCCGAATATATACAAGCTCAAAGGCCGAACGTAGTTTTAAGGTGCACAAGCATCGATATATAGGCTGAACCCTTTTCGGTCTGGATCTCCTAAATTAATCCAAATTTTGAGTTTGATCCGGATCGTCCGATGTGGACCAAGTCAGTCTGAGGTGGAATGCACGAGGCCCTTCAACATTTGTGTCATTGTAGATCGACGGTCTGGATTCAAATTAAAAAAATTGGGTTACTTTAGGGGATTCAAAATTAACCCTTTTCAGAGGTTCTACAATTCTGGAAAAAAAAAAAAACTATTATGAGAGTATGAAATTTGACTAGACATTTAATCATAGATATCATATATAGCGTAAAATAGCCAACATCACTTATCAGCACCTATTTAGAATATATATAATACGGATTTGTTTTTGAGATTCGTGTTAGAATAAACAGATGATTCAGATCTCATTTTAATTACACGGTCTGGTACCGCGTTGGATCCGAATTTGAAATCATGTGTGTGTTGATACATCAATATCAATACTTTTTAAAAAACTCCAACGGTTAAATTGTTTAAGTCAGTGGTCTAAAGGTGCTCTTGTTTAATAAATAGTTGCAAAATAATAATACAATATAACCTTCCTATTAACAGAAATCTTATGAAAAATAAGCTAAATAGTTTAGAAAATAAACTGAATAATAAAATATTAAATGTAACTTAAGCCTCGTTGGTGCTTTGTTATAGCTCCAACGACCTCCCATATAGAGGTTGGATAGTCAATGAATGATATTAAAATAGATTGGAACGGAGGCATATTATAAAAGAACAAATAATCTCAAATAATCTCAAATAATCAGTTTTATTTTTTCACTTCTTTTGTTTTATTTGTGGATCTTCCTGATATCTCTCAAACAAAATCCCCAATTGAGCACATCGTGTGAAATTTGACGAGCCAATGCCATGAGTTTGTCCAATCACCGTTGGAAGTTTACCGGAGCATGGTGAGTTCACCGGACCATCGTCACAGGTTATAAAGTAGGTTGTTCGATATACGAGAAGTAATTGTTCAGAATATTGACCAGTAATAATAAAGTATCAACTGTCGAATCATCATGCTCGGTCAAAAGGAATATATACTTTTGCAAGTAATATATATAACTGTCGAATCATCATGCTCGGTCAAAAGGAAAAAACCTAAGTAACAAACAATTATTAATTAGCACACAAGAAAATAGAAACACCAATATACTCTCTGTTTTTCTCCTTTAAAGTAAACACTCAAAAAACAAATTACACTAGTAATAAAGATATTTTTTTCATTTTTTTAAATATTAATAATTGAAAATTTTGACTTTCAACCTTTATTAAAAAAAAAGAACAATTTCAATTCATAAATTACTCTCATTAATTCTTAGTAGTGATTGACAAAAACATTATACTCCACCACGGCATCGAGGCTCTTACTATCGAACGAGTAGGTTCGTGCCTGAACGTACCCACGAGCGAATCTAAACAGCCCGCTCCCTCCGACAATGGGCATTTCCCGCACCGGAGAAAACACTTCGTTGTGTCCCAAAATAGCGATTGTACTCCCATTATATTTCCCGTCGGTTAACACAAAGTTCATTGCCATGAGAAGCCCTACACTCTTTAACCCCGCGAAGGCGGATAAACCTTGTGCCCGGCCCACTATCTTTGAATTGATGTTGGGTCCAACTGTCAGTGCGTCATCGTTCACGGTGACGAGCCCGAAAAATGTGGATGATGTCATGGTTCCTGGTGCTTTTGCTACTTGGACAGCCGTTGCATTGGGACCGCTGAAAATGTCATGCCAATAGAACCGAAAGTGGCTTTGTTTTTCAACGGTGGTGTGAGAAAAGGGCTGGCAGCTCAAAAGATACTCATCGGTATGGTCGGAGGAGGTGACCGGCGCTAAATTGGCTGCAGAGAAAAGGAATAAGAGGAGGAGGAGGGAGGAGAAGGTGGTGCATGTCCGTGTAGCCATTGGTGGAGGGTATGGTGTTCTTTTCTTTTTATCTTTTTGTCTTTTGCTTTGATTTGACCACCAAAGGAGATTCATTGTTCATTTATAGAGGGATCGAGTGCATAGGTTTATTGGATTGTAAACCCGATAAATAGTAAACCCGTTGTACTATTTAGGTTTTCGGATTTTAGTATTGTACCCGTTGAGCATATCAGTAGTCACTACTTACCAATTGAGCATTGCCTCACAAAAACAAGCCTCGTACCTGATTAGATTTGAAACCCGAACCAGACCCGACATTAAAAAACAGAGAAAACTCAACACTACTAGAAACTAGATCAATTGAAATCCATAAAGAACTGATAGTTTTCATTTAAGTCGTCCATAAAGGACAACAAAGAGTCATTTAAAATACAAATTCAACGTCCCACCACGATTTTCCATGAAGCGCTGTAAACGAGAGCGTTCCCCCCCCCCCCACGATTTTCCATGTTGTCCACATGCTGTGATTCCCAACGTTGCCCCAATAGAAAAAAATATAGTTGATATATTTTGTAAATTGACAAAATACTATTCAAATATAGAGATGCCAATGTGGAGTCCGACTCTGCTGCTTTGCTAAAAACAAAACAGAAACCTGCTTTTTCAGATCCAATCATTTAATTTTGTCGAGATTTGTACATGAAAAAGTTTTTTTATCGAGATACGTGAATGAAAAAATTTGAATAGTTGAATCCGGAAAAGCACCTGAGTTCGATTCGCCAATGTGACCGTAGCTATTCTAGAGATGCCAATGTGACCGTAGCTATTCTAGAATACAAAACTAATAATTCCACGCCATCAATTAGACCGGTTTTCACCTCCTTACCAAAATCCAATGACATTAATTGACAGAGGTCAGAATTCAGAAAAGCTGAAATTTCAGTGAGCAGTCCAATAATTCTGACCTCTATCAATTAATCGCTAAAACTGTACGAATCTGTAATATTTTTGTATAGAGAAATTATATTATCTGGAAACTAGACTTTCGTACCTTTATTTTGATATAAAGAACACAAAAATCCATGTAGCCATTTTCTCTAAAATGAATTTTGAATCTGGTCAAAATTATTGGACTGCTCACTGAAATTTCAGCTTTTCTGAATTCTGACCTCTGTCAATTAATCACTAAAACTGTACCAATCTGTAATATTTTTGTATAGAGAAATTATATTATCTGAAAACTAGACTTTCATACCTTTATTTTGATATAAAGAACACAAAAATCCATGTAGCCATTTTCTCTAAAATGAATTTTGAATCTGATCAAAATTATTGGATTTCTGACTTAACACAGCAGAAAAAAAAATTGATTTTTTTTTTTTTTTTTAGGGACGTTGTCTGGGATGGCGTCCCGTTTTTTTTTTTTTTTTTTTTTTTTAGGGACGTTTTCTGGGATGGCGTCCCGTTTTTTTTTACGTTTTTTCCGCGGGCCGTAGTCTGGGATGGCGTCCCTGAGGGACGCCATGCCGGATGGCGGCCTTCTTATTTTTGAAATTCTGATGAACAGTTTCTTATTTTTAATATTTTATTTATTTATTTTCTTATATATAAAAATCTCGGTTGATTGTTTGTTTTTTTTTTTTGAGGAGAAACCCGTAGGTATTTTGATTGAATATAAAATTCAAATTACTTACTGTCTGAAAATTTAAAGTAGGAAAGACTGAGGAAAGACGATTCAGTAAACTACGAAACAACGAAAAAGGCCCTAATTTAACAGAATAAGGAAAACATATAAAACCAAATCTACTTGAAACTCGTCCTCTAAAGTGTCAGCTCCATTCATGTCCTATTACTCCTCGTCCTCACCGTCCTGTCCATGCCATGTGAAGCTTCGAGGGTTGATTTGTGGCTGCAGTTGTACGCCTTGTAGATCCTGTCCGTCATACCGGGAGAAACCTCGCTTATGTCGTCTTGCCCAGTTGGCCAACGAGTGTGGTTGATGTAGAGCCTCCCTTTGCATGTACAATATTGTGACCCGCTGTTGCAAGATGTGCAGTAAACTGAGGCAGCTTGCTACCGTTTCTGTGGCTTTCCATGATGGTATATTTTCCAGCTGCACGTTTGCCAGGACACCAACTAGCACTTTGCAGTCCGTATAGATGGTGTATCTGACCTGGTCCAAGCCGGAGGTCAGGCCGTGTATGTAGAGAAGCGCATGTAATACCGCTGTTGCTTCTGCATGAAAAGGATCATGTGTTGATTCTACCCAGCATTGTGCTGCTCTCCTTGCGCCCCTCTCATCATACAGTAGCATGGCTGTCCCTGTCACATGGGATGGGTCCCAGGAAGCATCTACCAGAATTACCCTGCATCCCCGGGGTACCCTTGTCGGAGTGATGCTGGGCGGGTTCGCTGGTGGTGTCGGTTGTGTAATCGGTTTTTTCATTCGATTGACCTGCACCTGAATTCCTTGCCACGTCGGTTTCTTCGCAGAGAAAATCTCCTCATTTCGTGCCTTCCATAAACACCATAGCATGTTACAGACCTCTGCTATTTGTTCTTCCGTGAGATTGCTTGTAATTTCCATTAGTGTTCGTGCAAAGTCTAGTGGGAGACCTTCAATTTGCAATGATAGTTGCGACCCATACCATGTTACTCTGGAAATGGGGCAGTAGAAGAGTAAATGCATGATAAACTCATTCTCTTGCCCACACATTGACACCTTGGATTGATCGCATTTATCCGTCTATGTAGAGCCATGTTTGTTGGTAAGCCGTCATGCAGTGCCCTCCACAGGAAAGTTCGCACCCGTGGTACTACACCCTTCCAAGTCCATATTTTTTTCCACGCCTCCGCCATGTGTTGTTGGTGTTGTGGTAGTATGTAGGAGCTGTTCCTCATGTTATTGTAGCCTTCCTTGACAGTGTAGTTGCCGGATTTGCTAGGTAACCAGATCAATCTGTCCTGTATAAACCCCTGATCCGTTGGTCTGATACATGCTTGTTGTATTACCCTTCCCATACCCGGCCCCAGAATTGTTTCTATCTTGCGAAAATTCCATTACCGTGTTTGAAAATCAAAGAGCTCAGCAACCATCGTCTTGGCTTGGTCATTTGATACGATACGCTGCAGCTCCCAACCTTGGAACCATGGTTGGTTTACTGCATGTATTCGTTGGCCATCTCCAACCTGCCATTTGACTTGTGATAATAGCTCCCCCTTCATCCCATGAACAGCTTTCCAAAACCAGCTTGCATGTACTGTATTCTTTATTGCCCAAAACCCCCCCCCTAGGGTAGTACTTGGCACCGATAACCTTTACCCACAGTTTGTCCTGGTTACCCGCCACTTGCCATGTCATTTTCATGAGCAGTGCTTTGTTGAATAGTTTAATGTCCCTTATATCCAGTCCACCATCTTCAGTTTTGCGACACACCTTCTCCCACGATATGAGTGACAAGTATCTATCCTTCCCAATTTTTCCCCAAAGAAATTTTCTTATGAGGGCATTAATGGTGTCAACGGTTCGTGTGGTCATGTTTTCGACAGTCATGTAGTAGACTGGGATTGAGATGAGTACCGATTTTATTAATGTCACTCTTCCTGCCAGGGATAGAGTGTTCATTTTCCAACCGGCAAACTTCTTAAAAAATTTATCTACTAACATGTCTTGAGTAAGGTTGCTTCATGCGGTATCCTGTGAAACATATACTCCCAAATACATTTCATGATCCGCAGCCAATCTCGCCTGTAGCTGCTGCAGTATTTCTTCTCTGATTTGCTCATCACAACTTGAACTAAACCATAGTACCGACTTTGCCGGGTTTACCGACAGGCCCGAAAAATCTTCGAATTCTTGGAGAATGTCTTTTAAGTGATGCACCTCTTGCATCGTTGCCTCCCCCATGAGCATAACATCATCGGCATAAAAGGCGTGCGTTAAAACTGGCGCTTGTCTTGCCAGTGTAATCCCTTTTAACTGTTAGTTTGTAATAATCTAGAAGTCAATAATACGATAATTTATCATAAAGCTTTGTTCATGAATTGAATGTTTATTTATATATCATTTTGTTGCCTTGAGTATTATTGTATTTATGAATCATTCGTTTATATGACTAGAGTCAATAAATGGAATTGTGAAACTTCATAATATAGATGCTATATATTCTTAAAAGTCTCTAACCAAGGTAATTAGCAGGAACACTAATTTACCGTTACAAGGTTAGTATGTGGATTAAAAGATGGTTATGTTTTACAAATCATTTGACAAGAGATGTCATTTTAATCACATAGATACATGTTCCAGGAACATGGTATTTGACAGACCCCGAATGAAACATTAAATGGAATTGTGTTCGTGTCATTAATGTTTTCATTCAGTGTTAAGTTCTAAAGTATGAGGTATTCATCTTTCCTACTAAGAAATGTATATGTGTGACTGTTACCTAACGCTGTCGGTAAAACGCAGTTATAACGGTAGCTCTTCGGTATACATAGCTTAGCTGAGGTAGTGATGGTTTACCGAAAGTACTATTGTCCCTCGTATCTCAATACGAGTTATAGTATCAATGGGCCCCTTGGTAGAGTAAGATTATCTGCTAGCGGTATAATTACAAGAGTAATTATATTTGATAATCTGCTCAAGATCAAGAAAAGATTAAGTTTGCAAGGATGACACACGCCTACCTTGAAACTGATCTGATAACTATGAGACAAAAGAATTAACACGAGTAAAATAGTTTACTGGATCGTGATATTGTACAGTACAGCATCATCTGTGTAATTGGATGGTCATGATGTGTTATGCCAGATGCCTCTCATGATTATAGAAGTTAAAACAGTTTTAATTCTATTTACCAACATAACACAGATCCTATCGGGTCACACCGTATAGGAGTTAATTGGAGAATCTTACTGACTAATTATAAATTGATTATAATTAATATTAAGATGGTTACAATTAATTATACTTGATATAATTAATTATACGTCATTTAAAATGACGAACAAAAACACTGGTTAGTTTATAAATGTGTTTGACGCGTTGTATAAAAATTACCGTACGAAAACCGCAGAGGAATATAATTGTATATGACAATTATATATTTGATTTGGATATTTACTATACATAATGGGTTTGGTTAATGGGTTTAGAATCCATTAAAATAATCAAACCATTATGAAGAAGTCAAAATCAAATTGATTTGGCCCAAGGGCATTTTGGTAATTCGGCCAAATGGCAATTTTGTAAATACCACAAAAACCGAGGGCATTTTGGTCATTGACGAACCTCCTCAATTTGCCTATAAATAGAGGGGTAGGGGTAGAGAGAAAGATACAAATTTCTGAGATATCGAATCTGTCTGACCGAATCGATAATCTAATTTCTCTCCCAAATAGTGTCTGCGGTGAATAGTGTTCCCGTGAAAGTTCGTAAATCTGTTTTGCGTTTGACGTAAATCAGTTCTGACGAATTTCGTGGTGAATAGTGTTTTTGCGTAATTCCGCGGTTTACGGTATTTCTGGCAATAAGAAATAAACCGCTCTCCGGTTAGTCCTGGTGGATAACTGATAGAGGCACCATACGTTTGGTGCTCCGAGGTGAATCATTCCCAGGTGTAGCTCTTCACGCTCGGTCTGCTTTCCAACTGAGATTTGGAAACAAGGTATAAACATGTTATATTAATCTATTTAATTGGTAAATAGATTAAAGTTTTAGAAATCAATCAAAAGGAGTAGATCTATAAACTGATTAAAATACAAGTAAATACGGTTTTACTACTTTGGGTCTATACAGGATTAATCTGGTATGTAACTCTCGGTTATTATCCGACATACTACTTAATCTATGATCTGAATAAGTAAAGTTTTACTTACGGGTTTTAATCTAAGAAAAGGATTGAACAGGTGTGTAACTCTCGGTAGATTATCCGACATACCACTTCAATCCTTTTGGCTTGAGTTAGAAGTAAAAAATTTATTTTACGGTCTTTCCGCATCTTAAGCAAACAAATGGGTTTGAACAGTCAAAACCCCAACAGACTTAATCAATGGGTTTGAACCGTCAAAACCCTACATTAACAATCCCTCCTGCTGTGCTAGTTGGATCCTCTTTGAGAAGAACTCCATCGCCAAAATGAATAGATATGGCGAGAGCGGACAGCCTTGCCTAAGCCCCCTGTTCAGTGTGATAAATCCATCTCCCTCTCCATTTATTCGAAGTGTGACCCTGCTTCCCTTGAGGCAGTTCATTATGATGTGAATTAACCCTGTAGGTAAGTTCACAGCCTCCATAGCTGCAATGAGAAAAGGCCACTGAATTGTATCAAAGGCCTTGTTGATGTCAGCTTTCATCATGAAGGAGTTCCTGGCATACCGATGACCTCCAAAGGAATGTAGGACTTCCTTTATCAGGACAATGTTGTCTGCAATACTTCTGCCTCGTAGGAAAGCCGTTTGACTGGTCGACACTATATTTTTCATGTGTGGTTGCAGGCGCAGCGCGATTACTCTCATGAAAAGCCGATAAGTCAGGTTTCCCACTGTGATAGGTCGAAAGTCTTTTGGAGTACGAGCGTCTTCTGTTTTTGGAATCAAGGTGATGTAGCTTTCTAGCCATTGTGTTGGTACTCGGCCCCGTTCGTAAACTAATCGAAATTGGTGGGTGATTTCCTCCTTCAGTAGAGGCCAAAATTGTTGGAGGAACCGGGCTGTCATCCCATCTGGCCCGGGTGATTTATCCGGCCCCATGCCAGCTAGTGCAGTCCCGATCTCCTCCATGCTCGGGCTAGAGAGAAGGTAAGGATGCGTCGCCGTTGGGATTCGGTTTGGTTGTAAGGCTTCGAATTGTTGAAAGAAGGCTGCTTGGTTCGGTTCTGGGCCGGTTTGTACTGGGCTGTATATATTTTTGAAATATTGTACAAATTTGGTGCGCACTTGCTTCTGACCCGCTATGATTGATCCATCTTCTTCAATGAGGTGACTGATGAAATTGCATTTTCTGCGCTGTGTTGCCATTGTATGGTAGAATTTCGTATTTCTATCCCCTTCCACGTGCCATTGGACTTTGGATCTTTGTTGCCAGTACAGTGCTAAATCATCTTCAGCTCTCTCGTATTCCTTTATCAGTTGGTTTTCCAGATTGTGGTCCTGGTAACTCGGGTGGACGCTTTGCACCTCCAACAGTTGTGTTTGTAGTGTTTTCATTCTGTTTTGAGGTGTTTCCTTTTGGGCTGCCCATTGTTTTATATCCTTTTTTATGTTGCTTAGTTTTTCTTCCCATGACAGTCCTCTAGATCTGTTCCACCCTTCTTCGCATATATCTCTAAATCCGGAACCTCGATATCCCCCTTATTTGGTGTTGCACTCGTAACAGTTCGGAGCATGGTCGCTATGAATACGTGGCAAGTGATTTACATGTGCTGCCGGGTATTGTAGGGTCCATTGCACCGTAGCGATAGCCCTGTCCAATCGTTCGTATATTTCTGTAGATGTGTGTTGCTTGTTTGTCCATGTAAAGGCCGGCCCCTTGTACCCCAAGTCTAGAAGACCCGAGTCAAAGAGGAATTGCTGAAACCGTCTGTTGTTGGTGTTGAGTACCGGGTTCCCCCCGTACTTATCGCCTTCTGTTGGTATCGCGTTGAAGTCCCCAATAACACACACAGCTCCTTCCTCTTGCACTATATTTCCAAGCACCCTCCATAGTTCCTCATTGTTGGTATGGTTTGGGTCTCCATATGTGCAAATCAAGGACCATTGAGGCTTGTCCGGTGGTGTAATTCGGGCATGGATGAAGTTAGTTGTTTTTCGTATGACTGTTAGGTGAATCTGGTCATCCCACATGAGCCAGAGCCCCCCTGCTCTTCCTCTCGACGGAACACACTCTAAGTTTGGTAACGGAAAATCTTGCGTAACTCTTTTGGATTTTCGGAGCGAACATTTGGTTTCTTGTACGAAGGCTATGCTAGCCCTCGTGGACCGGAGGAGGCGTGACAGGAATTCTCTTTTTCGGGGCCCTCCGGCATCCCGACAATTTCATGAGAGGAGATTCATCTTGATGGTGGAGGTGGGCACCGTGCCCCCCCCCACAGCTCTTCTTTTGCCGCCCCCTTCTATATCTTGGGTCCCCAAAGTCTCTTGTGCACTATGGCTACTGTCTTCGTCATTAGTGCGGTTGACCGGCATGTTGGGGTTTGGTGTTGCCGTATGCGCTCGCTTTGGTACATGGCGTCTGGTCTGTGGTGCGCCTTGTTCATTCCTGTCTTGCTGGTAATTCGGTTGGCCAGTTTGGTTGGTTATGGGGACGGTTCCAGGTGGGGGGAAGGGTTGCTGCACGTGTGGTGGTGTGGTGAAGGAGGAGCGGTATGAGTTGTGAGTCTGATCTGTTTCTGTTGGGGTGTGTATGTGAGGTGGGGTTTGGGTCCGATTTGTTTCTATCTCAGTTGGGTTCGATTGGTCCGGTTGTTGCGGTGTGGGAGCAAGGGGTATGCGAGATGAGTTTGTGACCCATGCACCGAGTTGAAGTTTTACCATGTTTCTGATGTCTGTTCTTTCTTGGTACCTTGGGTCTAGACTTAATCGTTCCATGCGTATCTTGTCCGGGCATACTTCATGTTCATGCCCCAGTTTGGCACAGTAGAGGCATACACGGGTGAGTCTCTCATAGACAAAGTAAATGGTGAGAGAGCCCAGTGAGGGGTGTTGCACCACTAATTGGGACTTAATTCCTTGATCGATAGGTATGTGCATTTTTATTTTGTAGAATTTGCATCCCCTCCATATGCATCCGTGACATTTGAAATTGGTGTACCTATTTTGGTCACGATCAGGGCGATTCCTTCTCTTGTTATTGCCTCATGCGGGACCCCGTGTAGCTGTACCCACAGTTCCATGTGCTGTACGGCTGGGTTCACCAGTTCGGAGTGGTCATTAACTCGCTTTAACACCACAACATCTCCCCTGTACGTCCAGATTCCCTTGTCTAGCACCTTGCTTAATTCTTCTTCACTAGTGAAATGGACCAGGAACATGTTCTTACGCAATAGTGAGATTGTTGTTTGGTGATGTGCCGACCATGCTCTCATCATCTGGGTTGTGAATTGTGATTCGATGATGGGTCGGTCCGATATGACCCTAGCTAGTACACAGGAGCTCCAGTCACGCTGGTGTACTGCTTCCTGCGGAAGGCTTAACGGTGCTGTGGTGTTCGCATCGTGAGAGAGGGCAGCAAACCGGGCCAGGAACTCTTCATCCGACTGCATGGCTGCTTTGTGATGGATAGGCGAGTAAAAGGAGTTGGGTTTGTTTTGAGATGGAGTGTGATATTTGAGTTGTGTTTGAGAGTGTGGTTTCTTTTGATTTGGGTGACAATATAGTTGTTGGGCACATTGAATTGGTTGGGTCAGATTTCCGAAATTGGGCTCTGCATTATTAATCACCTTCATAGGCTTTGTTGTTGTAGTGGCAATTTGGGCTGTGTTTCTTGTTGGGTTTAATACCGCATATCTCTGGCAGATGGATTTGGATGCCAGCGTTACTTCTTTTTGTGAGATACTACCACCTATCCCCTCCTGTGATATCACTAGAAAGTCCCCCACATGGAAAGCTATTACTTTATTTGTGCTAGGTGTGTAGGTGCCAGCCTTAAAACCCCGGTGTAGTCCTTTCCTTTCTCCTTTCTTATCAGCTATCTCCCATTTAGTAGCTGTTTGCTGCTCCTTTTTAATGGCTGGCCTTGCTTTTTGCAGTATTACTACTTGGCCTACCTTTATAGCCACCAGCTTGCTTTCAGTTTTGACTTTCCCAGTTGTCCCTGTTGGTGGTTTTGTGTTTTGTATTAAGTGGGCATTAATTTGGAGAGAGAAATCGCCTACATGCAGAACCACTTTCCTGGTGTGGTTTTGGAGAGCTGCTGTCTTACCATTTTGATGATTCTTTTGTGTGAGATGCTTTCCCGTAATTTCGGGGTCCTTGCATTCTTCGTTACTCTCCCCAGTAGTTTGTCCGTTTGTACCCTTTTTTGAGCAAGCACTCGGTGTATGTACACCGTAGTTTGGAGCAGCTACGAGACCAAAATGGCCTTGGTTCTTGTCAGGAGGTGCGCCTGGTGCACATCTGTCCGTCGGATTCGATCCAGAGGACAGCTCCGGTGAGGAGGGCTGGTTTCTGTGGCTGGCGACCATTTGGTCATGAAATTGCACCATCGATCGTCTCACAAAAAATTCATGATGCGCGATGTTTGAGGCATATCTTTCAATACTATCTTCTGGAGGTGGGAGGTCTGGGTGGTCCGGTAGTTCCCCCTGATACTCCCAAGAGATCACCTGGATGGTACAAATCTTCCATCTATTTCCATATGGGATTAAGGTTTCATACGGGACTCTTCTCGGATCAATGCATCGAACCCAGAGACAGAGGTTCATATGGTTGGTTCCCTGTATATTTTCCTCATCTGTTCTCTCAATATCTCCAAATTGTGAGATTAGTTGGTTTATGAAGAAAGGGTGCCAAAATTCTTCTGGGAAGTTCGTCACCCTGACCCTGACTCTGTAAGGTTTGAACTGGGTTCTTGCATCCCACATGATGTTCCATTCCATCATTCTCCATCCAGTCTGGGCCCCCCATAAATTCCCCTCTTGTATGACCAAATGCACGTTCAAGGCATGTGGTAGCTGTATTCGGAATGCGGTTGGGCTGCATCTCTAATACTTGTAATCTGTCATGGCACCGCCAAAGGTGTTTGTAAGGAACTGCAGCACCCCTCGGATGGAGCCCCCCTGTGTCTGCACTCGACCATGGGCCAATACCCGGATGGAACCTTCGAGGTCCTCTATGAGGGCATGATGGATATCATTTTCCTGGAAATAGACACATCCAGTTTGGACTTGCTCGATACATAGTGGAAATTCGACGGTCATCTTGTCACCTGACCGTTGTAGTAGAGAGTTTTCTGTGGGTTTCCGATTGTATGAAGGTAGTGGTTAAAAGTTTAGTTGGTAATAGTAAAAAGGCGGGCTAGTGAAGAGGTGGATGCAGTAACAATAGAGAGGCGTAAGTTTGTAACAGTGATTGAGTAGCAGTAATAAAAAGGTTTTGGTAAGCAATAAATGTTTGATGTAGCAGAAAACCTATTTGGGGCTTTAGGTTGTAGGTGGTAGGGGCTGGAGTAATGGGGTAACGGTAGTAAATGTGCGAGATGGGACAGTAAATGTGCGAGATGGAACAGTAAATGTGCGTAGTAGTGGTTTGGGGGAGAGGGTGGTGGTTGAGAGAAAGAAAGGAGAGGTTGGGAAGTATGCTGTCTCCGTTAGGTCACCTCTGCTGTGTTATCGCCATACCTCTGCTGTGTTATCGCCATACCTCTGCTGTGTCTGGTTGATTGTTTGAGCTGTAAACCACCTCTTGTTGGCCACCAACTCCTATGTTGACTGATCCTGGTCTATAGCATTAAATGCTAGACCAGTACAAATTTGATGGAATTACCACTTGAGTGAGCGAGGCTGTGGGAGGTGGTACCACTTAAGTGTTAAAAACTGAAGAGTAGAGTGCGGAGACAACTTCTCGTGGTTGTTCATATTATATATCATCTCCCATAGCCAAAATCGCCACTTTCTTCTCCAATCTCCGCCTCAGCAACTCAGGCCTCCGCGCCTCCGCCTCAGCAACTCAACTCAAGACTCGGTCCAGGTTGGTGAGAATCGGCCATTTTGGCCTTGAATCGGCTCAACTCGGTTGAATCGGCTTGACTCGGCCTAAAAATCGGCTAACTCGGCCGAGTCAAGCACTGTTCATCCGAGTTTTGCTGAAAAACTCGCACGGGCGAGAAACTCGGGTGAAAATCGGATCGGACACGGCGAATAACGAGTTGACTCGGAATTGGCCGATTTTCCAAACCATGATGTATATCACATTATCTGTGAATGAAGCATTGTGCCCTAACAACTCATGCGCTGGTGCAAACAGTCCTAGGTTTGCTGCTGGTTTGAACGATGTTAGTTTCCAAAACCCGAAAATTGATGTGCTAGATGCATATTACAATTCTATTGCCGGTGTGTACACCACTGACTTCCCTGACAAACCATCGCGCTTCTTCAATTTTCCTGATGTCAGAGATCAAGCGGAGCTAAAATTTGTTGATAAATTGAAGTGCTCGAGTATAACACCACCGTAGAGATTGTGTTTCAGGACACTAACGTATTAGATACACAGGTTAACCATCCAGTGCACTTGCACGGCCACAGCTTCTATGTCATTGAAAGTGGATCCGGCAACTTCGACCACACAACTGATCCTCTGAGTTACAACTTGGTCGATCCGCCATATGTGAGCACTTTGGGTGTGCCTAAGAACAGTTGGGCAACTATTCGCTTTAGGGCATCTAATCCTGGTAAGTTTAATTTAATATCAAATTTATTGAATCTTTTTATTGATTTAATTTTGCAAATCAAAGGTGTTACACAACTACAATAAGAACAGCCTGTTTAACAATATTTGATTAGATAGTTGATCTGGACTAATTAAGTAGATTTAGATTAGTTACTATTACAAATTGTTGTTTTGAGTATTTTTTAGACACTAATCCTCAACATATTTTGGTTTTGCAATTAAATTAGGAGTTTGGTACATGCACTGTCACTATGAAACACACGCAATCTGGGGAATGGATGTTGTGTTTATAACAAAGAATGGTAATAGTACTGAGGCGAAAATGCTGCCTCCCCCTGCCGACAAGCCTCCTTGCTGATTTTACTCAAGCATTGTATTCTCTGTTTTTTCTTCAAATTAAGGTGAGTTTAAACTAGTTAATTTGTTGTATATTGGTAAACAAAATACTTTCAATTATCTTTTCCTCGTTATAATTATGGTTGGATTTTAATTTGTTATACATTTGTAAATGGATAAACAGATGAATAAAGATAATATATGAAAACGACAGCAGAGTATAAGCTAGCTAGCTGGATTGGAGAACAAGGAGATCCAAAATTTAAAGGAGGTGCTAAGAGTTGTTACAAAAATAATAAATCAGAAATTAAGTAGAGTTTATTGTCACTTGGGCTTCTTTTACTTGTACTCTCAGATTGTAATTAATTTTAGTAGATTTACTTGGATGGTACACAAGATCCATTGCTGGATATTGTTTCCAGGCCCAAAATGGAACTCAAGTAATTGGGCTCACATAAAAAATTACACAACAACAAAGTAGGCACTTTTCGCGACGGAATTTCGTCGCGAAAAGTACCGTCGCAAAAGAAAAAGCACGTTTATGACGGTTTAGCGTCCCGAAAATCTTATAGAAGAAATATCGGAGTGATAAAACCGGAAAATGTTTGACTTCATATAGTGCATGGGTCATACATTTCATATTATATTGTGTTTAATAGTTCTGCAAAATCTTCGGCGTTTTAGGCGTACCACAAAATTCTCAATTGAGATTTCAAAAAAGATATATGTTTGTTGGTACACAACAAGTGAGCTATTGAATTAATTACAGTCACAAGCAGAAAAATTAGAAGACTAAATATTTTTCATGTACAGGTTATATTTTCTTTTATTTAAATAAACTTTAGAAATTTAAAATGTGCTTTATTATAAAAGCCAATATATAAGGCCTCTAATTTGAATATACATACCTAACGTGGTTTGTGTGATGAGTTATTAAAATTTAGAAGAGTTAATATGATATTATAATTTTAGAAAGAAAAAATAATAATTTCAATAATTTTAAAAAATATACATATAATTTCAATAATTATAAAGAATAAGCAAGCTGCATCTCTTCTTTCAAGGTATATATATGGAAGCTGCTTGATTCTTCTAGGAAATGATATGATTCCAAATCTACCTATCCTAAACAAAACCAAACGAAAGTGACTCTGTTTTTCAACAGTGGTGCGAAAAACGGGCTGGCTGCTCACCAGATAGGCATCAGCACTGTCGGAGGAGGTGACTAGTGCATATACATGTAGAGGTGAGGAATAGGAGGAGGTAGGAGAAAGTGGTGCGTGTACATGTAGCCCTGGGTGGCTGGTTTGTTGTTCTTATGTTTTTTTTTTTATTGTTCTTTTGCTTTGATTGGCCAGCGAAAGAGAAAAATGGCTAATTTATAGTGGCACTGTATAGGTTTATTGGATCGTTTCTAGTAACGCCCGATATGTACTAAACCTGTTGAGCATTAGTAGTCACTAGCTACTAACCAATTCAGCATTAACTCACAGAAAGAGAAGCAACATATGGAATATATAGACTATAAACAAATTACAAGGAACTTCTTTGTTCACTTTGCATAATTGAAGATATATGTTTAATCAAGATGTTCAGAATTTTTTTGAAATATATTAAATAATTTGTAGGAAAGGATAAAGATGGAAAAAAATTTGGATGCATATATATATTAGAACGAACCGAATTATTGATTCGATTCTTTGAGATAATTTCTAGAAACCTGAATAATTAATTTTGATTTCTTAGATTTTGTAGGCAAATTATTCGTCTTTCCTTACTTCCCACTACGTGCAACTTGTAACCAGCTTGCTCTCAATATAAAGGATGTATAGTTTAATTTAGTTATATATATGTCTGACTATATATATAAAATTAGGTTAAGGGAGTTAATATATTTGTGTGATTGATATGACTTAAACCTAGCTAGCCCGAATATATACAAGCTCAAAGGCCGAACGTATATAAACGGAGGAATGCAAAATATGATGATGATAAGGTCCAAAGTAGTTTTAAGGTGCACAAGCATCTATATATAGGCTGAACCCTTTTGGGTCTGGATCTCCTAAATTAATCAAAATTTTGAGTTTGATCCGGACCGTCCGATGTGGACCAAGTCAGTCTGAGGTGGAATGCACGAGGCCCTTTAACATTTGTGTCATTGAAGATCGAACGGTCCGGATCCAAACTAAAAAATTTGGGTTACTTTAGGGGATCTAAAATCAACCCTTTTCAGAGGTTCTACAATTCTGAAAAAAAAAATCTATTATGAGAGTATGAAATTTGACTAGACATTTAATCATACTAGACTAGTATAGAAGATATCATATATATCGTAAAATAGCCAACATCACTTATCAGTGTTATGAATATAATAGATGGTTCATACATTTTGTAACTCTCAATATTAATCCTCATTCACTTCTCCACTACCCAACTTTTATTGGAATTCATCTCCCACTACTATTTAGAATTTGAATGTCTTATTTATTATTGTAATGGTTTTTTATTTACAATTTGTGATCTATAAATAGAGGCATTGTAATCTTGTATTGTACACATGAGAAATGTATGAATAAAGAGATAGTCATCCTTTACATTTTTTTCATCTTGTTTATGTTTATTTATCTTTACTTTATAACACATTATTATCACGAGAGCTCTACTAGTTGAAGATTCGAGGTAACTTTGATATCTTTTATTTCAATTCTATTTAAATAAATAATACTTCCAATAAGTAATTGTGAAATGGAATAAGTTATCAATTTATGTACATTTATTTTAAGAGGTTTAGTATGGTTCATATAATTTTATATGAAGTGCAAATTTTTTAATCTTCCGGAAGAAGATTTAAAGAAATCTTCTTGACGAAAATATATATGATATAGAAAAATTAATCTGAGAAGATTTTAAGAAATCTTTCTGAAGAAGATTTATATGATGTACAATTTTGTATGATGTTCATTTTGTTATTTTTTTCAATAATTTAATCTTCTCGAAGAAGAGTTCAAAATATTTTAAGAAGGTCTTCTTGAAGAAGATTTCAAGAAATTTTATATAATGTGCAAAATTTATATGATGTTCATATTAATATTATTTATCAATAATTTAATCATTCCGAAGAAGATTTCAAGAAATATAATTTGTTAAGAAAATTTTAAGAAATTTTCCTGAAGAAAATTCCAAGAAAATTACTATGATGCGCAAATTTTACATAATGTTCGTATGAATTTTTCTTCCAATAATTTAATCTTCCTAAAGAAGATTCAAGAAATATTCCAGGATAGTATAGTATCTCTTTATGGTGGAACAAAATAACGAGTTGTTGAGCAAAATATTCCAACGGGTTATGCTTAATTCCTTGAAGTGAATGTAGCAATATATAACAATATATTTTTTGGACAAACTCGTGGGCATGGACAATATCGAAGTTATTATCATAATGATTATTCCTATGATACACATTTCCACCGGAAGTGGAAAGATAATGAAGAAAATAATGAGAAAAAGAAAAAATGGAAAGAATAATCAAAAAGAAAATTCATGTTATTATTGGTCACATACCAGTTGTACGTCAACATACCTATAGTACGCTGAAACATCATATTGCCCTATATTAAGCATCACCAAGAAAAAATCTAGAAAAAGATTTTATTTGTGAATGTCATGATCTCGATCTTATATACTCAAAATAATATTACTCATTGAATTAAGTTGATTCTTTAACGAGAAACATACATGATAGTAAAGCATTAGAATTTAACAAACTAATCCGAGAGGTCATTAAATGAAACCTAAAACTATTAGGTTAAAATTATTCGGTATAAGCCATTTATGTGCCAAGATAAAAGTGAAGTATTGGTTATTGCCTTGACCAATCTTTCTCGGTCTCATGTGAATTTTTATTTTTAACAAGTCAATTTTTACCAATATCGAACATGAATTAATTCATGATATGAAAGCCATAGAATAAAATAAAAACAAACTGGCAGACACAATAATATTTAAAAGGGTCATTAAATCATTAGATCAAAATTCTTCTACGAAGAAAAATAATAATTACTTGGTTCATTAATGATGATAAAATAAATTAATTAATAAGAAATATGTTTTTGTTATTATTGAAATTATGTTTATGGTAATTTTTTTATTTGCAATTGTTGTTATTATTTTTGTTATTGTGGTTGTATTTTTTATTTTTGCTAATTGTAATTGTTGTTAATAAAACAAATTGATTGAAGGCTCCGGAAGAGCAACTTTGTTGTTACATGGAGGAACACAAATTTATATTGATAATACAATATGTTTTTCTAAGTCTCAAATAAATTTGTTAAGTTTTAAGAATATCCACCGAAATGGATATCATATTGAGACAATCAATGAAGAAGATGCAAATATCTTGTTACTAGCTTAATCTCACATAAAAAATGCATATTAGAAAAATTGCTTATGTTTTCCTCCAACTTGTACTACATATATATTAGTACAATTAAAGCACATATTATTGTAAACCAGAAGTTTACAAATAAGAATAAGTTTATAGTTTGGCATGACCGGTTGGGCCATTCCGGATCAATAATTATGCGAAAAATAATAGATAATTAATGTGGACATTCATTAAAGAACCATATATTCTTTAATCTAATGAATTTTTTATGTGTTGATTTTATTTCTAGAACGTATACAATGTGATATTTGTGAAACACTATATCCATCATGTTAACCATTTGAATATTTTATGGTTTTAATTGATGCATCAACAAGATGGTCACATGTAAGTTTATTATCAACTCGTAACCTGGCATTTGCGAGATTACTTGCTCAATTGATTCGATTAAGAGCAGATTTTCCGGATTATCCAATTAAGAAAATACGTCTAGACAACGCTGGTGAATTTACTTCTCAAACATTCAATGATTATTGTATGTCTAAGGGAATTGATGTTGAACATCATGTAACTCATGTTTATACACAAATGGACTTGCAGAGTCATTCATAAAGATATTACAATTAATTGCAAGACCACTACTTATGAAGTCTAAACTTTTAATATCTTGTTGGGGACATGCTATTTGGTATGCAGCAGCATTAATTCGCATCAGGTCAACTAGCTATAATAAAACTTCCCCTTTACAATTAGGTTTGGTCACATACCTAATATTTTTCATATAAGAATTTTTGAATGTGCGGTATATGTTCCAATTGCTCCACCACAACGCACTAAAATGGGACCTCAAATGAGGTTGGGAATTTATGTTGGATTTGAATCTCCATCTATAATAAAGTATTTGGATCCAATGACAGGAGATTTATTCACGGCTAGATTCGTCGATTGTCATTTTGATGAATTAAAATTTCCAACATCAGGGGGAGAAAATAATCAGCTGGGAAAACATTAGTTGGAATGAATTATCATTATCACATTTTGATCATCGTACTAAAGAATGTAAACTAAATGTTCAAAAGATAATTCATTTGCAAAGATTAGCTAACCAATTGCCAGACAAATTTATAGACTCAAACAAAGTGACCAAATCACATGTATCAACTGCTAATGTTCCCATAAAAGTTGATGTCCCTGTTGGACAAACTAATGGAATTATGATATGCATGAAGCGTGGAAGACCAATCTGTTCCAAAGATAAAAATTCTCGAAGAAGAAAATGAGCAAAGAATGAAAATGGCCAAGTTGAGGATATGACAGAAAAAAATTCAGAAGAAAATCAATTATAACTAATATTGGAGTTCCAGCAGAAACTCACGCATAAAAAATTCGTGAAAATGAAGAGATCTCGATAAACTATATCATGAGTGGAATAAGATGAAACCGAGATAAAGTTGATATTAATGATATTTTTGCATATAATATAGCGCTAGATGTAATGAATAATGTGGATCATGAACCGAAATCTATTAATGAATGTTGACAAAGAAATGATTGACCAAAATGGAAAGGCGCAATTGAGACAGAATTAAACTCTCTTGAAAAACAAAAGTTTTTGGGCCTGTAGTCCCAATACCCGAAGGCATAAAGCTAGTATGATACAAATGGTTATGTACGCGAAAGAGAAATGAGAAAGGTGAAATTGTGAGATATAAAGCGCGACTTGTAGCTCAAGGATTTTTGCAAAGACCTGTAATTGATTATGGACAGACATACCCACCTGTGGTGGATGCAACAACTTTTCGATACTTAATTAGTCTGGTAGTACATGAAGGGCTCGTTTTTGCGCCTAATGGATGTTGTCACAGCCTATTTATATGGCTCGCTTAATAATGATATATATATGAAAATCCCTGAAGGATTTAAGATGCCTGAAACATGCAATTTAGGTTCTCAAGAACATTATTCAATTAAATTGAATAAGTCTTTATATGGATTAAAGCAATCTGGACGCATGAGGTATAACTGTCTCAGTGAATTTTTATTGAAACATGGATATAGAAATGATACAATTTGTCCATGTATTGTCATGAAAATATCTGAAAATGAGTTTGTTATAATTGCAGTTTATGTTGACGATCTAAATATCATTGGAACTCCTGAAGAGCTTCAAAAAGCAGTAAATTGTTTGAAGGAAGAATTTGAGATGAAAGATCTTTGGAAGACAAAATTTTGTCTTGGATTGCAAATTGAACATTTAAAAAACGGTATTTTTGTAAATCAAGAAAATTACGTTGCAAGAGTGCTATAAAGATTTTATATGGATAAATCAGATCCGTTGAGCACTCCGATATTTGTAAGATCATTAGATGTGAACAAAGATCCTTTTAGACCTCGAGAAAATGAAGAAGAACTACTTGGTCTCGAAGTACCATATCTTAGTGCAATAGGAGCACTTATGTATCTTGCTGGACATACAAGGCCGGATATATCATTTGCCGTAAATTTATTAGCAAGATATAGTTCTTCTCCTACGCAAAGACATTGGAATGAAATTAAACATATACTTCACTATCTCTGAGGTACAATGGATATGGGATTATTTTTTTCAAATGAATCCAAATCAGATTTAATTGGTTATGTGGATGCTGGATATTTGTCTAATCCACATAATGGCCAATCTCAAATGGGCTATTTGTTTACATGTGGTGGAACAACTATTTCGTGGCGATTTGTGAAACAAACTATAACAGCCACTTCTTCTAATCATTCAAAAATTTTAGCAATACATGAAGCAAGTCGAGAATGTGTTTGGTTAAGATCTGTGATTCAGCATATTCATCAGATATGTGGTTTGTCTTCTGGAGAAATGATCCCGATGATCATTTATGAAGATATTACTACATGTATTGCTCAATTAAAAGAATGATATATTAAAAGAGATAGAACAAAACATATTTCACAAAAATTCTTTTTCACACATGATCTCCAAAAGAATAATACTATTAATGTTCAGCAGATCCGTTCAAGTGAGAATCTAACAGATTTATTCACTAAGGCGCTCCATACTACAATATTCGAAAAGCTAGTTCGTAATATTGGAGTTTGCCGACTTAAAGATCTTGATTTATGTTGTCATGAGGGGGAGTAAAAATGCACTACATTTTCCTTGTAAGGTTGTAGTTGCGTGTTAAAAAGAATAATGTACTTTTTTTCCTCCACTAGGTTTTAATCCCATAGAGTTTTTCTAGTAAGGTTTTAATGAGGTATATTCTTATGTAATGGATATCCAATGGAGAGTGTTATGAATATAATGGATGGTCCATATATTTTGTAACTCCCAATATTAATCCGCATTCACTTCCCTACTACCCCACTACCATTGGAATCCATATCTTATTATTATTTAGAATACAATATCTTATTTATTATTGTAATGGCTTTTCATTTACAATTTGTGGCCTATAAATAGAGGTATTGTAATCTTGTATTGTACACATGAGAAATATATGAATAAAGAGATAGCCATTCTTTACATTCTCTTCGATCGACTTATTTATGTTTATTTATCTTTACTTTATGACAATCATCACCTATTTAGAATATATATAGTGGGGATATGTTTTTGATATTCGTGTTAGAATAAAACAGATGATTCAGATCTCATTTTAATTACACGGTCAGGTACCGCGTTGGATCCGAATTTAATATCGTGTGTGTTGATACATCAATATCAATACTTTTTAAAGAACTCCAAAGGTTAAATTGTTGAAGTCAGAGGTCTAAAGGTGCTCTTGTTTAATAAATAGTTGCAAAATAATAATACAATATAACCTTCCTATTAACAGAAATCTAATGAAAAATAAGCTAAATAGTTTAGAAAATAAACTGAATAATAAAATATTAAATGTAACTTAAGTCTCGTTGGTGCTTTGTTATAGCTCCAACGACCTACCATAGAGGTTGGACGGTCAAATACTCTTCGTTTTCACAACTACCAACTTAAGTTCATAGTTGATAGTCCCAAAAAATTTGGACTTGGGAATTTCGTTTTAGTAACCTGTCCTTTTCACAATTATATATTCTTCGAATAATCACAATTACTACATTATTGAAAAATCCTTTTCACAATTATAAGTTTGATATTGATTAGACAATAAAGTATGTTAAGTAAACGTTAGCGCAATGATAACCAATTTATCAAACATATCGAGTCTTTTGTTCAACACACATACGGTAGCAAAGTAAAATATCTCAATTATGAAGTATCCTCTGTTGAGAAAAGTGCACAATGAAATTTCAAAATAGAACTGATACAAAACAATTGAGTTCCCTCTGTTACCTCTGTTACTTGTCCTTTTGTACGTAGCTCCAGTTATCTCAATTCAATCCTACGATACATTTCTCTATTGCCTTTCTTTTTATTCCCCCAACTCAAACCTATCTCAAATTTTATACTCCCAAAATAATTCTTCCTACCTCTATTTGATGAACTCCACAATCCAAAATCTAAAATTCTCATCTATAACCACCCCAAAACCAATTTTAATTCTCACTCCAAATCATGAAAAACAAATCCAAGCTGCAAATAATGTGTGCCAAGAATCAAGGGCTCTCAATTCGAGTACGAAGTGGAGGTCATGATATTAAAATAGATTGGAACGGAGATATTATAAGAGAGCAAATATATTCAAAATTCAATATTTCATAGAAAATAAGTTGGGGCCTTTTAATTCATAAGTACGTTGATTTTGTGTGGTATTTTCTATTACAGTAAAATACTGCAATTCATTATTTTACTATTTTTATCAATCTATATAGTCCTGTTGCTTGAAAATTTGCATAGTTTTTGCTATTAATGTAGATCTGTAATCCTTATTTATATTACGTTTGGATCTGTATCCTTAAATGATATTTTTTTAATGGAAAGAAATCATAACCAATAAGAAAATCGGGTATCTATAGCTAGCAATCAAATAAGGGGGATTTAGAAATGTTTTCCAAAATAATGAAGTAATCATGACATCAAAATGTGGCAAGTACATGTAATTAAATAAATATAGACTTCTACAAATAATAAAACAACATAAAAAACAAAAAAAAGATGCATAGAATAAAGAAAAGACATACTAATTGATTGCGGCGCTGATATTTAACTAAAAGTTTAATATTTTGATCACAACTGTTGGCGGATCAGGACATCAACGTGCTCAATATAAGAATGGAGATAAGTTACATATTCAGAACTAAAGTAAACAAACTAATTTCTTAGACAATAATCTGAAATAATCAGTTTTAGCAAATAATCAAATAAGCATCAAAATTAACTTTAAAAAAAATTCATAGTTGTTACACCTTTTGTTTACCGAGGAGTCTCTAACAATTATCACACCTTTTGTTTCAGGTCATAGTTGTTAAAATTTAAAAATTTATTATTCAAACAACGTAAATATTTTTCATTTAAGCTTGGTTCTTACTTAAATTAGAATTAAGTTGTTTCCTCCATCTTACTCGTTATGTTTTACATCTCATTTGACAGCTTAAGTAAAATGAATATGCGTACATATTATTTAATTTACAGTGGTAGTTGGAAGCAGTGTTTCGTACACGGTAATTAACTTATGATGGAAAGTTATGCTTTATTAATATGCGAATTTGACTATATTTGAACCGTGTATATATATACGGCTACACGGCAGCATAACATATTATTTAATTTACATAACTTGTTGAGTGTATATCCGGTATGCAAAGTTGAATTTCATATTTTAAAATATTGATTATTAGAGTAATCAATAAATATTAATAAGAATAATGTTTAATTAGTGGATTTGGTAACGAAATATGGAATAACAGTACTAATTAAGCATCATTTTTGTTTCCTGCATGTCTACTCTCTTTCATTATTATAATCTTTTCTTTAATTATATTTAGTTGCTAGTAGCATGCGTATCTCACAACAACCTTGTATGGATTAGCACGCATTGCTATATTAATTTCTATATTAATTTCATACCAGTTCATCCATGATGCATAATCAACTCAAGTTTTAAACTAGAGCTTCATGCCAACTACCGGCAATGTTGGGTATTAAGCACAAGGGGAATTTCATGATGCAGTACTCAGATCAAACTATAAGCAGCCAAGACAAATTCAGTTAATAATTTGTTCTGGTATGGACAACACTGTTGCAGAATCCTCAGAAAAGAGAGCAAAAGAATTCAGCTACACATGTTGAAAATAATGCGTGAATTCAGAACTAGGTTCAATATAAAGTAAAAAGGTTAAAATAAAGTTTCTATGTCGAGTTATTTTGGAGTTTGTTTCTATGCGTGAATTCAGCACCACATTAACACTATTTTCACACTAATATGAAAATCATTATTCTCTCTCTATTATCATCTACTATTACTCTATTCTGGCACTAACCCTTGTACGATCCAAAACATAGCAATAATGATGTTCAAAATTACACTTATACTCTCTTTCCTATTAGGTTCTCAGAAGTGAAACAAATAATGAATCAAGTGTGTTTGGATTAGGAGTGGGGTTAAAGAGTGGTGAACAAGGCAGAAGATTGCAGAAGATTTGCTTACCTTCAATGTAATATTTAGGCAATTTTAGATTAATAAGCAAATAGTAAGGAAAAGGAAATATGTTGTTATAAGGAAATATGTATTGGTTTGGAAAGATGAATTTAGGATAGATTAGCAATCAGATTTATATATGAGGGTATGCAGTCTGGAAAATATATACGAAAAAATACTTTGTAATTCTATTCTGAATTAGTAAAACAAAAGGAGGGAATGGAGCGTTATGGGAGTGATTGTGTTCGTGTTCTCTGTTATACTATTCTATAATTTTGTCAGTTAGCGAGGTTAGCGAGCTAACTCAGAATTTGGAACAGTTGCTTGCCCAACAAATTACTGTCAAAAGGATGACAAAAGGTTGCTTTATTGACACACTTTACGCTAATCATTATATTGTCCATATTTGCAAGGAAAAGGGTATATAAAAATCCAAGTTCAAGTCATACGTACTGCTGATGCATTTTATTTATTACAATATATACAAAAATTTCATCAAGTAGGTGTCTAAAATTGCACCATTCTTGATAGTAAGTTCAAGTCATACGTACTGCTGATGCTCCTAATGACACAATTTGTTATATGGAGAGAGATGCTCTAGAATTTTTCGAGACAACAATAAGTCGAAAAATGATCTACTGCAAGAAATACAACAGCAATGTTATTTATCAAGAATGAAGAGAAATAACGGGTGATGAAGATGGAAGAGAAAGACATGCACGTGAAGATTTCTTAAGGACTGAATTTTTTTTTGGTTTTCTTTTTTAAGTTAATTTTTTCTCTTTTCTGATACTTTGTAAATCTTGTCCAGGGTTGCGGTTAATAGAAAATAGAAGCTTCACTCCTGTTTTTCACTCCCAAAAACAAAAAATTTCGCTAATCTAAACTTTTTCGTTAACCCTGCTATTCCTTCATCACCAAAACGTTGCCTAAATAGAAAAAATATAGTTTATAAATTTTGCAAAATGACAAAGTACCATTCAAAGTTATTACTTGTTTTGATCTCCAAACACATTTGAATATAGAGATTATCGACTATTTAAACTTTAAAAAATTATGTTGTAAAATTTTGTAATTATAGAATATTGTAAGTGGATCTCTCCTTATTTTGTAATGGTAGTTGCAACGTAGCATTCAGAGTTTTTCTTAAAACATTTCTTAGAATATGATACTGATAAAACATTCAGAGTTTTACTACCAAATCAAACAGTCAAAATATGAATATTTGACTTACATGTTCCAAGTCATCACCCACCACCGTTGATTGACTTATTCTTCTTGGCTCCTTGTCTGAACCTCCATCCGAACCACTTGTCTTTCCCACAATTCTGAACCAAGTTGTCAGTAACATGCTGTATACAAAACATGTGCACAAAAAAGGTCTGGAGACCATCCATATTCTGCTGTCAGTGCACATTTGATCCCCTTGTGTTGGTCCGATATAACACAGATGAATTTATCAGCTCCATGCACTTCATTCCTCAATCATTGCAAGAACAAATCCCAATTCTCACTATCCTCCTTCTGCACAATTTCAAATGCAATAGGTGCAAGCTATCAAAAGCCTCTCCTCATACTGCAATGCATTAACCAAAAGCCCTATGTTGATCATTGGTCTCAAGTACTAGAACACTACAATGCATGAACCAAAAGCCCAGGCTACCACCCTGAATTGAACAACATCTTGAATAAGCACTCTATGTTTATCTCGTATCGGACAAGTCAGAAATTGGTACTTAGAGCCGGGATTCTTGTCGCAAATTCCCATCAGTAGTGGTTTCAACAAGCTATATGAAGTCTCCCAACTCCTAAATTATCGGGCTATTGCAAGCTCACGACACCTCCACAGTCAGTTGTATTTCGGGGTTACATTGCCATACACAGTACTCATCAAGTTTGCCACCCCTTCGATACTCATACAGGGGTCTTTCTTAATGCTGGTCTCAATGACATCAGCAATGATTGATGCCGTCAGACATTCATGGTTGGTCCTTGTATACTCAGTCCTACATGTGTGAGGCTTGTCTTGCCTCGTTATAACCCATGCATCTCCAAAACCTGTTTCTTTTCCCCGGAGTTTGTCAACACAACCCGGAGTCTTGCACACCACCTGAATCCGATCTCTGTCACTTTTCTTCATTCTAATCTCTTGATTCTTATTAATATGATGCTCTCTAATCTTCTTAATCAGTTTTTTCTTTGCTTTGAAAACATTGTTCTGGCGCCAGCTCACCTTTGTACTCAATCCATTGACTATAGTTAGCAATATTTGCTTCTATAAAAGAAGATATATCATTGAAGTCTGCGAATGGGCGCGTATCAGTCTGGCCACTAAGTAGCATATTCCCATATTCGGTTCGAATGGGCACTGGACCATCTTCAACAGGACCATCTTCATTACAACCCTCCAGGTCATCAGAGTCCCAGTTTGCTCCCTCAAATTCATCCCCAGTTTGTAGATCTTCATCTAGTATTTCATTAATTTTTTCAAAATCCGACCCAATTTTGTTGTCTACTGGTGCCGGTCTTGGGTGAGGTGATGGTGGCGGTAGTGGAAAAGGCGCCACATGCACGGGTCCATGTGGGGATCTTATATGGTGTACTAGTTGGGGTCGTGATTGGGGTGCTGGTGTAGAGAAGTAACTATATGTTTCTTGGCCAGGTTCGATTAAAGGAACCATGGGAGTGTATGGTGCAACTAAATTTTTGCCAGAACTTCCAACCCCTGATCTATCGGAGCCCACTTGGTGTAGATTTCTATTACAAAAATTCTGGTGGCCTTAAAATGGCTGTACATGGCCCTCTATGAAGCATCAATTAGTAGTTTCACTATGGCATAGGTCGGGGATGTTCTATGGTTCACTCGAGTTGCCAATTCTAAGTTTCACTTTTCTGGGTTATAACTAGTGCATTCGTAAATCATGGAATTTCAAGTCCCAAAGTGAAATATGGGAACCATAATTGAACCAACTGACTCTTTAGAGTAATAAGCCCCATATGTATTAGTAAGAAACCTTCCACCACCGTGGAATGAAATCATGGCCATAGCAAACAAACTACATTTTGGTAAATGGTAAACAATTATCAGGTTACTAATTTAAATGTATAGGTTACTGAAAAATAATTAAAATAAAAAATTATAAAAAAATAGATTTAAATAAAATAAAAAAATTAAATTAAATAAAATAAAAAAATTAACTTAAATTAAATTAAATAAATAAATTTAAATTAAAAAAAGTACCTGAATGAGACGATGAGAGTGAGTTGAGTGAATTGTGAGAGGGAGGAGAGAGAAAAATAGTTATTTAACAGCCAAAAAAATGTGAACCGGCCATTTAATGGCCGGAGGTGAAAAATTTAGGACCAGCAATTTAATGGACCGGTTGAAAAAAATATAGGACTGGCCATTAAATAGCTGGTTTGGGTATTTTTATTAAAACGTAGGCAAGCCGGATATATTTATTAATTACTATTTAACTTTGGATATTAATAAAAATGTCGGCATGTACAGACAATAGGTTGTTTTTTTGAAGGTTGACAAAAGGCTGCTTTATTGACACACTTTACGCTAATAATTATTATCCATATGTTTGCAAGGAAAAGGGTATATAAAAATCCAAGTTCAAGTCATGCGTACACCTGATGCATTTTATTTATTACAATATATACACAAATTTCATTAAATAGGTATATATAAAATGAGGAGGGTTCGTATGCCTTTATTTTTTGTGCCTCCACCATGCATTTATTTTTAAAAACTTTAATAACTCAAAATTTAAAACTTAAATGTCAAAACAAAACCGTTGGATATGATCTATATCATTTTATCTATGTACTCATAAAAAAATATCACATTTTGATTTTGTTTTTATGTGAATCAATAAGTTGAAAAATCAACGTCTAGAAATTATCCACATTAGTAAGTTTTTTACAAGCTCTTGATGACAACTAAAACAAAATTGAAATGTCATAATTTTTTACACGTGCATAGATAAAATGATGTAGATCATATTCAATGGTTTTATTTTGACTTCTAAGTTTTAAATTTTGAGTTATCAAAGTTTTTAAAAATGGAGGCATAGTGGAGGCATTTGAACCCTCCTCATATAAAATATAGTTATAGAAATTAACAGCCAATTGCCAGTGGGCCACCATACTTGATAGTAATGTTTTTGGAATAATGGAAAGAAATTAGCATCCAATGGCCAGTCGTCCTATAAAAACCATCATTGCATGTTCTCTAAAAGCTCACTAAACCAAATTATTTATAACTATTGCTCTAACAGTCTCCTCGGAGGAAGGAAACCAGCCAACAAAAATTGAGCAATATTTTTTTGAGTAAAGGTAAAGGTCAAGCTATTCAATTATTTAATATATACAAAGAATTGACCCTTTCAGATTTCCATTCTAAATACTGAGCAACATATTGCTTGTGGTTTATTTTTAATTTTGAAGCACCATGTTTTTTAGTAAGCTTTTCTCAACATGGCCAATAGCCGTCGGTCTAATGCTATGTTGTTTGTTCTCCATCCCATGTGGAGCCAAGATTCATCACCGTACCTTTATTGTAAGTGATTTCTCTGCTATCACAATTCACAATGTCTGGTATAATTGTTATTTTTTTTTTTAATTCACGAGTTATAGTTTGAATATTCAAGAAATAAAATAAATTCTTCAAAAGAAACATAGGACTTGAAAAATATAACTTACTATAATTGAGAGCTAGATTTTTCAACTTAGACTTTAATATAAATTGTGGGACTAATTTGAAAACCGGACCCGAGCTCATGATAGGCGGTCTAGACAGCAATTCGGAGGGAATTGGGAGGAGCCAATTACCTGTGGAGAATTCTTTCCGAATTCTATCGACCTTTATTCCATGAGGGGCCATTCTTTTTAAATTATCCGGAATCTTAAAGTTATAATTAGCATCTGACAAATTTGTGTTTATTAGCTGATATTTATTTAAGCATGATAGGTCCGGACAGTAATTTATCTTTCCAATATTTAAATTTAAGCATGACTCAATTATCCCACAATTATTAGTTTCGTAGTCGTAAGTTATCCGCTCCGAATTTGCTCCGTTTTCACCCCTAGATCAAGGCAATATTTGCATAAAAAGAACGAGTGAGGTTATAGTATTTTGCAAAATACGGATTAGTTCATACTATTGATCAATATTTCTGTTTATAAAGTTTAAGCAGTCGACCCGAACCGCTTAATATAATTTCCATATGAAAATGTATTTGGAGATTGAATTTTACATTTTTAAGGTAGGTTGAAAATCACTATTTTTTGGTAGTTCAAAGTCTTTAGATGAGATGATATTCTACCTATCTAAAAACTAGTAAATAAATTCTAAAAAATATAAAATTTAATCTTCAAGTATATTGGATCGTGCAAGAATTAGTGCAAGAATAGCGATTTTTGGGTTAGTGGTTGAGAATAGTGCTAACCCAAGTGGTTTGAGAATAGTGTTATTTTGGACTATTCTGGGTTAGTAGAAATGTTGTTTGGATTGTATATTTGGAATAGTGCTATTTTGGACTACTATCGCTAACCCAACAATTTGAAAAATTCACTAATCCACCTTTTCGTAAGAATAGCAGAATAGCGTTGTTCCTGCACTATTCACTAATCCACCTTTTACGTTTGGATCACAACGTTTCAAGAATAGCGAGCTATTCCCGGATTAGCACTATTCTAACCCAATCCAAACGCAACCTAATAGATTATTTTGAATTAATTCATAGCACGGTGCCGTTTCATGCTTTGTAAAGTACCGTAGCCACACTCGTGTCATCTTATCATGAATGGTGCATTCTTTGGTGTTGTTTGCTGCCTCTAAAAAAAGACCTACATGTTGCTTGCTCTTTCTTTATCCCTTTTCTTTTTCTATATATTATTTTGTCGTTGCCACAGTGCCACCTAATAATAGACTTACCAGCTCACTCAGATAAAAATTTCAGGCTTTTCTATAAAAGCTTAATTTTTTGTTCTCAGAAAAGTTGAGAAAAATTAGAAATTATATTTTTCTTAAATATTATGGTAACAAATTAAGTGATTTTATTCTTATAGTTCACTGGTACAAATGTACAATACTTTTTTTTATTTGATATATGTACAATACAATCCAATAATACAAAAATAAATTATAAACCCGATTGATAATTATGTAATTATTAAAAGCTATGTATGGAACCAATTCGAGGATTAATCGCAGTGCAACCATATCGTCTTTCTCATTTTCCTCAAATTCACTCACCTCTAACTTAATACAACATTTCAATTCGAATTCACAATCGCTACATCTCTGACCATCACAGGTTCAACACGAGTCAGATGAGTTTCTGGCAAAAATTCGCTCAGACGAGAAAATTACTAGAAAACCGGCTCGATCGTCTCCATCTGATTCATGCTTTCGTTTATATAACGTAATTAAACAATAAAATACACTCCAGCTCTTCCCAAAGGAAACAATGTGAACTTAAATAGTGGGAAAAAATGGTCAAATCTTCTATGAAGTTTGAACTTGTAACTTGATATATATATATGTATTTTTAATTTTTCAGTTTTTTTCCTTGAACAGATTCAAGAAGCTACCTACACCCGCCTCTGCAATAACACAAAGAACATTCTAACTGTCAACGGATTATATCCGGGACCCACTATCTCCGCTCGCAATGGCGACATTGTCTATGTGAAGGTCATCAACAGAGGGAACAAGAATATCACCATCCACTGGTACTATACACACATAGTACATACATAAAAATATGTTATTTGCACTATTAATTAAGGAATTATTTCCATCCATGCAAGACTAACATGTATTCATCAAATTTCTATAGGCATGGCGTAATCCAGCCAAGGGACCCGTGGTCAGATGGACCGGAATACATTACTCAGTGCCCTATCCAGCCAAGAGCCAACTACACACAACGGATCCAATTTACGGAAGAAGAAGGCACGCTCTGGTGGCACGCACATAGCGAATATGATCGTGCTACTGTTCACGGTGCTATTGTTATTCACCCGAAGCTTGGAACCACCTTCCCCTTCCACAAACCCCATAAAGAATTCACGCTGATTCTAGGAGAGTGGTGGAACAAAAACATAACAGATTTGTACCAAACTGCAGTTGAGAATGGCAGTGAATTCGATTTGTCTGATGCCAACACTATCAATGGACAGCCTGGCGACTTCATGCCATGCTCAGCAAATGGTAATTTATTGTTCCCGGTACAGGAAGTATATTATTAATAATGCAAGTTTTTTCAAATATAATGTGGTCGAACAACATATATTTTTCATTTTTATTTTTGTTGCAGACACTTTTAAAGTACAAGTCGAACAAGGTAAAATGTACCTCCTCCGTGTAATAAATGCAGCCATTGAAAATGAGTTCTTTTTTGCGGTTTCTGGCCACAATGTAACAGTGGTTGGAAATGACGCCAGCTATACGAAGCCTTACGTGAATGAATTTATCATGATCACCCCGGGTCAAACGATGGACCTCCTCTTATGGGCCAATCAATACCAGAACTCATCTTCCCCCTTCCGTTATTACATCATCGCGGCTTTATTCTTTGATGGAAGTGTTGTAGCCACTAAAGATGCCAATGTGACCGTAGCTATTCTAGAATACAAAACTAATAATTCCGCGCCATCAATAAGACCAGTTTTAACCTCTTTACCATACTTCAACAACACTAATGCCTCAAATGCGTTCATTGCCGGTCTTCGCTCCCTGGCGAGCTCAGATCACCCAGCAGTAGTACCCCAAACTATCGATGTCAAAATGTATATCACGTTATATGTGAATGAAGAATTGTGCCCTAACAGGTCATGTGCTGGTCCAAACGGTACCAAGTTCGCTGCGGTTATGAATAATGCTAGTTTCCAGACCCACAAAATTGATGTGCTAGATGCATACTACAATTCTATTGCCGGTGTGTACACCACTGACTTCCCGGACCAACCACCATTCTTCTTCAATTTTACTGATGTTAACAAACCAGAGCAGTTATATATTGGTAATAAATCGACAAAAGTGAAAGTGCTCGAGTATAACACAACCGTGGAGATTGTGTTTCAGAGCGTTAACATACTAAACGGACAGCTTAACCATCCAGTGCACTTGCACGGCCACAACTTCTATGTCATTGGAAGAGGATCCGGCAACTTCAACAACACAACAGATCCTCTAAGTTACAACTTGGTCGATCCGCCATATGAGAACACTGTGGTTGTGCCGAAGAACGGTTGGGCAACTATCCGCTTTAGAGCAGCTAATCCGGGTGAGTTTATTATTTTCCCTTTTTTTAAATATCAAATTTATTGAATCTTTTATTGATTTAATTTAGAAAAATCAAAGGTGTTACAAAACTACAATGAGAACAACCTGTTTATTAATATTTGATTAGATAGTTGATCCGGACTAATTAAGTAGCTCGGCAAAATTAATGAAATAGTAGGCTAGTTCTTGTTTCAAATTATTGTTTTGAGCGTTTTTCAGACACTATTCCTCAACATTATTTTGGTTTTGCAATTAAAATAGGAGTTTGGTACATGCACTGTCACAATGAACCACACGCAGCCTGGGGAATGGATGTTGTGTTTATAACAAAGAATGGTAATAGTACAGAGGCAAAAATACGGCCTCCCCCTGCCGACAAGCCTCCTTGTTGATTTTACTCAAGCATTGTATCATTATTTATTTTCAAAGGTGAATTTGCACTGGTTAATATATTGTATCTTCGTAAAGAAAATATTATGGCTGGTTGGATTTAATTTGTTACATTTGTAAATGGATAAACGACAACAAGTGTATAAGCTGGATTGAGAACAGGGAGATACAACTACAACCTAGCTTATACACTTGCTGTCGTTTATCCATTTACAAATGTAACAAATTAAATCCAATGGAATCTAGAGGCATGACCTCTACCTTTCTACTTAAAAAAAACAACTGCAACCAATAATGGATAAGATGGGTGGTTCTTTTAATATTGAATTATAATTGTTGAATATTTGTTGAATATTTGTTGAATTTATGCATATAATGTTGAATGTTGAATATTATCTTATGTAGATTATTTATGTTGACTGTAGAATATTATCTTAGGTAGATTATTTATGTTGAATGTAGAATATTGTGATAATTAAATTAAGTAGAGTTTCTACTACCAGTTTGTCTTAATTAACTTTAGTTGATTTACTAAAATAGTGTACAAGATCCATTGGTGATATATTTCTAGGCTCAAAAAGGAACTCAAGTAATTGGGCCGAGATAATGAATCACCTCCTAGAAGAGATATTTGACCCACAAGTCCTTCAGAGTTTTGAGCGTACCACAAAATTCTCAATTTACCAAATTCAGAAAATAAGATATGTTTGTGCGTGCGCAAAACTCAAGGAAAATAATTATTTGTCTTCATAAATTGATAAATTAGAATATTAAATTTTTATCAAACACATGTTACATACTTCTTTTTTTAATTGGGTTGGGACCGCTGACAATGTCATGCCAATATAACCGAAAATGGCTCTGTTTTTCAACATTGGCAGGAGATAGGCATCTGCTGGTCGGAGGAGGTGACCAGTGCTAAATTAGCTGCAGAGGTAGATGGAGAGGGGGGAAGGTGCAGGGACGGATTCAGGATTTTCATTGGGGGGGGGGGGGGCAAAAAAAATATTGAATTGGATTTAAATACATAATCAGGTTTAAATTCATTACCAATTAGGTACTCGAGAAAACAATGCTTTAACTTATACTTTCCAATACTTTGACTTGTAATTTCTAATGCTTTGACTTATAATTCTAATTACCAATCAAAATTCTACAAATTTATTTCAATTTTAACTCTAAATTTAACCTGAATTACAAATCAAACGTCTAAAGGGGGGCAAAGTCGGGCGGAACCGATAAATCTCCACTAAAACTCAAAATCCAGAGTCTGCACCTGAGAAGGTGGTGCATGTACATGTAGCCATGATTGGCCAGCAAAGGAGAATCATGGCTCATTTATAGTGGCAGTGTATAGGTTTTATTGGATCGTTTGTAGTTACACCCGATAAGTAGTACACCCATTGAGCATACTTACCAATTCAGCATTAACACACAGAAAGAAGAAACATATGGAATATATAGACTATAAATAATTGTATGGAAATTCTTTGTTCATTTTGTATAATTGAAGATATATGTTTAGGCAAGATGTTCAGAATTTTTTAGGAATATATTAAATAATTTCTGGGAAAGAAGAAAGATGGAAAAAAATTTAATGCATTAGAAGGAACTGAATTATTGATTTGATTCTTTGACATATTTTTTAGAAAACTGAATATATAATTTGATTTCTATCAATAGTTTGTATGCAAATTATTCGTCCTTCCTACCCAACTTGCAACTTGTGTAACAACTTGCTATAAATATAAAGAATGGATAGTTTTCTTTAGTTATATGTTTGGATGAAGAATCGATTTAGTGTACGAAACTCAGGATTGAGATATGTCCATCTGCCAGCGTGTTATGTTATCTTGGGGGCAATGCTCATTGTTACTAGGCAATGTGTATCATTGCACTTGCCGATTGCGGTACTTAGACAATATCTTATTGGATCTTTTGATCCGATTGGCACGACATGGGGTGACAGGGTGATTAATTTTCCGTATTATATATTATCTTCCACACACAATATTTAGGTACTGGACTCTGATTTGGTTATGGATATAATATTCTCCTTGTGTTTTATTTCGGGAATCTTTTGCATATTGGCATAATAGGTTAATCACATCATTGGATAGTTGCACCTACTATATATATTATATGTATTTTCTTTTAATAGTTAATAAAATAGAGTATTTAATTGTATCACTATTAAACTTGCATACGCATCGCAAATTTATAAAAGTCATATGTAGATTATATTTAAAAATACTTTGACTGTAGAGGATCCCTGAAGGGATAATTCTGGGTCACATACTGAGTGATTAGTCGCTCACTCACAAGTTGTTTCATGGGTTTTTAGGTACAAAGACTAGTGATCAGCAACAGAATTTGCTAGGAGCTGTCCCCGATGGCCACGTAGTTTAATTTATTTTTATAGGGCTTTTGGTTAGGATATACAAGTCCCGATGATTTTGGTTCGTACATCGAACTCGTTAGATCATGTATTCTTTTGCTTAGATTGTGTTTGTGGTATTATGATGTGGGTTGTATGGATTTTATGTATGTATGTTTATTTATGGATTGTATGACTTATGCTGATATTATGATTATTCACGCTTCCGCATTTCTGTATTATTTGTATTTGTTTAGCCTTGCGTGTTTATTGAGTTAATAAATACGAGGCGAGGATTGATCACACCTTAATTTCAAATTCCTAGATTGGGATGTGACAGGTATATAGGTTGATTTGGAATAAATTCTAAACATACTGTGTTTATTGTCAAACTCATAGTATGTTTTGTTTGATTGAATGCTCTGTCTTAAAATAAACAACCGCTTGAACTATTGAAAGGAACAGTATTGTGGACTGTTTGAGTTGAAAGAAATAACTTGTGTTTATTGTCAAACTCATAGTATGTTTTGTTTGATTGAATGTTATGTCTTAAAATGAACAACCGCTTGAACTATTGAAAAGAACAGTATTGTGGACTGTTTGAGTTGAAAGAAATAACTTATGTTTATTGTCAAACTCATAGTATGTTTTGTTTGATTGAATGCTCTGTCTTAAAATGAACAACCGCTTGAACTATTGAAAGGAACAGTATTGTGAACTGTTTGAGTTGAAAGAAATAACTTGTGTTTATTGTCAAACTCATAGTTTGTTTTGTTTGATTGAATGTTATGTCTTAAAATGAACAACCGCTTGAACTATTGAAAGGAACAATATTGTGAACTGTTTGAGTTGAAAGAAATAACTTGTGTTTATTGTCAAACTCATAGTATGTTTTGTTTGATTTAATGTTCCGTCTTAAAATGAACAGCCGCTTGAACTATTGAAAGGAACAGTATTGTGGACTGTTTGAGTTGAAAGAAATAACTTGTGTTTAATGTCAAACTCGTAGTATGTTTTGTTTGATTGAATGCTCTGTCTTAAAATGAACACCCGCTTGACCTATTGAAAGGAACAGTATTGTGAATTGTTTGAGTTGAAAGAAATTACTTGTGTTTATTGTCAAACTCATAGTTTGTTTTGTTTGATTGAATGTTATGTCTTAAAATGAACAACCGTTTGAACTATTGAAAGGAACAATATTGTGGACTGTTTGAGTTGAAAGAAATAAGTTATGTTTCAGGGGCTCTTGTGCAAAATCTATTAAATATGACGATTTTTTTTTTCCAAACTAACTTTAATTCTGTTTTTCATGTGAATATTAATTACATTTTAATACATTTTCTGAAAAATATAAAAATAGAAGTATATTTAAAAAAAGTCAGAAAAGATAAAATTGTATAATTTTTAAATTTTAAATATAATTTTATTTAAAAAAATATAAAAAAGAACAACAATATAGTTAAATTCTTGAACTTTTCTTGTACATGGTCAGGCAACCCTTGCCCACTTGCCTCCGCCCCTGCGTATGAACTAGACATTAGACATTAGGGTGTAAATGGATGTGATAATATCTGACCGAATCCGCTCCGAATCCGTCCAAGATCCGAATTTGGATAAACGGATCCGGATAATTACCGGGTTCGAATTCGGTTTTTTATTGAATAAGAGGAAGACATCCGAATTTGGATATAGATAATTAATTGTCCTGAATTCAAATTTTTATTAAATAAGAAGACATCGGAATTTGGATACGGATAATTTATCCACATCTATCCGACCAAAGGCGCTCCAAACTCTCTGACCCTCTTCTCCTCTTTCCTCTTCTATCCACTCTCTCCGCTGCAGCTTTATCCACCCTCTTATATACCGTCTATTTCAACCTATAAACTCTGTTGCCTTACTAAACATTAAGTTGGGTAGGAAGGACAAATAATTTTTCAAGTTCAATCGATTGTTAATAGCGAATACTATTTTAATTTATTACTGTAAAATAAATGAATATAAACCTAGTAGATCAAATTGCTTATTTTCTATTAAGATTTCAAATTGATATAATTTAGTAGGAAAAAAAAATGAAAGAGTTACATAATATTTGCATTTAAAGAAGACGAGCAAACATATACTTTCCTTCATTGACTAGTAGCCTAAATATTTCTGAATTTATTTCCAAATACAGTAACCCCCTTAAAGTGTATAGCCGTGTGTAGGTAGGAGAAGTATATCAAAATCATGTGTCTAGGATAACATGACATGTGGGCCCAAAGCAATTAAGAGAGGGGTTAGCATTAAATGTCACCTAAGATTAGGGTTGGTCCATCAAAGAAGTTGGAAAGGATTAATGTGTAATTGATGTCTCTTTAATTCCTGGTCTTGACCTCTCTTCAAACAGAATTCAATTTAACTATTAATTATTCAAATCAATTTAATTTAGAGGAGGGTTCAAATGCCTCCACCATGCCTCTATTTTTAAAAACTTTAATAACTCAAAATTTAAAACTTAAAAGTCAAAATAAAACCATTGGATATGATCTACTGCCGTACTAGCTTTAGAAGACTGAATATATAATTTGATTTCTATCAATAGTTTGTCTGCAAATTATTCGTCCTTCCTACCCAACTTACAACTTGTGTAACAGCTTGCTATCAATATAAAGAATGTATAATTTTATTTAGTTATATGTCTGAATATATCAGATGAGGTTCAGGAGTTAATATATTTGTGTGATTGATTTCTAGACTGATTAGTATAACTTAGCACTGACATATTCGGATACAATACGAGTTGGATGATAAACAAATATCATTCACACTTCTATCATTCCAAAATAATGAAGTAATCATGACATCAAAATGTGGCAAGTACATGTAATTAAATAAATATAGACTTCTACAAATAATAAAACAACATAAAAAAAGAAAAAGATGCATAGAATAAAGAAAAGACATACTAATTGATTGCGGTGCTGATATTTAACTAAAAGTTTAATATTTTGATCACAACTATTGGCGGATCAGGACATCAACGTGCTCAATATAAGAATGGAGATAAGTTACATATTCAGAACTAAAGTAAACAAACTAATTTCTTAGACAATAATCTGAAATAATCAGTTTTAGCAAATAATCAAATAAGCATCAAAATTAACTTTAAAAAAATTCATAGTTGTTACACCTTTTGTTTACCGAGGAGTCTCTAACAATTATCACACCTTTTGTTATAATGATTTTGGTATACCGAGGAGTCTCTAACAATTATCACACCTTTTGTTTCAGGTCATAGTTGTTAAAATTTAAAAATTTATTATTCAAACAACGTAAATATTTTTCATTTAAGCTTGGTTCTTACTTAAATTAGAATTAAGTTGTTTCCTCCATCTTACTCGTTATGTTTTACATCTCATTTGACAGCTTAAGTAAAATGAATATGCGTACATATTATTTAATTTACAGTGGTAGTTGGAAGCAGTGTTTCGTACACGGTAATTAACTTATGATGGAAAGTTATGCTTTATTAATATGCGAATTTGACTATATTTGAACCGTGTATATATATACGGCTACACGGCAGCATAACATATTATTTAATTTACATAACTTGTTGAGTGTATATCCGGTATGCAAAGTTGAATTTCATATTTTAAAATATTGATTATTAGAGTAATCAATAAATATTAATAAGAATAATGTTTAATTAGTGGATTTGGTAACGAAATATGGAATAACAGTACTAATTAAGCATCATTTTTGTTTCTTGCAAGTCTACTCTCTTTCATTCTTATAATCTTTTCTTTAATTATATTTAGTTGCTAGTAGCATGCGTATCTCACAACAACCTTGTATGGATTAGCACGCATTGCTATTCAAAATAGGCAACGCCGAGTTGTCAAACATTCTCTTATACTTAAATTTGAAATAACTATATAATATTTAGTAGTCTGAATACCAAACATTCATTAGTTAGTACACTCCAATTTCTGTGTATTATTTTTGATAAATAAGAAAATTACTTGGAGTTAGAAAAGAAATAATTAAAAGTACAAGTTAGTGCCTTAAAAAATGAAGTATATGTTTACCAGGTTTATTGCATTGCAGGAATAAACTACAATATCTACAAGTCCACATCTATTAATCGTGATATGTTGAAATTGTAAATATTCAAATCTGGTGGCTGGAATTAAGAAAGACGCTCCACATGCATTTGTTTTTCTTGATTCTATATTAATTTCATACCAGTTCATCCATGATGCATAATCAACTCAAGTTTTAAACTAGAGCTTCATGCCAACTACCGGCAATGTTGGGTATTAAGCACAAAGGGAATTTCATGATGCAGTACTCAGATCAAACTATAAGCAGCCAAGACAAATTCAGTTAATAATTTGTTCTGGTATGGACAACACTGTTGCAGAATCCTCAGAAAAGAGAGCAAAATAATTCAGCTACACATGTTGAAAATAATGCGTGAATTCAGAACTAGGTTCAATATAAAGTAAAAAGGTTAAAATAAAGTTTCTATGTCGAGTTATTTTGGAGTTTTTTTCTATGCGTGAATTCAGCACCACATTAACACTATTTTCACACTAATATGAAAATCATTTTTCTCTCTCTATTATCATCTACTATTACTCTATTCTGGCACTAACCCTTGTACGATCCAAAACATAGCAATAATGATGTTCAAAATTACACTTATACTCTCTTTCCTATTAGGTTCTCAGAAGTGAAACAAATAATGAATCAAGTGTGTTTGGATTAGGAGTGGGGTTAAAGAGTGGTGAACAAGGCAGAAGATTGCAGAAGATTTGCTTACCTTCAATGTAATATTTAGGCAATTTTAGATTAATAAGCAAATAGTAAGGAAAAGGAAATATGTTGTTATAAGGAAATATGTATTGGTTTGGAAAGATGAATTTAGGATAGATTAGCAATCAGATTTATATATGAGGGTATGCAGTCTAGAAAATATATACGAAAATATACTTTGTAATTCTATTCTGAATTAGTAAAACAAAAGGAGGGAATGGAGCGTTATGGGAGTGATTGTGTTCGTGTTCTCTGTTATACTATTCTATAATTTTGTCAGTTAGCGAGGTTAGCGAGCTAACTCAGAATTTGGAACAGTTGCTAGCCCAACAAATTACTGTCAAAAGGATGACAAAAGGTTGCTTTATTGACACACTTTACGCTAATCATTATATTGTCCATATTTGCAAGGAAAAGGGTATATAAAAATCCAAGTTCAAGTCATACGTACTGCTGATGCATTTTATTTATTACAATATATACAAAAATTTCATCAAGTAGGTGTCTAAAATTGCACCATTCTTGATAGTAAGTTCAAGTCATACGTACTGCTGATGCTCCTAATGACACAATTTGTTATATGGAGAGAGATGCTCTAGAATTTTTCGAGACAACAATAAGTCGAAAAATGATCTACTGCAAGAAATACAACAGCAATGTTATTTATCAAGAATGAAGAGAAATAACGGGTGATGAAGATGGAAGAGAAAGACATGCACGTGAAGATTTCTCAAGGACTGAATTTTTTTTTTTTTTTTTTTCGTTTTCTTTTTTAAGTTAATTTTTTCTCTTTTCTGATACTTTGTAAATCTTGTCCAGGGTTGCGGTTAATAGAAAATAGAAGCTTCACTCCTGTTTTTCACTCCCAAAAACAAAAAATTTCGCTAATCTAAACTTTTTCGTTAACCCTGCTATTCCTTCATCACCAAAACGTTGCCTAAATAGAAAAAATATAGTTTATAAATTTTGCAAAATGACAAAGTACCATTCAAAGTTATTACTTGTTTTGATCTCCAAACACATTTGAATATAGAGATTATCGACTATTTAAACTTTAAAAAATTATGTTGTAAAATTTTGTAATTATAGAATATTGTAAGTGGATCTCTCCTTATTTTGTAATGGTAGTTGCAACGTAGCATTCAGAGTTTTTCTTAAAACATTTCTTAGAATATGATACTGATAAAACATTCAGAGTTTTACTACCAAATCAAACAGTCAAAATATGAATATTTGACTTACATGTTCCAAGTCATCACCCACCACCGTTGATTGACTTCTTCTTCTTGGCTCCTTGTCTGAACCTCCATCCGAACCACTTGTCTTTCCCACAATTCTGAACCAAGTTGTCAGTAACATGCTGTATACAAAACATGTGCACAAAAAAGGTCTGGAGACCATCCATATTCTGCTGTCAGTGCACATTTGATCCCCTTGTGTTGGTCCGATATAACACAGATGAATTTATCAGCTCCATGCACTTCATTCCTCAATCATTGCAAGAACAAATCCCAATTCTCACTATCCTCCTTCTGCACAATTTCAAATGCAATAGGTGCAAGCTATCAAAAGCCTCTCCTCATACTGCAATGCATTAACCAAAAGCCCTATGTTGATCATTGGTCTCAAGTACTAGAACACTACAATGCATGAACCAAAAGCCCAGGCTACCACCCTGAATTGAACAACATCTTGAATAAGCACTCTATGTTTATCTCGTATCGGACAAGTCAGAAATTGGTACTTAGAGCCGGGATTCTTGTCGCAAATTCCCATCAGTAGTGGTTTCAACAAGCTATATGAAGTCTCCCAACTCCTAAATTATCGGGCTATTGCAAACTCACGACACCTCCACAGTCAGTTGTATTTTGGGGTTACATTGCCATACACAGTACTCATCAAATTTGCCACCCCTTCGATACTCATACAGGGGTCTTTCTTAATGCTGGTCTCAATGACATCAGCAATGATTGATGCCGTCAGACATTCATGGTTGGTCCTTGTATACTCAGTCCTACATGTGTGAGGCTTGTCTCGCCTCGTTATAACCCATGCATCTCCAAAACCTGTTTCTTTTCCCCGGAGTTTGTCAACACAACCCGGAGTCTTGCACACCACCTGAATCCGATCTCTGTCACTTTTCTTCATTCTAATCTCTTGATTCTTATTAATATGATGCTCTCTAATCTTCTTAATCAGTTTTTTCTTTGCTTTGAAAACATTGTTCTGGCGCCAGCTCACCTTTGTACTCAATCCATTGACTATAGTTAGCAATATTTGCTTCTATAAAAGAAGATATATCATTGAAGTCTGCGAATGGGCGCGTATCAGTCTGGCCACTAAGTAGCATATTCCCATATTCGGTTCGAATGGGCACTGGACCATCTTCAACAGGACCATCTTCATTACAACCCTCCAGGTCATCAGAGTCCCAGTTTGCTCCCTCAAATTCATCCCCAGTTTGTAGATCTTCATCTAGTATTTCATTAATTTTTTCAAAATCCGACCCAATTTTGTTGTCTACTGGTGCCGGTCTTGGGTGAGGTGATGGTGGCGGTAGTGGAAAAGGCGCCACATGCACGGGTCCAGGTGGGGATCTTATATGGTGTACTAGTTGGGGTCGTGATTGGGGTGCTGGTGTAGAGAAGTAACTATATGTTTCTTGGCCAGGTTCGATTAAAGGAACCATGGGAGTGTATGGTGCAACTAAATTTTTGCCAGAACTTCCAACCCCTGATCTATCGGAGCCCACTTGGTGTAGATTTCTATTACAAAAATTCCGGTGGCCTTAAAATGGCTGTACATGGCCCTCTATGAAGCATCAATTAGTAGTTTCACTATGGCATAGGTCGGGGGTGTTCTATGGTTCACTCGAGTTGCCAATTCTAAGTTTCACTTTTCTGGGTTATAACTAATGCATTCGTAAATCATAGAATTTCAAGTCCCAAAGTGAAATATGGGAACCATAATTGAACCAACTGACTCTTTAGAGTAATAAGCCCCATATGTATTAGTAAGAAACCTCCCACCACCGTGAAATGAAATCATGGCCATAGCAAACAAACTACATTTTGGTAAATGGTAAACAATTATCAGGTTACTAATTTAAATGTATAGGTTACTGAAAAATAATTAAAATAAAAAATTATAAAAAAATAGATTTAAATAAAATAAAAAAATTAAATTAAATTAAATAAAAAAAATTAATTAAATAAAAAAATTAACTTAAATTAAATTAAATAAATAAATTTAAATTAAAAAAAGTACCTGAATGAGACGATGAGAGTGAGTTGAGTGAGTTGTGAGAGGGAGGAGAGAGAAAAATAGTTATTTAACAGCCAAAAAAAATGTGAACCGGCCATTTAATGGCCGGAGGTGAAAAATTTAGGACCAGCAATTTATTGGACCGGTTGAAAAAAATATAGGACTGGCCATTAAATAGCTGGTTTGGGTATTTTTATTAAAACGTAGGCAAGCCGGATATATTTATTAATTACTATTTAACTTTGGATATTAATAAAAATGTCGGCATGTACAGACAATAGGTTGTTTTTTTGAAGGTTGACAAAAGGCTGCTTTATTGACACACTTTACGCTAATAATTATTATCCATATGTTTGCAAGGAAAAGGGTATATAAAAATCCAAGTTCAAGTCATGCGTACACCTGATGCATTTTATTTATTACAATATATACACAAATTTCATTAAATAGGTGTATATAAAATGAGGAGGGTTCGTATGCCTTTATTTTTTGTGCCTCCACCATGCATTTATTTTTAAAAACTTTAATAACTCAAAATTTAAAACTTAAATGTCAAAACAAAACCGTTGGATATGATCTATATCATTTTATCTATGTACTCATAAAAAAATATCACATTTTGATTTTGTTTTTATGTGAATCAATAAGTTGAAAAATCAACGTCTAGAAATTATCCACATTAGTAAGTTTTTTACAAGCTCTTGATGACAACTAAAACAAAATTGAAATGTCATAATTTTTTACACGTGCATAGATAAAATGATGTAGATCATATTCAACGGTTTTATTTTGACTTCTAAGTTTTAAATTTTGAGTTATCAAAGTTTTTAAAAATGGAGGCATAGTGGAGGCATTTGAACCCTCCTCATATAAAATATAGTTATAGAAATTAACAGCCAATTGCCAGTGGGCCACCATTCTTGATAGTAATGTTTTTGGAATAATGGAAAGAAATTAGCATCCAATGGCCAGTCGTCCTATAAAAACCATCATTGCATGTTCTCTAAAAGCTCACTAAACCAAATTATTTATAACTATTGCTCTAACAGTCTCCTCGGAAGAAGGAAACCAGCCAACAAAAATTGAGCAATATTTTTTTGAGTAAAGGTAAAGGTCAAGCTATTCAATTATTTAATATCTACAAAGAATTGACCTTTTCAGATTTCCATTCTAAATACTGAGCAACATATTGCTTGTGGTTTATTTTTAATTTTGAAGCACCATGTTTTTTAGTAAGCTTTTCTCAACATGGCCAATAGCCGTCGGTCTAATGCTATGTTGTTTGTTCTCCATCCCATGTGGAGCCAAGATTCATCACCGTACCTTTATTGTAAGTGATTTCTCTGCTATCACAATTCACAATGTCTGGTATAATTGTTATTTTTTTTTTTTAATTCACGAGTTATAGTTTGAATATTCAAGAAATAAAATAAATTCTTCAAAAGAAACATAGGACTTGAAAAATATAACTTACTATAATTGAGAGCTAGATTTTTCAACTTAGACTTTAATATAAATTGTGGGACTAATTAGAAAACCGGACCGGAGCTCATGATAGGCGGTCTAGACAGCAATTCGGAGGGAATTGGGAGGAGCCAATTACCTGTGGAGAATTCTTTCCGAATTCTATCGACCTTTATTCCATGAGGGGCCATTCTTTTTAAATTATCCGGAATCTTAAAGTTATAATTAGCATCTGACAAATTTGTGTTTATTAGCTGATATTTATTTAAGCATGATAGGTCCGGACAGTAATTTATCTTTCCAATATTTAAATTTAAGCATGACTCAATTATCCCACAATTATTAGTTTCGTAGTCGTAAGTTATCCGCTCCGAATTTGCTCCGTTTTCACCCCTAGATCAAGGCAATATTTGCATAAAAAGAACGAGTGAGGTTATAGTATTTTGCAAAATACGGATTAGTTCATACTATTGATCAATATTTCTGTTTATAAAGTTTAAGCAGTCGACCCGAACCGCTTAATATAATTTCCATATGAAAATGTATTTGGAGATTGAATTTTACATTTTTAAGGTAGGTTGAAAATCACTATTTTTTGGTAGTTCAAAGTCTTTAGATGAGATGATATTCTACCTATCTAAAAACTAGTAAATAAATTCTAAAAAATATAAAATTTAATCTTCAAGTATATTGGATCGTGCAAGAATTAGTGCAAGAATAGCGATTTTTGGGTTAGTGGTTGAGAATAGTGTTAATCCAAGTGGTTTGAGAATAGTGTTATTTTGGACTATTCCGGGTTAGTAGAAATGTTGTTTGGATTGTATATTTGGAATAGTGCTATTTTGGACTACTATCGCTAACCCAACAATTTGAAAAATTCACTAATCCACCTTTTCGTAAGAATAGCAGAATAGCGTTCTTCCTGCACTATTCACTAATCCACCTTTTACGTTTGGATCACAACGTTTCAAGAATAGCGAGCTATTCCCGGATTAGCACTATTCTAACCCAATCCAAACGCAACCTAAGAGATTATTTTGAATTAATTCATAGCACGGTGCCGTTTCATGCTTTGTAAAGTACCGTAGCCACACTCGTGTCATCTTATCATGAATGGTGCATTCTTTGGTGTTGTTTGCTGCCTCTAAAAAAAGACCTACATGTTGCTTGCTCTTTCTTTATCCCTTTTCTTTTTCTATATATTATTTTGTCGTTGCCACAGTGCCACCTAATAATAGACTTACCAGCTCACTCAGATAAAAATTTCAGGCTTTTCTATAAAAGCTTAATTTTTTGTTCTCAGAAAAGTTGAGAAAAATTAGAAATTATATTTTTCTTAAATATTATGGTAACAAATTAAGTGATTTTATTCTTATAGTTCACTGGTACAAATGTACAATACTTTTTTTTATTTGATATATGTACAATACAATCCAATAATACAAAAATAAATTATAAACCCGATTGATAATTATGTAATTATTAAAAGCTATGTATGGAACCAATTCGAGGATTAATCGCAGTGCAACCATATCGTCTTTCTCATTTTCCTCAAATTCACTCACCTCTAACTTAATACAACATTTCAATTCGAATTCACAATCGCTACATCTCTGACCATCACAGGTTCAACACGAGTCAGATGAGTTTCTGGCAAAAATTCGCTCAGACGAGAAAATTACTAGAAAACCGGCTCGATCGTCTCCATCTGATTCATGCTTTCGTTTATATAACGTAATTAAACAATAAAATACACTCCAGCTCTTCCCAAAGGAAACAATGTGAACTTAAATAGTGGGAAAAAATGGTCAAATCTTCTATGAAGTTTGAACTTGTAACTTGATATATATATATGTATTTTTAATTTTTCAGTTTTTTTCCTTGAACAGATTCAAGAAGCTACCTACACCCGCCTCTGCAATAACACAAAGAACATTCTAACTGTCAACGGATTATATCCGGGACCCACTATCTCCGCTCGCAATGGCGACATTGTCTATGTGAAGGTCATCAACAGAGGGAACAAGAATATCACCATCCACTGGTACTATACACACATAGTACATACATAAAAATATGTTATTTGCACTATTAATTAAGGAATTATTTCCATCCATGCAAGACTAACATGTATTCATCAAATTTCTATAGGCATGGCGTAATCCAGCCGAGGGACCCGTGGTCAGATGGACCGGAATACATTACTCAGTGCCCTATCCAGCCAAGAGCCAACTACACACAACGGATCCAATTTACGGAAGAAGAAGGCACGCTCTGGTGGCACGCACATAGCGAATATGATCGTGCTACTGTTCACGGTGCTATTGTTATTCACCCGAAGCTTGGAACCACCTTCCCCTTCCACAAACCCCATAAAGAATTCACGCTGATTCTAGGAGAGTGGTGGAACAAAAACATAACAGATTTGTACCAAACTGCAGTTGAGAATGGCAGTGAATTCGATTTGTCTGATGCCAACACTATCAATGGACAGCCTGGCGACTTCATGCCATGCTCAGCAAATGGTAATTTATTGTTCCCGGTACAGGAAGTATATTATTAATAATGCAAGTTTTTTCAAATATAATGTGGTCGAACAACATATATTTTTCATTTTTATTTTTGTTGCAGACACTTTTAAAGTACAAGTCGAACAAGGTAAAATGTACCTCCTCCGTGTAATAAATGCAGCCATTGAAAATGAGTTCTTTTTTGCGGTTTCTGGCCACAATGTAACAGTGGTTGGAAATGACGCCAGCTATACGAAGCCTTACGTGAATGAATTTATCATGATCACCCCGGGTCAAACGATGGACCTCCTCTTATGGGCCAATCAATACCAGAACTCATCTTCCCCCTTCCGTTATTACATCATCGCGGCTTTATTCTTTGATGGAAGTGTTGTAGCCACTAAAGATGCCAATGTGACCGTAGCTATTCTAGAATACAAAACTAATAATTCCGCGCCATCAATAAGACCAGTTTTAACCTCTTTACCATACTTCAACAACACTAATGCCTCAAATGCGTTCATTGCCGGTCTTCGCTCCCTGGCGAGCTCAGATCACCCAGCAGTAGTACCCCAAACTATCGATGTCAAAATGTATATCACGTTATATGTGAATGAAGAATTGTGCCCTAACAGGTCATGTGCTGGTCCAAACGGTACCAAGTTCGCTGCGGTTATGAATAATGCTAGTTTCCAGACCCACAAAATTGATGTGCTAGATGCATACTACAATTCTATTGCCGGTGTGTACACCACTGACTTCCCGGACCAACCACCATTCTTCTTCAATTTTACTGATGTTAACAAACCAGAGCAGTTATATATTGGTAATAAATCGACAAAAGTGAAAGTGCTCGAGTATAACACAACCGTGGAGATTGTGTTTCAGAGCGTTAACATACTAAACGGACAGCTTAACCATCCAGTGCACTTGCACGGCCACAACTTCTATGTCATTGGAAGAGGATCCGGCAACTTCAACAACACAACAGATCCTCTAAGTTACAACTTGGTCGATCCGCCATATGAGAACACTGTGGTTGTGCCGAAGAACGGTTGGGCAACTATCCGCTTTAGAGCAGCTAATCCGGGTGAGTTTATTATTTTCCCTTTTTTTAAATATCAAATTTATTGAATCTTTTATTGATTTAATTTAGAAAAATCAAAGGTGTTACAAAACTACAATGAGAACAACCTGTTTATTAATATTTGATTAGATAGTTGATCCGGACTAATTAAGTAGCTCGGCAAAATTAATGAAATAGTAGGCTAGTTCTTGTTTCAAATTATTGTTTTGAGCGTTTTTCAGACACTATTCCTCAACATTATTTTGGTTTTGCAATTAAAATAGGAGTTTGGTACATGCACTGTCACAATGAACCACACGCAGCCTGGGGAATGGATGTTGTGTTTATAACAAAGAATGGTAATAGTACAGAGGCAAAAATACGGCCTCCCCCTGCCGACAAGCCTCCTTGTTGATTTTACTCAAGCATTGTATCATTATTTATTTTCAAAGGTGAATTTGCACTGGTTAATATATTGTATCTTCGTAAAGAAAATATTATGGCTGGTTGGATTTAATTTGTTACATTTGTAAATGGATAAACGACAGCAAGTGTATAAGCTGGATTGAGAACAGGGAGATACAACTACAACCTAGCTTATACACTTGCTGTCGTTTATCCATTTACAAATGTAACAAATTAAATCCAATGGAATCTAGAGGCATGACCTCTACCTTTCTACTTAAAAAAAACAACTGCAACCAATAATGGATAAGATGGGTGGTTCTTTTAATATTGAATTATAATTGTTGAATATTTGTTGAATATTTGTTGAATTTATGCATATAATGTTGAATGTTGAATATTATCTTATGTAGATTATTTATGTTGACTGTAGAATATTATCTTATGTAGATTATTTATGTTGAATGTAGAATATTGTGATAATTAAATTAAGTAGAGTTTCTACTACCAGTTTGTGTTAATTAACTTTAGTTGATTTACTAAAATATATAGTGTACAAGATCCATTGGTGATATATTTCTAGGCTCAAAAAGGAACTCAAGTAATTGGGCCGAGATAATGAATCACCTCCTAGAAGAGATATTTGACCCACAAGTCCTTCAGAGTTTTGAGCGTACCACAAAATTCTCAATTTACCAAATTCAGAAAATAAGATATGTTTGTGCGTGCGCAAAACTCAAGGAAAATAATTATTTGTCTTCATAAATTGATAAATTAGAATATTAAATTTTTATCAAACACATGTTACATACTTTTTTTTTTAATTGGGTGGGGACCGCTGACAATGTCATGCTAATAGAACCGAAAATGGCTCTGTTTTTCAACATTGGCATGAGAAACGTGCTGGCTACTCAGGATACTCAGGAGATAGGCATCTGCTGGTCGGAGGAGGTGACCAGTGCTAAATTAGCTGCAGAGGTAGATGGAGAGGGGGGGAAGGTGCAGGGACGGATTCAGGATTTTCATTGGGGGGGCAAAAAAAATATTGAATTGGGTTTAAATACATAATCAGGTTTAAATTCATTACCAATTAGGTACTCGAGAAAACAATGCTTTAACTTATACTTTCCAATACTTTGACTTGTAATTTCTAATGCTTTGACTTATAATTCTAATTACCAATCAAAATTCTACAAATTTATTTCAATTTTAACTCTAAATTTAACCTGAATTACAAATCAAACGTCTAAATGGGGGGCAAAGTCGGGCGGAACCGATAAATCTCCACTAAAACTCAAAATCCAGGGTCTGCCCCTGAGAAGGTGGTGCATGTACATGTAGCCATGATTGGCCAGCAAAGGAGAATCATGGCTCATTTATAGTGGCAGTGTATAGGTTTTATTGGATCGTTTGTAGTTACACCCGATAAGTAGTACACCCGTTGAGCATACTTACCAATTCAGCATTAACACACAGAAAGAAGAAACATATGGAATATATAGACTATAAATAATTGTATTGAAATTCTTTGTTCATTTTGCATAATTGAAGATATATGTTTAGGCAAGATGTTCAGAATTTTTTAGGAATATATTAAATAATTTCTGGGAAAGAAGAAAGATGGAAAAAAAATTAATGCATTAGAAGGAACTGAATTATTGATTTGATTCTTTGACATATTTTTTAGAAAACTGAATATATAATTTGATTTCTATCAATAGTTTGTATGCAAATTATTCGTCCTTCCTACCCAACTTGCAACTTGTGTAACAACTTGCTATAAATATAAAGAATGTATAGTTTTCTTTAGTTATATGTTTGGATGAAGACTCGATTTAGTGTACGAAACTCAGGATTGAGATATGTCCATCTGCCAGCGTGTTATGTACATACTGAGTGATTAGTCACTCACTCACAAGTTGTTTCATGGATTTTTAGGTACAAAGACTAGTGATCAACAGCAGGATTTGGCAGGAGCTGTCCCCGATGGCCACGTAGTTTAATTTATTTTTATAGGGCTTTTGGTTAGAATATACAAGTCTCGATGATTTTGGTTTGTACATCGAACTCGTTAGATCATGTATTCTTTTGCTTAGATTGTGTTTGTGGTATTATGATGTGGGTTGTATGGATTTTATGTATGTATGTTTATTTATGGATTGTATGACTTATGCTGATATTATGATTATTCACGCTTCCGCATTTCTGTATTATTTGTATTTGTTTAGCCTTGCGTGTTTATTGAGTTAATAAATACGAGGCGAGGATTGATCACACCTTAATTCAGAATTCCTAGTTTGGGGTGTGACAGGTATATACGTTGATTTGGAATAAATTCTAAACATACTGTGTTTATTGTCAAACTCAATAGTATGTTTTGTTTGATTGAATGTTCCGTCTTAAAATGAACAACCGCTTGAACTATTGAAAGGAACAGTATTGTGGACTGTTTGAGTTGAAAGAAATAACTTTTGTTTATGTCAAACTCATAGTATGTTTTGTTTGATTGAATGTTATGTCTTAAAATGAACAACCGCTTGAACTATTGAAAGGAACAATATTGTGGACTGTTTGAGTTGAAAGAAATAACTTGTGTTTATTGTCAAACTCATAGTATGTTTTGTTTGATTGAATGCTCTGTCTTAAAATGAACAACCGCTTGAACTATTGAAAGGAACAGTATTGTGAACTGTTTGAGTTGAAAGAAATAACTTGTGTTTATTGTCAAACTCATAGTTTGTTTTGTTTGATTGAATGTTATGTCTTAAAATGAACAACCGCTTGAACTATTGAAAGGAACAATATTGTGGACTGTATGAGTTGAAAGAAATAACTTGTGTTTATTGTCAAACTCATAGTATGTTTTGTTTGATTTAATGTTCCGTCTTAAAATGAACAGCCGCTTGAACTATTGAAAGGAACAGTATTGTGGACTGTTTGAGTTGAAAGAAATAACTTGTGTTTATTGTCAAACTCATAGTATGTTTTGTTTGATTGAATGCTCTGTCTTAAAATGAACACCCGCTTGACCTATTGAAAGGAACAGTATTGTGAACTGTTTGAGTTGAAAGAAATAACTTGTGTTTATTGTCAAACTCATAGTTTGTTTTGTTTGATTGAATGTTATGTCTTAAAATGAACAACCGTTTGAACTATTGAAAGGAACAATATTGTGGACTGTTTGAGTTGAAAGAAATAAGTTATGTTTCAGGGGCTCTTGTGCAAAATCTATTAAATATGACGATTTTTTTTTTCCAAACTAACTTTAATTCTGTTTTTCATGTGAATATTAATTACATTTTAATACATTTTCTGAAAAATATAAAAATAGAAGTATATTTAAAAAAAGTCAGAAAAGATAAAATTGTATAATTTTTAAATTTTAAATATACTTTTATTTAAAAAAATATAAAAAAGAACAACAATATAGTTAAATTCTTGAACTTTTCTTGTACATGGTCAGGCAACCCTTGCCCACTTGCCTCCGCCCCTGCGTATGAACTAGACATTAGACATTAGGGTGTAAATGGATGTGATAATATCCGACCGAATCCGCTCCGAATCCGTCCAAGATCCGAATTTGGATAAACGGATCAGGATAATTTCCAGGTTCGAATTCGGTTTTTTATTGAATAAGAGGAAGACATCCGAATTTGGATATAGATAATTAATTATCCTGAATTCGAATTTTTATTAAATAAGAAGACATCGGAATTTGGATACGGATAATTTATCCACATCTATCCGACCAAAGGCGCTCCAAACTCTCTGACCCTCTTCTCCTCTTTCCTCTTCTATCCAGTCTCTCCGCTGCAGCTTTATCCACCCTCTTATATACCGTCTATTTCAACCTATAAACTCTGTTGCCTTACTAAACATTAAGTTGGGTAGGAAGGACAAATAATTTTTCAAGTTCAATCGATTGTTAATAGCGAATAGTATTTTAATTTATTACCGTAAAAAATGAATATAAACCTAGTAGATCGAATTGCTTATTTTTTGTTAATTTTTAAAATTGATATAATTTAGTAGGAAAAAAAATGAAAGATTTGTATTGAAAGAAGACGAGCAAACATATACTTTTCTTCATTGACTACTAGCCTAAATATTTATGAATTTATTTACAAATACAGTAACCCCCTTAAAGTGTATAGCCGTGTGTAGGTAGGAGAAGTATATCAAAATCATGTGTCTAGGATAACATGACATGTGGGCCCAAAGCAATTAAGAGAGGGGTTAGCATTAATGTCACCTAAGATTAGGGTTGGTCCATCAAAGAAGTTGGAAAGGATTAATGTGTAATTGATGTCTCTTTAATTCCTGGTCTTGACCTCTCTTCAAACAGAATTCAATTTAACTATTAATTATTCAAATCAATTTAATTTAGAGGAGGGTTCAAATGCCTCCACCATGTCTCTATTTTTAAAAACTTTAATAACTCAAAATTTAAAACTTAAAAGTCAAAATAAAACCATTGGATATGATCTACTGCCGTACTAGCTTTAGAAGACTCAATATATAATTTGATTTCTATCAATAGTTTGTCTGCAAATTATTCGTCCTTCCTACCCAACTTACAACTTGTGTAACAGCTTGCTATCAATATAAAGAATGTATAGTTTTATTTAGTTATATGTCTGAATATATCAGATGAGGTTCAGGAGTTAATATATTTGCACTACAAAAGACAGGCACTTTTCGCGAGGATAAAAAGTGACTTTTTGCGACGGAGTACCGTCATAAACGTGCTTTTTCTTTTGCGACGGTACTTTTAGCGACGAAATTCCCTCGCGAAAAGTGCCTACTTTGTTGTTGTGTTGTGTGATTGATTTCTAGACTGATTAGTATAACTTAGCACTGACATATTCGGATACAATACGAGTTGGATGATAAACAAATATCATTCACACTTTTATCATTCCAAAATAATGAAGTAATCATGACATCAAAATGTGGCAAGTACATGTGATTAAATAAATATAGACTTCTACAAATAATAAAACAACATCAGGGGGAGAAAATAATCAGCTGGGAAAACATTAGTTGGAATGAATTATCATTATCACATTTTGATCATCGTACTAAAGAATGTAAACTAAATGTTCAAAAGATAATTCATTTGCAAAGATTAGCTAACCAATTGCCAGACAAATTTATAGACTCAAACAAAGTGACCAAATCATATGTATCAACTGCTAATGTTCCCATAAAAGTTGATGTCCATGTTGGACAAACTAATGGAATTATGATATGCATGAAGCGTGGAAGACCAATCTGTTCCAAAGATAAAAATTCTCGAAGAAGAAAATGAGCAAAGAATGAAAATGGCCAAGTTGAGAATATGACAGAAAATAATTCAGAAGAAAATCAATTATAACTAATATTGGAGTTCCAGCAGAAACTCACGCATAAAAAATTCGTGAAAATGAAGAGATCTCGATAAACTATATCATGAGTGGAATAAGATGAAACCGAGATAAAGTTGATATTAATGATATTTTTGCATATAATATAGCGCTAGATGTAATGAATAATGTGGATCATGAACCGAAATCTATTAATGAATGTTGACAAAGAAATGATTGGCCAAAATGGAAAGGCGCAATTGAGGCAGAATTAAACTCTCTTGAAAAACAAAAGTTTTTGGGCCTGTAGTCCCAATACCCGAAGGCATAAAGCTAGTAGGATACAAATGGTTATGTACGCGAAAGAGAAATGAGAAAGGTGAAATTGTGAGATATAAAGCGCGACTTGTAGCTCAAGGATTTTTGCAAAGGCCTGGAATTGATTATGGACAGACATACCCACCTGTGGTGGATGCAACAACTTTTCGATACTTAATTAGTCTGGTAGTACATGAAGGGCTCGTTTTTGCGCCTAATGGATGTTGTCACAGCCTATTTATATGGCTCGCTTAATAATGATATATATATGAAAATCCCTGAAGGATTTAAGATGCCTGAAGCATGCAATTTAGGTTCTCAAGAACATTATTCAATTAAATTGAATAAGTCTTTATATGGATTAAAGCAATCTGGACGCATGAGGTATAACTGTCTCAGTGAATTTTTATTGAAACATGGATATAGAAATGATACAATTTGTCTATGTATTGTCATGAAAATATCTGAAAATGAGTTTGTTATAATTGCAGTTTATGTTGACGATCTAAATATCATTGGAACTCCTGAAGAGCTTCAAAAAGCAGTAAATTATTTGAAGGAAGAATTTGAGATGAAATATCTTTGGAAGACAAAATTTTGTCTTGGATTGCACATTGAACATTTAAAAAACGGTATTTTTGTAAATCAAGAAAATTACGTTGCAAGAGTGCTATAAAGATTTTATATGGATAAATCAGATCCGTTGAGCACTCCGATATTTGTAAGATCATTAGATGTGAACAAAGATCTTTTTAGACCTCGAGAAAATGAAGAAGAACTACTTGGTCTCGAAGTACCATATCTTAGTGCAATAGGAGCACTTATGTATCTTGCTGGACATACAAGGCCGGATATATCATTTGCCGTAAATTTATTAGCAAGATATAGTTCTTCTCCTACGCAAAGACATTGGAATGAAATTAAACATATACTTCACTATCTCTGAGGTACAATGGATATGGGATTATTTTTTTCAAATGAATCCAAATCAGATTTAATTGGTTATGTGGATGCTGGATATTTGTCTAATCCACATAATGGCCAATCTCAAATGGGCTATTTGTTTACATGTGGTGGAACAACTATTTCGTGGCGATTTGTGAAACAAACTATAACAGCCACTTCTTCTAATCATTCAGAAATTTTAGCAATACATGAAGCAAGTCGAGAATATGTTTGGTTAAGATCTGTGATTCAGCATATTCATCAGATATGTGGTTTGTCTTCTGGAGAAATGATCCCGATAATCATTTATGAAGATAATACTGCATGTATTGCTCAATTAAAAGAATGATATATTAAAAGAGATAGAACAAAACATATTTCACAAAAATTCTTTTTCACACATGATCTCCAAAAGAATAATACTACTAATGTTCAGCAGATCCGTTCAAGTGAGAATCTAACAGATTTATTCACTAAGGCGCTCCCTACTATAATATTCGAAAAACTAGTTCGTAATATTGGAATTTGCCGACTTAAAGATCTTGATTGATGTTGTCATGAGGGGGAGTAAAAATGCACTACATTTTCCTTGTAAGGTTGTAGTTGCGTGTTAAAAAGAATAATGTACTTTTTTTCCTCCACTAGGTTTTAATCCCATAGAGTTTTTCTAGTAAGGTTTTAATGAGGTATATTCTTATGTAATGGATATCCAAGGGGGAGTGTTATGAATATAATGGATGGTCCATATATTTTGTAACTCCCAATATTAATCCGCATTCACTTCCCTACTACCCCACTACCATTGGAATTCATATCCCATTATTATTTAGAATACAATATCTTATTTATTATTGTAATGGCTTTTCATTTACAATTTGTGGCCTATAAATAGAGGTATTGTAATCTTGTATTGTACACATGAGAAATATATGAATAAAGAGATAGCCATTCTTTACATTCTCTTCGATCGACTTGTTTATGTTTATTTATCTTTACTTTATGACAATCATCACCTATTTAGAATATATATAGTGGGGATATGTTTTTGAGATTCGTGTTAGAATAAAACAGATGATTCAGATCTCATTTTAATTACACGGTCAGGTACCGCGTTGGATCCGAATTTAATATCGTGTGTGTTGATACATCAATATCAATACTTTTTAAAGAACTCCAAAGGTTAATATCTTGTTTAATAAATAGTTGCAAAATAATAATACAATATAACCTTCCTATTAACAGAAATCTAATGAAAAATAAGCTAAATAGTTTAGAAAATAAACGGAATAATAAAATATTAAATGTAACTTAAGTCTCGTTGGTGCTTTGTTATAGCTCCAACGACCTACCATAGAGGTTGGACGGTCAAATACTCTTCGTTTTCACAACTACCAACTTAAGTTCATAGTTGATAGTCCCAAAAAATTTGGACTTGGGAATTTCGTTTTAGTAACCTGTCCTTTTCACAATTATATATTCTTCGAATAATCACAATTACTACATTATTGAAAAATCCTTTTCACAATTATAAGTTTGATATTGATTAGACAATAAAGTATGTTAAGTAAACGTTAGCGCAATGATAACCAATTTATCAAACATATCGAGTCTTTTGTTCAACACACATACGGTAGCAAAGTAAAATATCTCAATTATGAAGTATCCTATGTTGAGAAAAGTGCACAATGAAATTTCAAAATAGAACTGATACAAAACAATTGAGTTCCCTCTGTTACCTCTGTTACTTGTCCTTTTGTACGTAGCTCCAGTTATCTCAATTCAATCCTACGATACATTTCTCAATTGCCTTTCTTTTTATTCCCCCAACTATCTCAAATTTTATACTCCCAAAATAATTCTTCCTACCTCTATTTGATGAACTCCACAATCCAAAATCTAAAATTCTCATCTATAACCACCACGAAACCAATTTTAATTCTCACTCCAAATCATGAAAAACAAATCCAAGCTGCAAATAATGTGTGCCAAGAATCAAGGCCTCTCAATTCGAGTACGAAGTGGAGGTCATGATATTAAAATAGATTGGAACGGAGATATTATAAGAGAGCAAATATATTCAAAATTCAATATTTCATAGAAAATAAGTTGGGGCCTTTTAATTCATAAGTACGTTCATTTTGTGTGGTATTTTCTATTACAGTAAAATACTGCAATTCATTATTTTACTATTTTTATCAATCTATATAGTCCTGTTGCTTGAAAATTTGCATAGTTTTTGCTATTAATGTAGATATGTAATCCTTATTTATATTACGTGTGCATCTGTATCCTTGAATGATATTTTTTTAATGGAAAGAAATCATAACCAATAAGAAAATCGGGTATCTATAGCTAGCAATCAAATAAGGGGGATTTAGAAAAGTTTTCCAAAATAATGAAGTAATCATGACATCAAAATGTGGCAAGTACATGTAATTAAATAAATATAGACTTCTACAAATAATAAAACAACATAAAAAAGAAAGAAAAAGATGCATAGAATAAAGAAAAGACATACTAATTGATTGCGGCGCTGATATTTAACTAAAAGTTTAATATTTTGATCACAACTGTTGGCGGATCAGAACATCAACGTGCTCAATATAAGAATGGAGATAAGTTACATATTCAGAACTAAAGTATAAAAATATATTTTCATGTGAATATTAATTACATTTTAATACATTTTCTGAAAAATATAAAAATAGAAGTATATTTAAAAAAAGTCAGAAAAGATAAAATTGTATAATTTTTAAATTTTAAATATAATTTTATTTAAAAAAATATAAAAAAGAACAACAATATAGTTAAATTCTTGAACTTTTCTTGTACATGGTCAGGCAACCCTTGCCCACTTGCCTCCGCCCCTGCGTATGAACTAGACATTAGACATTAGGGTGTAAATGGATGTGATAATATCTGACCGAATCCGCTCCGAATCCGTCCAAGATCCGAATTTGGATAAACGGATCCGGATAATTTCCGGGTTCGAATTCGGTTTTTTATTGAATAAGAGGAAGACATCCGAATTTGGATATAGATAATTAATTATCCTGAATTCAAATTTTTATTAAATAAGAAGACATCGGAATTTGGATACGGATAATTTATCCACATCTATCCGACCAAAGGCGCTCCAAACTCTCTGACCCTCTTCTCCTCTTTCCTCTTCTATCCACTCTCTCCGCTGCAGCTTTATCCACCCTCTTATATACCGTCTATTTCAACCTATAAACTCTGTTGCCTTACTAAACATTAAGTTGGGTAGGAAGGACAAATAATTTTTCAAGTTCAATCGATTGTTAATAGCGAATACTATTTTAATTTATTACTGTAAAATAAATGAATATAAACCTAGTAGATCAAATTGCTTATTTTCTATTAAGATTTCAAATTGATATAATTTAGTAGGAAAAAAAAATGAAAGAGTTACATAATATTTGCATTTAAAGAAGACGAGCAAACATATACTTTCCTTCATTGACTAGTAGCCTAAATATTTCTGAATTTATTTCCAAATACAGTAACCCCCTTAAAGTGTATAGCCGTGTGTAGGTAGGAGAAGTATATCAAAATCATGTGTCTAGGATAACATGACATGTGGGCCCAAAGCAATTAAGAGAGGGGTTAGCATTAAATGTCACCTAAGATTAGGGTTGGTCCATCAAAGAAGTTGGAAAGGATTAATGTGTAATTGATGTCTCTTTAATTCCTGGTCTTGACCTCTCTTCAAACAGAATTCAATTTAACTATTAATTATTCAAATCAATTTAATTTAGAGGAGGGTTCAAATGCCTCCACCATGCCTCTATTTTTAAAAACTTTAATAACTCAAAATTTAAAACTTAAAAGTCAAAATAAAACCATTGGATATGATCTACTGCTGTACTAGCTTTAGAAGACTGAATATATAATTTGATTTCTATCAATAGTTTGTCTGCAAATTATTCGTCCTTCCTACCCAACTTACAACTTGTGTAACAGCTTGCTATCAATATAAAGAATGTATAGTTTTATTTAGTTATATGTCTGAATATATCAGATGAGGTTCAGGAGTTAATATATTTGTGTGATTGATTTCTAGACTGATTAGTATAACTTAGTACTGACATATTCGGATACAATACGAGTTGGATGATAAACAAATATCATTCACACTTCTATCATTCCAAAATAATGAAGTAATCATGACATCAAAATGTGGCAAGTACATGTAATTAAATAAATATAGACTTCTACAAATAATAAAACAACATAAAAAAAGAAAAAGATGCATAGAATAAAGAAAAGACATACTAATTGATTGCGGTGCTGATATTTAACTAAAAGTTTAATATTTTGATCACAACTGTTGGCGGATCAGGACATCAACGTGCTCAATATAAGAATGGAGATAAGTTACATATTCAGAACTAAAGTAAACAAACTAATTTCTTAGACAATAATCTGAAATAATCAGTTTTAGCAAATAATCAAATAAGCATCAAAATTAACTTTAAAAAAAATTCATAGTTGTTACACCTTTTGTTTACCGAGGAGTCTCTAACAATTATCACACCTTTTGTTATAATGATTTTGGTATACCGAGGAGTCTCTAACAATTATCACACCTTTTGTTTCAGGTCATAGTTGTTAAAATTTAAAAATTTATTATTCAAACAACGTAAATATTTTTCATTTAAGCTTGGTTCTTACTTAAATTAGAATTAAGTTGTTTCCTCCATCTTACTCGTTATGTTTTACATCTCATTTGACAGCTTAAGTAAAATGAATATGCGTACATATTATTTAATTTACAGTGGTAGTTGGAAGCAGTGTTTCGTACACGGTAATTAACTTATGATGGAAAGTTATGCTTTATTAATATGCGAATTTGACTATATTTGAACCGTGTATATATATACGGCTACACGGCAGCATAACATATTATTTAATTTACGTAACTTGTTGAGTGTATATCCGGTATGCAAAGTTGAATTTCATATTTTAAAATATTGATTATTAGAGTAATCAATAAATATTAATAAGAATAATGTTTAATTAGTGGATTTGGTAACGAAATATGGAATAACAGTACTAATTAAGCATCATTTTTGTTTCCTGCATGTGTACTCTCTTTCATTATTATAATCTTTTCTGTAATTATATTTAGTTGCTAGTAGCATGCGTATCTCACAACAACCTTGTATGGATTAGCACGCATTGCTATATTAATTTCTATATTAATTTCATACCAGTTCATCCATGATGCATAATCAACTCAAGTTTTAAACTAGAGCTTCATGCCAACTACCGGCAATGTTGGGTATTAAGCACAAAGGGAATTTCATGATGCAGTACTCAGATCAAACTATAAGCAGCCAAGACAAATTCAGTTAATAATTTGTTCTGGTATGGACAACACTGTTGCAGAATCCTCAGAAAAGAGAGCAAAAGAATTCAGCTACACATGTTGAAAATAATGCGTGAATTCAGAACTAGGTTCAATATAAAGTAAAAAGGTTAAAATAAAGTTTCTATGTCGAGTTATTTTGGAGTTTGTTTCTATGCGTGAATTCAGCACCACATTAACACTATTTTCACACTAATATGAAAATCATTATTCTCTCTCTATTATCATCTACTATTACTCTATTCTGGCACTAACCCTTGTACGATCCAAAACATAGCAATAATGATGTTCAAAATTACACTTATACTCTCTTTCCTATTAGGTTCTCAGAAGTGAAACAAATAATGAATCAAGTGTGTTTGGATTAGGAGTGGGGTTAAAGAGTGGTGAACAAGGCAGAAGATTGCAGAAGATTTGCTTACCTTCAATGTAATATTTAGGCAATTTTAGATTAATAAGCAAATAGTAAGGAAAAGGAAATATGTTGTTATAAGGAAATATGTATTGGTTTGGAAAGATGAATTTAGGATAGATTAGCAATCAGATTTATATATGAGGGTATGCAGTCTAGAAAATATATACGAAAATATACTTTGTAATTCTATTCTGAATTAGTAAAACAAAAGGAGGGAATGGAGCGTTATGGGAGTGATTGTGTTCGTGTTCTCTGTTATACTATTCTATAATTTTGTCAGTTAGCGAGGTTAGCGAGCTAACTCAGAATTTGGAACAGTTGCTTGCCCAACAAATTACTGTCAAAAGGATGACAAAAGGTTGCTTTATTGACACACTTTACGCTAATCATTATATTGTCCATATTTGCAAGGAAAAGGGTATATAAAAATCCAAGTTCAAGTCATACGTACTGCTGATGCATTTTATTTATTACAATATATACAAAAATTTCATCAAGTAGGTGTCTAAAATTGCACCATTCTTGATAGTAAGTTCAAGTCATACGTACTGCTGATGCTCCTAATGACACAATTTGTTATATGGAGAGAGATGCTCTAGAATTTTTCGAGACAACAATATGTCGAAAAATGATCTACTGCAAGAAATACAACAGCAATGTTATTTATCAAGAATGAAGAGAAATAACGGGTGATGAAGATGGAAGAGAAAGACATGCACGTGAAGATTTCTTAAGGACTGAATTTTTTTTTTTTTTTTTTTTCGTTTTCTTTTTTAAGTTAATTTTTTCTCTTTTCTGATACTTTGTAAATCTTGTCCAGGGTTGCGGTTAATAGAAAATAGAAGCTTCACTCCTGTTTTTCACTCCCAAAAACAAAAAATTTCGCTAATCTAAACTTTTTCGTTAACCCTGCTATTCCTTCATCACCAAAACGTTGCCTAAATAGAAAAAATATAGTTTATAAATTTTGCAAAATGACAAAGTACCATTCAAAGTTATTACTTGTTTTGATCTCCAAACACATTTGAATATAGAGATTATCGACTATTTAAACTTTAAAAAATTATGTTGTAAAATTTTGTAATTATAGAATATTGTAAGTGGATCTCACCTTATTTTGTAATGGTAGTTGCAACGTAGCATTCAGTGTTTTTCTTAAAACATTTCTTAGAATATGATACTGATGTATGTTGAGTCTTGACACGGCACGTCGAATATGAGCTGACTATTCCAGTGATTTCAATCACGCATGCAGTTTCACAAATGTCAATGTCACCTGGACTCGCAGTTTTCAACACAGACTTTATTTTATTATTCAACAAATTAATGCAAATGCTTAGTATACTCTAAGTAGAGTCCTAGAGTCCGGCTAATATATTTAACGTAGCATTAATTTAGCTAGTTTATATTTCTTTTTAATCTAAAGTTTCAAATGATAAATTCAAAGAGTTAAACCCATCTTTTTTATAAAAACTTTGCTTACATATATAAATTTTTAAATTTTAAGTTTATTTACTACCAAATCAAACAGTCAAAATATGAATATTTGACTTACATGTTCCAAGTCATCACCCACCACCGTTGATTGACTTCTTCTTTTTGGCTCCTTGTCTGAACCTCCATCCGAACCACTTGTCTTTCCCACAATTCTGAACCAAGTTGTCAGTAACATGCTGTATACAAAACATGTGCACAAAAAAGGTCTGGAGACCATCCATATTCTGCTGTCAGTGCACATTTGATCCCCTTGTGTTGGTCCGATATAACACAGATGAATTTATCAGCTCCAAGCACTTCATTCCTCAATCATTGCAAGAACAAATCCCAATTCTCACTATCCTCCTTCTGCACAATTTCAAATGCAATAGGTGCAAGCTATCAAAAGCCTCTCCTCATACTGCAATGCATTAACCAAAAGCCCTATGTTGATCATTGGTCTCAAGTACTAGAACACTACAATGCATGAACCAAAAGCCCAGGCTACCACCCTGAATTGAACAACATCTTGAATAAGCACTCTATGTTTATCTCGTATCGGACAAGTCAGAAATTGGTACTTAGAGCCGGGATTCTTGTCGCAAATTCCCATCAGTAGTGGTTTCAACAAGCTATATGAAGTCTCCCAACTCCTAAATTATCGGGCTATTGCAAACTCACAACACCTCCACAGTCAGTTGTATTTCGGGGTTACATTGCCATACACAGTACTCATCAAGTTTGCCACCCCTTCGATACTCATACAGGGGTCTTTCTTAATGCTGGTCTCAATGACATCAGCAATGATTGATGCCGTCAGACATTCATGGTTGGTCCTTGTATACTCAGTCCTACATGTGTGAGGCTTGTCTTGCCTCGTTATAACCCATGCATCTCCAAAACCTGTTTCTTTTCCCCGGAGTTCGTCAACACAACCCGGAGTCTTGCACACCACCTGAATCCGATCTCTGTCACTTTTCTTCATTCTAATCTCTTGATTCTTATTAATATGATGCTCTCTAATCTTCTTAATCAGTTTTTTCTTTGCTTTGAAAACATTGTTCTGGCGTCAGCTCACCTTTGTACTCAATCCATTGACTATAGTTAGCAATATTTGCTTCTATAAAAGAAGATATATCATTGAAGTCTGCGAATGGGCGTGTATCAGTCTGGCCACTAAGTAGCATATTCCCATATTCGGTTCGAATGGGCACTGGACCATCTTCAACAGGACCATCTTCATTACAACCCTCCAGGTCATCAGAGTCCCAGTTTGCTCCCTCAAATTCATCCCCAGTTTGTAGATCTTCATCTAGTATTTCATTAATTTTTTCAAAATTCGACCCAATTTTGTTGTCTACTGGTGCCGGTCTTGGGTGAGGTGATGGTGGCGGTAGTGGAAAAGGCGCCACATGCACGGGTGTAGGTGGGGATCTTATATGGTGTACTAGTTGGGGTCGTGATTGGGGTGCTGGTGTAGAGAAGTAACTATATGTTTCTTGGCCAGGTTCGATTAAAGGAACCATGGGAGTGTATGGTGCAACTGAATTTTTGCCAGAACTTCCAACCCAAGATCTATCGGAGCCCACTTGGTGTAGATTTCTATTACAAAAATTCCGGTGGCCTTAAAATGGCTGTACATGGCCCTCTATGAAGCATCAATTAGTAGTTTCACTATGGCATAGGTCGGGGGTGTTCTATGGTTCACTCGAGTTGCCAATTCTAAGTTTCACTTTTCTGGGTTATAACTAGTGCATTCGTAAATCATGGAATTTCAAGTCCCAAAGTGAAATATGGGAACCATAATTGAACCAACTGACTCTTTAGAGTAATAAGCCACATATGTATTAGTAAGAAACCTCCCACCACCGTGGAATGAAATCATGGCCATAGCAAACAAACTACATTTTGGTAAATGGTAAATAATTATCAGGTTACTAATTTAAATGTATAGGTTACTGAAAAATAATTAAAATAAAAAATTATAAAAAAATAGATTTAAATAAAATAAAAAAATTAAATTAAATTAAATAAAAAAAATTAATTAAATAAAAAAATTAACTTAAATTAAATTAAATAAATAAATTTAAATTAAAAAAAGTACCTGAATGAGACGATGAGAGTGAGTTGAGTGAGTTGTGAGAGGGAGGAGAGAGAAAAATAGATATTTAACAGCCAAAAAAAATGTGAACCGGCCATTTAATGGCCGGAGGTGAAAAATTTAGGACCAGCAATTTAATGGACCGGTTGAAAAAAAATATAGGACTGTCCATTAAATAGCTGGTTTGGGTATTTTTATTAAAACGTAGGCAAGCCGGATATATTTATTAATTACTATTTAACTTTGGATATTAATAAAAATGTCGGCATGTACAGACAATAGGTTGTTTTTTTGAAGGTTGACAAAAGGCTGCTTTATTGACACACTTTACGCTAATAATTATTATCCATATATTTGCAAGGAAAAGGGTATATAAAAATCCAAGTTCAAGTCATGCGTACACCTGATGCATTTTATTTATTACAATATATACACAAATTTCATCAAATAGGTATATATAAAATGAGGAGGGTTCGTATGCCTTTATTTTTTGTGCCTCCACCATGCATTTATTTTTAAAAACTTTAATAACTCAAAATTTAAAACTTAAATGTCAAAACAAAACCGTTGGATATGATCTATATCATTTTATCTATGTACTCATAAAAAAATATCACATTTTGATTTTGTTTTTATGTGAATCAATAAGTTGAAAAATCAACGTCTAGAAATTATCCACATTAGTAAGTTTTTTACAAGCTCTTGATGACAACTAAAACAAAATTGAAATGTCATAATTTTTTACACGTGCATAGATAAAATGATGTAGATCATATTCAACGGTTTTATTTTGACTTTTAAGCTTTAAATTTTGAGTTATCAAAGTTTTTAAAAATGGAGGCATAGTGGAGGCATGTAAAATGGAGGCATTTGAACTCTCTTCATATAAAATATAGTTATAGAAATTAACAGCCAATTGCCAGTGGGCCACCATACTTGATAGTAATGTTTTTGGAATAATGGAAAGAAATTAGCATCCAATGGCCAGTCGTCCTATAAAAACCATCACTGCATGTTCTCTAAAAGCTCACTAAACCAAATTATTTATAACTATTGCTCTAACAGTCTCCTCGGAGGAAGGAAACCAGCCAACAAAAATTGAGGAATATTTTTTTGAGTAAAGGTAAAGGTCAAGCTATTCAATTATTTAATATCTACAAAGAATTGACCCTTTCAGATTTCCATTCTAAATACTGAGCAACATATTGCTTTTGGTTTATTTTTAATTTTGAAGCACCATGTTTTTTAGTAAGCTTTTCTCAACATGGCCAATAGCCGTCGGTCTAATGCTATGTTGTTTGTTCTCCATCCCATGTGGAGCCAAGATTCATCACCGTACCTTTATTGTAAGTGATTTCTCTGCTATCACAATTCACAATGTCTGGTATAATTGTTATTTTTTTTTTTAATTCACGAGTTATAGTTTGAATATTCAAGAAATAAAATAAATTCTTCAAAAGAAACATAGGACTTGAAAAATATAACTTACTATAATTGAGAGCTAGATTTTTCAACTTAGACTTTAATATAAATTGTGGGACTAATTTGAAAATGGACCGGAGCTCATGATAGGCGGTCTAGACAGCAATTCGGAGGGAATTGGGAGGAGCCAATTACCTGTGGAGAATTCTTTCCGAATTCTATCGACCTTTATTCCATGAGGAGCCATTCTTTTTAAATTATCCGGAATCTTAAAGTTATAATTAGCATCAGACAAATTTGTGTTTATTAGCTGATATTTATTTAAGCATGATAGGTCCGGACAGTAATTTATCTTTCCAATATTTAAATTTAAGCATGACTCAATTATCCCACAATTATTAGTTTCGTAGTCGTAAGTTATCCGCTCCGAATTTGCTCCGTTTTCACCCCTAGATCAAGGCAATATTTGCATAAAAAGAACGAGTGAGGTTATAGTATTTTGCAAAATACGGATTAGTTCATACTATTGATCAATATTTCTGTTTATAAAGTTTAAGCAGTCGACCCGAACCGCTTAATATAATTTCCATATGAAAATGTATTTGGAGATTGAATTTTACATTTTTAAGGTAGGTTGAAAATCACTATTTTTTGGTAGTTCAAAGTCTTTAGATGAGATGATATTCTACCTATCTAAAAACTAGTAAATAAATTCTAAAAAATATAAAATTTAATCTTCAAGTATATTGGATCGTGCAAGAATTAGTGCAAGAATAGCGATTTTTGGGTTAGTAGTTGAGAATAGTGCTAACCCAAGTGGTTTGAGAATAGTGCTATTTTGGACTATTCCGGGTTAGTAGAAATGTTGTTTGGATTGTATATTTGGAATAGTGCTATTTTGGACTAATATCGCTAACCCAACAATTTGAGAAATTCACTAATCCACCTTATCGTAGGAATAGCAGAATAACGCTGTTCCTGCACTATTCACTAATCCACCTTTTACATTTGGATCACAACGTTTCAAGAATAGCGAGTTATTCCCGGGTTAGCGCTATTCTAACCCAATCCAAACGCAACCTAGGAGATTATTTTGAATTAATTCATAGCACGGTGCCGTTTCATGCTTTGTAAAGTACGGTAGCCACACTCGTGTCATCTTATCATGAATGGTGCATTCTTTGGTGTTGTTTGCTGCCTCTAAAAAAAGACCTACATGTTGCTTGCTCTTTCTTTATCCCATTTCTTTTTCTATATATTATTTTGTCGTTGCCACAGTGCCACCTAATAATAGACTTACCAGCTCACTCAGATAAAAATTTCAGGCTTTTCTATAAAAGCTTAATTTTTTGTTCTCAGAAAAGTTGAGAAAAATTAGAAATTATATTTTTCTTAAATATTATGGTAACAAATTACGTGATTTTATTCTCATAGTTCACTGGTACAAATGATCAATTATATAATTATAAAAAACTATGTATGAAACCAATTCGAGGATTAATCGCAGTGCAACCATATCGTCTTTCTCATTTTCCTCAAATTCACTCACCTCTAACTTAATACTACATTTCAATTGGAATTCACAATCGCTACATCTCTGACCATAACAGGTTCAACACGAGTCAGATGAGTTTCTGGCAAAAATTCGCTCAGGCGAGAAAATTACTTGAAAACCGGCTCGATCGTCTCCATCTGATTCATGCTTTCGTTTATATAACGTAATTAAACATTAAAATACACTCCAGCTCTTCCCAAAGGAAACAATGTGAACTTAAATAGTGGGAAAAAATGGTCAAATCTTCTATGAAGTTTGAACTTGTAACTTGATATATATATATGTATTTTTAATTTTTCAGTTTTTTTTCCTTAAACAGATTCAAGAAGCTACCTACACCCGCCTTTGCAATAACACAAAGAGCATTCTAACTGTCAACGGATTATATCCGGGACCCACTATCTCTGCTCGCAATGGCGACATTGTCTATGTGAAGGTCATCAACAGAGGGAACAAGAACATCACCATCCACTGGTATTATACACACATAGTACATACATAAAAATCTGTTATTTGCACTATTAATTAAGGAATTATTTCGATCCATGCAAGACTAACATGTATTCATCAAATTTCTATAGGCATGGCGTAATCCAGCCGAGGGACCCATGGTCAGATGGACCGGAATACATTACTCAGTGTCCTATCCAGCCAAGAGCCAACTACACACAACGGATCCAATTTACGGAAGAAGAAGGCACGCTCTGGTGGCACGCACATAGCGAATATGATCGTGCTACTGTTCACGGTGCTATTGTTATTCACCCGAAGCTTGGAACCACCTTCCCCTTCCACAAACCCCATAAAGAATTCACACTGATTCTAGGAGAGTGGTGGAACAAAAACATAACAGATTTGTACCAAACTGCAGTTGAGAATGGCGGTGAATTCGATTTGTCTGATGCCAACACTATCAATGGACAGCCTGGCGATTTCATGCCATGCTCAGCAAATGGTAATTTATTGTTCCCGGTACAGGAAGTATATTATTAATAATGCAAGTTTTTTCAAATATAATGTGGTCGAACAACATATATTTTTCATTTTTATTTTTGTTGCAGACACTTTTAAAGTACAAGTCGAACAAGGTGAAATGTACCTCCTCCGTGTAATAAATGCAGCCATTGAAAATGAGTTCTTTTTTGCGGTTTCTGGCCACAATGTAACAGTGGTTGGAACTGACGCCAGCTATACGAAGCCTTACGTTAATGAATTTATCATGATCACCCCGGGTCAAACGATGGACCTCCTCTTATGGGCCAATCAATACCAGAACTCATCTACCCCCTTCCGTTATTACATCATCGCGGCTTTATTCTTTGATGGAAGTGCAGCAGCCACTAAAGATGCCAATGTGACCGTAGCTATTCTAGAATACAAAACTAATAATTCCGCGCCATCAATAAGACCAGTTTTAACCTCTTTACCATACTTCAACAACACTAATGCCTCAAATGCGTTCATTGCCGGTCTTCGCTCGCTGGCGAGCTCAGATCACCCAGCAGTAGTACCCCAAACTATCGATGTCAAAATGTATATCACGTTATATGTGAATGAAGAATTGTGCCCTAACAGTTCATGTGCTGGTCCAAACGGTACCAGGTTCGCTGCGGTTATGAATAATGCCAGTTTTCAGACCCACAAAATTGATGTGCTAGATGCATACTACAATTCTATTGCCGGTGTGTACACCACTGACTTCCCGGACACACCACCGTTCTTCTTCAATTTTACTGATGTTAACAAACCAGAGCAGTTATATATTGGTAATAAATCGACAAAAGTGAAAGTGCTCGAGTATAACACAACCGTGGAGATTGTGTTTCAGAGCGTTAACATACTAAACGGACAGCTTAACCATCCAGTGCACTTGCACGGCCACAGCTTCTATGTCGTTGGAAGAGGATCCGGCAACTTCAACAACACAACAGATCCTCTGAGTTACAACTTGGTCGATCCGCCATATGAGAACACTGTGGTTGTGCCGAAGAATGGTTGGGCAACTATCCGCTTTAGAGCAGCTAATCCGGGTGAGTTTATTATTTTTCCTTTTTTTAAATATCAAATTTATTGAATCTTTTATTGATTTAATTTAGAAAAATCAAAGGTGTTACAAAACTACAATGAGAACAACCTGTATATTAATATTTGATTAGATAGTTGATCCGGACTAATTAAGTAGCTCGGCAAAATTAATGAAATAGTAGGTTAGTTCTTGTTTCAAATTATTGTTTTGAGCGTTTTTCAGACACTATTCCTCAACATTATTTTGGTTTTGCAATTAAAATAGGAGTTTGGTACATGCACTGTCACAATGAACCACACGCAGTCTGGGGAATGGATGTTGTGTTTATAACAAAGAATGGTAATAGTACAGAGGCAAAAATACGGCCTCCCCCTGCCGACAAGCCTCCTTGTTGATTTTACTCAAGCATTGTATCATTATTTATTTTCAAAGGTGAGTTAATTTGCACTGGTTAATATATTGTATCTTCGTAAAGAAAATATTATTGTTGGTTGGATTTAATTTGTTACATTTGTAAATGGATAAACGACAGCAAGTGTATAAGTGGATAAGATGGGTGGTTCTTTTAATATTGAATTATAATTGTTGAATATTTGTTGAATATTTGTTGAATTATGCACATAATGTTGAATGCTGAATATTATCTTATGTATATTATTTATGTTGAATGTAGAATATTGTGATAATTAAATTAAGTAGAGTTTCGACTACCAGTTTGTGTTAATTAACTTTAGTTGATTTACTAAAATAGTGTACAAGATCCATTGGTGATATATTTCTATAGGCTCAAAAAGGAACTCAAGTAATTGGGCCGAGATAATGAATCACCTCCTAGAAGAGATATTTGACCCACAAGTCCTTCAGAGTTTTTAGCGTACCACAAAATTCTCAATTTACCAAATTCAGAAAATAAGATATGTTTGAGCGTGCGCAAAACTCAAGGAAAAGAATTATTTGTCTTCATAAATTGATAAATTAGAATATTAAATTTTTATCAAACACATGTTACATACTTCTTTTTTTAATTGGGTTGGGACCGCTGACAATGTCTTGCCAATAGAACCGAAAATGGCTCTGTTTTTCAACATTGGCGTGAGAAACGTGCTGGCTGCTCAGGAGATAGACATCTGCTGGTCGGAGGAGGTGACCAGTGCTAAATTAGCTGCAGAGGTAGATGGAGAGGGGGGGAAGGTGCAGTGGCGGATTCAGGATTTTCATCGGAGGGGGGGGGGGGGCAAAAAAAATATCGAATCGGGTTTAAATACATAATCAAGTTTAAATTCATTACCAATTGGGTACTCGATAAAAAACAATGCTTTAACTTATACTTTCCAATTCTTTAACTTGTAATTTCTAATGCTTTGACTTATAATTATAATTACCAGTCAAAATTTTACAAATTTATTTCAATTTTAACTCTAAATTTAACATGAATTACAAATCAAACGTCTAGAGGGAGGCAAAGTCGGTCAGAACCGATAAATTTCCACTAAAACTCAAAATCCAGGGTCCGCCCCTGAGAAGGTGGTGCATGTACATGTAGCCATGATTGGCCAGCAAAAGAGAATCATGGCTCATTTATAGTGGCAGTGTATAGGTTTTATTGGATCGTTTGTAGTTACACCCGATAAGTAGTACACCCGTTGAGCATACTTACCAATTCAGCATTAATACACAGAAAGAAGAAACATATGGAATATATAGACTATAAATAATTGTATGGAAATTCTTTGTTCATTTTGCATAATTGAAGATATATGTTTAGGCAAGATGTTCAGAATTTTTTAGGAATATATTAAATAATTTCTGGGAAAGAAGAAAGATGGAAAAAAAATTAATGCATTAGAAGGAACTGAATTATTGATTTGATTCTTTGACATATTTTTTAGAAAACTGAATATATAATTTGATTTCTATCAATAGTTTGTATGCAAATTATTCGTCCTTCCTACCCAACTTGCAACTTGTGTAACAACTTGCTATAAATATAAAGAATGTATAGTTTTCTTTAGTTATATGTTTGGATGAAGAATCGATTTAGTGTACGAAACTCAGGATTGAGATATGTCCATCTGCCAGCGTGTTATGTTATCTTGGGGGCAATGCTCATTGTCACTAGGCAATGTGTATCATTGCACTTACCGATTGCGGTACTTAGACAATATCTTATTGGATCTTTTGATCCGATTGGTACGACATGGGGTGACAGGGTGATTAATTTTCCGTATTATATATTATCTTCCACACACAATATTTAGGTACTAGACTCTGATTTGGTTATGGATATAATATTCTCCTTGTGTTTTATTTCGGGAATCTTTTGCATATTGGCATAATAGGTTAATCGCATCATTGGATAGTTGCACCTACTATATGTATTATATGTATTTTCTTTTAATAGTTAATAAAATAGAGTATTTAATTGTATCACTATTAAACTTGCATACGCATCGCAAATTTATAAAAGTCATATGTAGATTATATTTAAAAATACTTTGACTGTAGAGGATCCCTGAAGGGATTATTCTGGGTCACATATTGAGTGATTAGTCACTCACTCACAAGTTGTTTCGTAGATTTTTAGGTACAAAGACTAGTGATCAGCAGCAGGATTTGGCAGAAGTTGTCCCTGATGGCCACGTAGTTTAATTTATTTTTATAGGGCTTTTGGTTAGGATATACAAGTCTCGATGATTTTGGTTCGTACATCGAATTCGTTAGATCATGTATTCTTTTGCTTAGATTGTGTTTGTGGTATTATGATGTGGGTTGTATGGATTTTATGTATGTATGTTTATTTATGGATTGTATGACTTATGCTGATATTACGATTATTCACGCTTCCGCATTTCTGTATTATTTGTATTTGTTTAGCCTTGCGTGTTTATTGAGTTAATGAATACGAGGCAATGATTGATCACACCTTAATTCAAAATTCCTAGATTGGGATATGACAGGTATATAGGTTGATTTGGAATAAATTCTAAATATACTGTGTTTATTGTCAAACTCATAGTATGTTTTGTTTGATTGAATGTTCCGTCTTAAAATGAACAACCGCTTGAACTATGAAAAGGAACAGTATTGTGGACTGTTTGAGTTGAAAGAAATAACTTGTGTTTATTGTCAAACTCATAGTATGTTTTGTTTGATTGAATGTTCCATCTTAAAATGAACAACCACTTGAACTATTGAAAGGAACAGTATTGTGGACTATTTGAGTTGAAAGAAATAACTTGTGTTTATTGTCAAACTCATAGTATGTTTTGTTTGATTGAATGTTATGTCTTAAAATAACAGCCACTTGAACTATTGAGGAACAGTATTGTGAACTGTTTGAGTTTAAAGAAATAACTTGTGTTTATTATCAAACTCATAGTTTGTTTTGTTTGATTGAATGTTATGTCTTAAAATGAATAACCGCTTGAACTATTGAAAGGAACAATATTGTGGACTGTTTGAGTTGAAAGAAATAACTTGTGTTTATTGTCAAACTCATAGTATGTTTTGTTTGATTTAATGTTCCGTCTTAAAATGAACAGCCGCTTGAACTATTGAAAGAAACAGCATTGTGGACTGTTTGAGTTGAAAGAAATAACTTGTGTTTATTGTCAAACTCATAGTATGTTTTGTTTGATTGAATGCTCTGTCTTAAAATGAACACCCGCTTGACCTATTGAAAGGAACAGTATTGTGAACTGTTTGAGTTGAAAGAAATAACTTGTGTTTATTGTCAAACTCATAGTTTGTTTTGTTTGATTGAATGTTATGTCTTAAAATGAACAACCGTTTGAACTATTGAAAGGAACAATATTGTGGACTGTTTGAGTTGAAAGAAATAACTTGTGTTTATTGTCAAACTCATAGTATGTTTTGTTTGATTGAATGCTCTGTCTTAAAATGAACACCCGCTTGACCTATTGAAAGGAACAGTATTGTGAACTGTTTGAGTTGAAAGAAATAACTTGTGTTTATTGTCAAACTCATAGTTTGTTTTGTTTGATTGAATGTTATGTCTTAAAATGAACAACCGCTTGAACTATTGAAAGGAACAGTATTGTGAACTGTTTGAGTTGAAAGAAATAACTTGTGTTTATTGTCAAACTCATAGTTTGTTTTGTTTGATTGAATGTTATGCCTTAAAATGAACAACCGCTTGAAAGGAACAATATTGTGCACTGTTTGAGTTGAAAGAAATAACTTGTGTTTATTGTCAAACTCATAGTATGTTTTGTTTGATTGAATGTTCCATCTTAAAATGAACAATGCTTGGACTATTGAAAGGAACAGTATTGTGGACTGTTTGAGTTGAAAGAAATAACTTGTGTTTATTGTCAAACTCATAGTATGTTTTGTTTGATTGAATGTTCCCTCTTAAAATGAACAACCGCTTGAACTATTGAAAGGAACAGTATTGTGGATTGTTTGAGTTGAAAGAAATAACTTGTGTTTATTGTCAAACTCATGGTATGTTTTGTTTGATTGAATGTTCCGCCTTAAAATGAACAACCGCTTGAACTATTGAAAGAAACAGTATTGTGAACTGTATGAGTTGAAAGAAATAACTTATGTTTCAGGGGCTCTTGTTCAAAATCTATTAAATATGACGATTTTTTTTTCCAAACTAACTTTAATTCTGTTTTTCATGTGAATATTAATTACATTTTAATAAATTTTCTGAAAAATATAAAAATAGAAGTATATTTAAAAAAAGTCAGAAATAGATAAAATTGTATAATTTTTAAATTTTAAATATATTTTTATTTAAAAAAAATATAAAAAAGAAAAACAATATAGTTAAATTCTTGAACTTTTCTTGTACATGGTCAGGCAACCCTTGCCCACTTGCCTCCGCCCCTGCGTATGAACTAGACATTAGACATTAGGGTGTAAATGGATGTGATAATATCTGACCGAATCCGCTCTGAATCCGTCAAAGATCCGAATTCGGATAAACGGATCCGGATAATTTCCGGGTTTGAATTCGGCTTTTTATTGAATAAGAGGAAGACATCCGAATTTGGATATAGATAATTAATTATCCTGAATTCGAATTTTTATTAAATAAGAAGACATCGGAATTTGGATACGGATAATTTATCCACATCTATCCGAACAAAGGCGCTCCAAACTCTCTGACCCTCTTCTATCCACCCTCTTATATACCGTCTATTTCAACCTATAAACTCTGTTGCCGTACTAAACTTTAAGTTGGGTAGGAAGGACGAATAATTTTTCAAGTTCAATCGATTGTTAATAGCGAATACTATTTTAATTTATTACCGTAAAATAAATGAATATAAACCTAGTAGATCGAATTGCTTATTTTTTGTTAAGATTTCAAATTGATATAATTTAGTAGGAAAAAAAATGAAAGATTTGCATTGAAAGAAGACGGGCAAACATATACTTTTCTTCATTGACTAGTAGCCTAAATATTTATGAATTTATTTCCAAATACAATAACCCCCTTAAAGTGTATAGCCGTGTGTAGGTAGGAGAAGTATATCAAAATCATGTGTCTAGGATAACATGACATGTGGGCCCAAAGCAATTAAGAGAGGGGTTAGCATTAAATGTCACCTAAGATTAGGGTTGGTCCATCAAAGAAGTTGGAAAGGATTAATGTGTAATTGATGTCTCTTTAATTCCTGGTCTTGACTTCTCATCAAACAGAATTCAATTTAACTATTAATTATTCAAATCAATTTAATTTAGAGGAGGGTTCAAATGCCTCCACCATGCCTCTATTTTTATAAACTTTAATAACTCAAAATTTAAAACTTAAAAGTCAAAATAAAACAGTTGATATGATCTACTGCCATACTAGCTTTAGAAGACTGAATATATAATTTGATTTCTATCAATAGTTTGTATGCAAATTATTCGTCCTTCCTACCCAACTTACAACTTGTGTAACAGCTTGCTATCAATATAAAGAATGTATAGTTTTATTTAGTTATATGTCTGAATATATCAGATGAGGTTCAGGAGTTAATATATTTGTGTGATTGATTTCTAGACTGATTAATATAACTTTGCACTGACATATTCGGATACAATACGAGTTGGATGGCAAACAAATATCATTCACACTTCTATCATAGTATGAATGAATGTGAACGTGGCACTGAAAAAAAAAATTGTGTAGCCATAATATTTTATTAATTTATGAAGGGCCATATACCTGGCCCGAAAATAGAAAAGCTGAATGGCCGAACTTCTAAACCCATAAGCAAAGCAATATGTCGAGTTGACACCAATGAATGGTTTGTTACACTACGTACCAAGGACCAAATTTAATTGGGGCCATAGAAAAAGGCATGATTTTTCATAAAGTGAACCAGCATCTCTATAGATATAGACTGAAAACATAATCTATTGTGAGAGTATGAAATTTGAATAGACATCATTAATGTCAATTAACGTAAAGAACAATCACTGATAATCATTCTTAGTCACTGATTATTTTCGCTTAGTGGGCGTCCATCTGTTTTGGGGGATGAAAAATGTGGATTTTTTTTTGAGGGGGTCCATATTTATGGCAGTGAAGAAATAAAAAAAATAAGTATGCCGTACTGACTATATGCACCGAAATTTTTATTTATAAGAAATATAAAAAAAATTGAAATGAGAAATGTCACGGCGGAATTTTAAAAATAGAAGGTAAGAACACGGTTTGGCATCACACTACACCAATAGGACACTATTAGTGAGGGTCAAAAGTGACTATTTCCGAGGGTACACTGATAGAAATTGTTATTTCTAAGTGTATCGGTATTACTGACAGGAGTATATCCACGAAGATACTGTCGGTAAAAAGCACTTTTATCCTCACGGATAGTGACACATTTTTGTAGTGGTCCCTGCAGGATGCCAAATCATACCGCAGCCACTACAAAAAAAAATTCTATGTGGGACGTACTCCAAATGAGAACAAATATCAGAAAAATACTAACGTACCCGCCATTCATACATAACGCTCGCTGACATGGTCGTGTAACCGTGTGACATTATTGTTTTGAACTATGTATGATCCCGTTTTCTGTTCTAGTGTTTAGCAAGTGGTATTATAGTAAAATTATCAAAACATTCTTACTCAAATTGTTAATTTTAACCATAGCTATAGTACAATTTACCTTTAGCTGAAATACAAATCAATTTTAATTCTGGACGAAATATTTAAAAGAGGAAAATTAGCAGGAGTCATGTGATTAATAGAGACAGTTAGGAAGTTAGTTAGTGATAATAATATTGTTAGTGAAGTTGTTAAGATGATGTTAGAAATATTATTAACAACTTCACTAACAATATTATTATCACTAACTAACTTCCTAATTGTCTTTTTTAGTGATATTAAAGAAAAGAAGGAAACGGGACAAAAATGTATCACTCACAGAAAAAGGTGGAGGCACCCATGAAAAAAGAAAGAAAATATCCATGAAAAATCTACATTATTTCAATGGTGTGAGGTACTACTATAGGTGATGTGACCTCCCGTAACCAATAAAACAAACATCAATTACTCACAGGTCACTAGTATTGGTCTTATGAGCATTTTTTTAATTAAATTTTCCAAGTATGATGCATGTACGTGTAGACAAAAGGTTGTTTTCTTGAAGGTTGACAAAAGGTTGCTTTATTGACACACTTTACTCTAATCATTATTATCCATATTTGCAAGGAAAATGGTATAAAAATCCAAGTTCAAGTCATACGTACAGCTGATGCATTTTATTTAGGGGTGTCAATGACACCCTTTTACCCGTTTACCCGACCCGTATGGTATCCGAAAAGACGGATTAGGGTAAGAATTTTTTTTCATTAGTTTATAGGGTACGGGTACGGGTAATGATTTTTTTTTTCGTTATCTTACCCGTTATTTAACAAGATAATTTTTAAAAATAAAATTATATATATAGATATATATTTGTATGAAGATAATACATGATACAATAAATTTTTGTATTTTACTAAATTTTCATAAAACAAATTAATTGTATTCATTATTATTATTTTCTTTTTTTTGTTTTGAAATTTTTTTTATAGAAAGCATAAATCGAGATGTCAATGGCATTTTTTTATTCGTTTACCCGACCCGTACCGTATTTGAAAAAACGGGTAAGGGTAAAGATTTTTTTCGTTATAATAATGGGTACGGGTATGAAAATGCCGCCACCCGACCCGTATCATACCCGTTGACACCCCTAATTTTATTTATTACAAGATATACAAAAATTTCATCAAGTAGGTATAGCACCATTCTTGATAGTAATGTTTTAGAAATAATGGAAAGAAAAGGGTTCTAATGTTCTTCCTATAAAAACCATGAATGCATGTTCTCTAAAGCTCACTAAACCAAATTATTTATAACTATTGCTCTACAAGTCTCCTCGGAAGAAGGAAACAACCCAACAAAATATTGAGCAATATTACTTTTGGTTTATTTTTAATTTTCAAGCACCATGTTTTTTAGTAAGCTTTTCTCGTTATGGCCAATGGCGGTCAGTCTAATGCTATGCTCTTTGCTATCCATCCCCTGTGGGGCCAAGATTCATCACCATACTTTTGTTGTAAGTGATTTCTCTGCTATCAGTATTCACGATGTCTAGTATAATTATTATTTTATTTGTTAAAATTTACGAGTTATAGTTTAAATATTCAAGAAATAAAATAAAATCTTCATAAAAAATAGAGGACTTGAAAAATATAACTTTAGTAATTAATAGAGAGACAAAAGAATTCAGATAATTTGCTATCTGAATCCGCTTGCCTCATCATCAAAAGGAACCCTTTTTTCTTTGAAGAAAGGCCGGCCAATCCAGCTCACGTGCTCATCACGTGAATATTCGAGTTTAGAGTAGATATGGTTTATAGTCTTCAACTTATAGACTTTAATACACAATGTGGGACAAATATTAAAACCGGACCGAAGCTCATGATAGGTGGCCTAGGAGTCCGAATCTGCTGCGATCCTGGGTAGGATCGCAGGATCCTGCGATTCCGAATCAACGGATCAAATTTTTCTGTGCGCGGATCTCGAAAACACTTTGGAAAAGTAAATTTTCATGTACGCATCACGAAAAAAACTAACAGCTGAGATTCGGGATCGCAGGGTCCTGCGATTCCTGAGAATCACAGTAGATTTATTTTCGGTGGCCTAGACAGAAATTCAGAGCGAATTGGAGGAAGCCAATTACTTGTGAAGAATTCTTTCCGAATTCCACCTTTATTCCTTAAGGGGCAATTCTTTCTAAATTATCCGGAATTTTAAAGTTATAATTAGCATCTCACAAATTTGTGTTTATTAACTTTTATTTATTTAAGCATGATAGGTCGGGTCAGTAATTTTTGTTTATCATATTTCAATTTAAAATGACTCAATTATCTGATAATTATTCGTTTTGTATTCGTATTTGAATCCGTTTTCGTAGGTTATCCGTTCCGTATCCATATTTGTTTAAGGCGGATTTGATTTGAAATTTTGACATATGTTTACTATCCGTACTTTTATTCGTATCGATCCGCTCATTGAATAGAAGATTCAAATAAGGTATTAGCACTATCCACTCCGAATTCACTCCGTTTTCACCCCTAGATCAAGGCACTATACTAGCATAAAAGAAACGAGTGAGGTTATGGTATTTTACAAAGTGCAGATCGGTTCATACTATTGATCTATATATATAATTCCGTTTGCAAAGTCTAAACAGTCAATCCAAACTGCTTAATATAATCTCCATATGAAAGTGTACTTGGAGATAAAATTTTAGATTTTTTTGATAGGTTGAAAATCACTATTTTTAGGTAGTTCAAAATATTTAGATCAGGTAATATTCTACATATCTATAAAATAATAAATGAATTCTAAAAATAAAATAAAAATTGATCTCTAGGTATAGTTTTATATGAAGATTATTTTGAACTGTCCGGATAAATTATTTGAAATTCTTAAGCGGATATGTAATTAATTCATAGCACGGTGCTGTTTCATGCTTTGTAAAGTACCGTAACCCCACTCGTTTCATCTTATATTTGCATTCTTTGGTGTTTGTTGCTGCCTCTTCAGAAGACCTACTTGTTGCCTCTTCAAAAGACCTACTCGTTGCTTTCTCTTTCTTTATCCCTTTTATTTTTCTATATATTATTTTGTGATTGCCACAATAACAATAGACTTGATAGATAGCTACTAGCTCACTAAGATAAAAAAATTCGTTGTTCTATAAAGAGAAAAGGTTATGCCCTCTAAGCATCCATCTAAGCATCCATCTCTGAGCAGACTCTTCGACTAGTTCAACTGCTAAATATTTTTTTTCTCAATCTACACTAGGTCAGGAATGATTCCTTTTACCACTCTTTTTTTTTTCGTTTGATCAATCTCCTCCATTTTTTTTATTATCTGTGAGAAATTTTGCGAATCTTAAACAACGAACGTGTTCTACGAATTTTGAGTTATATTTGTGTCGTTGTTTTTTTTCTTCTTGCTATATTAGGTTTAATGACTTAATATTCTAGTTTTAACGACTTCATATGCTAGATATAAAGATTTGATATGCTATTTATAAAGACTGCACTTTGACCTTTTAAAGACTTGCATCCACTTTTTTTCCTCCAATCAAATCTCGTCCATTTTTTTGACGACCTGTGAGAAATATAGCAAAACCAAGCCGTAAAGTATAAACTTTTGAAACTTTATATATATGTATATATATCTTTACTTTTTTGGTTTTTCCCTTAAACAGATTCAAGAAGCTGCTTACACCCGGCTCTGCAATAACACAAAGAACATTCTAACTGTCAACGGATTATATCCGGGACCCACTATCTCCGCTCGCAAAGGCGACATTGTCTATGTGAACGTCATCAACAGAGGGAACAAGAACATCACCATCCACTGGTACTAATATATACACACATAATCCATACATAAAGAATCTGTTATTTGCACTATTAATTAAGGAATTATTTCAATCCATGCAAGACTAACATGTATTGTCTAATTTATATAGGCATGGCTTACACATGCCGAGGGACCCATGGTCAGATGGACCAGAATACATTACTCAGTGCCCTATCCAGCCAAGATCCAACTACACACAACGGATCCAATTTACGGAAGAAGAAGGCACGCTCTGGTGGCACGCACATAGCGAATTTGATCGTGCTACTGTTCACGGTGCTATTGTTATTTACCCAAAGCTCGGAACCACCTTTCCCTTCCGCAAACCCCATAAAGAATTCACCCTGATTCTTGGAGAGTGGTGGAACAAAAATATAACAGATGTGTACCAAACTGCAGTTGAGTATGGCGGTCAATTCGAACTGTCTGATGCCAACACCATCAATGGACAGCCTGGTGACTTCATGCCATGCTCATCAAATGGTAATTTATTGTTCTCGGTACAAAAAGTTGTTTATTTACAATGCAAGTTGTTAATGCTTCATAAGATCGACATTCTCTTGGACAATGTTTGTTACTTAATTAATTTAAACAAAAATTAGCAACCAAATATATTATTTTTTCAAATATATTGTGGTGTAACAACATATATTTTTCATATTTATTTTGTTGCAGACACTTTTAAGGTACAAGTCCAACAAGGCAAAATGTACCTCCTCCGTGTAATAAATGCAGCCATGGAAAATGAGTTCTTTTTTGCAGTTTCCGGTCACAATGTAACGGTCGTTGGAAGCGACGCTAGCTATATGAAGCCTTACGAGAATGAATTTATCATGATCACCCCGGGTCAAACGATGGACCTCCTCTTATGGGCCAATCAATACCAGAACTCATCTTCCCCCTTCCGTTATTACATCATCGCGACTTTATTCTTTGATGGAAGTTCTGGAGCCTCTAGAGATGCCAATGTGACCGTAGCTATTTTAGAATACAAAGCTAATAATTCCACGCCATCAATTAGACCGGTTTTCTCCTCCTTACCAAAATCCAATGACACTAATGCAGCAGCTGCGTTCACTAGTGGTCTTCGCTCGCTGGCCAACTCAGATGACCCAACTGTCGTAAACCAAACTGTTGATGTCAAAATGTATATCACGTTATCTGTAAATGAAGCATTGTGCCCTAACAACTCATGCGCTGGTGCAAACGGTACTAGGTTTGCTGCTGGTTTGAACAATGTTAGTTTCCAAAACCCGAAAATTGATGTGCTAGATGCATATTACAATTCTATTGCCGGTGTCTACACCACTGACTTCCCTGACAAACCATCGCGCTTCTTCAATTTTACTGATGTCACAGATCAAACGGAGCTAAAATTTGTTGATAAATCGACAAAAGTGAAAGTGCTCGAGTATAACACCACCGTAGAAATTGTGTTTCAGGACACTAACGTATTAGATACACAGGTTAACCATCCAGTGCATTTGCACGGCAACAGCTTCTATGTCATTGGAAGCGGATCCGGCAACTTCGACCCCACAACTGATCCTCTGAGTTACAACTTGGTCGATCCACCATATGTGAGCACTTTGTGTGTGCCGACAAATGGTTGGGCAACTATCCGCTTTAGGGCATATAATCCGGGTAAGTTTAATTTAATATCAAATTTATTGAATCTTTTTATTGATTTAATTTTGCAAATCAAATGTGTTACACAACTACAATAAGAACGGCCTGTTTAGCAATATTTGATTAGATAGTTGATCCGGACTAATTAAGTAGATTGACAAAATTAATCAAATAGTAGATTAGTTACTGTTACAAACTGTTGTTTTGAGTATTTTTTAGACACTAATCCTCAACATATTTTGGTTTTGCAATTAAATTAGGAGTTTGGTACATGCACTGTCACTATGAAACACACGCAATCTGGGGAATGGATGTTGTGTTTATAACAAAGAATGGTAATAGTACTGAGGCGAAAATGCTGCCTCCCCCTGCCGACAAGCCTCCTTGTTGATTTTACTCGAGCATTGTATTCTCTCTTTTTTTTCAAATTAAGGTGAGTTTGCACTAGTTAATTTGTTGTATATTGGTAAACAAAATACTTTTCAATTATCTTTTCCTCGTTATAATTATGGTTGGATTTTAATTTGTTATACATTTGTAAATGGATAAACAGATGAATAAAGATAATATATGTAAACGTCAGAAGAGTATAAGCTTGCTGGATTGGAGAACAAGGAGATCCAAAATTTAAAGGAGGTGCTAAGAGTGGTTACAAAAATAATAATTCAGAAATTAAGTAGAGTTTATTGTCACTTGGGCTTCTTTTACTTGTACTCTCAGATTGTAATTAATTTTAGTAGATTTACTTGGATGGTACACAACATCCATTGCTGGATATTGTTTCCAGGCCCAAAATGGAACTCAAGTAATTGGGCTCACATAAAAAATTATCTTATAGAAGAAATATCGGAGTGATAAAACCGGAAAATGTTTGACTTCATATAGTGCATCAGTCATATATTTCTTATTATATTGTCTTTAATTAATAGTTCTGCAAAATCTTCGGCGTTTTGAGCGTACCACAAAATTCTCAATTGAGAATTCAAAAAAGATATATGTTTGTTGGTACACAACAAGTGAGGTATTGAATTAATTACAGTCACAAACAGATAAATTAGAAGACTAAATATTTATCATGTCCATGTTATATTTTCTTTTATTTAAAAAAACTTAATAAATTTAAAATGTTTTTTTATTATAAAAGCCAATATATAAGGCCTCTAATTTAAATATACATACCTAACGTGTGTGTGATGAGTTATTAAAATTTAGAAGAGTTAATATGATATTATAATTTTACAAAGAAAAAATAATAATTTCAATAATTTTAAAAAATATACATAAAAAATATACATTTAATTTCAATAATTTCAATAATTATAAAGAATAAGCAAGCTGCATCTCTTCTTTCAAGGTATATGGAAGCTGCTTGATTCTTCTAGGAAATGATATGATTCCAAATCTACCTATCCTAAACAAAACCAAACGAAAGTGACTCTGTTTTTCAACAGTGGTGCGAGAAACGGGCTGCCAGCTCACCAGATAGGCATCAGCACTGTCGGACGAGGTGACTAGTGCATATACATGTAGAGGTGAGGAATAGGAGGAGGTAGGAGAAAGTGGTGCGTGTACAGCCCTGGGTGGCTGGTTTGTTGTTCTTATGTCTTTTTTTTCTTGTTCTTTTGCTTTGATTGGCCAGCGAAGGAGAATCATGGCTAATTTATAGTGGCACTGTATAGGTTTATTGGATCGTTTCTAGTTACGCCCGATAAGTACTAAACCCGTTGAGCATTAGTAGTCACCACTAACCAATTCAGCGTTAACTCACAGAAAGAAGCAACATATGGAATCATGAGACTATAAATAAATTACAAGGAACTTCTTTGTTGACTTTGCATAATTGAAGATATATGTTTCATCAAGATGTTCAGAATTTTTTTGAAATATATTAAATCATTTGTAGGAAAGGATAAAGATGGAAAAAAAATTGGATGCATATATTAGAACGAACCGAATTATTGATTGGATTCTTTGAGATAATTTCTAGAAACCTGAATAATTAATTTTGATTTCTTAGATTTTGTAGGCAAATTATTCGTCTTTCCTTACTTCCCACTACGTGCAACTTGTAACCAGCTTGCTCTCAATATAAAGGATGTATAGTTTAATTTAGTTATATGTCTGACTATATAAAATGAGGTTAAGGGAGTTAATATATTTGTGTGATTGATATGATTAAACCTAGCTAGCCCGAATATATACAAGCTCAAAGGCCGAACGTATATAAACTCAAAAGCAAAGCAATAGGTCCAGAGAGAGTTGCACGTACCCATGAGTGGCTAGCTGCAATGTCAAGGCCCAAGTTTAAACGGAGGAATGCAAAATATGAGGATGATACGGTCCAAAGTAGTTTTATGGTGCACAAGCATCTATATATAGGCTGAACCCTTTTGGGTGTGGATCTCCTAAATTAATCAAAATTTTGAGTTTGGTCCGGACCGTCCAATGCAGGCCAATTCAGTTTGAGATAGAATGTACGAGGCCCTTTAACAAGATCGAACGGTCCGGATCCAAACTAAAAAATTTGGGTTACTTTAGGGGATCTAAAATCAACCCTTTTCAGAGGTTCTACAATTCTGAAAAAAAAAATCTATTATGAGAGTATGAAATTTGACTAGACATTTAATCATACTAGACTAGTATAGAAGATATCATATATATCGTAAAATAGCCAACATCACTTATCAGTGTTATGAATATAATAGATGGTCCATACATTTTGTAACTCTCAATATTAATCCTCATTCACTTCTCCACTACCCAACTTTTATTGGAATTCATCTCCCACTACTATTTAGAATTGAATGTCTTATTTATTATTGTAATGGCTTTTTATTTATAATTTGTGATCTATAAATAGAGGCATTGTAATCTTGTATTGTACACATGAGAAATGTATGAATAAAGAGATAGTCATCCTTTACATTTTTTTCATCTTGTTTATGTTTATTTATCTTTACTTTATAACACATTATCATCACGAGAGCTCTACTAGTTGAAGATTCGAGGTAACTTTGATATCTTTTATTTCAATTCTATTTAAATAAATAATACTTCCAATAAGTAATTGTGAAATGGAATAAGTTATCAATTTATGTACATTTATTTTAAGAGGTTTAGTATGGTTCATATAATTTTATATGAAGTGCGAATTTTTTAATCTTCCGGAAGAAGATTTAAAGAAATCTTCTTGACGAAAATATATATGATATAGAAACATTAATCTGAGAAGATTTTAAGAAATCTTTCTGAAGAAGATTTATATGATGTACAATTTTGTATGATGTTCATTTTGTTATTTTTTTCAATAATTTAATCTTCTCGAAGAAGATTTCAAAATATTTTAAGAAGGTCTTCTTGAAGAAGATTTCAAGAAATTTTATATAATGTGCAAAATTTATATGATGTTCATATTAATATTATTTATCAATAATTTAATCATTCCGAAGAAGATTTCAAGAAATATAATTTGTTAAGAAAATTTTAAGAAATTTTCCTGAAAAAAATTCCAAGAAAATTACTATGATGCGCAAATTTTACATAATGTTCGTATTAATTTTTCTTCCAATAATTTAATCTTCCTAAAGAAGATTCAAGAAATATTCCAGGATAGTATAGTATCTCTTTATGGTGGAACAAAATAACGAGTTGTTGAGCAAAATATTCCAACGGGTTATGCTTCATTCCTTGAAGTGAATGTAGCAATATATAACAATATATTTTTTGGACAAACTCGTGGGCATGGACAATATCGAAGTTATTATCATAATGATTATTCCTATGATACACATTTCCACCGGAAGTGGAAAGATAATGAAGAAAATAATGAGAAAAAGAAAAAATGGAAAGAATAATCAAAAAGAAAATTCATGTTATTATTGGTCACATACCAGTTGTACGTCAACATACCTATAGTACGCTGAAACATCATATTGCCCTATATTAAGCATCACCAAGAAAAAATCTAGAAAAAGATTTTATTTGTGAATGTCATGATCTCGATCTTATATACTCAAAATAATATTACTCATTGAATTAAGTTGATTCTTTAACAAGAAACATACATGATAGTAAAGCATTAGAATTTAACAAACTAATCCGAGAGGTCATTAAATGAAACCTAAAACTATTAGGTTAAAATTATTCGGTATAAGCCATTTATGTGCCAAGATAAAAGTGAAGTATTGGTTATTGCCTTGACCAATCTTTCTCGGTCTCATGTGAATTTTTATTTTTAACAAGTCAATTTTTACCAATATCGAACATGAATTAATTCATGATATGAAAGCCATAGAATAAAATAAAAACAAACTGGCAGACACAATAATATTTAAAAGGGTCATTAAATCATTAGATCAAAATTCTTCTACGAAGAAAAATAATAATTACTTGGTTCATTAATGATGATAAAATAAATTAATTAATAAAAAATATGTTTTTGTTATTATTGAAATTATGTTTATGGTAATTTTTTTATTTGCAATTGTTGTTATTATTTTTGTTATTGTGGTTGTATTTTTTATTTTTGCTAATTGTAATTGTTGTTAATAAAACAAATTGATTGAAGGCTCCGGAAGAGCAACTTTGTTGTTACATGGAGGAACACAAATTTATATTGATAATACAATATGTTTTTCTAAGTCTCAAATAAATTTGTTAAGTTTTAAGAATATCCACCGAAATGGATATCATGTTGAGACAATCAATGAAGAAGATGCAAATATCTTGTTACTAGCTTAATCTCACATAAAAAATGCATATTAGAAAAATTGCTTATGTTTTCCTCCAACTTGTACTACATATATATTAGTACAATTAAAGCACATATTATTGTAACCAGAAGTTTACAAATAAGAATAAGTTTATAGCTTGGCATGACCGGTTGGGCCATTCCGGATCAATAATTATGCGAAAAATAATAGATAATTAATGTGGACATTCATTAAAGAACCATATATTCTTTAATCTAATGAATTTTTTATGTGTTGATTTTATTTCTAGAACGTATACAATGTGATATTTGTGGAACACTATATCCATCATGTTAACCATTTGAATATTTTATGGTTTTAATTGATGCATCAACAAGATGGTCACATGTAAGTTTATTATCAACTCGTAACTTGGCATTTGCGAGATTACTTGCTCAATTTATTCGATTAAGAGCAGATTTTCCGGATTATCCAATTAAGAAAATACGTCTAGACAACGCTGGTGAATTTACTTCTCAAACATTCAATGATTATTGTATGTCTAAGGGAATTGATGTTGAACATCATGTAACTCATGTTTATACACAAATGGACTTGCAGAGTCATTCATAAAGATATTACAATTAATTGCAAGACCACTACTTATGAAGTCTAAACTTTTAATATCTTGTTGGGGACATGCTATTTGGTATGCAGCAGCATTAATTCGCATCAGGTCAACTAGCTATAATAAAACTTCCCCTTTACAATTAGGTTTGGTTACATACCTAATATTTTTCATATAAGAATTTTTGAATGTGCGGTATATGTTCCAATTGCTCCACCACAACGCACTAAAATGGGACCTCAAATGAGGTTGGGAATTTATGTTGGATTTGAATCTCCATCTATAATAAAGTATTTGGATCCAATGACAGGAGATTTATTCACGGCTAGATTCGTCGATTGTCATTTTGATGAATTAAAATTTCCAACATCAGGGGGAGAAAATAATCAGCTGGGAAAAGATTAGTTGGAATGAATTATCATTATCACATTTTGATCATCGTACTAAAGAATGTAAACTAAATGTTCAAAAGATAATTCATTTGCAAAGATTAACTAACCAATTGCCAGACAAATTTATAGACTCAAACAAAGTGACCAAATCACATGTATCAACTGCTAATGTTCCCATAAAAGTTGATGTCCCTGTTGGACAAACTAATGGAATTATGATATGCATGAAGAGTGGAAGACCAATCTGTTCCAAAGATAAAAATTCTCGAAGAAGAAAATGAGCAAAGAATGAAAATGGCCAAGTTGAGGATATGACAGAAAAAAATTCAGAAGAAAATCAATTATAACTAATATTGGAGTTCCAGCAGAAACTCACGCATAAAAAATTCGTGAAAATGAAGAGATCTCGATAAACTATATCATGAGTGGAATAAGATGAAACCGAGATAAAGTTGATATTAATGATATTTTTGCATATAATATAGCGCTAGATGTAATGAATAATGTGGATCATGAACCGAAATCTATTAATGAATGTTGACAAAGAAATGATTGGCCAAAATGGAAAGGCACAATTGAGGCAGAATTAAACTCTCTTGAAAAACAAAAGTTTTTGGGCCTGTAGTCCCAATACCCGAAGGCATAAAGCTAGTAGGATACAAATGGTTATGTACGCGAAAGAGAAATGAGAAAGGTGAAATTGTGAGATATAAAGCGCGACTTGTAGCTCAAGGATTTTTGCAAAGACCTGGAATTGATTATGGACAGACAAACCCACCTGTGGTGGATGCAACAACTTTTCGATACTTAATTAGTCTGGTAGTACATGAAGGGCTCGTTTTTGCGCCTAATGGATGTTGTCACAGCCTATTTATATGGCTCGCTTAATAATGATATATATATGAAAATCCCTGAAGGATTTAAGATGCCTGAAGCATGCAATTTAGGTTCTCAAGAACATTATTCAATTAAATTGAATAAGTCTTTATATGGATTAAAGCAATCTGGACGCATGAGGTATAACTGTCTCAGTGAATTTTTATTGAAACATGGATATAGAAATGATACAATTTGTCCATGTATTGTCATGAAAATATCTGAAAATGAGTTTGTTATAATTGCAGTTTATGTTGACGATCTAAATATCATTGGAACTCCTGAAGAGCTTCAAAAAGCAGTAAATTATTTGAAGGAAGAATTTGAGATTAAAGATCTTTGGAAGACAAAATTTTGTATTGGATTGCAAATTGAACATTTAAAAAACGGTATTTTTGTAAATCAAGAAAATTACGTTGCAAGAGTGCTATAAAGATTTTATATGGATAAATCAGATCCGTTGAGCACTCCGATATTTGTAAGATCATTAGATGTGAACAAAGATCTTTTTAGACCTCGAGAAAATGAAGAAGAACTACTTGGTCTCGAAGTACCATATCTTAGTGCAATAGGAGCACTTATGTATCTTGCTGGACATACAAGGCCGGATATATCATTTGCCGTAAATTTATTAGCAAGATATAGTTCTTCTCCTACGCAAAGACATTGGAATGAAATTAAACATATACTTCACTATCTCTGAGGTACAATGGATATGGGATTATTTTTGTCAAATGAATCCAAATCAGATTTAATTGGTTATGTGGATGCTGGATATTTGTCAAATCCACATAATGGCCAATCTCAAATGGGCTATTTGTTTACATGTGGTGGAACAACTATTTCGTGGCGATTTGTGAAACAAACTATAACAGCCACTTCTTCTAATCATTCAGAAATTTTAGCAATACATGAAGCAAGTCGAGAATGTGTTTGGTTAAGATCTGTGATTCAGCATATTCATCCGATATGTGGTTTGTCTTCTGGAGAAATGATCCCGATGATCATTTATGAAGATAATACTGCATGTATTGCTCAATTAAAAGAATGATATATTAAAAGAGATAGAACAAAACATATTTCACAAAAGTTCTTTTTCACACATGATCTCCAAAAGAATAATACTATTAATGTTCAGCAGATCCGTTCAAGTGAGAATCTAACAGATTTATTCACTAAGGCGCTCCCTACTATAATATTCGAAAAGCTAGTTCGTAATATTGGAGTTTGCCGACTTAAAGATCTTGATTGATGTTGTCATGAGGGGGAGTAAAAATGCACTACATTTTCCTTGTAAGGTTGTAGTTGCGTGTTAAAAAGAATAATGTACTTTTTTTCCTCCACTAGGTTTTAATCCCATAGAATTTTTCTAGTAAGGTTTTAATGAAGTATATTCTTATGTAATGGATATCCAAGGGGGAGTGTTATGAATATAATGGATGGTCCATATATTTTGTAACTCCCAATATTAATCCGCATTCACTTCCCTACTACCCCACTACCATTGGAATTCATATCTCATTATTATTTAGAATACAATATCTTATTTATTATTGTAATGGCTTTTCATTTACAATTGGTGGCCTATAAATAGAGGTATTGTAATATTGTATTATACACATGAGAAATATATGAATAAAGAGATAGCCATTCTTTACATTCTCTTCGATCGACTTGTTTATGTTTATTTATCTTTACTTTATGACAATCATCACCTATTTAGAATATATATAGTGGGGATATGTTTTTGAGATTCATGTTAGAATAAAACAGATGATTCAGATCTCATTTTAATTACACGGTCAGGTACCGCGTTGGATCCGAATTTAATATCGTGTGTGTTGATACATCAATATCAATACTTTTTAAAGAACTCCAAAGGTTAAATTGTTGAAGTCAGAGGTCTAAAGGTGCTCTTGTTTAATAAATAGTTGCAAAATAATAATACAATATAACCTTCCTATTAACAGAAATCTAATGAAAAATAAGCTAAATAATTTAGAAAATAAACTGAATAATAAAATATTAAATGTAACTTAAGTCTCGTTGGTGCTTTGTTATAGCTCCAACGACCTACCATAGAGGTTGGACGGTCAAATACTCTTCGTTTTCACAACTACCAACTTCAGTTCATAGTTGATAGTCCCAAAAAAATTGGACTTGGGAATTTCGTTTTAGTAACCTGTCCTTTTCACAATTATATATTCTTCGAATAATCACAATTACTACATTATTGAAAAATCCTTTTCACAATTATAAGTTTGATATTGATTAGACAATAAAGTATGTTAAGTAAACGTTAGCGCAATGATAACCAATTTATCAAACATATCGAGTCTTTTGTTCAACACACATACGGTAGCAAAGTAAAATATCTCAATTATGAAGTATCCTGTGTTGAGAAAAGTGCACAATGAAATTTCAAAATAGAACTGATACAAAACAATTGAGTTCCCTCTGTTACCTCTGTTACTTGTCCTTTTGTACGTAGCTCCAGTTATCTCAATTCAATCCTACGATACATTTCTCAATTGCCTTTCTTTTTATTCCCCCAACTCAAACCTATCTCAAATTTTATACTCCCAAAATAATTCTTCCTACCTCTATTTGATGAACTCCACAATCCAAAATCTAAAATTCTCATCTATAACCACCCCGAAACCAATTTTAATTCTCACTCCAAATCATGAAAAACAAATCCAAGCTGCAAATAATGTGTGCCAAGAATCAAGGCCTCTCAATTCGAGTACGAAGTGGAGGTCATGATATTAAAATAGATTGGAACAGAGATATTATAAGAGAGCAAATATATTCAAAATTCAATATTTCATAGAAAATAAGTTGGGGCCTTTTAATTCATAAGTACGTTGATTTTGTGTGGTATTTTCTATTACAGTAAAATACTGCAATTCATTATTTTACTATTTTTATCAATCTATATAGTCCTGTTGCTTGAAAATTTGCATAGTTTTTGCTATTAATGTAGATCTGTAATCCTTATTTATATTACGTGTGCATCTGTATCCTTAAATGATATTTTTTGAATGGAAATAAATCATAACCAATATGAAAATCGGGTATCTATAGCGAGCAATCAAATAAGGGGGATTTAGAAATGTTTTCCAAAATAATGAAGTAATCATGACATCAAAATGTGGCAAGTACATGTAATTAAATAAATATAGACTTCTACAAATAATAAAGAAACATAAAAAAAGAAAAAGATGCATAGAATAAAGAAAAGACATACTAATTGATTGCGGTGCTGATATTAAACTAAAAGTTTAATATTTTGATCACAACTGTTGGCGGATCAGGACATCAACGTGCTCAATATAAGAATGGAGATAAGTTACATATTCAGAACTAAAGTAAACAAACTAATTTCTTAGACAATAATCTGAAATAATCAGTTTTAGCAAATAATCAAATAAGCATCAAAATTAACTTTAAAAAAATTCATAGTTGTTACACCTTTTGTTTACCGAGGAGTCTCTAACAATTATCACACCTTTTGTTATAATGATTTTGGTATACCGAGGAGTCTCTAACAATTATCACACCTTTTGTTTCAGGTCATAGTTGTTAAAATTTAAAAATTTATTATTCAAACAACGTAAATATTTTTCATTTAAGCTTGGTTCTTACTTAAATTAGAATTAAGTTGTTTCCTCCATCTTACTCGTTATGTTTTACATCTCATTTGACAGCTTAAGTAAAATGAATATGCGTACATATTATTTAATTTACAGTGGTAGTTGGAAGCAGTGTTTCGTACACGGTAATTAACTTATGATGGAAAGTTATGCTTTATTAATATGCGAATTTGACTATATTTGAACCGTGTATATATATACGGCTACACGGCAGCATAACATATTATTTAATTTACATAACTTGTTGAGTGTATATCCGGTATGCAAAGTTGAATTTCATATTTTAAAATATTGATTATTAGAGTAATCAATAAATATTAATAAGAATAATGTTTAATTAGTGGATTTGGTAACGAAATATGGAATAACAGTACTAATTAAGCATCATTTTTGTTTCTTGCAAGTCTACTCTCTTTCATTATTATAATCTTTTCTTTAATTATATTTAGTTGCTAGTAGCATGCGTATCTCACAACAACCTTGTATGGATTAGCACGCATTGCTATTCAAAATAGGCAACGCCGAGTTGTCAAACATTCTCTTATACTTAAATTTGAAATAACTATATAATATTTAGTAGTCTGAATACCAAACATAGCCTTAGTTAGTACACTTCAATTTCTGTGTATTATTTTTGATAAATAAGAAAATTACTTGGAGTTAGAAAAGAAATAATTAAAAGTACAAGTTACTGCCTTAAAAAATGAAGTATATGTTTTCCAGGTTTATTGCATTGCAGGAATAAACTACAATATCTACAAGTCCACGTCTATTAATCGTGATATGTTGAAATTGTAAATATTCAAATCTGGTGGCTGGAATTAAGAAAGACGCTCCACATGCATTTGTTTTTCTTGATTCTATATTAATTTCATACCAGTTCATCCATGATGCATAATCAACTCAAGTTTTAAACTAGAGCTTCATGCCAACTACCGGCAATGTTGGGTATTAAGCACAAAGGGAATTTCATGATGCAGTACTCAGATCAAACTATAAGCAGCCAAGACAAATTCAGTTAATAATTTGTTCTGGTATGGACAACACTGTTGCAGAATCCTCAGAAAAGAGAGCAAAAGAATTCAGCTACACATGTTGAAAATAATGCGTGAATTCAGAACTAGGTTCAATATAAAGTAAAAAGGTTAAAATAAAGTTTCTATGTCGAGTTATTTTGGAGTTTTTTTCTATGCGTGAATTCAGCACCACATTAACACTATTTTCACACTAATATGAAAATCATTATTCTCTCTCTATTATCATCTACTATTACTCTATTCTGGCACTAACCCTTGTACGATCCAAAACATAGCAATAATGATGTTCAAAATTACACTTATACTCTCTTTCCTATTAGGTTCTCAGAAGTGAAACAAATAATGAATCAAGTGTGTTTGGATTAGGAGTGGGGTTAAAGAGTGGTGAACAAGGCAGAAGATTGCAGAAGATTTGCTTACCTTCAATGTAATATTTAGGCAATTTTAGATTAATAAGCAAATAGTAAGGAAAAGGAAATATGTTGTTATAAGGAAATATGTATTGGTTTGGAAAGATGAATTTAGGATAGATTAGCAATCAGATTTATATATGAGGGTATGCAGTCTAGAAAATATATACGAAAATATACTTTGTAATTCTATTCTGAATTAGTAAAACAAAAGGAGGGAATGGAGCGTTATGGGAGTGATTGTGTTCGTGTTCTCTGTTATACTATTCTATAATTTTGTCAGTTAGCGAGGTTAGCGAGCTAACTCAGAATTTGGAACAGTTGCTAGCCCAACAAATTACTGTCAAAAGGATGACAAAAGGTTGCTTTATTGACACACTTTACGCTAATCATTATATTGTCCATATTTGCAAGGAAAAGGGTATATAAAAATCCAAGTTCAAGTCATACGTACTGCTGATGCATTTTATTTATTACAATATATACAAAAATTTCATCAAGTAGGTGTCTAAAATTGCACCATTCTTGATAGTAAGTTCAAGTCATACGTACTGCTGATGCTCCTAATGACACAATTTGTTATATGGAGAGAGATGCTCTAGAATTTTTCGAGACAACAATAAGTCGAAAAATGATCTACTGCAAGAAATACAACAGCAATGTTATTTATCAAGAATGAAGAGAAATAACGGGTGATGAAGATGGAAGAGAAAGACATGCACGTGAAGATTTCTCAAGGACTGAATTTTTTTTTTTTTTTTTTCGTTTTCTTTTTTAAGTTAATTTTTTCTCTTTTCTGATACTTTGTAAATCTTGTCCAGGGTTGCGGTTAATAGAAAATAGAAGCTTCACTCCTGTTTTTCACTCCCAAAAACAAAAAATTTCGCTAATCTAAACTTTTTCGTTAACCCTGCTATTCCTTCATCACCAAAACGTTGCCTAAATAGAAAAAATATAGTTTATAAATTTTGCAAAATGACAAAGTACCATTCAAAGTTATTACTTGTTTTGATCTCCAAACACATTTGAATATAGAGATTATCGACTATTTAAACTTTAAAAAATTATGTTGTAAAATTTTGTAATTATAGAATATTGTAAGTGGATCTCTCCTTATTTTGTAATGGTAGTTGCAACGTAGCATTCAGAGTTTTTCTTAAAACATTTCTTAGAATATGATACTGATAAAACATTCAGAGTTTTACTACCAAATCAAACAGTCAAAATATGAATATTTGACTTACATGTTCCAAGTCATCACCCACCACCGTTGATTGACTTCTTCTTCTTGGCTCCTTGTCTGAACCTCCATCCGAACCACTTGTCTTTCCCACAATTCTGAACCAAGTTGTCAGTAACATGCTGTATACAAAACATGTGCACAAAAAAGGTCTGGAGACCATCCATATTCTGCTGTCAGTGCACATTTGATCCCCTTGTGTTGGTCCGATATAACACAGATGAATTTATCAGCTCCATGCACTTCATTCCTCAATCATTGCAAGAACAAATCCCAATTCTCACTATCCTCCTTCTGCACAATTTCAAATGCAATAGGTGCAAGCTATCAAAAGCCTCTCCTCATACTGCAATGCATTAACCAAAAGCCCTATGTTGATCATTGGTCTCAAGTACTAGAACACTACAATGCATGAACCAAAAGCCCAGGCTACCACCCTGAATTGAACAACATCTTGAATAAGCACTCTATGTTTATCTCGTATCGGACAAGTCAGAAATTGGTACTTAGAGCCGGGATTCTCGTCGCAAATTCCCATCAGTAGTGGTTTCAACAAGCTATATGAAGTCTCCCAACTCCTAAATTATCGGGCTATTGCAAGCTCACGACACCTCCACAGTCAGTTGTATTTCGGGGTTACATTGCCATACACAGTACTCATCAAGTTTGCCACCCCTTCGATACTCATACAGGGGTCTTTCTTAATGCTGGTCTCAATGACATCAGCAATGATTGATGCCGTCAGACATTCATGGTTGGTCCTTGTATACTCAGTCCTACATGTATGAGGCTTGTCTTGCCTCGTTATAACCCATGCATCTCCAAAACCTGTTTCTTTTCCCCGGAGTTTGTCAACACAACCCGGAGTCTTGCACACCACCTGAATCCGATCTCTGTCACTTTTCTTCATTCTAATCTCTTGATTCTTATTAATATGATGCTCTCTAATCTTCTTAATCAGTTTTTTCTTTGCTTTGAAAACATTGTTCTGGCGTCAGCTCACCTTTGTACTCAATCCATTGACTATAGTTAGCAATATTTGCTTCTATAAAAGAAGATATATCATTGAAGTCTGCGAATGGGCGCGTATCAGTCTGGCCACTAAGTAGCATATTCCCATATTCGGTTCGAATGGGCACTGGACCATCTTCAACAGGACCATCTTCATTACAACCCTCCAGGTCATCAGAGTCCCAGTTTGCTCCCTCAAATTCATCCCCAGTTTGTAGATCTTCATCTAGTATTTCATTAATTTTTTCAAAATCCGACCCAATTTTGTTGTCTACTGGTGCCGGTCTTGGGTGAGGTGATGGTGGCGGTAGTGGAAAAGGCGCCACATGCACGGGTCCAGGTGGGGATCTTATATGGTGTACTAGTTGGGGTCGTGATTGGGGTGCTGGTGTAGAGAAGTAACTATATGTTTCTTGGCCAGGTTCGATTAAAGGAACCATGGGAGTGTATGGTGCAACTAAATTTTTGCCAGAACTTCCAACCCCTGATCTATCGGAGCCCACTTGGTGTAGATTTCTATTACAAAAATTCCGGTGGCCTTAAAATGGCTGTACATGGCCCTCTATGAAGCATCAATTAGTAGTTTCACTATGGCATAGGTCGGGGGTGTTCTATGGTTCACTCGAGTTGCCAATTCTAAGTTTCACTTTTCTGGGTTATAACTAATGCATTCGTAAATCATAGAATTTCAAGTCCCAAAGTGAAATATGGGAACCATAATTGAACCAACTGACTCTTTAGAGTAATAAGCCCCATATGTATTAGTAAGAAACCTCCCACCACCGTGAAATGAAATCATGGCCATAGCAAACAAACTACATTTTGGTAAATGGTAAACAATTATCAGGTTACTAATTTAAATGTATAGGTTACTGAAAAATAATTAAAATAAAAAATTATAAAAAAATAGATTTAAATAAAATAAAAAAATTAAATTAAATTAAATAAAAAAAATTAATTAAATAAAAAAATTAACTTAAATTAAATTAAATAAATAAATTTAAATTAAAAAAGTACCTGAATGAGACGATGAGAGTGAGTTGAGTGAGTTGTGAGAGGGAGGAGAGAGAAAAATAGTTATTTAACAGCCAAAAAAAATGTGAACCGGCCATTTAATGGCCGGAGGTGAAAAATTTAGGACCAGCAATTTATTGGACCGGTTGAAAAAAATATAGGACTGGCCATTAAATAGCTGGTTTGGGTATTTTTATTAAAACGTAGGCAAGCCGGATATATTTATTAATTACTATTTAACTTTGGATATTAATAAAAATGTCGGCATGTACAGACAATAGGTTGTTTTTTTGAAGGTTGACAAAAGGCTGCTTTATTGACACACTTTACGCTAATAATTATTATCCATATGTTTGCAAGGAAAAGGGTATATAAAAATCCAAGTTCAAGTCATGCGTACACCTGATGCATTTTATTTATTACAATATATACACAAATTTCATTAAATAGGTATATATAAAATGAGGAGGGTTCGTATGCCTTTATTTTTTGTGCCTCCACCATGCATTTATTTTTAAAAACTTTAATAACTCAAAATTTAAAACTTAAATGTCAAAACAAAACCGTTGGATATGATCTATATCATTTTATCTATGTACTCATAAAAAAATATCACATTTTGATTTTGTTTTTATGTGAATCAATAAGTTGAAAAATCAACGTCTAGAAATTATCCACATTAGTAAGTTTTTTACAAGCTCTTGATGACAACTAAAACAAAATTGAAATGTCATAATTTTTTACACGTGCATAGATAAAATGATGTAGATCATATTCAACGGTTTTATTTTGACTTCTAAGTTTTAAATTTTGAGTTATCAAAGTTTTTAAAAATGGAGGCATAGTGGAGGCATTTGAACCCTCCTCATATAAAATATAGTTATAGAAATTAACAGCCAATTGCCAGTGGGCCACCATACTTGATAGTAATGTTTTTGGAATAATGGAAAGAAATTAGCATCCAATGGCCAGTCGTCCTATAAAAACCATCATTGCATGTTCTCTAAAAGCTCACTAAACCAAATTATTTATAACTATTGCTCTAACAGTCTCCTCGGAGGAAGGAAACCAGCCAACAAAAATTGAGCAATATTTTTTTGAGTAAAGGTAAAGGTCAAGCTATTCAATTATTTAATATCTACAAAGAATTGACCCTTTCAGATTTCCATTCTAAATACTGAGCAACATATTGCTTGTGGTTTATTTTTAATTTTGAAGCACCATGTTTTTTAGTAAGCTTTTCTCAACATGGCCAATAGCCGTCGGTCTAATGCTATGTTGTTTGTTCTCCATCCCATGTGGAGCCAAGATTCATCACCGTACCTTTATTGTAAGTGATTTCTCTGCTATCACAATTCACAATGTCTGGTATAATTGTTATTTTTTTTTTAATTCACGAGTTATAGTTTGAATATTCAAGAAATAAAATAAATTCTTCAAAAGAAACATAGGACTTGAAAAATATAACTTACTATAATTGAGAGCTAGATTTTTCAACTTAGACTTTAATATAAATTGTGGGACTAATTAGAAAACCGGACCGGAGCTCATGATAGGCGGTCTAGACAGCAATTCGGAGGGAATTGGGAGGAGCCAATTACCTGTGGAGAATTCTTTCCGAATTCTATCGACCTTTATTCCATGAGGGGCCATTCTTTTTAAATTATCCGGAATCTTAAAGTTATAATTAGCATCTGACAAATTTGTGTTTATTAGCTGATATTTATTTAAGCATGATAGGTCCGGACAGTAATTTATCTTTCCAATATTTAAATTTAAGCATGACTCAATTATCCCACAATTATTAGTTTCGTAGTCGTAAGTTATCCGCTCCGAATTTGCTCCGTTTTCACCCCTAGATCAAGGCAATATTTGCATAAAAAGAACGAGTGAGGTTATAGTATTTTGCAAAATACGGATTAGTTCATACTATTGATCAATATTTCTGTTTATAAAGTTTAAGCAGTCGACCCGAACCGCTTAATATAATTTCCATATGAAAATGTATTTGGAGATTGAATTTTACATTTTTAAGGTAGGTTGAAAATCACTATTTTTTGGTAGTTCAAAGTCTTTAGATGAGATGATATTCTACCTATCTAAAAACTAGTAAATAAATTCTAAAAAATATAAAATTTAATCTTCAAGTATATTGGATCGTGCAAGAATTAGTGCAAGAATAGCGATTTTTGGGTTAGTGGTTGAGAATAGTGTTAATCCAAGTGGTTTGAGAATAGTGTTATTTTGGACTATTCCGGGTTAGTAGAAATGTTGTTTGGATTGTATATTTGGAATAGTGCTATTTTGGACTACTATCGCTAACCCAACAATTTGAAAAATTCACTAATCCACCTTTTCGTAAGAATAGCAGAATAGCGTTCTTCCTGCACTATTCACTAATCCACCTTTTACGTTTGGATCACAACGTTTCAAGAATAGCGAGCTATTCCCGGATTAGCACTATTCTAACCCAATCCAAACGCAACCTAAGAGATTATTTTGAATTAATTCATAGCACGGTGCCGTTTCATGCTTTGTAAAGTACCGTAGCCACACTCGTGTCATCTTATCATGAATGGTGCATTCTTTGGTGTTGTTTGCTGCCTCTAAAAAAAGACCTACATGTTGCTTGCTCTTTCTTTATCCCTTTTCTTTTTCTATATATTATTTTGTCGTTGCCACAGTGCCACCTAATAATAGACTTACCAGCTCACTCAGATAAAAATTTCAGGCTTTTCTATAAAAGCTTAATTTTTTGTTCTCAGAAAAGTTGAGAAAAATTAGAAATTATATTTTTCTTAAATATTATGGTAACAAATTAAGTGATTTTATTCTTATAGTTCACTGGTACAAATGTACAATACTTTTTTTTATTTGATATATGTACAATACAATCCAATAATACAAAAATAAATTATAAACCCGATTGATAATTATGTAATTATTAAAAGCTATGTATGGAACCAATTCGAGGATTAATCGCAGTGCAACCATATCGTCTTTCTCATTTTCCTCAAATTCACTCACCTCTAACTTAATACAACATTTCAATTCGAATTCACAATCGCTACATCTCTGACCATCACAGGTTCAACACGAGTCAGATGAGTTTCTGGCAAAAATTCGCTCAGACGAGAAAATTACTAGAAAACCGGCTCGATCGTCTCCATCTGATTCATGCTTTCGTTTATATAACGTAATTAAACAATAAAATACACTCCAGCTCTTCCCAAAGGAAACAATGTGAACTTAAATAGTGGGAAAAAATGGTCAAATCTTCTATGAAGTTTGAACTTGTAACTTGATATATATATGTATTTTTAATTTTTCAGTTTTTTTCCTTGAACAGATTCAAGAAGCTACCTACACCCGCCTCTGCAATAACACAAAGAACATTCTAACTGTCAACGGATTATATCCGGGACCCACTATCTCCGCTCGCAATGGCGACATTGTCTATGTGAAGGTCATCAACAGAGGGAACAAGAATATCACCATCCACTGGTACTATACACACATAGTACATACATAAAAATATGTTATTTGCACTATTAATTAAGGAATTATTTCCATCCATGCAAGACTAACATGTATTCATCAAATTTCTATAGGCATGGCGTAATCCAGCCGAGGGACCCGTGGTCAGATGGACCGGAATACATTACTCAGTGCCCTATCCAGCCAAGAGCCAACTACACACAACGGATCCAATTTACGGAAGAAGAAGGCACGCTCTGGTGGCACGCACATAGCGAATATGATCGTGCTACTGTTCACGGTGCTATTGTTATTCACCCGAAGCTTGGAACCACCTTCCCCTTCCACAAACCCCATAAAGAATTCACGCTGATTCTAGGAGAGTGGTGGAACAAAAACATAACAGATTTGTACCAAACTGCAGTTGAGAATGGCAGTGAATTCGATTTGTCTGATGCCAACACTATCAATGGACAGCCTGGCGACTTCATGCCATGCTCAGCAAATGGTAATTTATTGTTCCCGGTACAGGAAGTATATTATTAATAATGCAAGTTTTTTCAAATATAATGTGGTCGAACAACATATATTTTTCATTTTTATTTTTGTTGCAGACACTTTTAAAGTACAAGTCGAACAAGGTAAAATGTACCTCCTCCGTGTAATAAATGCAGCCATTGAAAATGAGTTCTTTTTTGCGGTTTCTGGCCACAATGTAACAGTGGTTGGAAATGACGCCAGCTATACGAAGCCTTACGTGAATGAATTTATCATGATCACCCCGGGTCAAACGATGGACCTCCTCTTATGGGCCAATCAATACCAGAACTCATCTTCCCCCTTCCGTTATTACATCATCGCGGCTTTATTCTTTGATGGAAGTGCAGCAGCCACTAAAGATGCCAATGTGACCGTAGCTATTCTAGAATACAAAACTAATAATTCCGCGCCATCAATAAGACCAGTTTTAACCTCTTTACCATACTTCAACAACACTAATGCCTCAAATGCGTTCATTGCCGGTCTTCGCTCCCTGGCGAGCTCAGATCACCCAGCAGTAGTACCCCAAACTATCGATGTCAAAATGTATATCACGTTATATGTGAATGAAGAATTGTGCCCTAACAGGTCATGTGCTGGTCCAAACGGTACCAAGTTCGCTGCGGTTATGAATAATGCTAGTTTCCAGACCCACAAAATTGATGTGCTAGATGCATACTACAATTCTATTGCCGGTGTGTACACCACTGACTTCCCGGACCAACCACCATTCTTCTTCAATTTTACTGATGTTAACAAACCAGAGCAGTTATATATTGGTAATAAATCGACAAAAGTGAAAGTGCTCGAGTATAACACAACCGTGGAGATTGTGTTTCAGAGCGTTAACATACTAAACGGACAGCTTAACCATCCAGTGCACTTGCACGGCCACAACTTCTATGTCATTGGAAGAGGATCCGGCAACTTCAACAACACAACAGATCCTCTAAGTTACAACTTGGTCGATCCGCCATATGAGAACACTGTGGTTGTGCCGAAGAACGGTTGGGCAACTATCCGCTTTAGAGCAGCTAATCCGGGTGAGTTTATTATTTTCCCTTTTTTTAAATATCAAATTTATTGAATCTTTTATTGATTTAATTTAGAAAAATCAAAGGTGTTACAAAACTACAATGAGAACAACCTGTTTATTAATATTTGATTAGATAGTTGATCCGGACTAATTAAGTAGCTCGGCAAAATTAATGAAATAGTAGGCTAGTTCTTGTTTCAAATTATTGTTTTGAGCGTTTTTCAGACACTATTCCTCAACATTATTTTGGTTTTGCAATTAAAATAGGAGTTTGGTACATGCACTGTCACAATGAACCACACGCAGCCTGGGGAATGGATGTTGTGTTTATAACAAAGAATGGTAATAGTACAGAGGCAAAAATACGGCCTCCCCCTGCCGACAAGCCTCCTTGTTGATTTTACTCAAGCATTGTATCATTATTTATTTTCAAAGGTGAATTTGCACTGGTTAATATATTGTATCTTCGTAAAGAAAATATTATGGCTGGTTGGATTTAATTTGTTACATTTGTAAATGGATAAACGACAGCAAGTGTATAAGCTGGATTGAGAACAGGGAGATACAACTACAACCTAGCTTATACACTTGCTGTCGTTTATCCATTTACAAATGTAACAAATTAAATCCAATGGAATCTAGAGGCATGACCTCTACCTTTCTACTTAAAAAAAACAACTGCAACCAATAATGGATAAGATGGGTGGTTCTTTTAATATTGAATTATAATTGTTGAATATTTGTTGAATATTTGTTGAATTTATGCATATAATGTTGAATGTTGAATATTATCTTATGTAGATTATTTATGTTGACTGTAGAATATTATCTTATGTAGATTATTTATGTTGAATGTAGAATATTGTGATAATTAAATTAAGTAGAGTTTCTACTACCAGTTTGTGTTAATTAACTTTAGTTGATTTACTAAAATATATAGTGTACAAGATCCATTGGTGATATATTTCTAGGCTCAAAAAGGAACTCAAGTAATTGGGCCGAGATAATGAATCACCTCCTAGAAGAGATATTTGACCCACAAGTCCTTCAGAGTTTTGAGCGTACCACAAAATTCTCAATTTACCAAATTCAGAAAATAAGATATGTTTGTGCGTGCGCAAAACTCAAGGAAAATAATTATTTGTCTTCATAAATTGATAAATTAGAATATTAAATTTTTATCAAACACATGTTACATACTTTTTTTTTTAATTGGGTTGGGACCGCTGACAATGTCATGCTAATAGAACCGAAAATGGCTCTGTTTTTCAACATTGGCATGAGAAACGTGCTGGCTACTCAGGATACTCAGGAGATAGGCATCTGCTGGTCGGAGGAGGTGACCAGTGCTAAATTAGCTGCAGAGGTAGATGGAGAGGGGGGGAAGGTGCAGGGACGGATTCAGGATTTTCATTGGGGGGGCAAAAAAAATATTGAATTGGGTTTAAATACATAATCAGGTTTAAATTCATTACCAATTAGGTACTCGAGAAAACAATGCTTTAACTTATACTTTCCAATACTTTGACTTGTAATTTCTAATGCTTTGACTTATAATTCTAATTACCAATCAAAATTCTACAAATTTATTTCAATTTTAACTCTAAATTTAACCTGAATTACAAATCAAACGTCTAAATGGGGGGCAAAGTCGGGCGGAACCGATAAATCTCCACTAAAACTCAAAATCCAGGGTCTGCCCCTGAGAAGGTGGTGCATGTACATGTAGCCATGATTGGCCAGCAAAGGAGAATCATGGCTCATTTATAGTGGCAGTGTATAGGTTTTATTGGATCGTTTGTAGTTACACCCGATAAGTAGTACACCCGTTGAGCATACTTACCAATTCAGCATTAACACACAGAAAGAAGAAACATATGGAATATATAGACTATAAATAATTGTATTGAAATTCTTTGTTCATTTTGCATAATTGAAGATATATGTTTAGGCAAGATGTTCAGAATTTTTTAGGAATATATTAAATAATTTCTGGGAAAGAAGAAAGATGGAAAAAAAATTAATGCATTAGAAGGAACTGAATTATTGATTTGATTCTTTGACATATTTTTTAGAAAACTGAATATATAATTTGATTTCTATCAATAGTTTGTATGCAAATTATTCGTCCTTCCTACCCAACTTGCAACTTGTGTAACAACTTGCTATAAATATAAAGAATGTATAGTTTTCTTTAGTTATATGTTTGGATGAAGACTCGATTTAGTGTACGAAACTCAGGATTGAGATATGTCCATCTGCCAGCGTGTTATGTACATACTGAGTGATTAGTCACTCACTCACAAGTTGTTTCATGGATTTTTAGGTACAAAGACTAGTGATCAACAGCAGGATTTGGCAGGAGCTGTCCCCGATGGCCACGTAGTTTAATTTATTTTTATAGGGCTTTTGGTTAGAATATACAAGTCTCGATGATTTTGGTTTGTACATCGAACTCGTTAGATCATGTATTCTTTTGCTTAGATTGTGTTTGTGGTATTATGATGTGGGTTGTATGGATTTTATGTATGTATGTTTATTTATGGATTGTATGACTTATGCTGATATTACGATTATTCACGCTTCCGCATTTCTGTATTATTTGTATTTGTTTAGCCTTGCGTGTTTATGGAGTTAATGAATACGAGGGAAGGATTGATCACACCTTAATTTAGAATTCCTAGATTGGCATGTGACAGGTATATAGGTTGATTTGGAATAAATTCTAAACATACTGTGTTTATTGTCAAACTCATAGTATGTTTTGTTTGATTGAATGCTCTGTCTTAAAATGAACAACCGCTTGAACTATTGAAAGGAACAGTATTGTGGACTGTTTGAGTTGAAAGAAATAACTTGTGTTTATGTCAAACTCATAGTATGTTTTGTTTGATTGAATGTTATGTCTTAAAATGAACAACCGCTTGAACTATTGAAAGGAACAATATTGTGGACTGTTTGAGTTGAAAGAAATAACTTGTGTTTATTGTCAAACTCATAGTATGTTTTGTTTGATTGAATGCTCTGTCTTAAAATGAACAACCGCTTGAACTATTGAAAGGAACAGTATTGTGAACTGTTTGAGTTGAAAGAAATAACTTGTGTTTATTGTCAAACTCATAGTTTGTTTTGTTTGATTGAATGTTATGTCTTAAAATGAACAACCGCTTGAACTATTGAAAGGAACAATATTGTGAACTGTTTGAGTTGAAAGAAATAACTTGTGTTTATTGTCAAACTCATAGTATGTTTTGTTTGATTTAATGTTCCGTCTTAAAATGAACAGCCGCTTGAACTATTGAAAGGAACAGTATTGTGGACTGTTTGAGTTGAAAGAAATAACTTGTGTTTATTGTCAAACTCATAGTATGTTTTGTTTGATTGAATGCTCTGTCTTAAAATGAACACCCGCTTGACCTATTGAAAGGAACAGTATTGTGAACTGTTTGAGTTGAAAGAAATAACTTGTGTTTATTGTCAAACTCATAGTTTGTTTTGTTTGATTGAATGTTATGTCTTAAAATGAACAACCGTTTGAACTATTGAAAGGAACAATATTGTGGACTGTTTGAGTTGAAAGAAATAAGTTATGTTTCAGGGGCTCTTGTGCAAAATCTATTAAATATGACGATTTTTTTTTCCAAACTAACTTTAATTCTGTTTTTCATGTGAATATTAATTACATTTTAATACATTTTCTGAAAAATATAAAAATAGAAGTATATTTAAAAAAAGTCAGAAAAGATAAAATTGTATAATTTTTAAATTTTAAATATACTTTTATTTAAAAAAATATAAAAAAGAACAACAATATAGTTAAATTCTTGAACTTTTCTTGTACATGGTCAGGCAACCCTTGCCCACTTGCCTCCGCCCCTGCGTATGAACTAGACATTAGACATTAGGGTGTAAATGGATGTGATAATATCCGACCGAATCCGCTCCGAATCCGTCCAAGATCCGAATTTGGATAAACGGATCCGGATAATTTCCGGGTTCGAATTCGGTTTTTTATTGAATAAGAGGAAGACATCCGAATTTGGATATAGATAATTAATTATCCTGAATTCGAATTTTTATTAAATAAGAAGACATCGGAATTTGGATACGGATAATTTATCCACATCTATCCGACCAAAGGCGCTCCAAACTCTCTGACCCTCTTCTCCTCTTTCCTCTTCTATCCAGTCTCTCCGCTGCAGCTTTATCCACCCTCTTATATACCGTCTATTTCAACCTATAAACTCTGTTGCCTTACTAAACATTAAGTTGGGTAGGAAGGACAAATAATTTTTCAAGTTCAATCGATTGTTAATAGCGAATAGTATTTTAATTTATTACCGTAAAAAATGAATATAAACCTAGTAGATCGAATTGCTTATTTTTTGTTAATTTTTCAAATTGATATAATTTAGTAGGAAAAAAAATGAAAGATTTGTATTGAAAGAAGACGAGCAAACATATACTTTTCTTCATTGACTACTAGCCTAAATATTTATGAATTTATTTACAAATACAGTAACCCCCTTAAAGTGTATAGCCGTGTGTAGGTAGGAGAAGTATATCAAAATCATGTGTCTAGGATAACATGACATGTGGGCCCAAAGCAATTAAGAGAGGGGTTAGCATTAATGTCACCTAAGATTAGGGTTGGTCCATCAAAGAAGTTGGAAAGGATTAATGTGTAATTGATGTCTCTTTAATTCCTGGTCTTGACCTCTCTTCAAACAGAATTCAATTTAACTATTAATTATTCAAATCAATTTAATTTAGAGGAGGGTTCAAATGCCTCCACCATGCCTCTATTTTTAAAAACTTTAATAACTCAAAATTTAAAACTTAAAAGTCAAAATAAAACCATTGGATATGATCTACTGCCGTACTAGCTTTAGAAGACTGAATATATAATTTGATTTCTATCAATAGTTTGTCTGCAAATTATTCGTCCTTCCTACCCAACTTACAACTTGTGTAACAGCTTGCTATCAATATAAAGAATGTATAGTTTTATTTAGTTATATGTCTGAATATATCAGATGAGGTTCAGGAGTTAATATATTTAATTGTGTGATTGATTTCTAGACTGATTAGTATAACTTAGCACTGACATATTCGGATACAATACGAGTTGGATGATAAACAAATATCATTCACACTTTTATCATTCCAAAATAATGAAGTAATCATGACATCAAAATGTGGCAAGTACATGTGATTAAATAAATATAGACTTCTACAAATAATAAAACAACATCAGGGGGAGAAAATAATCAGCTGGGAAAACATTAGTTGGAATGAATTATCATTATCACATTTTGATCATCGTACTAAAGAATGTAAACTAAATGTTCAAAAGATAATTCATTTGCAAAGATTAGCTAACCAATTGCCAGACAAATTTATAGACTCAAACAAAGTGACCAAATCATATGTATCAACTGCTAATGTTCCCATAAAAGTTGATGTCTCTGTTGGACAAACTAATGGAATTATGATATGCATGAAGCGTGGAAGACCAATCTGTTCCAAAGATAAAAATTCTCGAAGAAGAAAATGAGCAAAGAATGAAAATGGCCAAGTTGAGGATATGACAGAAAAAAATTCAGAAGAAAATCAATTATAACTAATATTGGAGTTCCAGCAGAAACTCACGCATAAAAAATTCGTGAAAATGAAGAGATCTCGATAAACTATATCATGAGTGGAATAAGATGAAACCGAGATAAAGTTGATATTAATGATATTTTTGCATATAATATAGCGCTAGATGTAATGAATAATGTGGATCATGAACCGAAATCTATTAATGAATGTTGACAAAGAAATGATTGGCCAAAATGGAAAGGCACAATTGAGGCAGAATTAAACTCTCTTGAAAAACAAAAGTTTTTGGGCCTGTAGTCCCAATACCCGAAGGCATAAAGCTAGTAGGATACAAATGGTTATGTACGCGAAAGAGAAATGAGAAAGGTGAAATTGTGAGATATAAAGCGCGACTTGTAGCTCAAGGATTTTTGCAAAGACCTGGAATTGATTATGGACAGACAAACCCACCTGTGGTGGATGCAACAACTTTTCGATACTTAATTAGTCTGGTAGTACATGAAGGGCTCGTTTTTGCGCCTAATGGATGTTGTCACAGCCTATTTATATGGCTCGCTTAATAATGATATATATATGAAAATCCCTGAAGGATTTAAGATGCCTGAAGCATGCAATTTAGGTTCTCAAGAACATTATTCAATTAAATTGAATAAGTCTTTATATGGATTAAAGCAATCTGGACGCATGAGGTATAACTGTCTCAGTGAATTTTTATTGAAACATGGATATAGAAATGATACAATTTGTCCATGTATTGTCATGAAAATATCTGAAAATGAGTTTGTTATAATTGCAGTTTATGTTGACGATCTAAATATCATTGGAACTCCTGAAGAGCTTCAAAAAGCAGTAAATTATTTGAAGGAAGAATTTGAGATTAAAGATCTTTGGAAGACAAAATTTTGTATTGGATTGCAAATTGAACATTTAAAAAACGGTATTTTTGTAAATCAAGAAAATTACGTTGCAAGAGTGCTATAAAGATTTTATATGGATAAATCAGATCCGTTGAGCACTCCGATATTTGTAAGATCATTAGATGTGAACAAAGATCTTTTTAGACCTCGAGAAAATGAAGAAGAACTACTTGGTCTCGAAGTACCATATCTTAGTGCAATAGGAGCACTTATGTATCTTGCTGGACATACAAGGCCGGATATATCATTTGCCGTAAATTTATTAGCAAGATATAGTTCTTCTCCTACGCAAAGACATTGGAATGAAATTAAACATATACTTCACTATCTCTGAGGTACAATGGATATGGGATTATTTTTGTCAAATGAATCCAAATCAGATTTAATTGGTTATGTGGATGCTGGATATTTGTCAAATCCACATAATGGCCAATCTCAAATGGGCTATTTGTTTACATGTGGTGGAACAACTATTTCGTGGCGATTTGTGAAACAAACTATAACAGCCACTTCTTCTAATCATTCAGAAATTTTAGCAATACATGAAGCAAGTCGAGAATGTGTTTGGTTAAGATCTGTGATTCAGCATATTCATCCGATATGTGGTTTGTCTTCTGGAGAAATGATCCCGATGATCATTTATGAAGATAATACTGCATGTATTGCTCAATTAAAAGAATGATATATTAAAAGAGATAGAACAAAACATATTTCACAAAAGTTCTTTTTCACACATGATCTCCAAAAGAATAATACTATTAATGTTCAGCAGATCCGTTCAAGTGAGGATCTAACAGATTTATTCACTAAGGCGCTCCCTACTATAATATTCGAAAAGCTAGTTCGTAATATTGGAGTTTGCCGACTTAAAGATCTTGATTGATGTTGTCATGAGGGGGAGTAAAAATGCACTACATTTTCCTTGTAAGGTTGTAGTTGCGTGTTAAAAAGAATAATGTACTTTTTTTCCTCCACTAGGTTTTAATCCCATAGAATTTTTCTAGTAAGGTTTTAATGAAGTATATTCTTATGTAATGGATATCCAAGGGGGAGTGTTATGAATATAATGGATGGTCCATATATTTTGTAACTCCCAATATTAATCCGCATTCACTTCCCTACTACCCCACTACCATTGGAATTCATATCTCATTATTATTTAGAATACAATATCTTATTTATTATTGTAATGGCTTTTCATTTACAATTGGTGGCCTATAAATAGAGGTATTGTAATATTGTATTATACACATGAGAAATATATGAATAAAGAGATAGCCATTCTTTACATTCTCTTCGATCGACTTGTTTATGTTTATTTATCTTTACTTTATGACAATCATCACCTATTTAGAATATATATAGTGGGGATATGTTTTTGAGATTCGTGTTAGAATAAAACAGATGATTCAGATCTCATTTTAATTACACGGTCAGGTACCGCGTTGGATCCGAATTTAATATCGTGTGTGTTGATACATCAATATCAATACTTTTTAAAGAACTCCAAAGGTTAAATTGTTGAAGTCAGAGGTCTAAAGGTGCTCTTGTTTAATAAATAGTTGCAAAATAATAATACAATATAACCTTCCTATTAACAGCAATCTAATGAAAAATAAGCTAAATAATTTAGAAAATAAACTGAATAATAAAATATTAAATGTAACTTAAGTCTCGTTGGTGCTTTGTTATAGCTCCAACGACCTACCATAGAGGTTGGACGGTCAAATACTCTTCGTTTTCACAACTACCAACTTCAGTTCATAGTTGATAGTCCCAAAAAAATTGGACTTGGGAATTTCGTTTTAGTAACCTGTCCTTTTCACAATTATATATTCTTCGAATAATCACAATTACTACATTATTGAAAAATCCTTTTCACAATTATAAGTTTGATATTGATTAGACAATAAAGTATGTTAAGTAAACGTTAGCGCAATGATAACCAATTTATCAAACATATCGAGTCTTTTGTTCAACACACATACGGTAGCAAAGTAAAATATCTCAATTATGAAGTATCCTATGTTGAGAAAAGTGCACAATGAAATTTCAAAATAGAACTGATACAAAACAATTGAGTTCCCTCTGTTACCTCTGTTTCTTGTCCTTTTGTACGTAGCTCCAGTTATCTCAATTCAATCCTACGATACATTTCTCAATTGCCTTTCTTTTTATTCCCCCAACTCAAACCTATCTCAAATTTTATACTCCCAAAATAATTCTTCCTACCTCTATTTGATGAACTCCACAATCCAAAATCTAAAATTCTCATCTATAACCACCCCGAAACCAATTTTAATTCTCACTCCAAATCATGAAAAACAAATCCAAGCTGCAAATAATGTGTGCCAAGAATCAAGGCCTCTCAATTCGAGTACGAAGTGGAGGTCATGATATTAAAATAGATTGGAACGGAGATATTATAAGAGAGCAAATATATTCAAAATTCAATATTTCATAGAAAATAAGTTGGGGCCTTTTAATTCATAAGTACGTTGATTTTGTGTGGGATTTTCTATAACAGTAAAATACTGCAATTCATTATTTTACTATTTTTATCAACCTATATAGTCCTGTTGCTTGAAAATTTGCATAGTTTTTGCTATTAATGTAGATCTGTAATCCTTATTTATATTACGTGTGCATCTGTATCCTTAAATGATATTTTTTTAATGGAAAGAAATCATAACCAATAAGAAAATCGGGTATCTATAGCTAGCAATCAAATAAGGGGGATTTAGAAATGTTTTCCAAAATAATGAAGTAATCATGACATCAAAATGTGGCAAGTACATGTAATTAAATAAATATAGACTTCTACAAATAATAAAACAACATAAAAAAAAAGAAAAAGATGCATAGAATAAAGAAAAGACATACTAATTGATTGCGGCGCTGATATTTAACTAAAAGTTTAATATTTTGATCACAACTGTTGGCGGATCAGGACATCAACGTGCTCAATATAAGAATGGAGATAAGTTACATATTCAGAACTAAAGTAAACAAACTAATTTCTTAGACAATAATCTGAAATAATCAGTTTTAGCAAAAAATCAAATAAGCATCAAAATTAACTTTAAAAAAAATTCATAGTTGTTACACCTTTTGTTTACCGAGGAGTCTCTAACAATTATCACACCTTTTGTTATAATGATTTTGGTATACCGAGGAGTCTCTAACAATTATCACACCTTTTGTTATAATGATTTTGGTATACCGAGGAGTCTCTATCAATTATCACACCTTTTGTTTCAGGTCATAGTTGTTAAAATTTAAAAATTTATTATTCAAACAACGTAAATATTTTTCATTTAAGCTTGGTTCTTACTTAAATTAGAATTAAGTTGTTTCCTCCATCTTACTCGTTATGTTTTACATCTCATTTGACAGCTTAAGTAAAATGAATATGCGTACATATTATTTAATTTACAGTGGTAGTTGGAAGCAGTGTTTCGTACACGGTAATTAACTTATGATGGAAAGTTATGCTTTATTAATATGCGAATTTGACTATATTTGAACCGTGTATATATATACGGCTACACGGCAGCATAACAAATTATTTAATTTACATAACTTGTTGAGTGTATATCCGGTATGCAAAGTTGAATTTCATATTTTAAAATATTGATTATTAGAGTAATCAATAAATATTAATAAGAATAATGTTTAATTAGTGGATTTGGTAACGAAATATGGAATAACAGTACTAATTAAGCATCATTTTTGTTTCTTGCAAGTCTACTCTCTTTCATTATTATAATCTTTTCTTTAATTATATTTAGTTGCTAGTAGCATGCGTATCTCACAACACCCTTGTATGGATTAGCACGCATTGCTATTCAAAATAGGCAACGCCGAGTTGTCAAACATTCTCTTATACTTAAATTTGAAATAACTACATAATATTTAGTAGTCTGAATACCAAACATTCAATAGTTAGTACACTTCAATTTCTGTGTATTATTTTAGATAAATAAGAAAATTACTTGGAGTTAGAAAAGAAATAATTAAAAGTACAAGTTAGTGCCTTAAAAAATGAAGTATATGTTTTCCAGGTTTATTGCATTGCAGAAATAAACTACAATATCTACAAGTCCACGTCTATTAATCGTGATATGTTGAAATTGTAAATATTCAAATCTGGTGGCTGGAATTAAGAAAGACGCTCCACATGCATTTGTTTTTCTTGATTCTATATTAATTTCATACCAGTTCATCCATGATGCATAATCAACTCAAGTTTTAAACTAGAGCTTCATGCCAACTACCGGCAATGTTGGGTATTAAGCACAAAGGGAATTTCATGATGCAGTACTCAGATCAAACTATAAGCAGCCAAGACAAATTCAGTTAATAATTTGTTCTGGTATGGACAACACTGTTGCAGAATCCTCAGAAAAGAGAGCAAAAGAATTCAGCTACACATGTTGAAAATAATGCGTGAATTCAGAACTAGGTTCAATATAAAGTAAAAAGGTTAAAATAAAGTTTCTATGTCGAGTTATTTTGGAGTTTGTTTCTATGCGTGAATTCAGCACCACATTAACACTATTTTCACACTAATATGAAAATCATTATTCTCTCTCTATTATCATCTACTATTACTCTATTCTGGCACTAACCCTTGTACGATCCAAAACATAGCAATAATGATGTTCAAAATTACACTTATACTCTCTTTCCTATTAGGTTCTCAGAAGTGAAACAAATAATGAATCAAGTGTGTTTGGATTAGGAGTGGGGTTAAAGAGTGGTGAACAAGGCAGAAGATTGCAGAAGATTTGCTTACCTTCAATGTAATATTTAGGCAATTTTAGATTAATAAGCAAATAGTAAGGAAAAGGAAATATGTTGTTATAAGGAAATATGTATTGGTTTGGAAAGATGAATTTAGGATAGATTAGCAATCAGATTTATATATGAGGGTATGCAGTCTAGAAAATATATACGAAAAAATACTTTGTAATTCTATTCTGAATTAGTAAAACAAAAGGAGGGAATGGAGCGTTATGGGAGTGATTGTGTTCGTGTTCTCTGTTATACTATTCTATAATTTTGTCAGTTAGCGAGGTTAGCGAGCTAACTCAGAATTTGGAACAGTTGCTTGCCCAACAAATTACTGTCAAAAGGATGACAAAAGGTTGCTTTATTGACACACTTTACGCTAATCATTATATTGTCCATATTTGAAAGGAAAAGGGTATATAAAAATCCAAGTTCAAGTCATACGTACTGCTGATGCATTTTATTTATTACAATATATACAAAAATTTCATCAAGTAGGTGTCTAAAATTGCACCATTCTTGATAGTAAGTTCAAGTCATACGTACTGCTGATGCTCCTAATGACACAATTTGTTATATGGAGAGAGATGCTCTAGAATTTTTCGAGACAACAATAAGTCGAAAAATGATCTACTGCAAGAAATACAACAGCAATGTTATTTATCAAGAATGAAGAGAAATAACGGGTGATGAAGATGGAAGAGAAAGACATGCACGTGAAGATTTCTTAAGGACTGAATTTTTTTTTTTTGTTTTCTTTTTTAAGTTAATTTTTTCTCTTTTCTGATACTTTGTACATCTTGTCCAGGGTTGCGGTTAATAGAAAATAGAAGCTTCACTCCTGTTTTTCACTCCCAAAAACAAAAAATTTCGCTAATCTAAACTTTTTCGTTAACCCTGCTATTCCTTCATCACCAAAACGTTGCCTAAATAGAAAAAATATAGTTTATAAATTTTGCAAAATGACAAAGTACCATTCAAAGTTATTACTTGTTTTGATCTCCAAACACATTTGAATATAGAGATTATCGACTATTTAAACTTTAAAAAATTATGTTGTAAAATTTTGTAATTATAGAATATTGTAAGTGGATCTCTCCTTATTTTGTAATGGTAGTTGCAACGTAGCATTCAGAGTTTTTCTTAAAACATTTCTTAGAATACGATACTGATGTATGTTGAGTCTTGACACGGCATGTCAAATACTAAATTTTGTATTCCGCTGTGTTGTAACCCGTACCGTATATGTTGTGTCGTGTTCTTACACGTATATGTTACGTTATAGTGGCCAAGAAATCCGGATGACTAGCTACATTGTGAACTCAAAATAATTCATACTAGAAGAGGAATATTATTCGAGTTGCCTCTTTTGAATTTGATTCGTGGAGTGCTTGACCAGCTGCTGGTACTTGCATTCAATTTCTCTGTTTCTAGTTTGTACCCACATGGCAAACGCGCCTTGTTTACAGGAAGAGCTGACTATTCCAGTGATTTAAATCACGCATGCAATTTCGCAAATGTCAATGTCACCTGTACTATCAGTTTTCAACACAGACTTTATTTTATTATTCAACAAATGCAAATATATTTAGTATACTCAAAGTAGAGTCCTAGAGTCCGGCTAATATATTTAACGTAGCATTTATACTCACAGGTCACTGGTATTGGTCTTATGAGCATTTTTTTAATTAAAATTTCCAAGTATGATGCATGTACGTGTAGACAAAAGGTTGTTTTCTTGAAGGTTGACAAAAGGTTGTTTTATTGACACACTTTACGCTAATCATTATTATCCATATTTGCAAGGAAAATGGTATATAAAAATCCAAGTTCAAGTCATACGTACAGCTGATGCATTTTATTTAGGGGTGTCAATGACACCCTTTTACCCGTTTACCCGACCCGTATGGTATCCGAAATGACGGAATAGGGTAAGAATTTTTTTTCGTTAGTTCATAGGGTACAAGTAAGGGTAATAATATTTTTTCGTTATCTTACCTATTATCTAACAAGATAATTTTTAAAAATAAAATTATATATATAGATATAGTTGTATGAAGATAATACATGATACAATAAAGTTTTGTATTTTACTAAATTTGCATCATACAAATTAGTTGTATTCATTATTATTTTTATTTTTTTTTGTTTTGAAATTTTTTTTATCGAAAGCATAAATCGAGATGCCAATAGCATTTTTTTATTCATTTACCCGATCTGTACCGTATTTGAAAAAACGGGTAAGGGTAAAGATTTTTTCGTTATCATAACGGGTAAGGGTATGAAAATGCAACCACCCGACCCGCATTGTACCCGTTGACGCCCCTAATTTTATTTATTACAAGATATACAAAAATTTCAACAAGTAGGTATAATGGATAGAAAAGGGTTCTAATGTTCTTCCTATAAAAACCTTGAATGCATGTTCTCTAAAGCTCACTAAACCAAATTATTTACAAGTATTGCTCTAACTGTCTCCTCGGAGGAAGGAAACAACCCAACAAAATATTGAGCAAATACACCCGTACTATTTGGTATATTTTTAAGTTTCAAGCACCATGTTTTTTAGCAAGCTTTTCTCGTTATGGCCATTAGCCGTCAGTCTAATGCTATGCTGCTTGTTATCCATCCCCTGTGGGGCCAAGATTCATCACCATACTTTTGTTGTAAGTGATTTCTCTGCTATCAGTATTCATCACCATACTCCGTATCCATATTTGTTTAAGGCGGATTTGATTTTAAATTTTGACATATGTTTACTATCCGTACTTTTATTTGTATCGATCCGCTCATTAAATAGAAGATTCAAATAAGGTATTAGCACTATCCACTCCGAATTCACTCCATTTTCACCCGAAGATCAAGGCACTATACTAGCATAAAAGAAACGAGTGAGGTTATGGTATTTTACAAAGTGCGGATCGGTTCATACTATTGATCTATATATATAATTCCGTTTGCAAAGTCTAAACAGTCAATCCAAACTGCTTAATATAATCTCCATATGAAAGTGTCCTTGGAGATAAAATTTTAGATTTTTTAGATAGGTTAAAAATCACTATTTTTAGGTAGTTCAAAATATTTAGATGAGGTAATATTTTACATATCTATAAAATAATATAAAATTTGATCTCTAGGTATATTTTTGTATGGGGATTGTTTTGAACTGTCCGCATAAATTATTTGAAATTCTTAAGCGGATATGTAATTAATTCATAGCACGGTGCTGTTTCATGCTTTGTAAAGTACCGTAGCCCCACTCGTTTCATCTTATATTTGCATTCTTTGGTGTTTGTTGCTGCCTCTTCAGAAGACCTACTTGTTGCCTTCTTTGGTGTTTGTTGCTGCCTCTTCAGAAGACCTACTTGTTGCTTTCTCTTTCCTTATCCCTCTTATTTTTCTATATATTATTTTGTGATTGCCACAATATCAATAGACTTGATAGCCACTAGCTCACTCAGATAAAAAATTTCCTTGTTCTATAAAGAGAAAAGGTTATGCCCTCTAAGTCAGGAATGATTCCTTTTACCACTCTTTTTTTTTTCCTCTGATCAATCTCCTCCATTTTTTATTACTATCTATGAGAAATTTTGCGAATCTTAAACTACGAACGTCTTCTACGAATTTTGAGTTATATTTGTGTCGTTGTTTTTTTTTCTTCTTGCCATATTAGGTTTAATGACTTAATATGCTAGTTTTAACGACTTCATATGCTAGGTATAAAGATTTGATATGCTATTTATAAAGACTGCACTTTGACCGTTTAAAGACTTGCATCCACTTTTTTTCCTCCAATCAAATCTCGTCCATTTTTTTGACGACCTGTGAGAAATTTAGTGAAACCAAGCCGTAAAGTATAAACTTTTGAAACTTTATATATATGTATATATATATTTACTTTTTTGGTTTTTCCCATGAACAGATTCAAGAAGCTGCTTACACTCGGCTCTGCAATAACACAAAGAACATTCTAACTGTCAACGGATTATATCCGGGACCCACTATCTCTGCTCGCAAAGGTGACATTGTCTATGTCAAGGTCATCAACAGAGGGAACAAGAACATCACCATCCACTGGTACTATTATATACACACATAATCCATACATAAAGAATCAGTTATTTGCACTATTAATTAAGGAATTATTTCAATCCATGCAAGACTAACATGTATTGTCTAATTTATATAGGCATGGCTTACACATGCCGAGGGACCCGTGGTCAGATGGACCAGAATACATTACTCAGTGCCCTATCCAGCCAAGGGCCAACTACACACAACGGATCCAATTTACGGAAGAAGAAGGCACGCTCTGGTGGCACGCACATAGCGATTTTGATCGTGCTACTGTTCACGGTGCTATTGTTATTTACCCGAAGCTCGGAAACCCCATAAAGAATTCACCTTGATTCTTGGAGAGTGGTGGAACAAAAATATAACAGATGTGTACCAAACTGCAGTTGAGTATGGCGGTCAATTCGACCTGTCTGATGCCAACACCATCAATGGACAGCCTGGTGACTTCATGCCATGCTCATCAAATGGTAATTTATTGTTCTCAGTACAAAAAGTTGTTCATTTATAATGCAAGTTGTTAATGCTTCATAAGATCGACGTTCTCTTGGACAATATTTGTTACTTTATGAATTTAAACAAAAATTAGCAACCAAATTATTATTTTTTCAAATATATTGTGGTCTAACTACATATATATATATATATATTTTTTTCTTTGTTGCAGACACTTTTAAGGTACAAGTCCAACAAGGAAAAATGTACCTCCTCCGAGTAATAAATGCAGCCATGGAAAATGAGTTTTTTTTTGCGGTTTCCGGGCACAATGTAACAGTCGTTGGATCCGACGCTAGCTATATGAAGCCTTATGTGAATGAATTTATCATGATCACCCCGGGTCAAACGATGGACCTCCTCTTATGGGCCAATCAATACCAGAACTCATCTTCCCCCTTCCGTTATTACATCATCGCGGCTTTATTCTTTGATGGAAGTTCTGCAGCCCCTAGAGATGCCAATGTGACCGTAGCTATTCTAGAATACAAAACTAATAATTCCACGCCATCAATTAGACCAGTTTTCACCTCCTTACCAAAATCCAATGACACTAATGCAGCAGCTGCATTCACTAGTGGTCTTCGCTCGTTGGCCAACTCAAATGACCCAGCTGTCGTAAACCAAGCTGTCGATGTCAAAATGTATATCACATTATCTGTGAATGAAGCATTGTGCCCTAACAACTCATGCGCTGCTGCAAACGGTACTAGGTTTGCTGCTGGTTGGAACAATGTTAGTTTCCAAAAGCCGAAAATTGATGTGCTAGATGCATATTACAATTCTATTGCCGGTGTGTACACCACTGACTTCCCTGACAAACCATCGCGCTTCTTCAATTTTACTGATGTCAGAGATCAAGCGGAGCTAAAATTTGTTGATAAATCGACAAAAGTGAAAGTGCTCGAGTATAACTCCACCGTAGAGATTGTGTTTCAGGACACTAACTTATTAGACACACAGGTTAACCATCCAGTGCACTTGCACGGCCACAGCTTCTATGTCATTGGAAGTGGATCCGGCAGCTTCAACCACACAACTGATCCTCTGAGTTACAACTTTGTCGATCCGCCATATGTGAGCACTTTGGGTGTGCCGATGAACGGTTGGGCAACTATCCGCTTTAGGGCATATAATCCGGGTAAGTTTAATTTAATATCAAATTTATTGAATCTTTTTATTGATTTAATTTTGCAAATCAAAGGTGTTACACAACTACAATAAGAACGGTCTGTTTAGCAATATTTGATTAGATAGTTGATCCAGACAAATTAAGTAGATTGACAAAATTAATCAAATAGTAGATTAGTTACTGTTACAAATTGTTGTTTTGAGTATTTTTTAGACACTAATCCTCAACATATTTTGGTTTTGCAATTAAATTAGGAGTTTGGTACATGCACTGTCACTATGAAACACACGCAATCTGGGGAATGGATGTTGTGTTTATAACAAAGAATGGTAATAGTACTGAGGCACAAATGCTGCCTCCCCCTGCCGACAAGCCTCCTTGCTGATTTTACTCAACCATTGTATTCTCTGTTTTTTTTTAAATTAAGGTGAGTTTGCACTAGTTAATTTGTTGTATATTGGTAAACAAAATACTTTTCAATTATCTTTTCCTCGTTATAATTATGGTTGGATTTTAATGTGTTATACATTTGTAAATGGATAAACAGATGAATAAAGATAATATATGAAAACGACATCAGAGTATAAGCTAGCTGGATTGGAGAACAAGGAGATCCAAAATTTAAAGGAGGTGCTAAGAGTTGTTACAAAAATAATAAATCAGAAATTAAGTAGAGTTTATTGTCACTTGGGCTTCTTTTACTTGTACTCTCAGATTGTAATTAATTTTAGTAGATTTAGTTGGATGGTACACAAGATCCATTGCTGGATATTGTTTCCAGGCCCAAAATGGAACTCAAGTAATTGGGCTCACATAAAAAATATTATCTTATAGAAGAAATATCGGAGTGATAAAACCGGAAAATGTTTAACTTCATATAGTGCATCGGTTATATATTTCTTATTATATTGTGTTTAATAGTTCTGCAAAATCTTCGGCGTTTTGAGCGTACCACAAAATTCTCAATTGAGATTTCAAAAAAGATAATATGTTTGTTGGTACACAACAAGTGAGGTATTGAATTAATTACAGTCACAAACAGATAAATTAGAAGACTAAATATTTCTCATGTACATGTTATATTTTCTTTTATTTAAAAAAACTTTATAAATTTAAAATGTTTTTTATTATAAAAGCCAATATATAAGGCCTCTAATTTGAATATACATACCTAACGTTTGTGTGATGAGTTATTAAAATTTAGAAGAGTTAATATGATATTATAATTTTAGAAAGAAAAAATAATAATTTCAATAATTTTAAAAAATATACATATAATTTCAATAATTTCAATAATTATAAAGAATAAGCAAGCTGCATCTCTTCTTTCAAGGTATATGGAAGCTGCTTGATTCTTCTAGGAAATGATATGATTCCAAATCTACCTATCCTAAACAAAACCAAACGAAAGTGACTCTGTTTTTCAACAGTGGTGCGAGAAACGGGCTGCCTGCTCACCAGATAGGCATCAGCACTGTCGGAGGAGGTGACTAGTGCATATACATGTAGAGGTGAGGAATAGGAGGAGGTAGGAGAAAGTGGTGCGTGTACATGTAGCCCTGGGTGGCTGGTTTGTTGTTCTTATGTCTTTTTTTTCTTGTTCTTTTGCTTTGATTGGCCAGCGAAGGAGAATCATGGCTAATTTATAGTGGCACTGTATAGGTTTATTGGATCGTTTCTAGTTACGCCCGATAAGTACTAAACCCGTTGAGCATTAGTAGTCACCACTAACCAATTCAGCGTTAACTCACAGAAAGAAGCAACATATGGAATCATTAGACTATAAATAAATTACAAGGAACTTCTTTGTTGACTTTGCATAATTGAAGATATATGTTTAATCAAGATGTTCAGAATTTTTTTGAAATATATTAAATCATTTGTAGGAAAGGATAAAGATGGAAAAAAATTTGGATGCATATATATATTAGAACGAACCGAATTATTGATTCGATTCTTTGAGATAATTTCTAGAAACCTGAATAATTAATTTTGATTTCTTAGATTTTGTAGGCAAATTATTCGTCTTTCCTTACTTCCCAATACGTAGGGGTGTCAATGGGTACGATACGGGTAGGGTGGAACCATTTTCATACCCATACCCACTAAGAATTGATCTACCCATACCCTACCCATACCCGTTAAGAATTTGTCTTACCCTATATATCCTACCCATACCCGTTATGATTAACGGGTAATGAAACGGTAGTGGGCGAATAACGAAAATACTAATATAATGGTTTTACTATTTTTACAAATAAACCATCTAAATTCATCATGTCATATATACGCCATCACAATTACTAAGACAAAATTGAAAATACAAATATGCAATCAATTCTAACTAATAGTTTTTATAAAGCAAAAATAAAATAAAAATCACAAATATCTCTTCTAACAAATTCAATTTGTTAACTAAATAACAAAACATTTAGCAATATAAAAACAGGGAAATAAATAAATTGAATATAATATTAATATATCTATATATAATTTATTTCATATAATTACCCGTTACCCAATGGGTACGAAATAATCTTTATCCGTACCCATACCCGTTTATCTAATGAAAAAAATCTTTACCCATATCCATACCCAATAAGCTAACGAAAAAAAAACCTTACTCATACCCGTCTTATCGAATACGATACGGGTAGGGTAAACGGGTAAACGGGTGTCATTGACACCCCTACCAATACGTGCAACTTGTAACCAGCTTGCTCTCAATATAAGGAATGTATAGTTTAATTTAGTTATATGTCTGACTATATAAAATGAGGTTAAGGGAGTTAATATATTTGTGTGATTGATATGAACGTATATAAACTCAAAAGCAAAGCAATAGGTCCAGAGAGAGTTGCACCCATGAGTGGTTAGCTGCAATGTCAAGGCCCAAGTTTAAACGGAGGAATGCAAAATATGATGATGATAAGGTCCAAAGTAGTTTTAAGGTGCACAAGCATCTATATATAGGCTGAACCCTTTTGGGACTGGATCTCCTAAATTAATCCAAATTTTGCAAATTAAAAAATTGGGTTACTCTAGGGGATCTAAAATCAACCCTTTTCAAAGGTTCTACAATTCTGAAAAAAAAAAAAACTATTATGAGAGGATGAAATTCTACAACATCACTTATCAGCACCTATTTAGAATATATATAGTAGGGATTTGTTTTTGAGATTCGTGTTAGAATAAAACAGATGATTCAGATCTCATTTTAATTACACGGTCTGGTACCGCGTTGGATCCGAATTTGATATCATGTGCATAGAAGGAAAAATCGGAATCGGAATTGGGATCGGCCCCGTCCGATCCCGATCCGGATCGGAAAAATCGGTCGGGATCGGCCGAATCGGATCGGAAAATCGGACTTTTTTGCCAGAAGCTAGTTTATACTAAAAAAATTGAAAAAATTGATAAAAATAATTAAAAAAATTTATTACAATCAAATAATCCACTAATACAATATAATACAAGCATTAACAACTAAAAACATACTCTTTCAATCAAATTTGCTACAAATTTGTGAATTAGAATTAATATATATATATATTAGTTGTAAGATTTAACAATAAACTTTGAATGGTGTAGTGGTAACTATCCAAGACCCAAACTGAAAAGTCACGGGATCGAATCCCACTTGAATCAAAAAATTTTATGTTTCTTTATTAATATGCGTTTCGGCCGAAATTTGACTGAAACGGGCCGGAACGGGCCGAAATTTGACTGGAATGGGATGAAATATGGCCGAAACGGCCGAAATTTGCCGAAATCTGCACTACCCGCGTAAATCGGTCTGGAATCGGATCGGCACCGTCCGATCCCGCTCCGGAACGGCCGATTCCGCTCCGGAACGGCCGATTTTGCCTTCTATGATCATGTGTGTGTTGATACATCAATATCAATACTTTTTAAAGAACTCCCAACGGTTAAATTGTTTAAGTGAGAGGTCTAAAGGTGCTCTTGTTTAATAAATAGTTGCAAAATAATAATGCAATATAACCTTCCTATTAACAGAAATCTTATCAAAAATAAGCTAAATAGTTTAGAAAATAAACTGAATAATAAAATTTTAAATTTAACTTAAGTCTCGTTGGTGCTTTGTTATAGCTCCAAAGACCTCCCACAGAGGTTGGACGGTCAATGAATGATATTAAAATAGATTGGAATGGAGATATATTATAAGAGAGCAAATATGTTAGATTCAAAATTCAATATTTCATAGAAAATAAGTTGGATCCTTTTAATTCATAAGTACGTTGATTTTGTGTGGTATTTTCTATTACAATAAAGTACTGCAATTTGTTATTTTACTATTTTATCAATCTATATAGTCTTGTTGCTTGAAAATTTGTATAGTTTTTGCTAATAATGTGGATCTGTAATCTTTATTTCTATTACGCAAAGGTTTAAATAGCGTTTATCGCGTCATAGCGGAACGGCTAAAAAAACGCTATGGCGCGCTATGTAGAACGTTATCATGGACTGCACGGCAATAGCGTCATAGCTTGTATGGTCCAAAAACGCTATAACGGCGCTATAGCGCGCTATTTAGAACCTTGCTATTACGTGTGCATCTGTATCCTTAAATTATATTTTTTTCAAAGGAAAGAAATCAGGACCAATAAGAAAATCAAGTATCAATAGCTAGCAATCAAATAAGGAGGATTTAGAAGTGTTTTCGAAAATAATGAAGAAATCATGACATCAAAATGTGGCAAGTACATATAATTAAATAAATATAGACTTCTACAAATAAAGCAACATAAAAAATATGCATAGAATAAAGAAAAAAACATACTAATTGATTGCGGCACTGATATTTAAATAAAAGTTTATTATTTTAATCACAATTATTGGCGGATCAAGACATCAACGTGCTCAATATAAGAATGAAGATAAGTTGCATATTGAGAACTAAAGTAAACAAACTAATTTCTTAGACAATAATCTGAAATAATCAGTTTTTTTTTTACACTTCTTTTGTTTTATTTGTGGATCTTCCTGATACCTCTCAAACAAAATCCCCAATTGAGCACATCGTGTGAAATTTGACGAGCCAATGCCATAAGTTTGTCCAATCACCGTTGGAAGTTTACCAGAGCATGGTGAGTTCACCGGACCATTGTCACAGGTTATAAAGTAGGTTGTTCGATATACGAAAAGTAATTGTTCAGAATATTGACCAGTAATAATAAAGTATCAACTAGTTAAATTGTTTAATAGTAAATGTAAGATCGTAGAGTTGTGCCGTGCCGTGCTCCATAATTTCGCTCTTTTAGAAACAACATACAATTATTAATTAGGAAAGAAAAACTCTTTCATTACTTTGCAAGCAATATATATAACTGGAGTAGAACTAGGGTGTTCCAAAGTTCATCAAACTCTTTTGTGAACTCAACTCTAAAACCTATCGGATTAGCTTCAAACGACGAATTCAAACTGTTGAAATCCTTTTAACTTATGGGTGATGCGTCTACATGAGAAAATTTTAAAATTTCAAATTAGTTTTGTATAGAATCAAGTGGTCAAAAGGCGTCCAAAAAATGAATGCATTAAAATTAATTTATAAACCTTCTAATTTTGACCACTTGACTTTATATTAAATTAATTCGAAAGTTTAAAATTTTCACATGTAGACGCATCACCTGTAAGGTAGAAAGATTTCAACGGTTTGAATTCATCGTTTGAATCCAATCCGATAGGTTTTAGAGTTAAGTTCACAGAGAGACTTTGTGAACTTAGAACACCCTAGTTGTACTCTATATAACTGTCGAATCATCATGCTCGGTCAAAATAAAAACAAACAATTATTAATTAGCACACAAGAAAATAAAAACACCAATATACTCTCTGTTTTTCTCCTTTAAAGTAAAAACTCAAGAAAACAAATTACAATTTAGAGAAACAGTCTTTGATTTAAATTTTGACTTTCAACCTTTATTAAAAAAAAGAACAATTTCAATTCATAAATTACTCTCATTAATTCTTAGTAGTGATTGACATAAACATTATACTCCACCACGGCATCAACGCGGTTAGTATCGCTCGAGTAGGTTCGTGCCTGAACGTACCCACGAGCGAATCTAAACAACCCGCTCCCTCCGACAATGGGCATTTCCCGCACCTCGGAAAAAATTGGGTTGTGTCCCATGATACTGATTGTACTCCCGTTATATTTCCCGTCGGTTAACACAAAGTTCTCTAACATGAGAAAGCCTACATTCTTTAACCCCGCCGAGGCGTATAAACCTTGTGCCCGGCCCACTATCTTTGAATTGATATCGGGTCCAACTGTCAGTGCGTCATCGATCACGGCGACGAGCCCGAAAAATGTGGATGATGTGTTGGTTCCTGGTGCTTCTGCTACTTTGACAGACGTTGGGTTGGGACCACTCACAATGTCATGCCAATAGAACCGAAAGTGGCTTTGTTTTTCAACGGTGGTGTGAGAAAATGGCTGGCAGCTCAAAAGATACTCATCGGTATGGTCGGAGGAGGAGGTGACCGGCGCTAAATTGGCTGCAGAGAAAAGGAATAAGAGGAGGAGGAGGGAGGAGAAGGTGGTGCATGTCCGTGTAGCCATTGGTGGAGGGTATGGTGTTCTTTTCTTTTTATCTTTTTGTCTTTTGCTTTGATTTGACCACCAAAGGAGATTCATTGTTCATTTATAGAGGGATCGAGTGCATAGGTTTATTGGATTGTGTCTAGTTACGCCCGATAAATAGTAAACCCGTTGTACTATTTAGGTTTTCGGATTTTAGTATTGTACCCGTTGAGCATATCAGTAGTCACTACTTACCAATTGAGCATTGCCTCACAAAAACAAGCCTCGTACCTGATTAGATTTGAAACCCGAACCAGACCCGACATTAACAAACAGAGAAAACTCAACACTACTAGAAACTAGATCAATTGAAATCCATTTATTTAGCCAGTGGGCAGTAGCATTTTTTCCTAATTGTCTTATTAGATTCCGGGACAAGCTCAAGCCTGTTATGCACGGATAATGTTTGGATTAATGAGAACAGTAACTAATCTGAAAATAGTTACTATTCGTAATAACTATGAGAATCTAAATAACATTTTTTGCTATTTGGAATAGTTTCTAATCTAGTAATATGTTATTGTTTGTCAATATTGGATTAGCTACTATTTATGTGTATATATGAAGAGAGGAAAAAGTGATTCTTTCTCAGATTTCCACCAACACATTCTTAATCTGACGAAGTTAATGTTGCTTTGGTCATTTTCATGTTGTGGCAAAGTTAATGTTGCTGTGTACGCGATGCGCATCAGTATCATTTTCTTTTAAGAACTGATAGTTTTCATTTAAGTCGTCCATAAAGGACAACAAAGAGTCATTTAAAATACAAATTCAACGCCCCACCACGATATTCCATGAAGCGCTGTAAACGAGAGCGTTCCCCCATGATCTTCCATGTTATCCACATGCTGTGATTCCCAACGTTGCCTAGATAGAAAAAAATATAGTTGATATATTTTGCAAGATGACAAAGTACCATTCAAAGTTATTACTTGTTGTGATCTCCAAAGAATATAAAGATCATATTGAATGATTTGGATCTACTGAACTTTCAAAAATTATGTTATAAAATTTTGTAATTATAGAATGTTACAAGTGGATACCTTCTCATTTTGTAATAGTAGTTGCAATGTAGCATTTAGAGTTTTTCTTAAAATATTTCATTGTATTAGGTTGTAATTCAATTTACTTGTTCCAAGTAATCACCCACCACCATTAATTGACTTCTTGCATTTACTTAATGTAATATGAATATTTGCTGAATGGTACTTAATGTAGTACAATTTACTTAATTGTTCTTTATAATTTTAAAAACTTCATCATTTTATGTTGAAATGTCAATTCATATATGTACAAAGTCATCACTCATCACCATTAGTTGACTTTTTGTAATCATTTGTAATCAGACATTTTCTTAATAAATAATGGTTATGTCGATAGACATGTGTATGTTTCTAATTTAATGTTTATTTTAAGTTTTTTGTTTCAATTTGACCCGGGGCCGTGTTACCATTTTATTGGGGTTTGTTTTTATTCAATTTAAGCAATCTTTAATATAGTACTTTATTTTTAATATATATATTATATTATATTAGTGAATATTTGAGTGTTGTATTTTGTCTTATTAATATTTTTTCACAAATTAAAATTTTATCATTTTTTCCTGTTTTTCTAATACAAAACATATTTTTCGAAAAATCCAAACCAATCAATTAGTACAACAGAACAACCATAGGTCACTTGAACGGATTTTTTTATTGTAATGATTTGTCTTGACATAATTCAGGAAAAATTAACTTTGTAAACATTTGTTCCTATTTAATTAGTACAAAATAAGCTTTTGCAAAGAAAAAAAAAATTAAGTTTTCAATCCGATTCAACCGATTCATTCGATTCTGATTTCACAGTTAAATGAGTGACTCCGATTCCGATTTTACGAGTTATGGTTATTTGCAAACGTTTATTGATCTTCTTGATATTTTTTAGGCAACAATTAAATTTTTATTATAAAACATATTTTTGGGATGAAAATTTGCCACTAATGGTATTTTTTGTTTCCACAAAAGCATTTGATTTTGACATATTTTTAATTTTTTTTATAATATTGAATTTAATGTCGTGAGTTTAACTTACTTTTAATTGCTATAAACAAAAATCTGATCACTATCTCATTAACTCTACCTATAATATTGTAATGTTTTTCAATGATTTCACGTTTCTCTCATAGCGCGCAAGTGGAATACCGTGGAACTTATTTTATTGTAACTTGTAGGATAGAGATGTGGGGACCAGTGTTATAAAAAACAGTCTTAATGGCCGATTAAACGGCCGTTTAATCATTAATGGTGGTCAAACCGTTACGAATACACTTAACAGATGCATGTTTGCAGATAAAAACGATTAATCGGCCTTTCTTTCAGATTAATCGGCCGTTTTATCGTTTAATCGTTTGTTTATTCCTGTTTATTCCCGTTTATTTTCCTTTATTCCCGTTTATTCCGGCGAATATTTATTTTCACATTGCTTTTTTTCTATGATAGTGTGTAATAATAAGGTTTATAAAGTAATTTTATTTGTGCTTGGATATGCATCCAATATTTTCTATATATATTTTTTCTTCTTACTTACATTGAAATTGATTAAATCTTCTATTATTTATATACCATATATTTTTCTTACTTACTGATGTAATTTTTTCAATTAGTACGGCGTGTTCATTTATGAAATTAAGTTGTTACCATAAACTAACTTTAGTGATTTTATGTTGGAATGTGTCATTTCTTTCAAATAATATGTTATTAGTATTTGAAAATGCTTAATTCTCAAATTTATTTTTTCATTAAATAAATGTATTACTTACACATGTAAAATGCTTATGTGTTAAGAAGAAATAAGCGTAGTGTCATGTTATAATAATAACACTAAGTTAAATTAAGTTTATTTGATAAGTTTAATGAGTTAAATAAATTATTTTTAATAAATTTTGATATATATACATAAATTTAATAAAAACGTTAAATTGTATGCCTAATTTTGATTAATCGGCCACATACCGATTAATCGCTTGGTGGTACTCCGTCCATCTGACTACCGCATACCATTATTTACAACACTGGTGGTGACACGCAGACAGCTGCTAGCTCCCAAAATAATTGTAAAGCGAAAGATTCTCTTTTAATGGAAAAATAAATTATAAAGACTCGGATTTCCTCAATTACTAATTTTCTGAAATGAAATATAATATGGACTAAGTTATTAACCTATGTGACCCACTAGCTTTAAATTTGACTGACACGTATGTGACTCATGTAACACTGACTCAAGTACTTTTACTTTTGACTCAAGCTCAAGAATCTCATATCTTAAATTTGAAATAGGAGTAGGTCTGATGGGCATCGAACTTACATTTAGGTTCAATTAGCTCTATCACCGTACGATTAGCATCAAGATCTATGCGCATGGAAATTGATACAGACTTGCATGGATTTTGATGCGGAGCACACGAATCTTGATGCAGATCGGATGGTCATCACACCCATCGAACCAAGGTAGTCCGATGGGCATCGGACCTACTCTCAATTCCTTAAATTTTGGATATGGTCATCTCTTCTATATTCAAAGCGGCAGTGGACTAAGTTATTAACCTAATTGTGTTTCAATTTTTTTGGGATGAAAATTTGTCACTAACGGTATTTTTTGTATAGTTTCCACAAAAGCATTTGATTTTGATATATTTTTAATTTCATTTCATTTTTTATAGTATTGAATTTAATGTCATTAGATAAAATTACATTAATTTACTATAATTAGAAAAATCGGATCACTAGCTGATCACTAACTACCTATAATTGTAATGTTTTTCAATGATTTCACGTTTCTGGCGCGCAACTGGAATAATATTGACCTTATTTCTTTAAACTTGTAGGATAGAGATGCCTATATCCATATTCCACGGTGCTAACTGCTATCATGATATAGAGAGAGAAATCAGAGAGAGAGAGAGTGGGGACACGCAGACAGATAGCTCCCAAAATAATTGTAAAGCGAAACATTCTCTTTTAATGGAAAAATAGATTATAAAGACTCGGATTTCCTTGACTACGTACTAATTTTCTGAAATATAGTATTATTAACCTATGTGCCCCACTAGCTTTTGACCCCTTTGGGAGTTATTTAAAAGGATTCACTACTACAAAAAAAACTAATTCTACACTGCACATTGTACACGGTTTTTCTAATTTTATATAAAAACCGTGTGTCAAATACGAAATTTTGAAAGGCTAAAAAATATTGGGGAATTATACACGGACACTTAGTTATAAATCAGTGTATAATTGTTTGAGAGAGCTACACGGTTTATTAGGGATAAAAAATCCGTGTGGAAAGAAACCGTGTGGAAATGATTGAGAGAGTTACACGGATATTATACAAAAATCCGTGTATGAATTGCTACACGGATATTTAATTAAATAACCGTGTACAAATATTAAGAGAGCTACACGGTTTTTAGTTATATGTCCGTGTAGAATAGTTAGAGAGCTACACGGTTTTCTTATCAAATATCCGTGTATAAAGGGTAATGCTACATGGCTTTTTTTAATAAATAACCGTGTATAAATTGTCACAGAGCTACACGGATTGTTAAGTATAAATCCGTGTAGAAAAGCCGTGTAGGGTTTTATCCAATATAAATGAACCCCTTCTCTTCCAGAGACTTCTCCTTCCAGCGCCGTTTTGATCAACTAATATTCATATACACCAACCTGTAGTCTTGTGCCTTAAGCTTGTTGCCTGAATCAAGTGTGCCTTAAGCTTGAGCTGTCAGATATGTGTAATATCAAGTTGTGCCTGCATCAGTATGAAATGGTTTTCCAGAAGGCACTTGATCCTGTATAATATCAAGTTGAGCTCATTTGAGCCTTGTGATGGTTCAGTCCTGCGCATGCTTCACAAAAAAGGGCATAACTTTTGATCCGTCCGTCGGATCGGGCTGAAATTTTGACAGGAAATCCCGAACCCAAAAACCAAGCCCGATCCGACCGTCGGATATAGAGTTTTCGAACTTTCTTTACAATCTCAGAGTTTTTAGGGTCTTTTCGTGCATCATTTACTGTTTTGACTTTGCCAGTGTTTTTGTTTTTGTTTTTGCATGACTGTGTTATTGTATGCCTGTGTTATTGTATGACTGTGTTCTAGTTTTGGGTTGTACTCTTTTCCTTTTTACTCAATATAATGTATGACTGTGTTATTGTATGCCTCTGTAGAATATTATGACTGTGTTATTGTATTATGACTGTGTTATTCAATATGAATGGATCCGTCCTGTTAGTGACAAAAAAACAATTTTCTCAATGCTCAATATGGATTTTCATAATTTTGTATAATTTGGTGTATATGAATATTGTATAATTTATTGCATATGAATTTCTGGCTAATCTGAAAAATATGAATTTCTTGCTAATCTGGAAAATATGAATTTATTGCTAATCTGGAAAATATGGATTTCTTGTTATATGAAATCTGGAAAATCTGGAAAATCTGGAATAGTTCTGTAACAAAACTGGCTAGCAAAACTGGAGGCTAGCCGAAAAAAAAAAATGTTCTTTCTACACGGACATTTAACTAAAGTCCGTGTATAAAAAAAAAGAGCTACACGGACATTTAGTTAAATGTCCGTGTAGAAAGAGGAGAGCTACACGGACATTTAACTAAATGTCCGTGTAGAAAGAGTCAAGCTACACGGTTTTTTAGTTAAATGTCCGTGTACAAAAAGAATCGTACACGGTTTTTTAGGTAATATCTTTGTAGCTCGGTAAAATGGAGAGCGACACATTCTAATCTTTGTACACGGCTGTTTGTGAAGTTATCCGTGTAGAATCTTTAAAATTGCACACGGGCAAAAGTCCGTGTGTAGTTATTGAACTAATCGTACACCCTCGATTTAAACACGGTAGGAAATCCGTGTAGCTCCTCCTTTATTGTCCGTGTATAATCTCTTTTTTTGTAGTAGTGATTTTATTCCAAAAAATCTGAATCAGAGGATCACTATTACAAAAAAACACTTCACCATCGGTTCAAAACTCAATTCGCTATTGGTTTCCTAACCGATGGTGTTGAGCACCTATGCCATTGGTTGAAACCATCTGATGGACGGTGCTGATCGAGCACCTAACACCATCGGTTCGATGTTATGAACATATGGTAATAATAGTTGTTTAATTGTTAAATAAGTCGTTTAATAGAATAACGCTAACAGGTCGAGGTAATGAACCAATGTCGTTGCTTCCAAACAGTGTTAGAAATTGTCGTTGTTGGACATTCAATGTCATCTCTTTCGTACTTCAACCAATGGCAAAAGTCACTTACATCATCTGTTATGTTTGAGTTGGCATTTGACATGTCTTAGTTATTTTAGCTTTTTCATTTGTTATTAATTTTGAGTCGGTGATGTGTGTGTATAAACAACATTCTGACTTAGGATAATAAGGAGATACACTCAATGTTTCCTACCATTTAAGTAATAATAGTACAATTATTTAGTTTTATGTATAAATAAAAATAATCATAGATAATTTTTATATTTATTAATTATTCTACAGGATAATGAGTTCGAAATAATTCTTACTCATATTCTTACCCAATAAGCTAATGAAAAAAAAATCTTATTCATATACATATGCAATAAGCTAACGGGAAAAAAATACATACTCAACTCTCCTTATAGAATACGGTAGAGGACCGACAAATGGTTAAAAGGGTATCATAGACACCCCTAACAGAAATAAGCAACATAAGGAATATATGGACTATAAATTAAAAAGAAATTCGTTTTTCACTTTGCATAATTGAAGATATATGTTTAGGCAAGATGTTCATAAATTTTCAGAAATCTATTAAATAATTTGTGGGAATGGAAAAAGGTGGAAAGTTGTTTTCGTTGTATTAGATGAAACTAAATTATTGATTCGAACTTTTGAGATATTTCTTAGAAAAACTGAATATTTAAATAGATTTCTTAAAATTTGAAGGCAAATTATACGTTTTTCCTTACTACCAAACTTGCTACTTGTATAGTTTAATTTAGTTATTATATGTCTGACTATATCAGATGAGATTGACAATTTATATTTTTTGCATTGCTTCAAGTGTCATTGATTTCTAGACAGATTGATATAACTTAATTGGAAACCAACCTCTCCTGATTTTTGAAACCTTCAAACGTTGAATTAACTTGAACTTGGCACTGAAAAAAAATGTGGGTAGCATAATAATTTATTAATTTTGAAAGGGCCACAAACCTAGCCCAAAAATATAAAAGCACAAAGGCCGAACTTATATACCCATAAGCAAAGCAATAGGTCCAGAGAGAGTTTGACACCAATGAATGGTTTGTTGCACTGTCAAGGCCCAAGGATAAGGTACCTAAAACAGGAACCTACCTAGAACACAGCCGGTATTGCATCAATTCACTTGCAAAACAACAAGTCATAAAGCAACAAAGATATATATATATCATGAGTGTGTTGATACATCAATATCAATACACCATCCAGATAGATACCTCGTTTTAGGAGCTAGAGACGAACAAAAGTGCCAAGGTATGGAGGCAAAAAACAAGTTCATGTATCAATTTTTTGAGAGGGGTACATATTTATGGTCGTCGTTAAAAAAACATCTATTTGCATGTCGTTATCAATTTCATATCTCATTAACGGTGTTGTAAAGGCTTCATCAATTATTATTTCTATTTTACACAACTTAAGGGCTCGGATTATACCGTTTTCTGATGACATCGAATGACATCGTCCATTTTCAAAATTCAAATCTTTCAATATGATGGATATATTAAAATGTGCTTGCAGATCAAATTTTACATTTTTTTGAATTTTTTTTACTATTTATTAAGATGGGTACAAAAATTCAATGGTCTGAAAACAATGATTTTGTAAAGTACTTAATAAATAGTAAAAAATTCAAAAAAAAATGTAAAATTTGATCTGCAAGCACATTTTAATATATCCATCAAATTGAACAGTTTGGATCGACTGTTTGGACTTTGAAAACTTTGAAAATTGACGATGTAATTCGATGTCACAAAAACGGTGTAATCTGATCCCTCCTCTATATATATATATATATAGAGTCCGACTAGGCTACTCCATGGAGTAAAACGACTTGGTACTCCACGCCATATCTTCATTTTCAAAGTTCAAATAGTCGATTCGAACCTTCCAACATGTTCTCCATATTGAAATGTGCTTGGAGACCAAATTTTACATTTTTTGGAATTTTTTTACTATTTATTAAGCCACTTTGAAAATCTGAAAATCCTTATGAACAGTAAAAAACAGTAAAAATTTCTGGACCGCCGGATCAGTGATTTTCAAAGTGGCTTAATAAATAGTAAAAAAATTCCAAAAAATGTAAAATTTGGTCTCCAAGCACATATCAATATGGAGAACAACTTGAGCGGTTCGGATCGGTCGTTTGGATTTTCAAAATGGAAATAATGAGGCGTGGAGCACCAAGTCGTTTTACACCATGGCTTAGCTAAGCCCAGCACTATATATATATATAGAGTAGGGCTATTGTACTTCGCGAAGTAAAACTTCGTTTTACTTCACGCTCATACACCCATTTCCAAAATCCAAATCGTCAATCCGACCGTTCAAGTTGTTCTCCATATTGAAATGTGCTTGGAGACCAAATTTTACATTTTTTGGAATTTTTTTACTATTTATTAAGCCACTTTGAAAATCGCTGATCCATTGTGAATAGTAAAAAACAGTAAAAAATTCTGGACCAATGGATCAGCGACTTTCAAAGTGGCTTAATAAATAGTAAAAAAATTCCAAAAAATGTAAAATTTGGTCTCCAAGCACATTTCAATATGGAGAACAACTTGAACGGTCGGATCGACGATTTGGATTTTGGAAATGGGTGTATGAGCGTGAAGTAAAATATTGGTTTTACTTCATGAAGCACAATAGCAAAATTCTATATATATATATATATATATATATATATATATATGGGCTATGATGAGTTGTAAAGTAAGGATCTTGTTTTACTTCACGCTCATATCTCCGTTTTCAAAGATCAAACAATCGATCTGAACTGCTCAACAATATATTCATATTGAAATGTGCTTGGAGACCAAATTTTACATTTTTTTTATTGGAAATTTGTTACTATTTTTTTAGATAGGTAGAAAACCGCTGTTTTGTCGTGCCAATGCCATAAATTTACCGGATCGGAGCATGGTGAGTTCACCAGATCATCGACCATCGTCACAATTTATAAAGTAGGTTGTTCAATATACGAAAAGTAATTGTTCACACTTCACAATATTGACAAGTAATAATAAAGTATTAAGTAGTGTAAGATCGTAGAGTGCAAGTCCTAAAACCGGACGCGGCACTTCTAAAACACGCATGCATGTGTGTAAAAGTATTTTTTGTTCTTTTTGTAAAATATAAAAAAAACCGTTAAAAATTGTAATAAAATCGTAAAATCTTAAAAAATACTGAAAAAAAAAAGGAAAATGAGCCGAATAAAATTATGACAAAATATTTTGAAGTTTAAAATAATAATTTGTTATATTTTTTTAAAACCGGGTCATTGTTTGACTTCACGGCTTGCATCTATATGAGTGCGTATTCTCTGAGATATCTCAACTTTTGCGTGACCGACGTGTCCGGTGCCTATTTGGGGATAGCACAGGGGCCAGTATTATTTATGCTTCGAGATTCGTGCACAACTTATTTGAATGGTTGAGATTTTCCATAAAGTCACGTAAAGTTTGAGATATCTCAGAGGATGCGAATTTCATCTATATCTTGTTTCTTGACTATAACTGCAGAGTAGGTCTGACGGGCAAATCTACGTTAGGTTTGATGGGTTTCAGGACCATCCAATCAGCTTTAAGATCTGTATGCTCTGTTTTATTATTTGTGAATTTTAAAGCAGATCGACTGGTTATGTCTTATAAGTAGGTCCGATGCTCATGTTTGCATGTGGACTTGTGGACACGTCTGCACGGCACATTCAAAGATTCGTTGTTTAATTCACTATAAGGAGTAATGCACTTACAAAGTGGTCCCAATATGTTCACAATTTTATGTTATTCTTGCCGTGTAAGCGAAATAATATTCTAAAAATCATTCCCTTTCCTTACTTTGAACGCAATCTAACTTTTCGAAACAATATCATGCATGCCCTAAAGGGAAATTAAAGCAACAAACAATGATTAAAGCACGGAAGTGTCCAATAAGAAATCTGAAAAACAAAAGAAGTATATACAGCTAGGTACGTACTCTTTATGTTTTATCTCCATCAAAAATAACATGAAGAAAATTAATTCCAATTTACAGAACATTTCTTTGATCTTTGTATGAAGATCGCAGAATTAGAAAGCTTGAACTCCAACCTTTATTTAAAAATAAAATCAATTTCAATTCATAATTAAATTACTCTCATTCTTAATTAGTAGTGATTGACAAAAACATTATACTCCACCACGGCATCACCGCTCTTCATATCGAACGAGTTGGTGCGTGCTTGAACGTAACCACGAGCAAATCTAAACAACCCGCTCCCTCCGACAATCGGCATTTCCCGCACCGGAGAAAACACTTCGTTGTGTCCCAAAATAGCGATTGTACTCCCATTATATTTCCCGTCGGTTAACACAAAGTTCATTGCCATGAGAAGCCCTACATTCTTTAACCCCGCTGCAGCATAGAATCCCTGTGCCCGGCCCACTAACTTCGACTTCACATCGGGTCCAGTTGTCAGTGGGTCATCGATCATGACAAGGGCTCCGAAACCTGTGGATGATGTGTTGGTTCCAGGTGCTTGTGCTACTCGAACAGCTGTTGGGTTGGGACCGCTCACGATGTCGTGCCAATAGAACCGAAAGTGGCTTTTTTTTTCAACAGTGGTGCGAGAAATGCTCTGGCTGCTCAGGAGATACTCATCAGCAAGGTTGGAGGAGGTGACCGGCGCAAAATTGGCTGCAGAGGAAACTAATAAGAGTAGAATGAGAGAGGAGTAGGTGGTGCGTATACAGGTAGCCATGGTTGGTGAGTATGGTGCTTTTCTTTTGCTTTGGTTGGGCCAGCAAAGGTGATTCTTGGCTCATATATAGAGGCAGTGTATAGGTTTATTGGATCGTGTTTAGTTACGCCCGATAAGTAGTAAACCCGTTGTACTATTTAGGTTTTCAGATTTTAGTATTATACCCGTTTAGCATATAAGTAGTCAGTACTTACCAATTGAACATTGCCTCACAAAATGAGGCAACGTACCTGATTAGATTTAAAACCCGACCCGAACCGACCCGTTCGACTTTATAAAACAGAGAAAACTCAACACTACTAAAAAAATTTGGTGGTTGATTAAACGTCGGACTTTTGTGTTTTGTTCCTTATTACCTAATTCTAGCTGTTGTTACTCATAGATATCGTTTTGGTCAATGATGCTATAAATTAACTTAGGTTTCAATATATTGGAACGGGCAGTTTCACTACCTTTATTAAAAAAGAAGAAGAAGAAGTGATGCTGGTGGTTAAAGACTAATGAGTGAGGCTATGGTGCTATGCATAGCACCAATGGTTAGTGTACTACGGCTTAATATGGTACTTTTTAAAATTCTAACGGTCGATCCAAACCGTTCAATGTGATATCCATATGAATATGTACTTGCAAGCTAAATTTTATATTTTTTCGAATTTTTTTACTATTTTTTTAGATAGATAGAAAAATCAGTGTTTTTCGAAAATTCTGGACCATCAAAATTCTACCTATCTAAAAAAATAGTAAAAAAATTCGAAAAAATATAAAATTTAGTTTGCAAGTACATATTCATATGGTTATCACATTGAACGGTTCGGATCGACCGTTTGAATTTTAAAAAGTACCATATTGAGTCGTAGTACACTAGTCATCCGTGCTATGCATAGCACCATAGCCTCACTCAAGACTAATTAAGGCTGTTAGAAAGTTAGTGTATCCTAGGCTATAAGGCACTAATTAAACATTCTGTTAGACAATTAATATTTCGGTTAAGCTTTCTGTTAGACAAATCTAACTAGAATTAATATCAGATAACAGCTACTGGTATTTGCTATATAAAGCAATGTACACTGTATCAAGAAATACAACACAAATAATCATTCTATCAAATTCATTTCTGTCTACAATTCTCTTTTCCTATTAGTAGTCAGGGATAGATCTACGTATAATCCATGGGTACGTACTTGGCCATCTATATCATTTTTAAAATTTTATACAAGTGTATTGAAATTTAATTGAACTTTTTCGAAATATATATATATATATATATATAGGAATTGGCTACGGTGCTACGCGTAGCATAGAGAGTCTCCGTGCTACGGCACAATATTTGAGTTTTTAAAATCCTAACGGTCAATCCGAACCCTTCAACATGATCTCCATATGAATATGTACATGTAAACCAAATTTTATATTTTTTTGAATTTTTTTACTAGTATTTTAGATGGGTAGAAAATCACTTAATCTGAATGGTACAAAATTTTCAGATCAAGTGATTTTCTACATATCTAAAAAAATAGTAAAAAAATTCTAAAAAATGTAAAATTTGGTTTGCAAGTACATATTCATATGGAAAACATATTGAACGGTTCGGATCGACCGTTAGGATTTTGAAAACTCAAATATGGAGCTGTAGCACGGAGGCCCTCTATGCTACGCGTAGCATATTAGCCAAATCCTATATATATAGGGATGGGCTATGGTGAGCTATGGAGTAAAACAAGTTTGTACTTCAAGTCATATTTTCATTTTGAAAATCCAAACAACCGATTCAAACCGCTCAACATGATCTCCATATTGAAATGTGTTTGGAGACCAAATGTTGCATTTTTTGGAATTTTTTTACTATTTATTAAGCCACTTTGAAAATCGCTGATCTGGGTGAACAGTAGCAAAACAGTAAAAAATTCTAGACCAATGGATCAACGATTTTCAAAGTGGCTTAATAAATAGTAAAAAAATTCCAAAAAATGTAAAATTTGGTCTCCAAGCACATTTCAATATGATGATCATGTTGAACGGTTCGGATCGGTTGTTTGAATTTTCAAAATGGAAATAATGAAGCGTGGAGTAAAAAACTTGTTTTACTCCATAGCTCACCATAGCCCCTCCTCATTATATATATATATATATATATAATGAGGAGAGTTCTAATACCTCATGTTTTTTATACCTCATCATATCTCATATTTTATATCTTCATTTTCAAAGTCCAATATATCAATCCGAACCGTTCAATATGATATATGTACTAAAATATGTTTGAGAATGAAATTTTATAATTTTTGAAAATTTTCTACTATTTTTTTAAATAGGCAGAAAATCACTGTTTTTGAACGGTCCAGATACAGTAATTTTGTACCTATCTTAAAAATAGTAAACAAATTGCAAAAATTATAAAATTTCATCCTCAAGTATATATAATTAGCTCCCATGTAATATTAGAATTTCAAAGGAATTCAATGTAAAATTTCACAAAAAGCCCATTCGAACAAATCTCCTATTCGACTCCGTGCGCACAAATCTCCTATTCTCGTTATTTTGTTTACAAACAAAGAAAAAAGTATTGATAGGAAAGATGAGATTGGAAAGGTATAATAACCAAAATTAAGAAGTGATGAAATTCAAAAAAAATTACAAATTGTTCTACCTTTCACATTTTCAAAAAAATACTCTAAAATTATTATCAAAATGTCTTTGTGGGACCTCCATTCCCATTCTCTCCCCCTATTTTACCTCTCGTTTACTCGACCATTATAAAAAAAGATGTCCGCATCTTTGCAAAACTAGATGTAACATGCATTTTTCCATTGTATGTGTTTCAAATATTAATTATTTTTTCTTAAGAAAATTATATAATATATAGGTGCCACAAGTAGGGTGCAAACGGGTCAGATATTACCCGTTCATATCTGAAAATTATATACGGATATCCGATATCCGAATATCTAGGCAAATACGGATACGTATGTGGTTTTAAATTTTAGCTATATGTATTCGAATAGTAGATATATACCATATATTTAATATATATTATGAAAAAAAATTATGTAATTCACCATTATAAAAAGCGGATATCGGTATCCATATATGTTTAATATCCGATCCGTATACGTATCCGTCTAATATCCTATCCGTGTTCTTATCCGAAAAATAAAAGCAGATACGGATATGGTTTTACCATATCTGATCCATACCAGATCCGTTTGCACCCCTCACAAGATATCATCTACCGTTCAAAACTAAAGCATGTTTAACACTATCCTTAATCTTATTTGAGATTGTTTGGTCGTACAAAATTTATTAACTACTACTACTAGTTGATTCCTCTTTCCTGCTTTAAATGTTCATTTTATTTTATTACTATTCAAATATTTTCTTTTTATTGCATGAATTTTGAAAGTTGGATACAATAGACATGGAAGGTAATCGAAAGTAGTTTAAATCTACGATTGGCATTAATTTTATAGCCATGTTTTATGTTTTTGTACTATTTTATTTTGTTGGTGTAGTAATTTAGTAATATTTTGAACTTCATATATATGAGAGACAAAGATGAAATAAACTACAATTCTAAGCATATTATTATAAGGAGGGATCCAATTACACTATTTTTTTTACATATCTTGACACTATTTTTTTATAGGTCAATCTACCATTTTCGAAATCCAAACAGTCGATCCGAACCGTTCAACATGATGGATATATTATAATGTGCTTGGAGATCAAATTTCACATTTTTTTGAATTTTTTTACTATTTATTAAGATGGTTACAAAATCGCTGTTTTTCAATGGTCTGAAAACAACAATTTTGTAACCATCTTAATAAATAGTAAAAAAAATTTAAAAAAATGTAAAATTTGATCTCCAAGCATATTTTAATATATCCATCATGTTGAACGGTTTGGATCGACTATTTGGACTTTAAAAATAGTAAATGTCAAAATATATCAAAAAAAAAAAAGTGTAATCCGATCCCTCCTCTATTATGATAGTATTTTGATATTGTATATATTGTCATTCTCTTGATTATTATGTACTTCCATATCAGTATAACATCATCTCTATATAATTTCTCTTGATTGGCATGCTAATTGTATGTTATACATGACGTATTGACAACAAAGCGCTCTTGAAGTTTCGTATTAAAAAAAAATTGATCATGTAATTCTACTTCTGTTTTGTTACTAAAATATGTCTAATTATTATGTTTATATACAACGATGTGTTTCCACCTTTTTCATAAGAGTGCACTTTTAACCATAAGGAAAAATCGGAATCGGAATCGGGATCGGCCCCGTTCGATTCTGATCCGGATTGAAAAAATCAGACAGAATCGGCCGAATCGGATTGGAAAATCGGACTTTTTTGCCATAATGAATTGGTACAAATTAGTGAATTACAATTGTTATATATAAATGAGTTGTATTATATAAGAACAAAGATTGGATGGTGTGGTGCTAAATAGCTTTGCTCCCCAGCCAAAGGGCATGGGTTCGATCCATGCCGAGCTCAAAAAAATTTATGTTTGTTTAAATTCGCGTTTCGGCTGAAATTTGACCGGAACGGCCAAAATTGGCCGAAATCTGCACTATCCGTGTAAATCGGCCTCAAATCGGATCAGCACCGTCCGATCCCGCTCTGGAATAGCCGATTTTGTCTTCTATGCTTTTAACCATGGTTTGGAAACTCATCCAAGTCAACTCGGTATTGGTCGGGTCCGATCCGAGTTTCACCCAAGTCTCACGCTCATGTGATTTTTTCATCAAAACTCAGTTGAACAGTGTTACACTGGGCCGAGTTATCAAATTTTAAGGCCGAGGCAGATCGAGTTTCACCTGAGTCAGGCCGAGTTCATCCGAGTCAGGCCAAGTTCATCCGAGTCAGCCGAGTCAGACCAAGTTTCATCCGAGTCAGCCGAGTCAGGCCAAGTTCATCCGAGTCAGCCGAGTCAGACCAAGTTTCATCCGAGTCAGTACATGGGCAGTGAAATCGATAATGAAAATAAAGCGACGAATTGTTTGCTGAAGTGTTTGCTTGTAAGAAAATCAAGCAGTGAAATCAATAATGAAAAGCAAGCGGCGAAACAACAGAAACGCTGAAGTGTTTGCTGGTAAGAAGAGAAGCGCCTGTCAGAAGAGTAGTGAGGAAAAATTTGCAATTAGGCCCCCACTTGTTCACTTATTGCAAATTGAAAGGGGCGAGTAGATAGAAATTCGTTTACCTTTTCAATTAGAAGACTGAGATGTTTCGAAGTACGCTCCGTTGTTGCTTTGTAGGTTTTCTCGTTTTTTTTCTTTTTCTCTATTTTTTTGGCTACAAAACAAGTTTCTGTCAAAAAAATCCGAGTTTCCAATCTGATTCTTCCGATTCCGGCCGATTCATCCGATTCCGATTCCACAGTCAAGAATCCAATTCTAATTCCGATTCCGAGTTTTATAACCATTCTTTTAACTTCGGAAAACTTGAGCAAAAAATTTGTTGTCTAACTGAAAAATTTGTTCTCTCTATACTAAAAATTTGTTGTCTGAATTACATAATTTTTTAAAATATTTTACGCGCTCATTAAAATTTTATTAGAAAAAACGATGCGTCAAAACCAGTGTTCTAAATAGCGCGCTATAGCGCCGCTATAGCGTTTTTGGACCCCAAACGCTACGCTACGACATCAAAATGCGCTATTTGCGCTACGGCCGCTACAACGCTATAGCGGTCCGCTACAGCGCTATTTGCGCTATACAATATGAGTTTTTTTTATTTTTTATTTTTAAGCAATTTATATGGGTTTTAAATTAAGATAAAAAAAATCTCAAACCGAAATTGAATTTGTTGCTACTTGCTACAAATAAATCAATTTGAAATTGGGAATAGAAATTGAAATTTGAATAGAAAAAAAGTCCAAACCGGAATTAAAATTTGAATAGAAAAAAAAATAGATTATGTCATGAATAATGATACTTAAGATATTTTTAATAGAAAAAATCGATAGTTTATGATATTACTATGGATATTTTGAACCGCAATTTGGACTTTGTACGGGTTCAATATGAATATTATAATTTCTTAATTACTTTGGAGTTATTTATTGTTCTATGAGACCTTAGATAATGTTGATATTTAGTACAAATATTGAATATACGAAATGTAAAAAAAAAAAAACGCTATTTGGAATAGCTTCCGCTATAGCGACGCTATTCGCTATAGCTTTTTTTTTAGCCTTCCCGCTACGACGCTATAAACGCTATTTAGAACCTTGATCAAAACTGATGAAAGTAAACATGTGGTAGCATAGTAGGAACTCTTTGTTAATAATTTTAGAGAAGGAACTTTTTGTTTAAAAATTTTAAAAGGTAGAGTACTTTATAAAATTTCCTAATCACCGAGTAAAAATAGAAACTAGCTCAATAAAAATTCATTTAATTAGTGGACCGTCATCTTCATTATTTTTCTAGCACTTTGAAGAAGGAAATGCCAGATTAGCTTGAATCCGCATCCTCTGAGGTAACAACTTTTTTTAGTTTCAATCAGGACCGTCCAATCCGGTTATGCACAAATCTGAACTAGTATATATTACGAACGGACCGGATTAAAACTACAAATTTAAGTTTTCTCAGGTGATATTAATTATATATCCAAATTCTAATTCTTCCTTGTAAGTAGCGTACAATCAGAAATAACTTTCTAACCCGTATCCGCTATCCAATATTCGATCCAACTAAAAAAGAGCAAAGTTACCACAAAAAAAAAAATCAGAATTAAATGATTACCATCCAATTAGTCAAATTTTAAATCATACCACTAATGCAGACTGAGTTGATGCATCAAACTGAACAGGTGCGCGGACTGAACTGGCGCATCGCTTGGTGCGCGAACTGAGGCGCACCAAATTTCGGCTTCTCATTGACCCCTCTGGTCAACGAATCCAAACAAATACTTTGACCATGTGGTCACATTTTCTCCTGCCCCCACAAAGAATTGCTAATCATCTACCTAGAAACTTCTTTTTTTTGTTAAAAGATAAAAAGGTTAGTGAGTTACATGAATAATATTGAATAAATAATGTGCCATTCATATAAATCGTTAAAATTCCTGAATACGTTAAAATTCCTAAATCGTTAAAAAAAATTAAAATCGCAAATTTAATTTTAGGTTTTAAATTTTTTTTAAACATAAAATGTTATAATTTATTTATTTTTTATTCAAATATTAGAAATATTTTATATATTTTTTGAAAATAGATGGACTACTATATAATTTGATTTATTAGAAAGACTGTGACAAATAACCGGGATCAACATTTTTCAATCCAGATTTTTTGTGGCTGTAAGAAAAATTAAAATATTTCTTTGTGTGTTATTAGAAAAAAATAAATATGTTTTAAATCTAATATATTAATCCTAGTTCAAAAGTCACTTCTAGATAAATACATAAAATATGGTGATCTTTCTATTTCTTTTTTAAAACAAACAATTTAAGTTATTTAAGTATCCCTTTTGTCAGAGAATGTCAGACTCAAAACCAAAACCAAAATTTAAGTTATTTAAAACCGCAAATTAAATTTGCGATTTTGGAATTCCAAAATCACAAAAAAATTTGCGGTTTTGAAATTCCAAAACCAAAACCGCAAATTTTTTTTTTGTGGTTTTGGAATTTCAAAACCAAAATTGCATTTTTGTTTTTCAGTTTTAGAATTCCAAAACCGAGAAATAAATATACGGTTTGGACAGTTTTCAAAATATGGTCAAATAGGACGTAGATTTTGAAATTTAGTATTTTGTTTGGATACTAATAAAAATTTCGATATTTACAAGCTTTTTGACAACAATGATAAAAGTATTTACATTTTTTTTTGTAAAACATGCTTATAGAATCAAAAGGTGATTGAATACATTTATATGAACGGCACATTATTTATTTTAATATTATTCATGTAACTCACTAATCTTTTATCTTTTAACAAAAAAACAAGTTTCTAGGTGGGAGATGATTAGCAATTCTTTGTGGGGGCAGGAGAAAATGTGACAACATGGTCAAAGTATTTGTTTGGATTAGTTGACTAGAGGGTCAATAAATGAATTGTCTGGAGAAGCCGAAATTTGGTGCGCCTGCTCAGTTCGCGCACCAAGCAGTGCACTACTCCAGTCTGCGTACCTGTCCAGTTTGATGCATCAATCCAATCCGCATTGGTGATATAATTTAAAATCTGATTAATTGGGTTGTAATTATTTAATTGTGATTTTTTATCTGTGGTAACTAAAAAAATTTCGTTAATTAATCCGAACTACAAGATAATTCACTTCATAGCTCATATGATCTGAAACCCCTAGAATAATATATATGAACTTGTGCTGATCTAATTTCAAAGCAATCCAATCTTAATCCGACCCAATTAGCAATTGTCTTCTCTATGAATTATAAAGTGGATTCCTCATACATGAAAATAAACCCGACCCAATTTGATCAAATGTTTATTAAATTATCTTCAAATTAAAAATTTAATTTTGATCTAGTCAAATATACGTAATGTTCTCTGTGTAGAAATTCACTCATTTAAAATTCAATAGAGATTTTTTGTGTGAATAATACATAGATGAAACTTAACTTAAAATAAAAGTAAATTTCGTCGTAGGTTACTAAATTTTACTCTTTATTACAAATTGATTATTCAAGTTGTATTTGTTCATTAGTAACTACTGAACTTTTTATTTGTTATGATCAAGTTACTATTTTAATACTTTTGTAAAATACTAACGAAATGCCACGTGACGGTTCAATTTATCATTTATAACTAATTGTTTAAGTTATTTTGGAACATGAACTATTTCTTCACCTATTCCCCCCTGTTTCCAACTCATCATTTATTTAGAAGTTACTTCTATGTCAAAATTTTGCATCTTCTCGGAGTTTGACCAAAAAAGCGAGAGAGACACCATGCATATAGCCACATATTGCAGCATCCAAATCTGCTGCTATCTTCGTGCATGAACAGTAACTCTGCTATTTCCGTTTTTCCGAATCTAACTATTTAACTATTTCGAGATGCGTGCACAAAACAGTATTGAAAAACATTACTTCAAGATTCGTTCTTGAAAAAAGTTGTACGGTTGGATTTGAAAAAGCAAAAATAGTAGAGTTACTGTTTACAAAAAGAGGATTGCAGCAGATTTGAATCCCATATTGCATGGTGCAACACTATAACCAAGTACAAATCATTATACTTTTTTTTCTGTTTTTTTTCTCCTTCAAAAAATTATTGTTTGATCAAGTAATAAAGATAATATTTTTGCATTTGAAGATCGTAGGATCGAAATTCAAATAATTCCGTTGTAAATATTAAATAATTGAAAGGCTTAACCTTCAATCTTTAATTTATTAAAAAAACAATGTTAATTCATAAACTACTCTCATTCTTAGTAGTGATTGACAAAAACATTATACTCCACCACGGCATCGCCGTTCTTAGCAAGCGAGTTGGTCCGTGCCTGCACGTATCCACGAGCGAATTTAAACAACCCGCTTCCTCCGACAATCGGCATTTCCCGCACAGCAGAAAGCACAGCGTTGTGTCCAAAAATAGCAATTGTACTCCCGTTATATTTCCCGTCGGTTAACACAAAGTTCATTGCCATGAGAAGCCCTACATTCTTTATCCCCGCCGAGGCATATAATCCTTGTGCCCGGCCCACTATCTTTGAGTTCACATCGGGTCCAGTTGTCAGTGCGTCATCTATCATCACAATAGCCCCGAAAAATGTGGATGATGTGTTGGTTCCAGGTGCTTGTGCTACTCGAACAGCTGTTGGGTTGGGACCGCTCACGATGTCGTGCCAATAGAACCGAAAGTGGCTCTGTTTTTCAACAGTGGGGCGTGAAAAGGGCTGGCTGCTCATGAGATAGGTATCGGCAGGGTCGGAGGAGGTGACCGGCGCAAAATTAGCTGTAGCGAAAAGGAGTAAGAGTAGAAGGAGAGAGGAGAAAGTGGTGCATGTACATGTAGCCATTGTTTGTGGAGGGAATGGTGTTCCTTTCTTCTCTTTTTTTCCTTATGCTTTGATTGGACCACCAATGGAGATTCATGGCTCATATATAGAGGCTGTATATAAGTTTATTGGATCGTGTCTAGTTACGCCCGATAAGTAGTAAACCCGCTGTACTCTTTAGGTTCTCGGATTTTAGTAGTGAACCCGGCCCGTTGAGCATTAGTAGTACCATGTTGAAGAATCAAGAGACAACTAGCAAAATCCTAAAATCAGAAAATATATCACTTCAACATTCTATTTATGGAATATTTGATTTGTTGTATTAATGGCAATGTAATAAGCTAAATTAGGTACTTTTTGTCATTTCCCTTTTTTTTTACCAATTTTAAACTTTTATTTGATTGAATAGAATAACTTTGTTTATAAACTTCTAAACTTTTAAATTTTTATTCTTTTACTTTTATTTAGTTTTAAACTTTTAAACTGCTTAACCAGTTTTTCCATCAATACAAATCTAGTAGCACCAATAAAAGTTTAAAATTAAATTAAAGAATGGAAAAAAGGAGAAAGATTATAATTTGTTTATATTGAGAAATAAGTAATTTTCAAATTTTGATAATGAAATTGAATATTATGAAGTTTTTAATGGGTAAGACAACAATTATAATTTTATTTTTTTTGAAAATACAGAAACCATACAATGTTTGTCAGTCGGTACCAACACTCTAGTACCAATTCAAAAGCAAAGAACTAAAACAACTAGGCATAAGCTATACCTATTACAAAACAGCAACAACCTATTACAATAAATGGAAACATTGTTCAGAAAGCATGAAACACAAATACTGTCAAGTTCACAACAATTATAATTTAAAATACATAAATAAGAAATTTATGTATTTCAATAAGGAAATACATATAAAATATTTTACTATCAATTCTTCTTTAAATTGATCTAGAAGTTACTTTTCTGTCAAACTTTTGCTTCTTCCTGAAGTTTGACCCACATTCCATGGTGCCACAATATAATTAACCAACCAGTCAACCACAGAGTGGAGAATAATAGGTTGGTGGCATTAGACTTTGTGATAAATTTCCAGGCGCATGCGCTAGCTTTCACATGTTACCGTATCAGAACAGCAAGAAAGAAACAAAAAAAGTAGAAATTAGAAAGAAAAAGAACAGGACTTAATTTGTTGGCAGTGGCACTTGCACAAAAACAGAACAAAGACTTTACTGAGAAAAAAAAGGGGAGACTTTGAAAGTTGAAAGGAGAAAAAAAAGGGGCGACTTTGCTGGTAGTTAGCACTTAAACAAAAACAAAACAAAGACTTTACTGAGAAAAATATGTTATAATCTCATGATATAGAAAAATAAGAACAATAACAATATATGAAAGTAAAAGTAATTTGATTTTAGAGTGAGGTTATGATAATATGAATAGCACATATTGATCTATATTAATATTTTTGTTTTCAAAGTTCAAACAGTTAATTTGAACCATTCAACATAATTTATGTATGAAATTGTACTTGCTGATTAAATTTCATAATTTTTTTTATTTTTTTATTTTAGTATTTTCTAATATAGGTAGAAAATTACTGCTGCTAAAATTTTTAAATCAACGGATTTTCTACCTGTCTATAAAAAAATTTAAAAAAAATCTAAGGAATGTGAAATTTCATATGAAGATATCGATCGTGTTCAACAATTCAGATCAACCGTTTTGACTTTAGTTATATTCAAAATATAAAATAAAAATTGCTAGAATAATAAAAAAAAATAGTAAAAACGACTGCAAATTTATTATTTGTGTTACGAACAATAACATCACTAATATATTTATTAAAAAAATTCATCAACTATAGTTAACATTAAAGAACACCTAACCTGATTTGACAGCTGACTAATCAATTTTTATGATAATTTGATGTTTTAGACCACAAAAAATCCATCTAATAGGACTACAGCTTTCAACTAGTCAATCTATTCAGTTCTTTTTCACAACACTAATTATTGGGGAAATTTCATGTATCCCCCTCAAAAACTTCATTATTACGTATTTCCTCCTGAAAAGTTTGTAATACCATATTTATTCTTCGAAATAGTAAAAACTCACATAATTATTCATTATAACTCTACAATATATTTAATATATTTAAAACTAATTAAATTACAGTATTTCTTCATAATACCCTTCTACCCTTTCCTTTCTCATTCTTTCTCCACGCACTCGTCCCTCTCTGATACGGCATTGTCATCCCTCTTTTTGTTCTGCTGCCCCAATTTCAGTATTGAAGGGTATAATGGTCACATTTGTTATTTTAATAATTTTTGATATATTAATATATTGTAGAGTTATACCGGGTAAATATGTGAGTTTTTACTATTTTAAAGAGTAAATATGATATTACAAACTTTTGAGAGGTGAATACGTAATATTGAAGTTTTTGAGGGGATACATGAAATTCCCCTCTGATTAGTTTATCCAATGTATAATTCTCCGGTTCATTTTATTTAGGCCTTGGTAATTTCATTGTTCAAATGGATTAAATGGGCCTATAACAAGTATTATGAGAACCATTCCAAAAACTATTTTGGGCTGTACATTGGAGGCCCTTTACAAAATTAATTTGCAAATGTTTATTTGAATTATGATACAGTGCGGCATGTATTGGTTTTTCCTACAAACACCCGTAGCTTCCTTTTTTTCTCTACATCAAGTAGGGTTGTTCAAGAAACCGTGTAATAAAAACTTCATTTTTATATAACAAAAATTTGTTGGTGGTTATCCGCCAACCTTCAAAAAAAAAAAAAGTAGGGTTGTTGAAACGGTTCCGAACCGAAAATATTTGGTTTAAATGGTTCAGTTTTTCAGTTTAAATGGATCGGTTCGGTTGAAATTTTTAATTATTTTGGTTTAAATGGATTGGTCTAGTTTAGACTTTTCAAAACCGACTAAACCGAACCGACCAAATTATATTGGTTCAAGTATGATTTATATTTTGTTTGGTTCAATCATTGCTTCCTTTCCTTCATTTTAGTTTAAATATTTTGGAACATCTACATATTTTGGAACATCTACATATTTGTAATTGACTCTTAACCTTTTCTTTTGTATACAGTAAATTATGTGCTGTTATATATTAAGGACTGAAACATGAATAAAATTGTCATACCGGCCTTAATTACCTTCTAATTATTAATTTGGATCTTTCTTCTGTGTCGCAATTTGTTTACAAAAAAATTACAAACTGAAAATAACAAATTACAACCATCATAATTAAATACATACAACAAAAATTAATTAAGAAATGGTTTGTACTAAATAAGCTAACAGGTAAAAAAATGAGAAATAAAAAACACTTCAGTGATTAACAAGGAAATTAAGTTTCATTTTATTACTGATGGCATATTTGCCTTAATTTCATTGAGATGTAAATCTAATACATTATACAACATACACATTTTATTATACTATGCTTAATCCTACTTTATTCCCACCAAGAACACAAGACCACTTAACTAAATCCCCTATTATTATTATTATTATAACAATCACTAGTAACCATAATTGCCTTTTTTACAAACAAAAAGTGCTGAACAAACATCAACGAATGCTTCAAGTATCGGTTGACGATGCTCGCTTGAGTTCATCGAAACATAACAATTCAAAAGGCTCTTTAGCTCTTTCGGTTCAACCAAACCTTTACAAGTAATTACCTCCATGATAGACTTCCGAAAATCTTCTCTCGGGTCATACGAATCCCGCTCGATGGCTACTAAAATTACATACTTCTTACTTTCATTAGTAGTAGTTGTATTACTAACTGGCTTACTGTATGTTTTGCCAACCAAAACATCTCTTCTATGTCTTTGGTAAAACCCTAATTGGTGCGAGTTTTCACCGATGATGTGCTCCAGCCGTGCTTGAACCATACCATGAGCCATGTTGGAGAGGTCATTGATTAGTTCAGTGTCGGATGATCTGATCGGTTCTGAACAAGAGGTGGTTGAGGAAACGCTTAGTCTCGAACCGCAACATAACGCTCGACAATGGCTCTTTGGGTTTTGTTGGTGATCAGTTTTGCTGTTTGCAATGTTCTTACTCCTGCTCTTCTTCTTCATTCCCATTAAGCTATGCATCTCTCTCTCTCTCTCTCTCTCTCTCTCTCTCTCTCTCTCTCTTTGTTTTTCTTCTTTAATCTGATTCCTTTACTAATTAAGCTTAGCTTATAGCTAAGAGAGGCACATGCACAGTAAAGTGAGTGCTAATGTGCTACCCATGTGAGAAATGTATATAGAGTGTGATTGTATAGCGCAGCCTTTTGGTTTCTAATGTGACTAATTAACTCTGTGGTCATTTATGTGGCTTGCTGTAATTTTCTTGATCATTGGGTTCTCATGCAATTGAATTGTGTAATAAAAAATGGTTTAGACAGAAAATTTCTTACATATATACTTAATTATGGAATTTTAAAATTTGTGAAATTATTATTATTAGTTTTCGCTCACTTTAATACTCGTCGTATTTTTTTAGTGATACTCGATTTTTTTTTATTATATTTGTACTGAGAATTCATTTTTAGTCCTCTAGTAAAACTTCAAGAAAAAAACTTAAGTTTCATATTTTTTTTCTCTAGTAATCTAATGTCATCACGTATAAATTGTTAGAACATGTAAACTTTTATAGTTGTAATAATCTGAAACATCCAATAATAATAATAATAATAATAATATATTGCAATCTCAAATTTGTCATCATACCTTAAATAAATAAATCAGAATCGAGAGATTGAGAAAGCTATATTCTCTTTTGTAGTATTGATTTAAAATGCAAAGAAAATGAATATTACACCCAACATATTAGCATAGTGACAAATTAATGATTCGGGAAAGGTTCGGCGAGGTCAAAAGTTCGTGATTCGGAAATAATTCGGATATAATTCGGAAATAATATGGTATTACATTGAGTCCGGACTAGAGATCTTAGTCCTACAAGACAGCAAAAAAAAAATTTAAGAAAAAATATGGAATAATTCGCAAATAATTCATAAAATTCGGGAAAAGTTTGTAAAATTTGCGAATTATTTGCGAATGGTACCGAAAATAATCGGGAAATCAAATAATACGTAGATTGCTTCAGGGAGTGTTCAAATCCGAATTATTTGCGAATCTTGTTACTATGCATATTAGTGATCTAATATAAATGGATAGCGAACAAAACATCAACCAATTAACCTTTTTGGTCAAGAAAAGCTCTTGGAGCTCGATGGCATCCCCACCAACAACCAACGACGGAAAGGCGACGACGGCGACTCCCCCTCACTGCGGGGATTAGCAAATGGTCAGGAGAAGACGGCGGTTCCCAGACAGCTGGAAAAACTCGGCAAATGAGGAGTTCAAGGATGTACACCCATATGTCCCGTACTCGCAGGTGAAGACATATGCTCAGGTTGTTGTGGCTGGGTCTTCACGGGGCTCCAGCAGCTCTGGAAGCTCCAGACACTCCTCGCCACCTTCACGGCCACTTACTCCAACCTCTCCTCCGGGCACACGGTACTACTACTCACCGCACAGCCCCACTAGCCTACGTTTCCCTCCACTCCCATCCTACCCAGAATGGCGCGGGAGGTGTTTCAAGTGCTGCAAGCTGGGTCATTCAGCGGCAGCGTGCCACAACCCGAGAAAATGTGGTAAGTGTTGGTCTGACGGCCATATCGCTAACCGTTGCACTGCTTCAAACCTCAACCCTGCCGCTGAACCATTTCTCCCTACCTCCCCACCACCTCGGCGGTTTGAGCCCTCTTTCGATGACATGCTGCTCGGCCCTTTTCCTCAACCTCCCACCTTACCGGATGACAGACAGGACAGAGTCACGGTCTTTGTAGAAAGGGATGAGGCTTTCTTCGCCGAGGTCGATAGACTTAGCCGGGCTGTAGTGGTCACTTGCGAGCCAAATGGGGGGCAGTTACAGGCCGCTGAGTTGATAAATATAGCAGTGGCAACTGGACTTGTCAGAGAAGAGGAACTTCGCATAGCTAAACTTTCCAAAGGTAGACTACTCCTCCATTTACCACGGGGACTGCTGGTGGAAACCTTCATCAAAGCGCTACCTGCATCACTGTGGGACATGGGCATGGATTTCCAACAGTGGTCTCAACATGATGATTCCAAAATCAACATGCCACGCTTCAAAGTGCTACTCGACTTGATATATATCCCTCTTCACCTGCGCAACGAGAATCAGATCATTAAGATAGCTTCTAAGCTGGGAGTATATTTGGGAACAGTGGCTCCGGAGCATAAGGCAGATTGCTCTCTTTGGAGAATTGCTGTGGGTACTGATGACTTGGGTAGAATTCCCAAGTGGGTGGATTTTAATGCCGGTGGACTAGAGTATGAGGTACAGGTGGTGCCGTTAGCTTGGAAGAGCGGAGCTATATATGAGGCCGCTGACTTTCCCCCATTCCCTAAGAAGTTTTCCAAACCATTCCCAGCAGAGCCAAGCAAAACTGCCAAGGAGGGGGGTTCGCGAGCATCAGAGAGTGATGAAATGATAGCCTGCTCACGCCAGGTTCTACGAGAATTTTGCATTGGAATGGACCCTGCATCTATCCCGGATGAGATTCGAGAAATCATATGCGGCCGCCGGCCACCAGCGGCGGAGGTTTCCATGGCAACTCTGCGTGAGTTGGTGCTCAGAGAAGATGTTCCCTCTATGCCATGCAAAACTGCTAAAACGAGTCAAACTGGTCTGGATGCTGACCAGGCCACACAAGAAGTTACACTGCTTGGCCACAACAATGATGCAGGGTCTCCTTCAACCTTTTTCCCTGCCTCGGATGATCACGCGTGTCCCAACCCCGAGAAAGAAATCTTCTTAGAGAAACCTGCAGGGGAGTTAGTACAAGGTACTGTTCCACAGGACCTAGAAGGGGAAAGGTCGGATATTTTTTTGTCTTCTGGGATGGAGGAAGATTTTGGATCTCACCAAAGTGGTATAGCGGGTCACGCGGTACCCCTGAGTGAAAGACATATGGGTCACCAACACCTTTCTGGTCCTCAGATGATCCTGCCGAGAGGTAGAGGTGGGCTCAAAAAACAGGGCAGACTGCCGCTGACGCAACCCCTGTGTACATCGAGCCATAATCGTTTTACTAGACTTATGGGCAGAGGGAGAGCTCGAAAGCTTGCGGCGAGTCAGAAATCCACTGCAATGGGTCCGATGGACTCTCAGGCTACACGAGAGCTGCCACTTTCGATCCAGCTCAAGACCCCAGGCCAAGGTCACGCCTCTGTAGTGTCATGTGAACCGCCAGCTGGGAATTTCATTCAAATTGAAGCGGGCCTTTCTAAGGAAAAAGATAAGGAAAAAGGAAAGGCCATAATTGAAATGGGGGAATTGGGCCCTTTAAAAAGAAAACAAACAGGCCTCCCTACAAGGCCGACTGGTTCAGCCAAGAAGGCCTCTTCTGCTTCTACTCCCATCAAAGCAGAAGTCAAATTAAACCCGGAAGGTTTCTTCGAGGTTGGGGTGGATAAACAACTCTGTCACAGTATTGGTACTGGTTGTGGCTTGTCAACAGAGGAGGTTGAAAGGGCTCTGTACGAAGACAATCAGGAAAGGATAATTGCTCAAGAGAAGATAGCGGCTTCCACAGAGGAGTCGGATTGGGCCTTTGATGACCATGATCGGTTTGACCCGGACCCCAATGATGACCTGGATAGTGAGGAAGACTGAAGAGGTTCCGATTGGATTGTGTAGCGCAGAGTTCATGTTGTTATTTATTTAATATGTCTTACAAAAAATTTAAAATTCTATCTTGGAATGTTAGGGGATTGGGCAGTAGTGGAAAATGTAGTGTAGTTCGGGAAACCATTAGATCTTCCCGGTGTGATGTCTGTATGATGCAAGAAACGAAAATTAATGAAGTTCGTTTAGACTATGTGAGGAGCTTTCTTCCCTCTTATTTTGATCCTCAATGCATGTATATACATTCATTAGATTCTAGAGGGGGCATAATTATCGCTTGGAAGAGGAATTTTGAGTTGCTTAATTGCTGGTCGACTAGGCATACTCTATCTGTACTGCTGCTAAATACTTCTTCGGGCACCAAAAGTGTTTTCACATCAGTTTACGGTCCTAGCACCGATCCTCTCAAACCGGCTTTCACAAGGGAACTGCATGTCCTGGCCGATTTAGTAAGAGTGCCTTGGATGCTTGCTGGAGATTTTAATCTCGTCAGGTGGATGATTGATCGTTCTGGTGGGGCTAGGGATTTCTCGCTAATGGATTTATTCAATGACTTCATCCGTCACGCTGCCTTGGTGGATCATAATCTCCAAAACAGGAAGTACACATGGTCGAGCAAGAGGCCGCTCCCTTCTTTCTCCAGGCTTGACCGAATGCTCACCTCTTCTGATTGGCTTCTAAACTACCCTAACATCTCACTGGAGGCACTGGAGATGGCGGTGTCAGACCACGTGCCTCTCATGTTGACTTGTAAGCAGATGGCTCCCACGCCGAGATGCCCGAAACTTGAAACTTTTTGGTTCCGATATGAGATGCCGCGGCACATGGTTCAGACACTGTGGAGATCAACGTGTACCCTGCCCCAAAACTCCTTAAACCGTTTTCATAATAACTCAAAGCTCTTGCATAGGGCATTTGGTCCTATGGCATAGAGAGGGTTTTAATGAAATGGAAAAAAAACTGAAATTTTGCAAAAAATCTATTCTTTTTTTTGACAGGATTGAGGAGCAAAGACCGTTAATGGTGCAGGAATTTCGATTAAGGTGTAGAATTAAGAAGAAGTCTTATGAGTTTGCTAACAACTTAGAAGAGCGGTGGCGGCAAAGGTCGCGATGCAATTGGCTAAAGCAGGGTGACAAAAATACTCGATTTTTCCACATCTTTGCCTCCTCAAGAATGAACAGGAACAGAGTTCTATCTCTGGCCGATGGAGTTCATTCGGTCTCAGACCCCACCCAAATTAAGTCTCTGTTTTTGAAGAATCTAAAATCCATACTGGGGACTTCAAACCGGGTTTTGGAATTTGACCCGAATGCCCTCTATTGCCCAAATCTGGATTTGTACTCCTTGCAAGAACCTTTCACAGAAACCGAAGTTGCAATGGCTATTAAACAGTTGGCGAAGAACAAAGCTTCGGGACCAGACGGGATACCGAATGAGTTTCTCCGAGAGTATTGGCTGGACCTTAAGATGACCTTATGCTCATTACGCATGGTTTTTTTCCATAACTGCATCTGTTTGGACAAGGTGAACCAGGCCAATGTCATCATGATCCCTAAGAAAGACAATCCAAGATAAGTTAGCGACTTCAAACCTATTAGTGTGATCAACATTATCGCAAAGCTCATCTCTAAGGTGTTAGCTAATAGGCTACGATTAAAATTGCCGGATCTAATATCCCCTAGGCAAACGGCGTTCATACATGGGCGTCAAATCACAGAAAATTTTGTGGCGACTAGGGAGGTATTGCAACATATCTTGACTTCCAAAAGGCCGGCCATATTCCTTAAACTGGATTTCGCTAAAGCGTTTGACTTGATTGAATGGTCCTTCTTAGCCAAGATCATGGCAGCTAGGGGCTTTCCTATCAAATGGATAATGTGGATACAGTCACTGCTGTCAACGGCTTCCTCTAGGGTGGTCATCAACAGTGATGTCTCTGACTTCTTTCTTCATAAAAGGGGCCTAAGGCAAGGTGACCCTCTATCGTCGATGCTTTTCAACATTGCGGCCGATACATTCCAACAGATGATTTCAACCACTAATTCTATCCTGCAAACTGGCATCACAAGCAAAGTGAAGGAATCCATCATGGCATATCAGTATGCCGACGACACGGCGGTGATTGCGGCCGCCAATATCACGTCACTAGTCTCTCTTAAATTGGTGATTAGGCTCTTCGCCTCGATTTCAGGTCTCAAAGTTAATTATGCAAAGAGCACTCTGATTCCTATAAACATCTCACCGGCTGAATTGCCATGGGTCCAAGCAGTGGTGGGGTGCCCTCTGGGTCATTTTCCGATCTCTTACCTCGGGTTGCCTCTAACAATTCGAAAGCCCACCAAAGAACTATTTATGCCTCTCATTGAAAGATTGGAGAAGAAATTGGGAGGTTGGAAGGGCAAATTTCTCTCCAAAGGAGGTAGGCTACAGCTGGTACAATCGGTGTTATCCTCTGTTCCTGTATATCATTTCATGTGTTTCAAAATACCGCAATGGGTGATTCATAAGATCGACAAGATTAGGCGTCATTTCTTATGGCAGAAGCCGGGGGACGGCACACAGGGGATCTCTCTTATAAATTGGGCAAGGGCATGCACACCGAAATTCTGGGGAGGGCTTGGACTCTCAAATTTGAAGCTGGTAAACATCGCGTTACTTCTAAGGTGGTGGTGGAAAGCGTACCGGGAACCTACGTGCCTCTGGACAGCCACCATTCTCATGCTCAGGAAGAAGGGTAATAATCCGAATGGTCCGAAGTTGTGGTTAGTTTTTGGCTCTTTTTTCTGGTACCAGCTACGCAAGCTACGACCCCTATTTGACTGGTGCACTACATGGGTAGTGGGACAAGGAACGGCTATATCCTACTGGCTGGATTCTTGGCAAGGCATGCCACGTGCCCGAGAATTGGGGCATATCAGCTCACAGGGGAGTATATTGCTCCGGGATGCATGGGCAAGGTTATCAGAGGTCGACCCGTTAACCACAATGCCCAACCCGATAAGGTTCACATCACAACCTGATGAAATCGTCTGGCGTTGGGAGCGTTCTGGCATGTACTCTGCTAAATCTGTCTATTCTATGTTGAGTGGAGGTGGTTTGATTGCATGGCAATTCTACTTCATTTGGAAGATCAAAGTCCCTCCATCGGTTAAACTCTTTGCCTTCTTCATGCTACAAGGCAAGCTCCTCACAAGAATGGTTCTATTTAAACGGGGGATGAATTTTGGATTGGAGTGCCCGCTGTGTCAAAACTGCCCCTCTGAATCACTAGTACACGTGTTGTTCTTATGTCCAGTGGCGGTCGCAGTATGGTTCCATGTTCAACAATTGCTGGGGTACAGGATTTATAGGCCGGGAGGGACTGTCCATGAGGTATGGCATGCGTCCTGGGCTTGGTCAAACACACAGGCCGCTACATCAAGGTTGAAGTGGTCAGTCCGTTTTATATGTGTTGCATGGCAAATCTGGAAGCTACGGAATGCGATTATTTTTAGAGGGGAGCGTAAATCGCCCAGGGTCATTGCTGATATTGCGGTGCATGAGATGAATCTTTGGCTAAAGTACTGTTGATTCAGATTTTCTAATTTTATGTTGTTTATAGTGGCTTACTTTATGCTGCTATAGTGGCTTGTAATCTCAAACCTTTTTTTAATTCAATCTGACAGCTGCTGTCAGTTTCTCAAAAAAAAATATAAATGGATAGCAAGACAGATGGCCACATGGGGAAGAGGCATAGAAGAACCACTTTGATGGAAGGGAAGGATGCCCTTTATGGAATGAATGAAATCATATTGTCTCCTCTTTTGCCAACTTGCAATTATTAAATAATTTATAATTAGAAGTAATCATCTTATCTTCAGAGTAAGCGTAGGTAGTTTAATATTACTAGTCGTATGGCAAATAAAATGCTTTGTTATCATGAACAAAAAAATATTCGTAGATTATATAGCCAAATAATCAATTTCAACAAACTATTGGAATCATGTGCATATAAGTGGGTGTTTTACAGAGTGTTAGTTCTTCGGTGCTTTGTTCACAAATTGTTGGATACGTATGCGGTCGAATTCATTTTATATGTTTAAAGTCAAACTTTATAAAAAAAAATTTCATTCTTAATTATATACACTTTTGGCCAAGAGTAGAACCAGAGGCGAGGCCACATGGGACTAGGGGTAGACACTTGCCTACCTCTGGAAATAAATTTTTTGTTTTGGACCAGGCTTTAATTTTGGTTTGCCTACTCGTGAATTTTCATTTTGCCTACCCCAAGCCCAGCCCAACAACCCAACAGCAATACTCTTTTCAGTCTTCAGCCAGCCCAAGCCGAAGAGAAAAGGAGAAAAGAGAGGGGGAATCGCGAAGAGAAAAGGAGAGGGGGAATCGGCGAATCGCCACTGGAGGCCTGGAGCCGCTCAGCCGCCTCACCTCGCCAGGCGCCAGTCACGGCCGCCGCCTCACCTGAGTGGCTGAGTCACCTCGCCATTGTAGCTGCCAGTCCCAGAGGAGAGACGATTAATTCCTGGTAACACCCGCCCCTTTTCGTTAATTTTATGATTTGAGTCTCGTTGAATTTTTGTGATGCCGTAGAACAAAATTATGGAAGTTGAATTATGAAATAACTGAATTTCGGGTTGTTGAATTTCCCGATTCGGTGGTAACTTGTACCATTGCCTTGATTGAGTTGTATGTTGATGTAATTTGCCATTTTTCTATCATTTTTACACATTTATTTCATTGTAATTGGCAATTTGGCATAAAATCAGATTGGAGTTGACCAGATTGCCCCTGCTGACATGCTGATTTGTTATTTTCACCATAATTAATTGGCTAAACTGAATTGGATGTTCTTTGCATGGATGTGACCAGAAATACTTGAACTTTATGCCTGATTAATTTCAGAAATTTTCAAGCCCAATATCTATATATGGTGAACATCTGGTTTTGTGAGGGTTAGTTAATGTGCCAGCATGCTGTTTTTTGAAATGAAACTCATTCTTAGAAGGTGAACTTCAGAAATTCACTAAAAATCACAAAAATTCCAAATCGAGAAACTCTTTTTTCAGTGTGTTTTTATGAATGTCCTACACATACCCATGCAGCAGTTTGGCATAATTCGACCTGGATCTATGGTTTCCATTTAATTTTGATGGGGTAGATGATGAACGAATTATGCAACGATTTTAAAATATGAAGAACCGTAGAACAATGCTTCCTCCATTGACTTGATTTTGTAGCATTAATATATTTCTTGTTTTTTAATATGTAAAAGAATATTTGTTATAAACTTTTGACTTAGTTGAAACATTTCATATATTTCTTGCATTAATATATTTCTTGCTATTTTTTTAAATTGTCTTGAATCCGAATCCGAACCCGAACCAGTTAATTTATTCGAACCCAAACCCGATTTTTGCCTACCCCTGGCTCAAATCCTAGCCTCGCCACAGAGTAGAACTAGTGTGTTCCTAAGTGCATCAAGTCTCTTTGTGAACTCAATTCTAAAATCTATTGAATTGGTTTCAAACGATGAATCCAAACCGTTGAAATCCTTCTACCTTACGAGATATGCGTCTGCATGCAAAAAATTTAAAATTAATTTTGTATAGAGTCAAGTGGTCAAAAGGCGTTCAAAAAATGAATGAATTAAAATTAATTTATAAACCTTCTAATTTTGACCACTTGACTTTATACTAAATTAATTTAAAAGTTTAAAATTTTCACATGTAGATGCATTACTCGTAAAGTAGAAGAATTTTAACGGTTTAGATTCGTCGTTTGAAACCGATCTAATAGGTTTTAATTATAGTTAAATTCACAAAGAGACTTGGTGTACTTAGGAACACCCTAGTTCTACTCTTTGGCCAATATATTAGTTTCATCTTTGCTTCCCCCATTTGTCGCTTATGATTATTGTATAAATTTGTGTGCGTTCAATTGACATAGGTTGTATGAACTCTACAATATTTTTCTATTCCAAAATAGGAAAAAAGAAAAAGAAAAAAAAAAGTGTGCTCCGCTTTTGCAACATGTGTAGTACCTCTAACTAATTACTTTCAAGAGTATCGTTTAAATGCCATCATATTTTGTATCTCTATATATCATGTCTCTATTTTAATATTTTAATAACTTTAAATTTTAATTTTAAATGTCAAAATAAAATCGATTAGATATGATTAATGTCATTTTTTTCTATATACATGTGAAAAGTTATAACATTTCGACTTTATTTTGATTGTTATCAAGAGCTTGCAAAAATATTCTAATATAGACAATTTCTGAACTTTGATTTTTCAACTTATTGATTCAAATATAAAAAATTGGAACGTGTTAATTTTATATATGCATGTAAAGAGAATAATATATATTATATCTAACTGTTTTATTTTGATATTTCAGATGTAAATTATTAAATTTCCAAAATAGAAACATAATGGAGATAAAAAAATTTAAAGGCATTTGAATTATATTCTTAATTTATACTTGTAATAAATTTATTATAGTTCGTGGTACACGTATGTACCCGTTTGAATTTTAAAATTAATCAACAGCTGTATTACGCCATGAGTATATATTTTTATTCCAAAATGTGAAGACATGCTCCACTTTTGCCACATGCTTGGAACCTTCCAATTTTCTATTCATGTCATTAAATTTAAAATAAACAAAATGGATAGTTATATTTTGTAGAATTTAAATAAAAAGAACAAAACAGAAATGAAGCATTCCGACCATCCGGTCGTGACGAAACGTACCGTTCAGACTCTAATCGTGATGAAACGTTCCATTCAGATTTTTCGGTATGTTTCGCTATTTTATTTTAATGTTATGAATTAAAATAAAAGATGGAACTAATTAATTAACCGTATGAAAATTACACTTGGTATCTTTAAATATATTTTTTTGTTGTAGAGCAAAAATTAGTATATTTTTATTGTTGAAAATAATTTTTTTTTAAATGTCACACTTGATATCTTTAAAGAATAATATTGTTTGACATTCATGTAACAAATTTAAGATTTTATTCTTTTAATTTAAGTTAATCAATCTATAAGACATAGCTTTGTTAAGTTGAGACTATTGCTCATTTGTAAACAATGTTATAAAATACATTAATTCTATAATTATACAAAAAAATTATACAACTATAAGATAATTAAATAAATTGGTCTAAATAGTAGGAGGCTTTATACCTAATTCTCAGACTTATCACTTATAAAGAGATACGAGTAGGTCCGATGGGCATTGGACCTACTTTTAGGTTCAATTAACTCTAGCACCATACGATTAGCATTAAATCTGTGCACACGGAAATTGATACAGACTCGCACAGATTTTGTTGCAGAGTGCACGAATCTTGATGCTAATCGGATGGTTATCACACCATCAAACCAAAGTAGGTCCAATGGGCATCAGACCTACTCTCAATTCACTTATAAAAAGGAAGAAGAGGGAGGCAAAGAGTATATTAGTGGAGCCCATTTGGACTTTGACAGAGCAAAACAGCAAATCTCCACTGGTGACTCACTCAAGCTAGCTAAGTAGCTATGGTGCACTAAACTATTATATTTGGGTCTTGTCGGAAACTAATCATTGTTAGTGATATTGGGTAAGATTAGTTAACTGATTAGTACAAAGATAGTAGGCTACCTGTTGCATACTCTCTCAAAAGACACAAAAAAAAGGGATAAAATATTGACAGTGCTGTTTTGATATCATACGGTGCATGAATAATAGAGTCAAATCAGTGTTGTATATGACTCGTGTGTTGCATGAAACAAAACTGCATTGTTAATATTTTTTTTACTGTATGTTCAGATTTTAAATGTGAAATAACTCTGTTGTGATTCTTTCGTTTCGTCAAAGCAGGACCAGAGATATTCACTTTATTAGCTCCTAACTCGCTCGCTAACTGTTCGTTTTAACTCGCTTATTTATAATTTTGAGTCAGTTCCAACTCAAGTTGGCTGACTCATTTAATAAATGAACTGAGTTTGAGCATACCCCAACTCGCTCATTAACAACTCGAGTTACACAAAATTCATCACAATAAATCTCATGTCCTTCTAAATGACTCCTAAGCTGATGTTTGGATTGTTTGTTTTGTTAGTGGTCTTGTTAATTATGTTTTAATTTTTTGTATTTATATAAATTCTTACTAAGCTATTTGAATTGTTTGTGATTAGATAAACTCTTACTAGTATATAACTATAACTAAGGAAATTGACTGGTCAAACGAGTTGTGAACAAACTCAAATTGGTAATGAGTTGAACTCGAGTTAGGTTTACAGCTCGTTATTATTATTCCAACTCAAGTTGACTAGCTCATTAACTAAATGAGCTAAGCACGAGTTGAAAGTAACTCGCTCAAACTCAGCTCATTTAATTACAACTCTAGGTAGAATGTTTTCTGCAGTTGGGTTGATCTAAAGAATCACATGACCCTGCAATTTCAAATCCATCCATTCATTTGTTTTGGAGATTCGTGCATAAATACTATCTCTTTTTGAGATTCATGCATGAAGAGAAATGAATGGGTGGATTTGAAATTGCAGGTGCCTGTGATTTTCCGTCATGCCATGTGTTTGTATATAGGTGGAGGATGGGTTTTCCTTAATTCAGATTAAAAAAAAAAAAAGATTTTCAATAATATTAACAAGTTATATTTGTAAAGCACCAGTATAGAAGGAGATAATGGTAATATCACTTGTTCAAAAGATAAAAAGCTAACAAAATACATAAAAAAATAGTGCTTTTGCTGTTTCTTTGAAACAAGATTTAATGAAATGGACACTGCTTGATAATTATTTATTTTATAATCATGACAATTTTTCCAAAATAAAAATTAAATTTAAAATCTATAGTAATAGTAGACATGTTCTGTATATCTTCTCATCACGTTTGAAAAAATAAAAACGGCTTGGTGTAATCATACATTAATTGACTTTAAAATATGATCATTAATTCATTTTTAAACAGTACTTAAACTACATAAAATTTATTTGTCAAGCAATATCAGCTTGAACATATTTATACATAAATGAAAAAGAAAACAAGAGGGAAACAAAAAACCAAAGGATCAGGAAACATTGATCGGTTATCGGCCTCTCGATTCAATCCCTCTATAAGCATCTATTCATAAATACCGATCTAAACGGTTAAAAAAAAACAAAGAAAAAAACATAGATACCAATCTAGTCCTAATACAATTCATAACTAAACAACACAACATAAATAACTAAGAAATCCCCACAATTACAAAACCCTAACTCTAGACCTATCCCTCCTCCGTCGACCTCGCTGTCTCCTTGTAGGGACCACCACCTCCTCATCACTCGACCACAGATCACTCTCGACATCATCACTATCCAAATCAATAGCATTGTCCCGGCTATTCCCCTCTATTCCTGCGCCTCTACTACGCTCACTATTCCTATTCTCTCTATGATCCCTCCCCATCCTCATAAGCCTCGCTCCCTCTCTAAGGAAGAAATAAAACAAGTCCCTGCCATTACCCCTCCTGCCTTGACTCACCTCGGAATCCGTGTCGCTGGTATCATTACTGCTGCTGTTCATGTCAATTACATAGTCACCAAAAACCACCGATCGGGGCATTGCCGATTGAATAGCGCTCATAACGTCTTCTCTTTCCCTCTCTCTCTCTAAGGCTCGCCACCTCTGCTCCTGAACAGGGTCCACCTGACGGGTCCTTACAGTGGAATGTAAAGATTTAATGTGGTTGCGGAGTTGCTTGTAACTGCCTCTGAAAGAACAGCTGTCATGAGCACAGGTGCGTTTTTTGCGGTTGAGGTACTTACGGGCGGGAACCACCACTGTCCAGCCTTTGACCTGGCCTCGGCATAGAGGGCATGCCAGCTCAGCCACCTCGCCTGACTCCTTTCCCAGACCCGCACCAGGGATGCTATAATCAATTTGACTTTGACCCTGTATTATTCTTTTTAATTACCCCTTATGTGCATCCAGCATGTAAGATTATATCAAACACAGCGAACCAGATATTTCAAATAGTCATCAGATATGATACTGGCATGTACCAGTCATTATGAAATTACCAGTTGGAACAATTCAATGAAAGAAATAAACTAAAACTTGTGCAGATCCATGTAAGAAGTAAAAACAATGGGGCTAAGTACCTTAGAATAGGCCTTTTTGAACTGAGCAAGGCAGTTGGAGAGGCGGGGCCCAGTGCCACACATGTAAGGTCGGCACCCTTTTTCATGCGAAGAGCACAAAAGCAGCACTGCATTGTGGGGTCTCTCCATGCACACCGAGCACACAGCATCTTCCCAGTCTCTTTTCTCCTCTGCTGCTATTTTTAGGGTTTCGGATGGCTTTTTCTTTATCTTGCGAGTCAATTTGAACAATTTCGTGGTGAACTGTTTCGGAATCCGTGCCATCTTTTCTTCTTGAGAAAAATTAAAACAAAATATTAGCTGGTTGTGTTGTTTTGGGGCTAATTTAAAAAACCAGCAACATCAGTTTTTTGAGTGTTACCTAACTTTAACAGTATAGTTAAATTAGTCACTGATACTGGCATGTACCAGTACCAGTCATGATGAAATTAATCTACGAATGCATAAATTTAACCCAATTTTTGCTCAATTGAGCCTCTGCATTTAACCCAATTTGTGCTCAATTAAACTCAAAATATGCAATCATGCATTCAACCCAATTTGTACTCAATTAAAACAAAATATTAGCTGCTTGTGTTGTTTTGGGGCTAATTTAAAAAACCAGCAACATCAGTTTTTGTTACCGAACTTTAACAGTATAGTCAAATTAGTCACTGCTACTGGCATGTACCAGTACCAGTCATTATGAAATTTAATCTACGAATGCATAAATTTAACCCAATTTTTGCTCAATTGAGCATGCATTCAACAAATTTTTTGCTCAATTAAACTCAAAATATGCAATCATGCCTAAATTTAACCCAGTGCTTAAAAAATTCCTGTTAACCTAAACCCTTAATTATCCAAATTGAAAGGGAAAAGGTGCTTCATACAAACTAGAAAACAAAAATGAACCAACTTTTGATGCTAAAACTACAAAGATTAACCAACATTCCGAGTGCGGGACCCGCATCTCAGTAAGCAGATCGATTGGAGAGAGGTTTAGATTTGAATAAAGAGAAGTTTAGTAGTAGCAGTAGCTTGCCTTGAGAGGGAACGAGACGAGAGGAGATCGATCGGGTAGCGGCTAGGGTTTCCCCGGGGAGGAGATCGACGGTCGGGAGGCGCGGAGAGGTCGAGGCTTCGGTTCGTTCCAGCGGGGGGTTTTGGAGAGAGAGATAGAGATAGTCGAGATGCACCGGGACCAAGGCGAATTATATCACCTAAAGTAACTCAAATTTTTAGATTAGATCTCGACCGTTCAATTTAGTCCAGCACGAACATTAAAGGAGACGTACATATGATCGGACAGTGCGGATATAAATCCAAAATTTAAATTACTTTGGGAACGATCCCGACCAAGGCGGTGCACAAAGGGTTGGTTTTATCAATGAAGGTGGAAATCCGTATGGGATTTTTTATGTCCCACATGTCAGTCGAACTGTTTTCATGAACCAAAAAAGATCGATGTGCATTTAAGGATTCAACAAAGCAGTAAGAGCGGGGAAATAGGGAATTTAGATCTCATAAAGTAACTCGAATTTTGAGTTTAAATCCGAATTGTTCGATTTAATCTAGCACGAATATTAAAGTAATATCCATTCCACCGCGGGACGGATCTAAATTTAAAATTTAAATTACTTTTGGGGATATAACCCGATCAAGGCGGTGCACGAAGGGTTTGGTTTACCAATGAAAGTGGGAATCCGTGTGGAATTTAGCTATGTCCCACATGTCATTAGGTCTTTTCCATGAACCAGTAAAGATCGATGTGCATTTAAGGGTTTAATAAAGGAGTAAGAGCGGGGAAATAGGGAGATATGCTTTCGAGTATCCCTCGGACACAAAATCAGATCCAGTGCAATACCTGACCGGGTAGAATGAGATCAGAACCGTCCATTTTAATCTGTCACGAATCTCAAAACGGATTTTTTATAGTTCAATAAGTGTGAATTTCAATTGTTTGGCTGAAAGCCCATTCTATCACACATAGTCACAAGATAAGTGAATTTTTCGTAAATAATTCGTTTTTTTTGTGATGACGAACCGAACGACGAATTATTCAGTTGACTAAACTTTGATCAAATTATTGGTGAATTTTACGAATTATTCACAAATAATTTGCGAACTTTTGTTGGATTTTCTTTTTCCCTTGTGGAACTAAGATCTCCAATTCGGATAATTCTCAAATATTTATACTCGAATTATTTCGAAATCACAAATTTTTGACCTCATCGAACCGAATCTGAATAATTCATTTGTTAATATGCTATCAAGTGCGGTATCTGAGGCAACACTCCTCACATACCGCACGCGTATGAAGAAAGTCATGCCGAACAATAATAATTTGGTATAAAATGAAAATAAACAGTTTAGATCTCATTCTATCAGGTCAAGTACCTAACAGAATCTTAATTCTTCGGATAGAAAAACATGTAGAGTTTGAATGCATAAATTCTTTAGTTTTTTTAGTAGATACGCTCTCTATGTAAATATTTAATTATTAATTTTTAATAGAGGAGAGATCAAATTACACCTTTTTTGGTGATACACTTTGACACCTACCATTTTCAAAGTCCAAATAGTCGATTCAAACCATTCAACATGATGGATATTAAAATGTGCTTGGAGATCAAATTTTACATTTTTTTGAATTTTTTTACTATTTATTAAGATAGTTACAAAATCGTTGTTTTCAGACCATTGAAAAACAGCGATTTTGTAACCATCTTAATAAATAGTAAAAAAATTCAAAAAAATGTAAAATTTGATCTCCAAGCACATTTTAATATGGTGATCATGTTGAACGGTTCGGATTGACTGTTTGATTTTGAAATCGCAAAATTGACCTATAAAAAAAACAGTGTCATGATGTGTCACCAAAAAAGGTGTTATTACATTAAATTATTTAATTTAAGAAAAATATTTTTTAAATACAAAGGTACTTCCTTTTAGTTTATATTCTCAAGATGTGTCTGATTATTATGCTATGGAAAATACAATGATGATCATCCATGTAACTTTCGCATAAGCACCCAAGATGTCTCAAGAATTGTAACACATATGTGTTAAAAAAAATATAAAATTGGTTAGAAATGCAAACTGTAATTTTGTTTCGCGTAATTCGTTTCAATATTTTAAAAATACACAATTACACAATCAAATTTTCTATAATTATTTTAAAAGAGAGGCGAAAATAAAAGAAACATAGCAAATAATACTTAGGAACCGACTAATTATCTCCCAAGTTATTTCTCCCATTCATCTCCCGATCAATAACTGCATTTGTTGACAGCTAAGTAAGAGGAGACCACAAATTTCAGCGCTAAAATACAAAACAAAACGCGTCAATCGACGAGTGCAAGTATTCATATGTAATACATCAAGTATTCACATATAATACACCAAGTATTCATACCTAAGGTATCAAGTATTTAAAAAAAACTGGACACATCACTCACCCATCTTTTACACGTTTTTAAAAGTGGTTTTTTTTTTCCATTCACTCTAACCAATATTTTCTGACAATCTGTGAGGAATTTTGCAAATCTAAAATCACGAACGTCTTCTACACAATTTTCTCTTTCAAATGAGATCCATGATGAAATACTTTCGAGTTGTCCGTTACACAAATATTCATACCTTATCGAGCAAATATTAATATCTCATCAGTATTTCACAAATAAAAAACTAGACACATCATTCACTCATTTTTTACCGATTGAACTTTTATTACCACTCAATCACTGGAAGTATCCAGTACACTCTATATTTCTCTTCGGTTTCCTTGTCCGATCTAGCCCACTCAATCACTAGAAAAAAAATGGACACATGTAAAAGATGGACGTGTGATGTATCCAATTTCATTTTTCGAAATACTTGATATTTAGGTATGAATACTTGTTCAACAACGTATGAATACTTGCTCGACGTGGTATGAATACTTGCACGACGAGATATGAATACTTGCACTACAAGGTATGAATACTTGCGCGACGGATAACTCAAATCATACTAAGTAACAAGACGAGTAAATCCAACAATGACAGTCTTCTCAATTGTTAACCAGACTACCAAGCTTATTTCCTTTGCCAGTGCTCAAATAAAGTAACAAGAAATTATCTATTCCCATGGAGGCGAAAAGAGAGGCGAAAATAAAAGAAACATAGTGACTCCTCCTAGTCCTACCGCACTACTTTGAGCGAGACTGAAGTAACATATCAGTCACAAATGTCTTCTTTTCTTCGGTGATAGAAGGGCGAGTGGTCTGCTGTTTGTGTATATCTATGATAGTGCGTTCTATGTCTTTTTTAATGCATTTATAGTGCATTCTGTGTCTTTTTGTGCTTATGTTTTTAATAAAATTTTATCACATTTAAGATCCTAAAATCACCAAACTTGCAAGTAAAGTCTATGTTAAATTACCTGTGCAAAAGTTATTATTGCAAAAATTAAAATGGAAGCGTCAAATAATACATATAAAATTCTATTAGTGCACATATCTATGATATAAAAAATAAGCAAAACTAACAACTATGCCTGAGTCATGTCTTCTATATGTGTAAATTTATTCTTGCTAAATCAAACAAATTCATCATATAAATTTTGCATAATGTTGGCTTGAATGCATTAACAATGTGTTTGTGCATGTGTGCTCGTTCTTAATTTTAATTAATTTAAATGATACTTGTGAACTTAACACCATAATTTTTTTTGAGATGTTAAAATAACCATAATTAATTGATAATTTCTACACTATATATCTCCTTTAGACATGCATAAAATTTCGATAGAATTCATTTACAATGTGTAGTATGTGTCTGAATATATTTTTAATTAATTTATTCCACATTCATGATCCAAAAATTAATAAAATTGATAGGTAACTAAAACATGTTCTATAATTGTGCATAATTTTTTCGTTCCAAGTCACATATTACGCATAAAATCCAAATAGATAATATTTACAACATATTCTATAATGAGGAGGGATCTGATTACACCACTTTTGAGTTACCACAAAGTTACCCTTCTTATTTTCTACATTTTCAAAGTCCAAATCATCGATCCAAACCGTTCAACATGGTTATCTAAATAAAATGTGCTTGCAGATCAAATTTTATATTTTTTTTGAATTTTTTACTATTTATTAAGATGGGTTCAAAATTCAATGGTCTGAATTTGACTAGTTTTTGTAAAATACTTAATAAATAGTAAAAAATTCAAAAAAAATGTAAAATTTGATCTGCAAGCACATTTTATTTAGATAATCATGTTAAACGGTTTAGATTGATGATTTGAATTTTGAAAATATAAAAAATGAGTTTGGTAACTCAAAAGTGGTGTAATCCTATTCCTCCTCTTCTATAATGTGTCAGATAATATTTTCAATCAATGTAAGGGGGATGAGCACATCATTCTTTGTGCCAACAAAATATTTAGATAATGTATAATTGTTATTTTTTAACTAACTCATGGGCATATATCTATCAGCTTCGATTAAATTACAATATCTAATACTTTGACCAATCATGGCAGATATCAATAAACGATATAAAATGATGGTCGGTGATTATTTGTAACGATATCGTCGAAATTTATATATATATATATATATATATATATATATATAGGGTCCGGCTAATTTGTTGCCGGCAGCATTTTAGCCGGAGGTGCTGCCGCCCCTTTTACTGTTTTGTGATGTCCAAACAACAAATTCAAACCGTTAGATGTTTAATCTATATTATAATCTACTTGGAGACCAAATTTTACATTTTTTGGAATTTTTTTACTATATATTAAGATGGTTTGAAAACCGCTGTTTTTAACGCTGCAGAAATTTACTGAAAACAGCAGTTTTCAAACCATCTTAATATATAGTAAAAAAATTCCAAAAAATGTAAAATTTGGTCTCCAAGTAGATTATAATATAGATTAAACATCTAACAGTTTGAATTTGTTGTTTGGACATCACAAAACAGTAAAAGGGGCGGCAGCACCTCCGGCTAAAATGCTGCCGACAGCAAATTAGCCGGACCCTATATATATATATAGGCTGTGGCTAATTTGCTGCTGGCAGCAGTTCGGCCGAGGTGCTGCCGGGGCTATATTTAGCCGTGTGATGTCCAAACAACAAATTCAAACCGTTAGATGTTTAATCTATACTATAATCTACTTGGAGACCAAATTTTACATTTTTTGGAATTTTTTTACTATATATTAAGATGGTTTGAAAACCGCTGTTTTTAACGTTGCAGAAATTTACTAAAAACAGCGGTTTTCAAACCAGCTTAATATATAGTAAAAAAATTCCAAAAAATGTAAAATTTGGTCTCCAAGTAGATTATAGTATAGTTTAAAAATCTAACGGTTTGAATTTGTTGTTTGGACATCACACGGCTAAATATAGCCCCGGCAGCACTTGGCCGAACTGCTGCCGGTAGCAAATTAGACAGACCCTATATATATATATATAGAGAGAGAGAGAGAATGGCTAAGCTCAAAACGTTTGTTCCTGGGCTCAGGAACAAACAAGTCGGTTCTCCAATTTCCGAAGTTCAAACAACAAATCCAAACCGTTAGATGTTCAATCTATATTAAAATGTGCTTGGAGACCAAATTTTACATTTTTTGGAATTTTTTACTATTTATTAAGCTGGTTTGAAAATCGCTATTTTTATTAAAATTCTGCGCCATTAGAAAACAGCGATTTTCAAACCAGCTTAATAAATAGTAAAAAAATTCCAAAAAATGTAAAATTTGGTCTCCAAGCACATTTTAATATAGATTGAACATCTAACGGTTTGGATTTGTTGTTTGAACTTCGGAAATTGGAGAACCGACTTGTTTGTTCCTGAGCCCAGGAACAAACATTTTGAGCTTAGCCATTCTCATATATATATATATATATATATATATATATGAGTAGGGCTATTGTGCTTCATGAAGTAAAACCAAGATTTTACTTCACGCTCATTCTCCCATTTCTAAAATTCAAACGGTCGATCCAAACCGTTCAAGTTGTTCACCATATTGAAATGTGCTTGGAGACCAAATTTTACATTTTTTGGAATTTTTTTACTATTTATTAAGCCACTTTGAAAATCGCTGATCCATTGTGAATAGTAAAAAACAGTAAAAATTTCTGGACCAATGGATCAGCGATTTTCAAAGTGGCTTAATAAATAGTAAAAAAATTCCAAAAAATGTAAAATTTGGTCTCCAAGCACATTTCAATATGGAGAACAACTTGAACGGTCGGATTGACGATTTGGATTTTGGAAATGGGTGTATGAGCGTGAAGTACAATATGGGTTTTACTTCATGAAGCACAATAGCAAAATTCTATATATATATATATATATATAGAGAATGGCTAATATCAAAACGTTTGTTCCTGGACTCAGGAACAAACGATTCCGTTCTCTAATTTTCAAAGTTCAAACAACAAATTCAAACTGTTAGATGTTCAATCTATATTAAAATGTGCTTGGAGACCAAATTTTACATTTTTTGGAATTTTTTTACTATTTATTAAGCTGGTTTGAAAACCGCTGTTTTTCAATGCTGCAGAAATTTCATAAAAACAGCGGTTTTCAAACCAGCCTAATAAATAGTAAAAAAATTCCAAAAAATGTAAAATTTGGTCTCCAAGCACATTTTAATATAGATTGAACATCTAACGGTTTGGATTTGTTGTTTGAACTTTGAAAATTAGAGAACGAAATCGTTTGTTCCTGAGTCCAGGAACAAACGTTTTGATATTAGCCATTCTCTATATATATATATATATATATATATATATAATACTTGGACCAATCATAGCACACCAAGTCTTTATAGGACTATCGCTATGTTCCATTCTTTATTTTGATTACTTTACATTATTTTCTATGAACTGACTTAAAACTCAAAAAATAAATAATTTAAAAAATTAGTAAATGTGAACAATTACGTAACGTAACTTGTCACATAATGTAAACAGTCGTAAATATAACTATTTGCATGATGATAATGTCTTTCATTATTTTTAATCACATTACACATACAAAAATAAATTAATCACATAACGTTACATAATAATGTAACCAAACGATATGTTAGATAAAAACATACATGATACATGTCATATTTTCATTCGGGTTAATTAAGCCAGAAAGAAACGGTGACAAGGAAATATACTATTCGATCAATTACTACTTATGTTCTTTTTTGGTGTGATCCTTTATATCATGGGTGAAGTTTAAGTACACATTATTCATAACATTTTACTTTAAAATATGTTGAAAATTACTTATAAATATAAATTTTTTGATAATAAATTAATTACCCCGTTCAATGTGTATAGCTCTGTATCTACTTTATGTCATCCTAGTCTGATATATTTTTAGTACTGACTAACACCTGTCCACCTTATTGTGACTAACACCTGTCCACCTCATTGTGAAAAATCATGAATTATTCACGAATAATTCGTAAAATTCGGAAAAAGTTCGTAAAATCCGCGAATTATTAGCGAATATTTCAGTAAAAAATTCAGTTAACAGAATAATTCGGTAAAAATTTGGCAAAACGAATAATATGCAATTTGGTTAGCCGGCACCACAAAAAACAATTATTCAAAAATAATTTACAAATTTTGTCACTATGGTCCACCTCATAGTGACAAGATCCGCGTATAATACCCGAATAATTCGTTTTTTTTGGTGATGCCGAACCGAACGCCGAATTATTCGGTTAATCGAACTTTGACCGAATTATACCCGAATAATTCGCGAATTTTTCTCGAATTTTTCCCAGAACATTTGTTTTTTTGTTTTTGTTTTTTTTTTGCTACCTTGTAGGACTGAGATCTCTGATCCGGATTATTCCAAATCATTTCCGAATTATACCCGAATTATTCCCGAATCACGAATTTCGGACCTCGCCGAACCTTTCCCGAACAATTAAGTTGTCACTATGGTCCACCTTAGTCAATACAAAATAGCACCATAAGCGAGTTCAAATATGCCACAGAAGATCTCAAACAAGAAAAGGCGCTCTCTTCTCTCGAGTAAATATTCTAACAGAGGAGTTTTAACTTCACGCAGTACACAAATCATATGCAGTGATACTTCGGTTCTATAGTGAGTGCGCTGCATGACGACAAAACTACTCTGTTAAAATGCTTACCCATTCTCTCTCCCTCGTTACTCCTCACTTCAAATTTCCGCATCACATTTTCATTTCCCAACTTAGCAAAGAAAAGAAACGCGGAGAGATTTGCGAATTACAACCAAATTCATCCCAATTCAAATCCCAATTGCTATATCCTCCAACCCCACCTCGCACAATCAATCACTCGAGCTCGATCATCTCTCAAAAGGATTTGAAATGTCATCCTTTCCATCAATTCTAAAAACACCGCTGCTCCACCAAATCCCTCCAAAGCCATGTAAAGGAGGCCATAACAAACTCCACGATCGCCGGTCGTTGGCCCGGAGCAAATCCCGGGCTGACGACGAGTTGCGCAACTTCAGGAGGGTCCTACGTTATCTGTGCGCTGACCTGACATGCTTTCGGCTGCCCGTCTCAGCCACCATCCTCTCTTGGATTGCCTTTTGTGTTGTTGCGGTTGTCATTCCAATCACCTTCGGTTTTTTACTCAGTCGTCTCCGGCCGTACGACTGGGCTGTCCAGGTAACTGTCTACCCTGGATTTTGAAAACCAGCATAGGTGATAGGTCTATGTATAATCGGGTTGTCTCCTACTCTGGAAAAAATTTGTCTACTCCTGGACAATGCACACTCTGAATTGGTTAATACATGACAGTCTGCAACAAATGGGTACCAGTAAATATTTTTGTCTACCTTGATAAAAATCCTGACTATGCCCCTAAGCGGTGGTACTGTACTGTACAAGTTAATGCTTCCTTAATTTAAACAAGGGCGGAACCGGACTTTCAATCATTATAAAGTTTTCACGATGTGTATGAGGGTTAATATTAGTGTACCCATAACATTCTACTTTAGACTATAGAAAATCATGTATAATTACAAAAATTTTGAAAATAAATGGAGGTCAGTTTCACTTAATATGAATCTGCCTCTGGATTTCAATGCAATTTCACTTTTTCTTGCTTGTCAGTAGTGAAGGTTTAATTAGAAAGAACTTGAAAAATGTTGTTTATAGTTTATTTCTCTTTTCCCCTTTTTATAGTGGGTTTTAAATCCAAATGTACAGTAGCAAAGAGATATGCATAATTGTCACCTTAGAATGGAATGACAGTATATTAATTTCTTTGTTATATGTCGGATCGATGTAAATTCAATAATTGTGAAATACAGATTCCACTGACACTTTCTTCGGGCTTGGCATTCAATTCGCTGAACACTCTGTCCCGCAAGTATGGGCTTCGCCGGTCCCTGTTTCTGGATCAACTGGTAAAGGACAGCACCAAGGTGCAGGTGGAGTATACAAAACTACTCCATAAGGCACTTCTTACCTTGGTTATTCGGCTGTTGTTACCTGTCGCCACTGTTGATGCATTCTACAAGGCCTATTGGTAAGCTCGAATTAAGGTTCGACTTCGCATGAATCTTTTCTGATATATATTTATCATTTTGTTTTCTGTTTATATCAAGGATTAGAAGCACATCTTTTTCCATTAAAGCTAGTATAGGATTTGCTTTTAATTAAAGGAATGGGAGTATTAGGTTTTCACCTTGGTATTGGATTTCAAATCTTTACTTCAGAAATTTACATAAGCAAACACAATTTAGTTCAGGCATAAACTTGAAGATTTCAACTGTAATTCTTTCTAGAAGAATTTCATGTATACCCCTCAAAATCTTCGAAATTATGTATTTCTCCTCTAAATTCAAAATATCCTATTTACCCTCCTAAATTTCCAAAAACTCACAAATTTACCCTTTTTTTTTTACTTTTCTATTAAACCTCATTTTAAATTTCAAATTTTTTTAATCTTTCTTAAAATTTTAACCTTTTCTTAAATTAATAGGTACTACTGCACACTAACAGATCCCAGTACGGCAGCTCAAGTACCTCAATCACTCACCACACCATGGATGGCACCGATCATGTTCACAGTGGAATTGGCCTCCTTTATGTACCGTGTGTCTGTTCTCTTCCTAGACTGTGTACTTTTCAAGCTCAACTGCGCTCTTCAGGTCCTTCGTATGGAGGTAACCCGCTACCTGATTCCATATCTAATTTGGTGTGGTACATATCTGCTTGGTACCTTTACTGGTATATGATGCCCTTTACTGGTAAAGTACTGTACTTGAGCAGATACTGAGATTCAGTTGCATCAAATTATATTTTGCTAAACAATCTTTACACAATACAGGATTTCACGAAGGGGTTCCATGAAGAGCCTGATGTGGTAGTTACTCTCGGACATCACATTAGACTTAGAAAGCAATTGAGAATTATCAGCCATCGGCATCGGTTATTTATCATTTCCTTTTTGATAACTACCACAGCCAGCCAATTCTGGACTCTCCTGATGACAACTCGGCCCCACGCACAGTTCAATTTGTTTGTTGGCGGTGAACTTTTTGTGAGCCTCTCTTTTCTCTTACCTTTTAGGAAATTCTCTTTTACATAAATTTCTATGGTACCATTGTGGATAGTTAATTCCTTGATTAAACCCTTATTGATCCCCAAAAACCCAAGTTATTATGAATAAAAAGATTTAGAAATTAAAGAGATAAATAAAGTTTTAGTAATCTTTTATGATCCATATATAAGCTGCACATGTTTGCACCAAGTTCTCTAATTTTAGTATTTGAGCATATATCTGAACCGATTATCTTTTCCTTAATTTGAATGACTTATTTGTTTTATGATTTGTAGATTCTCAACTTTTCAAAAATCAAAGATTATTAAATTCCAAATCAACATCAAGCATCTACTAATTTATAATGTTATTTTCCTCGAGTGTAGTTGGGTGGAGCATGCTTAGTAGGTGGAATTTTGATGTGCCTCGGCAGTGCAGCATGCATCACTCACAAGGCACAAGCACTCACCAGCCATGCTGCCACCTGGCACGCATGTGCCACCATAAACCCGTGCGAACCTTCAATGGTAGCAGATGTCGAAGCCAATGCTGCCACTGCACCACCCACACCTACGGCCTTCCCCACTGTGGACCCCACAGAAACTATTACAGTAGCAGTGGAAAAGTCTACAACTTCCCTATCAACATTTACCGAGATTGCACCCGTCCTTGAACCAGCACCAATATTAGGGACTGTACACTGGGCCCCACAGGGTAACGAAGCATCCTTCTTTTCTGTTGGGGGAAGTGAGTTAGCTCTAGATGTCAGCAGCAAAAGCATCTGGAGTAACAGCAGCAATGGTAGTAATAAGAAGGAGGGAGATGAATGCACGGGCGAGGATGATGACTGGGTTCTTGAATTGGACAAGCTCTTGAAAACCACCACTACAGCCATCTCTTACCAGAAGAGACAAGCAATTGGTATAATTTTTTTTTGTTTTTATTAAATCACATTTATTTGGAGGCCTAATTAACCTTTTATATCACAAGGATTATACTAAATAGTATAGTTCAAATGCCTCGTGTCTTTCATGTCTCATATCCTTATCTCTGCTTTTAAAGTCCAAACTGCCGATTCGATTGCTCAACATGATCTTCATAATAAATTGTGCTTGGATACCAAATTTTATATTTTTAGAAATTTTTTTACTATTTTTTAGATAGATAGAAATCACTGTTTTTGAATGGTCCAGAGTCTTCTTTGAAACAACGATTTAGTAAAAAAACATTTCAAAAAATAAAAAATTTGGTCTCGAAGCACATTTTAGTATGGAGATTATGTAGAGCGGTTCAAATCGACTGTTTGGCCATTAAAAACAGAGATCAGGATGTGAGGCATGAATGAGGCATGAGACATGAGGCATTTGAGCCCACTTTACTAAATCACCTCTTATTAAATCACATGCAATAGTCATCATACCTGTCACATGTTGTGGTTTAAGATGGTGCAGTGGTACTGGTACAGAGACATGTGTTATATCCTTAGCCCTTACCAGTTACCAATCAATTCTTATAGAGAAGGTTGATCACTTTGCTAATTAATCGATCAATCGATGAAAACTTGCTCTGATAAAACAACTTTGTGTGTTCTCAGTGACATATTTGGAGAACAACAAGGGTGGAATCACAGTGTATGGATTTGTGGTCGACCGGACCTGGCTTCACGCTCTCTTCATGATCGAGTTCTCCCTCGTTATGTGGCTTCTTGGGAAAACAGTTGGCATTTAATGTCAAGTTTTTGTTTCCTAATTGTTAGTAGTTTCTGATTTGATCTAATTGGTTTTGGATATGCATTTGCACATAAATGAAGTATATATGCAGGAGGTTCCTAATCATTTTTGTTAGTAATGTTCATTTAACAATTATTTATAGTTGTATTTAACATATTGTGTACATAGATTAAGAATTTGCAAAGCAAACAGTTTATAGGTAGTGGCATTAACATGTTTATATTGTAACAAACATTTATTGGCTTAATTCTTCATTTACTATTCAATATTCCTTATTTGCTTGTAAACTTCCAGATCTTTCTTATTTGTCTATCATGTTCATATTGTAACAATTAGTTATGGGCTTAATTTTCCTATATCCTTCAACTTTACTTGAATTTCTTATTAATTTCTCCCTCTACTATTCAATATTTCTTATTTGCTTCTAAACTTCTAAGTAGGGGTGGAGCCATAAAATAATATAGTGTGGAGCAAAATTTTTCATGGTAAGACGTAATTGTATAATTATTTTAAGTACAAGTATATTATTGTAAATTTTCCTAAAAAAACAACACAACAAAGATATATAGTAAGATGGGTACACAAATTTTTATTAAGATGGGTACAAAAATTCAATAGTCTGAAAACAACGATTTTGTATCCATCTTGATAAATAGTAAAAAAATTCAAAAAAATGTAAAATTTGATCTACAAGCACATTTTAATATATCTATCATATTGAATGGTTTCGACTTTGAAAACTTTGAAAATGGACTATGTAATTCAATGTCACTAAAAACGGTGTAATCCGATCCCTCCTCATATATATATTTTGAAAAAAAATTGGACCAAGAGTAGACAAGTACCTCCTTCTGAGTCCATGTTTGTTCATCACTGCTTCCAAATCTTTTCATATTTGCCTATCAACTTAACACTACTAGATCAATCTATTTAAATTAAGGAGGATTTCATGTATACCCCTCAAAAATTTCAAAATTACGTATTCTCCCCTCTAAACATCAATATTACGTATTTCTCCTTCTAAACTTCCAAAAGTGACAAATTTATCCATTTCATTTTCTTTTATATATATTAAAACTCATTTTAAACTTATGAAATACCCATTTTACTCTTCATTAATTTTGTAATAGAGAGCAACCGTAGAATCACATTCGGATTGTTGTATGACAGTTTAACAGGCTCAATACACCATGGGCTTAACTTTGTTTGCACACAACTAGACTTGAGGCAACCCCAAATTTGATTTGTCCTATCCAATATCCCAAATGATGCAAATCCTAATTCAAATAAGTACTTTGATCCTTATTTTTCCTCAAAAAAAATGATGCAAATCCTAAGCCCAATAGACCGAATACTGAAAAATGACTCTTTTAACTCAAATAAGATCCGACCCGATAACGACCAGATCCACCTAACTGGTGGGCAATTCAACTGCTGAGTCTGTTAGTTAGCTCACTAGATTCTATGAACCAACTTTGCTTTCGGATCTTCTGTATTCATGTTTTAGATTGAAATCTGTAACCTTGATTAAATGGCTTTATGCAAGAATGTGTCTTAATCAATAGAGGGTTCAATAGAATATTTATGTTTATATCCAGATCGTCCAATCAAAATATGTGCGAATATTAAAGAAGCCCTGTGCATTCCACCTCGTTCCGGATTTTGATCGGACAGTCCGGATCTAAACAAAGCTATTTTGTTAACTCAGAGGATATGGTTATTCGATACCTATCTATTTTACTATTATGATTTTAATTCTATCATAAAAATCGAACTATTATTGATTTATGAGGAGGTATCGGATTACACCGTTTTTTTTAACACATTTTGACACCTATTATTTTCAAAGTCCAAATAGTCGATCTAAACCGTTTAACATGATGAATATATTAAAATGTGCTTGGAGATCAAATTTTACATTTTTTTGAATTTTTTTACTATTTATTAAGATGGTTACAAAATTGTTGTTTTTAGACCATTGAAAAATAACGATTTTGTAACAATCTTAATAAATAGTAAAAAAATTCAAAAAAATGTAAAATTTGATCTCCAAGCACATTTTAATATATACATCATGTTGAACAGTTTAGATCGACTATTTGGACTTTGAAAATCACAAAATTGGCCTATAAAAAAACAATGTCAAGATGTGTAAAAAAAAATGGTGTAATTGGAGCCCTCCTCTTGATTTATATCTTTATATATTTGAAAATCAAATTTGAGACCATACCAAATTATTTCTTCTGTATTCTAAACTTCTGTATTCCAAATTTGAGATCATACCAAATTATTTCTTCTGTATTAAACTTATCACTACATTAATTAGCAGGTACATAACCAGCTATATATATCACCAATGCCCCAGTTGAGTTACAGAGAATGTGGAAGGGAAATGAAGCAAGTAGATTGTTGCATCATAGATGCAGCGGCTTGTCATAGAATCTAGCTTCAGTTAGGACACAAAATGAATAAATTAATAGAGGAAACTGAGGGCACAGATTACTTGGTTAGATGGAAATGGGTGGTCAGGATTTAATCAAGATTTTCTTATCAAAACAGGTCGGAAGTAGCTTTCTCTTACGTTGCTTGATGACCTTCAATCAAATAAAAGCAAAGTAGATAGATCACCAAATCTGACCAAGATGTTCTCTCTTTCTCTCTTACTCTGACCTTTAGAATATAATCTTACTATATTTATATGATGCAAATGAAAAATAATGAAATTTCATGCAAAATGTACCGATTATAGAGTGACTTAAAACTTGCAATAGTCTATTTTTAACAAAATTTATCATAATATTTAGTTATACTAAAATTTTGATGAAAGTTGATCCATAATTAATTCATAAGTCCAGCAACATATCTATATAATTTTTCAATTAATAACAAAATTTAATTTCTTTAATTTAATTTAAAATTATATTATCAAAATTGTTAAAATATCAGTTGTCAAGGGATCTTAATCCTTAGTAATATTGATTTTGCTTCAAAATTTATAGGTGTAGATTACTAAAATTTTGTTTTCTATAGTGATGATAAATTTGAGTAAATTTGGAAAAAACATAACCAATTAAAGCCAATCACAAGAATGCCATATAAAATAATCACTTTTGTAAATCACAAAGTAATTTCATTTTGGCTACTTGTGTTGAATTCAAGTTTGGAAATGTTGACTGAACAATCATATTTTTATAGAATTGTTTGCTTGCAATGCACTACAAACTTGGTCTTTCTTTCCTACCATACAAGGATAATATAATAGATCAATTTAATTTGCTCACCTACCAAGCAACATTTGCTCACCTCTCTTCCTCTCTCTCTTTCTCTCCATTTCGCTCTCTCTCCTTGATTTGACATTGCACCATTCAACTGGAGATGTACCAACCATGGAGTTGATAGTATAATTTGTTGCGGTCTGAACAGAGTTCCTGTTCCGGTTGAAACAAAACAAACATTATCACACTTGTGTGATGAATTTTAATTGATCGTTACACATAAGACAAATAGTATTTGTGTGAAAATTATATGAGAAAATATATATTTTCAATATATTAATTGCACCAATCTGTAATTAAAACAGCCATCACAATTAAAGTTCCACTTGCTTTAGTAATTAAAATGGTATCCAATTTGTAATTATAAAATGTATAATAACATTAGAAATTGACTGTTAGAAGCCAACCTAATTTACCTAAAAGTGTCTTGGATAAGAAAATTTCATGGAACCTTCTTACCAACTCTCATTGACACATTCTTTGACACTCTCTATTATCAAGGAGAAATCTTACATCACGCCATTCATTATAATAAACAAAAGGTTAGAGAGAATCATGACCAACTTCCAATTTTTTCTTCTTTTTTTTTTTGGAAAAAAAAAGAAAATGAAAACTAGCTAACGCGTTAGTTTAGAAGCATCAGCCAACATTCCTATAAACCCCCTTTTTTCCAAAGAAAGCAAACTCCTTGTAGTCCTTAGTCTCTCTTAATTTTGCCTCCAAAAATGTTAAGCATCATGTCTGTTCAAACCATTCTAATAATAATTACATTATCATTCGTTTTCTTTCTTCCACATGCCAACTCATCTCGACCTTCAGTGACAGGCTTTCGAGCAGGCCTAACACATATCGACTCCAACAGAAACTTCTCCAAGCTGGAGCTCTTGCAACGCATGACTCAACGGAGCCACCACCGAATGAGTCGTTTAGTCAAAAAAAGCTTAAAGCTCTCAAAACTCGACTCAAGCCCCGGATCAAAGATTCAATCTAAAGTCCGGGCTGGAAACGGAGAATATTTGATGGATATGGCCATCGGGACACCAAGCCAATCATATTCAGCAATTGTCGACACAGGCAGTGGTTTGATATGGACGCAGTGCAAACCATGCGTAGATTGCTTTTCTCAGTCGACACCAATTTTTGACCCATCTACTTCTTCAACATATAAAAAGCTCCCATGTACTGCGACCTTATGCGAGGCGCTGCCTGCTTACACTTGCAATACCGATAAGTCATGTGAATATCAGTATTCCTACGGTGACTCGTCTTCGACTCAAGGAACCTTATCGACCGAAACCATCATTTTGGGGTCTCAAAAGGTTGCTGATGTGACATTTGGTTGTGGTGACACCAACGATGGTGCCGGGTTCTCCCAAGGTGCCGGGTTAGTTGGTCTCGGGAAGGGGCCGCTCTCTCTTACTTCCCAGTTAGAGTTGGGAAAGTTCTCTTATTGTCTCACTTCACTAGATGAGACAAAGACGAGCCCGCTGTTCTTCGGCTCTCTTGCTGATTTCAGTGCAAGTTCAGAGACACCTGCACAATCGACACCTCTAGTGAAGAACCCTTCACAACCTTCCTTCTACTACTTATCCCTAAAGGGAATTACAGTTGGTTCAACTAAATTAGCAATACCAAATTCTACATTCGCATTAGACAGCGACGGAACAGGCGGGTTGATCATAGATTCGGGCACATCCATCACTTACTTGGAGCTTGCTGGCTACAAGTTAGTGAAAAAAGCATTTACCTCACAAATGCAGTTACCTGTAGCTGACGGGTCCGATGTCGGCCTGGATTTATGCTTTACGGCTCCATCCGATACATCATCAGTTGTTGTCCCAAAATTTATTTTTCATTTTGACGGTGCAGATCTCGACTTGCCTGCGAACAACTATATGATCGCTGATTCAACTTCCGGGTTGCTTTGTTTAACTGTGATGGGTTCCCGTGGAATGTCGATTCTCGGGAATTTTCAGCAGCAAAATTTCCAAATTCTGTATGATGTTGGAAATGATAAATTGTCATTTATGCCTACTCAATGTGATAAGCTTTAATTAAATTTAATTTGATATATAAACATAATATTGTTGTGCATGAATCATTGATTAATTCTTTTGTTTTGTTTTGTTTTATTCTTGCTTTCTCTATTGTACTTTTGTATTTTCTTTACATAAATGCGTGGTTTGCTTGTGTACTTTGCTCATAATTGTGCATAAATTTGATCAATTACATGTTCATGTTTAGATAATTAAAACTTAAATATATAAGCTGTTTGACAATGGTTGGACAATGAAAATTTTGGGTTTAAGTGCCTAAAAAATATCATTCTTTTGTAACTTAATTTAAAAAGAAAGTTTACCTAACAATCATGCTGACAGAAAAGAAAAGAAGGAGACATTTTGCTTCCGCAAATAATATTAGCAACTAGATGAAGAATAATAATTCAATTAAAGAAATAGAAACGTGATGTGGTTGTTTCCCGGTTCGGTTCAACTATATGCATATTCCCGGTTCGGTTAATTATATCATTTTTCCACTATTACCAGTCAATTTGCATGGTCCATAAGGCCATAAATTTAATTACCATTTTTCTCATGTTACCAGCCAATGGGCTGAAGCCCGGCCCATGTTATATGCAGGTAAAAAACCAAGTCCTGTAAATATATAATACGAAATATATTACTAGTTTGCTTATCCTGGATATTTATTACTCATTACTCAACTAGGGATAACATTCCTTCTTCCAGATTGATCTAACATTTACTTTAATATGTACATATTAATTAAATAGTTTTTAATGAGTAGAACTAAGGTGCTCTTAAGCTCACCAAGCCCTTTGTGAGCTTAACTTAAAAATCTATCGAATTGACTTCAAACGACATTTCAAATCCGTTAGATGTTCAATCTATATTAAAATGTGCTTGGAGACCAAATTTTACATTTTTTGGAATTTTTTTACTATTTATTAAAATGGTTTGAAAACCGTTGTTTTTATTAAAATTCTGCACCATTGGAAAACAGCGATTTTCAAACCAGCTTAATAAATAATAAAAAAATTCCCAAAAATGTAAACTTTGGTCTCCAAGCACATTTTAATATAGATTAAACATCTAACGGTTTGAAAATGTCGTTTGAAGTCAATCCGATAGGTTTTTGAGTTAAGCTCACGGTTTGGCTTGGTGAGCTTAAGAGCACCTTAGTTCTACTCTATTTACAATTTATTCAATCAGATAAGCATATATAATATAAGTACAGTTGGATATATAGTTATAAGACAGAGAAGAATGTCAGTAACAACACTCAGTTCCAATCAACAGTATTACTGTTATGTGACAACTACTGGCCGTGTCTCCAGTAGCGTGCACCCGTACCGGTATGCTGTCTTTAGTGGCATATCAAACCAGTACCTAAAATTAGAAAGTACTACAGCCAAATCCTCAGAAAAAAAATTAATGCCTTCACTTTAAAAACCTTACAATGTATCTTTCTATTTACTAATAAACCCAAACTTTAATCAAAGCCAGCAATTCTCTCTCGACAAAATGTCGGAAACAAAAATTCTCCACAACATCATTACACTAACCATGCTCATCGTCCTTGTATCTTTATCTCATGCAGAAACATCTAAACATTCCATGAAGTATCTACGCATAGACTTAAGGCATATCGACTCGCATGGAAACTTCTCTAAGCTCATGCTCTTTCAGCGTATGACTCGTCGTAGCCATCAACGGATGATTCGCCTTGTAAAGAAAACCCACAATCTCTCACGATTTCACTCCAACCTTGTATCAGCAGCCCAAACTAATGTCTATTTAGGCAGTGGTGAATTTGTGATGGATATAGCTATTGGGACACCAAGCTTGTCATTTCCAGCAATTCTAGACACAGGAAGTGATCTAATATGGACACAGTGCAAGCCCTGTGACCGCTGCTTCAACCAGTCGACAGCAATTTTTGACCCATCTACTTCTTCAACATACAAATTGTTGCCTTGTACCTCTGACCTGTGCAAGACACTACCTGCTTTCAAATGTGGCGTCAGAAACAGTTCATGTCAGTACCAGTACTCATACGCAGACAAAACTTCAACTGCAGGGAATTTGGCATCTGAGACCATTACCTTGGGTTCAACAAAGGTCGATAATATTGCATTCGGCTGTGGCAACAAAAACACTGATGGATTTCCTAAAAGTTCCGGTTTGGTCGGTCTCGGGAGGGATTCACTATCTCTTATTTCTCAATTAGGATTTAAGAAATTCTCTTACTGTTTTGCTTCATTGGATGAAAAAAAGAAAAGCCTGATGTTCTTCGGATCGCTAGCATATCTTAATAAAAGCGCAGAAACAGGGCCAACACATTCAACACCTCTAGTGCGAAGCCGACAAAATCCTTCGTTATACTACGTGTCTTTATTGGGAATTACTGTTGGTACAACAAAACTCAATATACCTAGTTCCACCTTTGCCTTGAAGAATGATGGTACTGGTGGTACGATAATAGACTCTGGCACAACCATCACTTACTTGCAAACAGCAGGATACAATATTGTGATAAACGCTTTCGTATCACAGATTAAGTTTCCTGTGGTTAACGGGTCTCATTTCGGGGCTGATTTATGCTTTTCAGCGCCATCAAACTCATCATTTAATTTGCCAAAATTTATTTTGCACTTTGATGGAGCGGATCTCGACCTTCCGGAGAGTAATTATTTTATCATTGATCCAAATACTGGTCTGCTTTGTTTAACCGTCTTGCCTTCCCCAGGTCCGTCGATTTTAGGGAACCTGCTGCAGCAGAATTTCTTCGTTATATATGATATCAGGGAAAATAAATTGTCATTTACACCTACTCAATGCCATAAGCTGTGAATGTTAGAATCTTTTTTATTTGATTTTATGTTTGTTTCCTTAATACTAATATTAATGTAACAATTCAATTACATATTTACCGTACTGCAATCTCATCTGATTATGCGGTATTTTTTATTTATATGATTGTGTGTCTTCTGATTGTTTAATATAATATGTTTTCAAAAATTAATCATGTCTGACAAAGTTTTTAATGTTGAAATTGTTGACGCATGAGTCAATCAGAGGTGCATCCGAGATTTATATATATTGTATCATATGTTTGTATTCAAATTTAGGATGCATCAATGTTAATCGCAAATTCTGCTATATTACTGTAAAGCAACTACAATAAATGAATCAATTTAGAACTGGCCGTCTCGATGCTAGCTGTGATATTATTTCTGGAGAAAATTGAAAATGCTACAAATGTAATGGATGCATACTTTACATGCTAAACTTAGAATAAAAAAAAAAAAACGAGTTATATACATTAATATGGTGCCTAAGAGACTATTTTGATGTGCGGAAAAAATAAGGAATTCCAAAAAAATATGAGAAATATTTTTTTTTAGATTTTTGTTTGTTGTGTTTTTAGATAAAAATAAGACAAAACAACGTGTAGAAAAAAAAACCCAGCTACTCTCCTTTATATTCTAATAAGGCACACAATATAGATTGCCAAAAAAAAAAAACCCAATATTGAACCAAAACATTTGCTATTTTTTTCCCCACTTCGTTTTCTAGCACACCAAACGAGATGCCAATCGGCCCAAAATGGCCCATATTACATGCGGATCAAAACTAAGAGCCATTGTGTAATGTCAGGTTAGGCCAGAAAAGAAAAAAACATGACGTGACATGATTAACATGCAATGAATTGATCACATCACATGACAAAAATTTATTTTTACGTAACGTGACTAAAAAGGTACAGGATAATCACATCCGGTGAATATTCACATCTCATGTGGTTACGCCGTAACCACACATGACGTGACTGATCACGTTTAATTATTATTTTCAAGTTTTAATTTAGTTCAAAGAAAATAATAACAAAATATACCAAAAAATAAGAAACTATTATAAAATAAATTATAATTAAGAAATAATGTTAAAAAATGTCCAAATAATGTGTTACATGACGTGCCGTAACGTGACTAGATCAATTTGTGTGACGTGACGTGATTAAGATGGCGGAAACACGCGAGTCCATGACGTGACGAAACTGGTAATGGGGTTACTAATTAATTTTCTTCACTAGGTTAGGCCATGATTATAATACCGATTTGATTGGGCAGTGATCAAGTAGGAGTAGACATTTCTTATATTCTCCTAACTTTATTAGATAATTCCGACTAATCTAAACTTTGTTTTCTATGATTGACTGCTAAAAAAGTGAAGATTACAGTACACATTAAATAGTTATCAATGTATATATGCATGCAATTATATATACTTGGTAATAACTATGCACATAAGCACATCCCTATGTTTCTATTCATCACAGCATTTTTCATGAACCTTGAGCTATTACATGCATGGTCGTTTTAATTAAGTTGATGTACAACCAGATAGGTGTCTAGATTAATCACTGCTCCAGCGCATACGTGCTGAAAATCATTAACTAAAACAGTAAAAAAAAAAAGTTCAGCACCACAAATCAGTTACAATCACCCAAATTCTCATTTGATAACTACCGAGTGTTGAATGGCATGTCAAGACAGTACCTAAGATTAGAATATTACAGCACAAATCCTCATTTGAAAGAGAAAACACCTTAATGTACCTTTATGTTTTTTACTATATATTTATTCTGAACAGTTTTACTAAGAAATTCGAATTTGTATCCTAATCTTTAATCCTTTGTCAACAAAAATGGAAACCAAAATTCTTCATAACATGATTAACATCCTTACACTAACGATGCTCGTCCTCCTTGTATCTTTATCTCAAGCTAAAACATCTAAACATTCCTTGAAGCATCTCCGCATAGACCTAATGCATATTGACTCGAAGGGAAACTTCTCCAGGTCCGAGCTCTTGCAGCGTATGACTCGTCGAAGCCATCAACGGATGATTCACTTATCTAGAAAAACCAACAATCTCCCACAACATGACTCCAAACAAGCAACAGGAGCCCAAACTGATGCCTATTTAGGCAGTGGTGAGTTTGTGATGGATATAGCTATCGGGACACCGAGCAAGTCATTTCCAGCAATTATAGACACGGGAAGTGATCTGGTATGGACACAGTGCAAACCTTGTAAACGCTGCTTTAAGCAGTCGACTTCAATTTTCGATCCATCTAAATCTTCGACATACAAAAAGTTACCTTGTACAGCCAAACTATGCAAGGCACTACCTACTCAAAAATGCGGTAAAAGAAACGCGTCATGTGAGTATTTGTATGGATATGCTGACCAATCTTTTACTGTAGGGAACTTAGCATCCGAGACCTTTACCTTGGGGTCACAAAGTGTAAAAAACATTGCTTTTGGCTGTGGCAACAATAACACTGATGGGTTTGATAAAAGTTCGGGTTTGGTCGGTCTTGGGAGGGAGCCGCTGTCTCTTATATCCCAATTAGGATTTAAGAAATTCTCTTATTGTTTTGCTTCATTAAATTTGGAAAAGCATAGTCCAATGTTCTTTGGCTCACTTGCCCACCTCAATGCAAGTGCAGTGGCGGGGCCGACACAAACAACACCGCTAGTGAAGAACCCGATATATCCTTCCTTTTACTACTTGTCTCTATTGGGGGTCACCGTTGGTTCAACTAAACTCAACATACCTAGTTCCACCTTTGCCTTAAACAAGACTGATGGTACTGGCGGCATGATAATAGACTCGGGAACGACCTTCACTTACCTGGAAGCAGTAGCATACATTGCTGCAAAGAAAGCTTTCATATCACAAATGAAGATACCTGTAGCAGATGGTTCCGATATCGGATTTGATGTATGTTTCAAACCACCAAAAAGTGCATCGCTAGATTTGCCGAAATTCATTTTACACTTTGATGGAGCAGATCTTGACCTTCCAGAGAGTAATTACATCTTCCATGATTCAGATACCGGTTTGCTTTGTTTAACTATCACGGCTTCCGCAGGTGTTTCTATCCTGGGGAACATGCAGCAGCAAAATTTCTTCATTAAATATGATCTCGGCAAAAATAAATTGTCATTTATTCCTACTCAATGTGATAAGCTGTGATGAGTGGAAGATCCAAATAGCTAGACAATTATAGGCACAAAATTGAGAGGTGTAACCTGTTATATATTGGATCTTCGAGACAAGCAATTTTCTAATGTATTTAATTTTTTGAATCTTAAAGGAAAAACAAACAATGTTATTACTAATGAAATTAGAAATTAACCATAGACTCCCCTTGGCTGTGATAGTTCAGTTTTTATTTATTTTATTTTTTTCTTGTTAGTAACTATAATCTTTGTATTTCTTTCTGTTATATATCAATGATCACCCAATTTTTGTGGTATTTATTGTTTTACAATCGTTTTTGTCTTTCCATTGGCCTTGGTAATTTTGATATTTAAAAAAAATTAAATCAAGAATAAAAAAGTCTAAATGTTGATATTGTTGAAATCTCATGTAAGAGAACCATTGGCTGGTGCATTCGAGATTTATATAGTGTGCATATCTATTGTTCCTTTGGATTTAAATTAAAGATGTGTGTTAGTGTTCAATTCTACTAATTACCTTTCTCAAAAGTTACAATCAATGAATCAAATCAGGAATGGGTGTAGATATTTGAGAAATAAAATAAAAAAAATGATGCTACGAAGATAACTGATTCATGCTTTATTTGTAAAGATATAAAACTGTGACTTGGGCGGGGATCATATATGCGAATATTAATATCCTACCTTATGTTACATGGAATTGAGACTTGGTGGTGCATTCGCTCCATTGTATTTCAACGTTTTCCATTGATTAGAATACACGAGACACAAAGAGATCATTCCATTCTGTGTCTCATGGAACGGTATTGAAGATAATGCTAATTAGAAACTGTAGCCCTTTGTAATCAGAAATTAAATCAATCAGCTATAATCAGCTATTGGATCAATCAGATGTAATCAAGGTGATTGCATCAATCAGAATTGTACTGTGATTAGATGCCCTGGATAGTTCAATTTGAACAATGGAAATTACAACGGCTAGTGTCTTTGATCAGCCTATATATATACCCATGTTTACAATCTGTGCGAAACATAAGCAATCAGCAATAAACAATACAATTTTTATCCATCTCTTTCTCTGTACCAGTATTTTCAACAGATGGCTTGATACACCATCGCAAGACGAGCTCAGAGGCTTGGTTTACAGTTTACACTCATCATGGGTGTCTGTTAGCATATGTGGACTGGAAGCAATACAACAAGAGGGTTTTTACAGAGGGGACATTAATGCCGTAGCAGCTGGTAGATAGAATGCTGAAGGATGCCAATCTGTGGACCAGATACTGCTAGAGATTTTGTACGGAACAGTCAGTTTCACACATTTCAAGTGATGTAGTACAGAGGACCAGTACCAGCCTTTGGGCTGTAACACTGGTACCATGCATACTGGTATAGTACCAGTTCGGCAAGGTACAATATGGATAATCTAGGGGATGATGGTGTGGGAGTTGTAACAGAAACTTGTGTGTGTGTGAAATGTATGATAAGAGTATGGGTAATAGAATTAGCCTGATTTGTTGTTTCTTTCATGAGATGTTAAACACTGTTTGTTGTTTAATGATGCCCTTGGCTAGTTGGCAGCCTCTGACAAGTTTTCAAGAGAGAGAAGCAGCAAGGTTTGTTGTTGATGTATGAGGATGATATAATTAATATGTTTTGTTAGTTAATAGATGCTTCGCAACTTTTACCAAGGCATTTTCTAAAAATAAAATAAAAACATGGAGAGAGAGACTCAGTTGCATGTATCGCTTGACAGAATGATTGACGTACACATGTCCGTATTATGTAGCATCGTAAGATTTTTATACTGATTCCTGTTTTGTAATTTCTTACTACATGTCACAACATTTCTTTGTATGTATTATATGCGATTTCTATACATGTTGAATTCGCTTCGAAAATTATGGCAGCTTTATAATTTTGTCAATTAGATTTGTATGTAGAATAGATATAGTTGGGGCATATCTGTCCTAATTCCTAAAAATCATTTGCCAAAGCAGAAAAACAGTTTGCAACCTACAACACAGTTACAATCACACAAATAAACTGCTAATTGACAAATCTCCAAAAGCGAACACCTCAAACATTATGTTGTCTTCAGTGGTAAATGTAGACAGTATCTAACAATAGGAAATGTTACAACTAAATTACCAGCTAAAATAAGAAATGCGTTGACCAATACACCATTATTTCACCTTAATTACAATTCTATTTATCTTTCTTTCTCCTTTGAATTCAAACCTTCTACCATACACTGCAATTCTCCGTCATTGAAATGGTGAGAACAAAAGTTCTCCGAAACATCCTTTCAATAATCTCTCTTGTCCTCCTTGCGTCTCTATCTCATGCCAAATCATCTAAAAGTTCCATCGATGGTCTCCGCATACATGTACGTCATATAGACTCAAAGGGAAACTTCTCCAAGATGGAGCTCTTGCAACGTATGACTCATCGTAGCCATAAACGGATGAATCGCTTGGTGAGAAAAACGCACCATCCCCCACGACATAGCACCAAACATGAATCATCAGCCGAAACTAATGTCCATGTAGGCAGCGGTGAATATGTGACGGATATAGCTATCGGGACACCGAGCTTGACATTTCCAGCAATTATAGACACAGGAAGTGATTTAATTTGGACGCAGTGCAAACCTTGTGGGCGGTGCTTTTCTCAGCCTACACCAATTTTTGACCCATCAACTTCTTTAACATACAAAAGGTTACCTTGTACCGCAAACCTTTGCAAGGCTCTACCATATTACAAATGTGGCCTAAATAATGCTTCATGTCAGTATCAGTACGTATATGGTGACGGTTCTTTCACTCACGGGAACTTATCATCAGAAACCTTTACCTTGGGGTCCAAAAAGTTTAACAATATTGCTTTCGGATGTGGCAACTTAAACAGTGATGGGTTCGCTGAAAGTTCTGGTTTAGTCGGTCTTGGGAGGAGTAAGTATTCTCTAGTTTCCCAATTAAAATTTAAGGCGTTCTCCTATTGTTTTGCTTCATTAGATACACAAAAGCAGAGCCCCATGCTCTTCGGTTCACTTTGTTATCTCAATGCAAGTGTAGCGAAGGGGCCGGCACAAACAACACCGCTATTGAAGAACCCAATATTCCCTTTCTATTACTACCTGTCCCTATTAGGAATTACAGTTGGAACTACTAAACTTGATATACCTAGTTCCACATTTGCCTTAAACAGTAATGGTACTGGTGGTATGATAATAGACTCTGGCACATCAATCACTTACTTGGAACAGACAGGATACAATGCTGTCAAAAGGCATTTCATATCACAAATGAGGTTACCAGTAGCAGATGGAAAAGACATCGGATTCGATTTATGCTTCGCATCGCGATCAAAGCCATCATTTGCTTTGCCGAAATTTATTTTACATTTTGACGGAGCAGATCTCGCCCTGCCAGAGAATAATTATTTTATCCATGATTCTGATACCGGCCTGTTTTGTTTAACCGTCATGGGTTCCTCAGGTGGCATGTCGATTTTAGGGAGCATGCAGCAAGAAAATTTCAAAATTATATATGACACCAAGAAAAGCAAACTATCATTTATCCCTACTCAATGCGATCAGCAGTGAGTTTTAAGTTTTAATTTTCCTTGATTTTACAGTTTTTAAGTTACTATTATCTTTGTATATGACACAAGTGTAGTAATGTATATGCACTAGTGATCTAGCACACCTGAATTGTGTAGTTTTTTTTCTCTTCAAATAAATATGTTTCCTCTCCACATTTATCAACGGAATAAATTTAAATAACATGTCATTTGCAATTTCTAGAGATAGAACATGACTATATAACGACTCAAAATTGAATGTAATAAAAAGGTTTTGAATTATTACAAACTTTATTTTTTCAGTTGAGTTATCTCCTCTTAATATTCTGTTGAGTTGAGCTTATCTCATCTAAAAGTGAGGTATATATAGTTGATGTTTTGGATATATATGATTTCATCTATTATGTTTGTTTCATTCGTTTCTTTCTTTCTTCTTTTGATTATATAATAAATATAGCAAACGGAAATAATACTAAAAAATTACTGCTATTTAAAAAGATTTACAACTGCTAAAGATTCCCCCAAAAAATAAAAAAAACAGAGAGAGTGTGGATCCAATACTAATAGGTCTTTCCATGGGCTACTGAGCCCAATTCAATAAACTTGATCCTTTGAGCATGATCTGAACTTTTTTAATTATTTATTATGGGCATTGGTTTAAAGCCCGTAACTTTAACAAAATTAACTGGGAGAATTTCATATATACCACTAAAAAATTATGAAATTACTTATTTATTATTTCAAATTCTATAATTACACATTTATCACCCTAATTCTAGAAACTCACATATTTACTCAATTAATATATAATTGAGATTAATCATGTTTAATATTATATAAATTATATTTAATCACTTAATTAGTCCCTTCCCTTTTTCCCTTCTAAACATAATCATTGTCATCATCTTTTGGAGCAACTCTGTTCCTTCCACGTAGAGAAGGAAATACATGACACGCCGTGACGTGACGTGACAAACACGCCGTGATTTGGTCACGTGACGTGACGTGACGTGATCAATGTTTTTTTTTCACGTGACGTGACGTGACGTGATCAAAATAGTGGTAGACGATCACGTCACGCGAATGGTCACGTGACGTGATATGACGTGACATAAATTAGTCACATTGAACTTTTTTTATATTTTAATTTAAATTGTTGAAAATTCAGAAAAAATATATCAAAAAATATGAAAATTATAAAATTTGTAAAATAAGTAAATAATGTTGCAAAAATTAACTAGTAAATAATATTCTAAAAATTGTCAAATTTTTTGGATAAAAGATATTTAAGCCCGTTTCATTAAGAAACATAGTTTTTATAAACAGCCACAAAAAAAAAGTCTGAATATACTATGAATATATTACATAACCATAGCCTAATATGTGTGTTTACGTGACTATTTTAGTGCAAGCCAGCCAAGCAATCCGTGACTATGCGTGTTTACGTGATTACACGTGACAGTACGTGATCACGTGATGTGTTTTATAACGTGACGTGACGTGACGTGACGTGACGTGACGTGACGTATAATTTTTGTTAAATACAGTCACGTCACGCGAATAGTCACGTCACGCAACACGTGAGTCACGTCACGTAATCGACACACGTGACGTGACGTAACGTGACGTGAACGTGACGTGACTGATCACGCCGTGACAAATTTCCTTCTCTACTTCCACGTTAAAGTCTCTCATTGTCTCTCTCACCCTCTTTAGCGCTGAAACCTCTCCCCATCTCTCCATCCTCTTTAATGTTTGTGCCTTCCACTTCTCCATCATCAATCCAATCACTGTCAGCTATGGAATACAAAGAGAGATATATTAAAACCTAGAAGGGAGCTCATGTCGCGGGAGAAAGAAAGACCTAGATGGAAGCTCCCACTAGATATACATATATGCAATATGAAGGGAGAGAGGGTACTGAGAGCATGCCTAAATGAAGAGAGAGAGAGAGAGTACATGACAAATGAGAACAGTTTAATTAATCATTGATTTAGAATTTTAAACATAACTAATTTGAATTTGGGCATAATTAATATATATTTAAATTATATTGGATAAATAAGCAAGTTATTAGAATTTAGGATGATAAATGCGTAATTACAGAATTTAAAATGATAAATACGTAATTTCATAGTTTTTGAGTGGTATACATAAAATTCTTATTAGTTTTTGATTAATCACGTGGCCTATGTTAGAATTGTGCACCAATTTCATTTACGAAATTAACAAAAAGGCATGAGTAATTAACTAATTTTTGATGAAAAAATTCAGATTGCTATTTATAAAATTATAGTGGTCCCAAAAGTTGCCTCAGAGTTATTAAATACTTATTCTCTTATTTGGACGCATACCATCGTGAAAACTCCATCCATAAAAATAAATAGAGAAGTAAAAGAAAAACGCCTAAAGTCTCCATCATCACATCTGAGCAAAACCGTTGAAGATCGATATTTTTCCTTCCGCTTAACGATGTCGTCACTCTAAAACTGTATGATTTAAATTATGTTTGCTATTTTATTTTGAATTTATGAATTCTGAATTGTTTGTGTTCTAATTGCAAAACACGTTACGATTTTATTAAATCTATCAATTCTCGCTAATTAATTTTATAAATGTGATTTTTTATTTGGATTAAATATTTTTTTTGCATTTTTAATGAAATATATATATATATATATATATATATATATATATATATATAATGGCTAATATCAAAACGTTTGCACCAAGGCCCTTGTGAAACCAAGTCGTTTTCGGATTTTCAAAGTCCAAACGGTCGATCCAAACCGTTAGATGTTCAATCTATATTAAAATCTGCTTGGAGACAAAATTTTACATTTTTTGGAATTTTTTTACTATTTATTAAGCCACTTTGAAAATTGCTGATCCAAGTGAACAATAAAAACAGTGCAACAAAATTCTGGACCATGTGATGAGCAATTTTCAAAGTGGCTTAATAAATAGTAAAAAGATTCCAAAAAATCTAAAATTTGGTCTCTAAGCAGATTTTAATATGGAGATCACATCTAACAGTTTAGATCGACTGTTTGGGCTTTGAAAATCCGAAAACGACTTGGTTGCACGAGGGCCTTGGTGCAAAAGTTTTGATATTAGCCACTAACTATATATATATATATATATATATATAAGTTGGCTACGGTGCTACGCGTAGCATAGAGGGCCTCCGTGCTACGGCTCAATATTTGAGTTTTCAAAATCCTAACGGTCGATCCGAACCGTTCAACATGATCTCCATATGAATATGTACTTGCAAACCAAATTTTACAATTTTTTAGAATTTTTTTACTATTTTTAAGATAGGTAGAAAATCACTTGATCTGAATGGTACAGATTTTTCAGATCAAGTGATTTTCTACCTATCTAAAAATATAGTAAAAAAATTCTAAAAAATGTAAAATTTGGTTTGCCAATACATATTCATATGGATATCATATTGAACGATTCGGATCGACCGTTAGGATTTTGAAAACTCAAATATTGAGCCGTAGCACGGAGGCCCTCTATGCTACGCGTAGCATATTTGCCATATTCTTTATATATATATAGTGAATCTGGCTAATATGCTATGCGTAGCATAGAAGGCCTCCGTGCTACGGCTCAATATTTGAGTTTTTAAAATCCTAACGGTCGATTCAAACAGTTCAACATGATCTCCATATGAATATGTACTTGCAAACCAAATTTTACATTTTTTAGAATTTTTTTACTATTTTTTTAGATAGGTAGAAAATCACTTGATCTGAAAATTATGTACCATTCAGATCAAGTGATTTTCTACCTATCTAAAGAAATAGTAAAAAAATTCTAAAAAGGTAAAATTTGGTTTGCATATTCATATGGAGATCATGTTGAACAGTTCGGATCGACCGTTAAGATTTTGAAAACTCAAATATTGAGCCGTAGCACGGAGGTCCTCTATGCTACGCGTAGCTCCGTAGCCACTTCCTATATATAGTACTGGTTTTTATTTGAATATTAGCCCATTAGCCCTCTATGCTACGCGTAGCGTATTAGCATATTAGTTATACTGGTTTTTATTTTCTGTAGTTTAGTCCAATGAATATTTGTAATTAAAACTTAAAGTAATGTCAAGCACTCAACAGCCTTTCCTAAAAGTTATTTACTTATTTTACAATTTTTATAATTTTCATATTTTTTGATATCTTTTTTCTGAATTTAAACAATTTAAATTAAAATATAAAAAAAAGTTTCACGTGATAATTTACGTCACGTCATATCACGTCACGTGAGCATTCGCGTAACGTGATTGTTTGCCACTATTTTGATCACGTCACGTGAGCATTCGCGTAACGTGATTGTTTGCCACTATTTTGATCACGTCACGTGAAAAGAAATTGATCACGTCACGTCACGTCAAGTGAGCAAATCACGGCGTGTTTGTCATGTCACGTCACGACGTGTCACGTATTTCATTCTCTACCTATATCTCATAAATATATAAATATTAAAAAGAATTAGTGATCGGACTGGTTAACTCATCGATCCGACTAGTGAACAGTTAACCAATCCCGAATTGACATCCGGTCCGTTTCTGATAATATTGAGAAATATATATTAATTAAACTAACATAATGAGAGTTATTTAAATTAACTTATTGCATGATTTTGAGCATTTTTTTGCATCCTTTTCCTTATTTAATCTAAACTAGCACACAAAGTGAAGTGAAGAGATTAACTTTCTTATGCATTCAAAAAGCAAGATGCACGTTTATGAGAAGTATGGGAAAATTAAATAGTTCATATAAATCGATCTAATAATATCCACCTCTCTCCAACTAGACCACAGTTTATGTCCGATAGGCATCAGACCTATATTTTAGGTCTGATGGATTCGGAACCGTCTGATACACATTAAAATTTGTGTACACGAATCTTAAGACACATCAGATGGCTCTGGTGTCCATCAGACACAAAAGTAAGTTTGATGATGTACACTTTTCTCCAACTAACATGGAATGAAGCGTTGATACAAATAGAAACAGATAAAGCACGTGTGTGGGGGACACGTCCTTGTCTGAAATCCAAAAATGTTGCTGGAATGATATGTTTTTCTATTAATTATTAGATCAACAAAAAAAATGTCATTGGGACCTCATAATTTGGTTATGTGTATCTCTGCCTCTAATATATTATCCATCTCTTATCGCTGATGTTGTCAGTTTCAAGTGTCACTGTAGCAACATATCATGACCTGTGTGTAGCAACCAGAGTTTGTTTAATAATTTTTCTACATTATTGAAGTAACCCCACAAATAATTCTATTGGTACAACAGTTACGGACCACTCAGATTGGTGCTAAGGACAGTGGGACACTGTGTTTCTTTGTTTTTTGTCAGTAAAAGTAGAAACCAGACAGATTTGCCAAAGTACACAACTGTTTAACTTTTCATGATGAATTTCATATAATGTTTTCATTTGTGTCGCAACATGTCAATAATTCCATTGGCAGAACAGTTACAGACCACTCAGATTGGTGCTAAGGACAGTGGGACACTGTGTTTCTTTGTTCTTTGTCAGTAAAAGTAGAAACCAGACAGATTTGCCAAAGTACACAACAGATTAACTTTTCATGATGAATTTCATATAATGTTTTTATTTGTGTTGCAACATGTCAATAGCATCCATCTATGGAATTGCGCTTCTTTCGAAAATCTAATTTGTAAGTCATTTCCAACTTAATACCAGCAACTTCTTTCATCTATTTGACCTAAACTTATGATCTCTTTGTGAAAACAGGCTAGCTTATTTGGAGGTGTGGAATTCATATCACCTAAGCTTGGATTATTAAAGAGGCTTTGTGTGCATTCCATCTCGAACTGAATTAGTATGAATTCTAATAAGATCGTCCGGATTCAAACTCAAAATTTAAGTTGCTTAAGAGGATCCGGACTCTTAAGTTGTGGAGTTGTATCTAATAACTTTGACTTTTTTTTTCCATGTGGTATTATATTATTGGTTGTTATTTTCATCATCCTATTCATAAAAATGCTAATGTTCATTAATTTTTATCATCCTATCATTCCTCCATATTTATACACCATTTTCCAGTTTGTTAATAAGTAATTTTTTTCCTATTTGAATAGTATCCTACTAAAGAAAATTGCATAATTATTTTTGTTGTTCCAAAAATAGGTAATTAAAATTTCGTCTTTACAAGAAAAACAAATTTAAAAAAATCCGTCTCTTCGTTTCTTTTTCTTTTTAAGAAAAAAATTGAGCATTGGAGAAAGAAAAACATCCTGTCCTTGATTGTTTTAGGTTTCATAATTTGATCATCAAAATATGCAAATAGATGTCAGATGTCACATTGATAGGATATAGGATTTAGTGATGTAATTAAATTCATGTTATGTCATGACTAATATATTGTAATTTTATTCATGTTCCATGTCATAATTAAGTAATATGTCATGATCAGAATAGCGAGAGATGCTTACGGAACACAATTGGTTACGTCGTGACTGAACGTGGTGTGAGTCATGTTTAGTTGCGTTTGATTATGTTAATCACATTTATTCGCGTCTAACAAATTTTGTCATAATTTAAGTTAGTTTATTAATAGAACAGAACAAATATTAAAATCATGTTACAAAAATTAAGAAGGTTCTTGTTAATATTTATATGATCAAATTGCCAATCTTTAAAGATAGAATTGTTTCCTATTTCCTAATGATATATAATTTTTTTTAAGAAAAATAAAATTAAGCTTTTTGAACCAGCAATGTTAACAGCCAAGCCTAAACATCAATCACTTTAATAAAATTCTAAATGTTAGTAAATCATTAATAGATTACTAACATTTATAATGCAACTTAATTTTATTTTACTAGATTACTCATAAACGGTAAAATATATCATTCTAGGTAATGCAACTTTATTTGTTAAAACATGATATATAAAATATCTTTTTCTAAATGTTAAGAATGAAACCAACGGTAAAATATATCATTAGGTAACCAATTATTTAAAATACTACTATCGTGCCCGTGCGTTGCAACGGAATATATGATAAGATAACAAAAATAAACTCTCATACAAAATGACAAATTTTCATAAAAAAAAAAAAATTAGAAATATATTCTAGATTTATCACAGTAATATGTATAGAAATAAGGAAGTAGATAAATAAGGAAGTGAACAAAAAAATGATTTGCATTGTGATCCGCCGTATAGAAAATTTCAATTGGAGAGGGAGAAATAAGAAAACAAATTAATAAGGAAACGGATAATTATATCGCTAAATTTTAGAATATGTTTAATTTTAATTGTAACGCATTGTGCGGCGGTATGTGTGGCGAGTATGTTTGTAGCTAAATTTAAACTTCTACACATAAAATAGATGCATTTAATCAAAAGAATATAGATTATGTGATTGGAGAGCTGAGATTAAATTCAAAACTTAATCTTTCAATCATAGCCGTTGGTAGACCGGACACCCAACGTGCTTAATAATGGAATGGAGATATTCTTAATTTCTAGGTACCAATAATCTTAACAAATAAACCATTAATAGAAAAAAAAAATAATGCATTAAGAGAAAGTTTATGAACTCTTTAATTTGTAACAATTATCCCGCTTCAGTTTGTGACTATATCCCTCCATGATCATTAATTGCTCTTAATAATTGACATGTCTCTTATATAAACGAGCCAAATATTGGTCTAGTAGTAAAATATAATACTTTGTTAATTGAGGTTGCTAGTTTGAAATCTGGATGAAAAAGCTAATAATTTTACTGTTTCTCTAAAAAAAAAAGAAGTGATAAAAACAAAAAGAGTGATTCTAAGGTACTATGCATAGTACAGATTGGTCCATAATAGGGAGTAATCTTTTCATTTTCAAAATTCTAATGGTCAATCTGAACTGTTCAACATGATTCCCATGTGAATATGTACTTGCAGATCTAATTTTACATTTTTTTTAAATTACTATTTTTTAAGATAGGTTTCAATCACTTGATCTGAAAATTCTGAACCATCCAAAAACAATGATTTTTCTTCTATTTTAAAAAATAGTAAAAAAGTTCTAAAAAATATAAAATTTGATCTACAAGTAATTATTCATATGAGAATCATGTTGAACGGTTCGGATCAACCGTTATAATTTAAAAAAAAAAATATTAATTCATATTAGAGACTAATCCATGCTATTCATAGTACCATAGACTGACTCAAACGAAAATATTAACCTTCAAGGATAAGTTTCAAAGTTATGTTCTGAGTTATCACGTGCAGATGTTATGTGTAGACATGCAGCACATCTGCTGCACATGTTATTGTCCGTGGGCCCTTGGCTTACTGCTGGTTGTTAATTCCCATTTGGTGGATCCCATGGAAAATTACATGAGCGATGTATTTACATGCAAAATTTATATTTTATTGAGTTATTTTAATACTAATTTAGTCAAACGGTCAAATACATTTGAAAATAAATATATTAAAATTAACTAAAAACTTTCACATTTTAATACAAAATAAATTTCAAAACTTAGAAATTTTACATGTAAACACACAACTGCTAAAATCGCTTTGTACAATTTGAATTTGTCGATTGAAGTCAATTTAATAGATTCTAAAATTAGTATTATATAGGCAGAAATGACATTAATCCCATATCACATGAGAAGTTTAAGGAGATCTGAAGACTGAAGTGAGCCATGGGCCCACAGCCCAGCCAGCTCCATTGCACCAGTCAGCTTCTCCACAGTTGTTGCCTCAGAGCTATGTTACTCAGATACTCCAATATAGACTCCGTACCCGTATCTGACACGTATCGGACACGAATACGCGCCCGATACAGCCTCGATACGTATCCGATACACCAGTTGGCGTATCGGCTTACGTGATTATTCCTTAATCCTTTGATACGGTCTCCGATATGTTTTGACTTGTCTGAATACGGCCTGGATACGGTCTGACACGTCTGGATGCGGCCTGATACCGTGCACCGCGCCATCGCAGTGGACCGCGCCATGGACCGCACCAAAAATAATTTTTTTAACGCTCCAAGCGGGACTCAAACCTGAGACCTTTGCTATGGGCTCCAAAGGCCTTCACCACTACACCACTTCAATTTGATGTTATAATCTAGTAGCGTTTATATTTAATGTATATCTAGAATTTTTGTTTTTGTTTTGAATTGATATTTAATTTATATAATGCAAGTGTTGAACTAATAATATAATATAATAGATGTATCGTATTCTTGATTTTTGAAAATTACCGTATCGCCATATCCGTATCGTATCCGATACGATATCCGTACCCGTATCCATGCAACATAGCCTCATAGCAATTCCTCATACATCCGTCAGCGTTTGAGTCAGCATAATTAATAATAGGCTGGTACAAAAAAAAGTGACACATAATTTTTTTATTTTAAAAATTAAGTATATTTTAATAATTTTTTTGAGACAAAAATAAAAATAGAAAATTTGAAATTGAAATAGTTGATAACTTTTTGAAGTTTTAAGTATATTTTAATGACTTCTTTTTTATATAATTTGCTGACCCTGACTCCACTTAGTCCATCACCCATTCAGCAAAAACCTCAAGCCATGGATACCAGAGGGACCAAAAAATTTAGGTCTTTAAAAATCATTTAAAATTGGTCTAGTGATAAATACAATGCTCGCTCTGTGTGAAATTAAGGTTTCAGATTTGAAACACGACTAAGATATATCTCTTGTGAATATTAAATAGTTTAATGACTTGACTAGTTGAACTATAAACCTTTTGGCAAAAGAATTCATACAAAATTAATTCATATATGGTATTGAATAAAATAAGCAAATTAAGAACAATCCCATTGTCTTTTATAACTCGTTTAAAATTTTACAGTCTTAAAGGAAAAAATATATAGCAAATTTATTTACCATATAGATCCTGAGAGAAATTATTTAGCACAGAGACTATATCTGATAAGCCATCTATACAGGCAATTTATTTGCTCTTCACTTGCAAACAACAAGAAGAGCTACAATGGATATAATAACACTAAAACAAGGAGCTCATGTACTATCACATATTAGCATCTTGAGGCAGTTTTAGTTATACATGCGGAAGCTTAGGCAGCAGGGCAAGGGATACGCAAGACGGGGCGTAGAAACAGGTGATTCTTCCTACGAATGGTGACTCCGAACAACTCAGACATATCCAATTTGTTCGGTTTCACCCCATGAGGGAGCTCCCAATCAAAATGATATAACAAATTAGCCAAGCACAATTCCACATTAGCAATCCCGAACATTGTGCCGGGACATTGTCGACGTCCGGCACCAAAGGGAATGTACTCGAGCTCGGTCCCCTTGTAGTCGACTGCATGCACTTTGAACCTCTCTGGCTTGAAAGCATCGGGGTCGTCCCAGTATTTTGGATCTCTGCCCAATGCCCAACCATTTACTAGAAATTTTGTGTTTTTCGGAATATCGTAGCCTAAAACAGTGCAATCAGCTTGGGATAGCCGAGGAAGGAGTGGCACCGGGGTATGAAGACGTAAGGTCTCTCTGATTACATTTTGAATGTAGGGTAATTTGTGGACATCCTCGTCAGCTACCGTAGGCTTCCCTTTTAGGACGGATCGTACCTCCCCTATTGCCCTCTCCAGAGCACTCGGGTGCCTCACAAGCTCTGAAATGGCCCAGTCTAAGGTGGTAGCAGAAGTCTCACCTCCGGCACCAAAAAGATCCTATATGTAGACCAAATGTTCATAAAACTCAGAAATTATCACAAAAAAAATGTTCTTTAAGAAATATAAAAAAGAAAACTAAACAAAGATAAAAAAGGTCCTTACCAATAGAACACCTTTGATGCTGTCCAACTCTAGAGGAGTAGGCACTCCCTCACCTTGGTGCATCTTCAACAGCACGTCGAGCAAATCCTCATCTTCGGTATCAGTAGCATCAGAAATTGCATTCCTCTCCCTCTTCATCTTAATAATGTTGTCGAAAAGGCCCCCAATTATATCATTGCATCTCTTGGCCTCGTATGTGGCACCACTGAGTATATCAGTGAGCGACCGTCTCGAAGGAAAAAGATCGGCCATGTTAGAACCCGCTGCCAATCCCAATGATATCCCCCATGCACGCATAAACTCAGGGTGTTCCTTGTGAGTTGCACCAGTTATGGCTCTGACAGTTGTGTCACTGACAAAGTTGGTCATTAATTCACTGAGGTTGACGAGAGGTGATGTTTTTGCTGCAGCGGCAATGTTGCGAATGAGGTTCTTCACCTCTTCTTCTCGGAGGGATCGGTAAACCTGAATTCTCTTTGGGCCGAAGAGCTTGGTGATGCACACCTTGCGTGTCTGTCTCCAGTAGTCACCGTATGGAGCAAAGATGATGTCTCTGCCTGCCCAGCTCAGCGTATGAACTGTGACACTGATAGGCCGTGTAGCAAAGGTGACGTCCTGCATATGAACCAAATTAGTACATAAATACTTTTATTCAGTGTGTGCTGACATTCTTTTTTTGTACAATTTTTTTTTTAGGGAGAATTTCTTCAGGACTTGTACCTTGGGTAAATGTCATTGCAATCAATAATTTATTAACTGCAATTTTTTTCTACAAGTTTTTTTGTATGCGCAATGCTCCCTAGTAGGAATATCTTAAATAGATATACATATATATATTCAACAAGGACGTCTGTTTTAAATATCTTTTATTATATTTAATCAGGAAAAATATTAATATTCCTTCTATTATTTTCATTACTATTGTTTATCAAATGGAACTCTCAAAGCTCCATTACTATCTGTTGGTCTAAAAAAGCCAAACATAGTGGTCCCAGTCCCCTGACACTTGTACTGCTGTACAAATTGTAAACCATATATTAGAAGAAATCTACAGCTTCAATAAGACTAGAAGCAATAACAAATATTAATGGAATAGTGTTCATTAGGCCAGTTCAATATTATATTTTACTTGCATGCACTGCTACAAGTATACATCACTATTGAACATAATCATCACCTTTTGAACCAATTAATTTGTACCAAACAACCTTCTATTTTTTATGTCCAATCATATTTTACCTACACTTGTAAAATTACTGTACTTATGTCTCTCATCACCTGAGTTTTCATGACCTCCTTGGCAGCTTCAACCGACGAAGCAATGACGGTAGGAGTCTCCCCGAGTTTGAGTAGCATGAGCGGGCCATACTTCCTTGACATATCACGTAAGGCCCGGTGCGGCAGTGCACCACCTATGATAAGGTGGTGCAGGCTTCCTACAATGGGAAGCTGCCATGGGCCAGGTGGCAGTCGCAAATTGTCACTGGGTTTGGCAGGGAATGCTTTGGCTTTTAGAAATGAAAGAACAATGGCAAGGAGGAATGCAAATGTGAGGAAATAGTAAGAGACTAGCTCCATTGTTTCTGGAGTTTTTTTCTTGTATTTGGTGAGGCTTTTAATTTCCTTGGTTTGATGGAAGAGACTGAGGAAGGCACAGCGCTTTATATAGAGTTTAAGGGCAAGAAAGCAACCCTTCAACCCTATTTTTATATTGACATGTTGAAATAAAACAAAAATAGATTTGTTGAACAGTCATGCAGTATTACAATTAGTTCATTAATCTTTCTAGTGATGTGGTAACAATGTACAAGTTATACAAAGAATGAAAAATAATTTATGTTGGTTCGTATGAACCACATGAGTTAATTCCTACTGATTGGTGGTTTAAAAAAAGTTCATTAGTCATAGTCTAATATTTTTTTTTCTGCTCACAACACGTATACAGTGGATAGGTTAAAATAACTCAAAAAATGCCAAGCAAAGAGTGCCATACGGTGGTGCCATTAGCACGGGTTCTTATGCAAGAGCACATCAGGGGTGCAAAGTAATTCTTTTTTAGAAATTTTTAATTATGTATGTTGAAATTTAATTAATTTTTTATTTCTTTTGTAGTTTTTATATAATTCAGCCTCTCTCAATGAGTGTTAGATTTGTGCATACATTGTAGCTAGTGGTTAAATCACTATTTTGTGCTTGGGATGTCTTGAGTTAAAATCCCACTAACTGCAAATTAATAATTATGTATTTTTAGTTTCAGTCGCCCTCATTAAATTTTCTAGTTCTGCCCTTGTTCATATACATGTCGTGCTTAAATCGGATATCATGGACAGAGTTATAGGTCGAGTTTGGGTCAGATTGCATAAGGTTTTCACTTTGAATATTAATTATGTCGAATTTCATATCGTCCTGAATTGAGTCGGCGGGTTTGTCAATTATTTTCTTTGTGGTTTGAAAATAGTGATTTTGTATCTATTTACAAATATTATTAATAGTTTAAAAAAAATATAAAGTTTGGTCTCCAAATACATTTTAATATAAAGAATATGCTGATTGGTTCGGATCAAACTATTTAGACTTCGGAAATGAAGATAATGAATGTGATGCATGTTTAAGCAGGAGCCATTTTATATATATATATATATATATATATATATAGAGAGAGAGAGAGAGAGAGAGATTGACTATGGTGAGGTGTGAAGTAAAACGTCGTTTTACTTCATGCTCATACTCCATTTTAAAAATTCAAACGACCGATCCGAACCGCTCAACATGTTCTCCATATTGAAATGTGCTTGGAGACCAAATTTTATATTTTTTGGAATTTTTTTACTATTTATTAAGCCACTTTGAAAATCTCAGATCCGGGTGAACAGTAAAAAACAGTAAAAAATTCTGGACCATTCGATCAGCGATTTTCAAAGTGGCTTAATAAATAGTAAAAAAATTCCAAAAAATATAAAATTTGGTCTCCAAGCACATTTCAATATGGAGAACATGTTGAGCGGTTCGGATCGGTCGTTTGGATTTTCAAAATAAAAATAGGAGCGTGAAGTAAAAATGACATCTTACTTCGCAACTCACCATAGCCCAGCTCTATATATATATATATATATATATATATATATATATATATATATATATATCTATATATATATATAATCCGATTACAATACTTTTGAGTTACCACAAAGTTATCCCAACCATTTTCTATATTTTCAAAGTCCAAATCGTTGATCCAAACTGTTCAACATGATCTCCACAATAAAATGTGCTTGCAGATCAAAACTTACATTTTTTTTAAAATTTTTTTACTATTTATTAAGTCACTTTGAAAATTACTGATCACATGGTCCATAATTTTCTTGCACTGTTTTTTACTGTTCACCCGGGTCAGCAATTTTCAAAGTTGCTTAATAAATAGTAAAAAAATTCCAAAAAATGTAAAATTTGGTATGCAATGAGATTTTAATATAGATTGAACATCTAACAGTTTGGATCGACTGTTTGGACTTTGAAAATCCGAAAACGAGTCTGAAGTAAAACGTTCGCTTTACTTTACAAATTAAGCACAATAGCCCATCTCATATAATATATATATATAGAGATAGACTAATGTGCTTTCGGTAGCACTTCGGCCGAAGTGCTACCGATTCAAAATCGGATTTTTAAAGTCCAAATGGTCGATCCGAACCCTTCAAGTTGTTCTCCATATTGAAATCTGCTTGGAGACCAAATTTTACATTTTTTGGAATTTTTTTACTATTTATTAAGCTACTTTGAAAATTGCTGATCCGGGTGAACAGTAAAAACAGTGCAACAAAATTATGAACCATGTGATCAGCAATTTTCAAAGTGGCTTAATAAATAGTAAAAAAATTCCAAAAAATGTAAAATTTGGTCTCCAATTAAGCAGATTTCAATATGGAGAACAACTTGAACGGTTCGGATCGATCATTTGAATTTTGAAAATCCGATTTTGAATCGGTAGCACTTCGGCCGAAGTGCTACCGAAAGCACATTAGTCAGTCTCTCTCTCTCTCTCTCTCTCTCTGTATATATATATATAGAGCTGGGCTATGGTGAGTTGTGAAGTAAGATGTCATTTTTACTTCACGCTCATATTTTTATTTTGAAAATCTAAACGCCCGATCCAAACCGCTCAACATGTTCTCCATATTGAAATGTGCTTGGAGACCAAATTTTATAATTTTTGGAATTTTTTTACTATTTATTAAGCCACTTTGAAAATCGCTGATCGAATGGTCCAGAAATTTTTACTGTTTTTTACTGTTCACCCGGATCTGGGATTTTCAAAGTGGCTTAATAAATAGTAAAAAAATTCCAAAAAATATAAAATTTGGTCTCCAAGCACATTTCAATATGGAGAACATGTTGAGCGGTTCGGATCGGGCGTTTAGATTTTCAAAATAGAGTATGAGCGTGAAGTAAAACGACATTTTACTTCACAACTCACCATAGTCAATCTCTATATATATATATATATAAATATTTATTAGGCGGAGTCACGTGAACATTGAGTCTGTCTATTAAGTTTCATTAATGATTTTCAGATTAAAAAAATAATAAATATTCTAATTCCGTCAAGAATATTCCGTGGAAATTAAAATCTAATCAAGTTCTGCAATTATAAGTGGCGACCAATAAAAGCTAGGAACATAATGCATGTGGAAACAACACCCCCCACCCCCCGGCCCCCCAAACAAAGCTGACGTCAATGCATTTTGAACATAATACACATGTGCCGCTATATTTTATATATGGACTAATTAATAATCTTGCATAATTAAGTGACATCTGGACAAGTTATACCACACGCGTATTATATTTTGACTGAGAACTGAGCTTGTATGAGAAGATGCATGTTTGTTCACACTGTTCAAACTTGTTATAATATATGTTAATTAAGACATATACCATATAATACCAATCAAAGCACTGGTTGACATGAATATATATGACCGTTCAAAAACAGTGATTTTGTACCTATCTAAAAAATAGTATATTTTATTTCAAATATTATAAAATTTAGTTTCCAAACATATTTTAGTATGGATATTATGTTGAGCAGTTCGAATCGACAGTTTAGACTTTGAAAACAAAGATATAAAATATGAAACATGATGAGGTATGAAAAAAATGAGATATTGAAACCCTCCTCATTATATATAACATAGTTTCAGTTCTACTACATAAATTAATTAGTTTGTTCTTAATTTGCATGCAATTAAAATTTAGCTTTCAGTCATTAATTATTTTTATTACTTGATAATGATGTTGCTACTTGCTCAGTAACGACAATCCGGCCTATTGATGTTTAACATGACGCATACTTAACACAAGTATATTTGACATTTAGCGGAAGGTGAGATGCACGTTTATTAATAGATGAGTTTACACAAGTGTGAACAAGCATCCATGTTCTTGGTAAAATAGGGCCTATATTCAAATTATCAATATTATTTATCTCACTTAATTAATTATGTTATCCTTAGATCAAATATAACGACATATGTGGTCTAAATTTTCCAGTGTGTTCTGTTCAAAATATATTAACGTCAGGTTAAGAGGTCACATTTTCATAACGAGCAGATAATATAAATTAATGCTAGAGTTATATTTGATCTAAGGATAACATAATTAAGTGAGATAAATAATATTGATAATTTGAATATATATAGGCCTATTTTAATTTACCAAGAACATGGATGCTTCTATTGAGTTTCATTAATGATTTTCAGATTAAAAAATAATAATAAATATTCTAATTTTGTCAAGAATATTCCGCGGAAAAATCTAATCAAGTTCTGCAATTATGAGTGGCGACCAATAAAAGCCAGGAACCAATTAAGGATTAAATTTGTTCTGTACGAAAATGCATGTGGACCCTCCCGGCCCCACCAAACAAAGCTGACGTCAATGCATTTTGAACATAATATACACATGTGCCGCTATATTTTATATATATATATATGGACTAATTAATAATCTTGCATAATTAAGTGACATCTGGACAAGTTATACCACATGCTTAATTATTATATTTTGTATGAAACTAAGCTTCTATGACTATATAAGTCTGATAACTAATTATTTCTTATATAAGAACATGCATGTTTGTTCACACTGTTCAAACTTGTTATAATATATATGTTAATTAAGACATATACCATATAATACCAATCAAAGCACTGGTTGACATGAATGGAATCAGAGTAGGTCCGATGCCCATCGGACCTACCTTGGTTCGATGGATGTGATGACCATTCGATCTGCATCAAAATTCGTGTTCTCTGTATCAAAATCCGTGCAAGTCTGTATCAATTTCCGTGCGCATAGATCTTAATGCGAATCGTATAGTTCTAGAGCTAATTGAACCTAAATATAGGTCCGATGCCCATCAGACCTACTCCTATCTCGACATGAATATATATGACCGTTCAAAAACAGTGATTTTGTACCTATCTAAAAAAATAGTATATTTTTTTTTTTCAAATATTATAAAATTTAGTTTCCAAGCATATTTTAATATGAATATTATGTTGAGCAGTTCGAATCGACAATTTAGACTTTGAAAACAAAGATATAAAATATGAACATGATGAGATATGAAAAAAAAAATGAGATATTGGAACCCTTCTCATTATACATAGTTTCAGTTCTACTACATAAATTAGTTAGTCTGTCATTCATTTGCATGCAATTAAAATTTAGCTTTCAGTCATTAATTCTTTTTATTACTTGATAATGATGTTGCTGCTTGCTCAGTAACGACAATCCTACTTAACAGAAGTATATTTGACTTTTGCGGGAGGTGAGATGCACGTTTATTAATTAATAGATGAGTTTAGGGAGAGGCCTAGGCACGTCATAATCAATTGTTATCATCCATGTTTTTTTTTTTTTGCTTCCTCCAACGTGTAAAGTGGCAACAAGCATATTATAACAAGTTAACCGATATACACGACTGAAAGCATGCACGCGCTTTATTTGGTAAATCAAGTAGGATAAATTAAAATTATAACATAGCAGTATTGTCATTATCTATAAGGGTAAAAGTGTTTTTCTTATTATCGGTATTGTCGTGGATACTTCCTTCAATAATAGCAATACTGTCAGAAATATTATTTTTTGTCAGCTTACCCTCAGCAATATATAGTCACTTTTTACCCTCAGCAATATACATATTTAGTCAATTGATCATGTTTTGGCAACTATATTTACTATCATTAATTAAGGATTACTGTTTAACCGATTTAATTTAATTTTAAAACAAATCTTGAACAGGAGAAGATTCTATAGTACACAAGTCGCATCCATATCACTGTAGAAGACAAAGAAGGAATGGACCTGACATAGAAATGCAGAGTGTGACATCAAGGCCCTCCAGCGGTTAATAACAGTAACATTATTGGAGTATTACAGTTGATGTATACGGGTTTATGGCACACGTTTTTTTAATTTAATTTTCTATAAAATTAACTAGTGATTTTGATTGAAAAAAAGTAATAAAAATTAGGGATATGAACTTAAAAATAGGAAATTAACCCATCAACAATGTTAAATTTAAATCTTTTTTTTTCAATAACGAAAATAGTAACTATAATAGTGAATACAAAAAATATTAAACTACAAGAAGAACTTTGAAATTTAAATTTTGAAGATATAATGTGCGCTAATAAATTACTTATTATGTTCAGAGATTTTTAAACAATTTCTTCACTTCAAAGAAAAATGAATCACATTATTGTGTTAAAATGATTCACTGCTAGCCAGCTAGACTTAAACGATGTTTAATATTTGATGCATGATAAATAAATAACATTATTGCGTGTGTGAATCACATTGTTGTATTGAAATAAATAACTGGATAATATGATGCATGATCGATAGAAGTATAGTTGTCGTTTTGTGGGATACTGCTACAAGAAACACATTTATTATCACCATTTTACCATCTGGTGTCCTTCCGCACGGATGGTGTATGTAACCAGTGGCAGCGCTGTAATTACGTTAAACTTTTTACCGACTGTTCAGTCAAACTAACCGATGGCGTTGATCCCCTCCTTTGCCATCTTTTTTTAATATCCCATATTTAGTTTTGAATGACTATGTGATATCGGATGGGTTACAACACCGATGGCATAGAGGTGATGATCTTTACCATCCGTGATATCAATTGGGCCGTTAGTTTTGGATTGATCAATACCAACTCTGTTCCTTTTTGAACCGATGGCGATGTTCTAAGGGGCAACGCTGCAAATACTTGGAACCTAGATTTTGGTATAAATTAACCACACTCTCATTTATTCATTGAATTGATTGTGATGTATTGTGTAATTAATTTTGGAGCTATATTGTGCAATTATAATGAGATAATTATTTAATAACATACATAGTACCAACTCAATAATATCTAATTAACTAATAAGAAAAAAGTTCATAACCAAGAGTAATAGGACTACATAAGAAAGTTAAATTAAAACAGATCCAAGGAATTAATGGACATAGTAGGTGGTATATATTAATATTACCAAATTAACATCCAAAATAGATACCAATATATTACAAAACATCCAAAACATCCATACACAAAATATGTTGAAACATCCATATATAAACTAGTTATAGCTAGTATAACTCCAAATTCTTCAGCAATAACCTAAATAAGAATAATTACCAAATAGCACGTTTACAAATACCCAATCCCGATCGGTAAATCCAATTCCCTTGTTGAAAACGTCATTCTACAATAGCGATTACCAGAACAAGTGATCAATGTAGCATAGTTCCTAAAATTTATCAATTTCCCTTTACCAAACATGAGATACTGTATCACTTGTTTAACCATGGTATCAAACCTCCAAAATTTAACCTCAACCTTGGCGAGATTTCTTATGTCAGATGCTTCAACCAGCGGGACTGGAACTACAGTTTTTTGCCATTCTTCATAAATATCCAGATCACAAAACTGCAACAAATAATTGATCAAGTGATAACTAGATCTTTAGTTTAAACTTTCTTAAAAAAAAACCTTTAAACAACATATTAAACATGAAGAGAACCTATATATGTATTTGAAATAAAAACCTTACACATAACTGATGTTGTACTACTGTAAGCTTTGTCAATTTTGGACAACTCTCAATGATCCAAGTTTGCATTTCGAAATATGAATAAGAACAGAGAAAAACAGTGACAACCGTCAAGTTCTCAAATTTGGGGTGTATTTTCGGCAACTCGTTTAAAAACAGTTCCTACACATACATGTTTGAGAAAATAATATATATATACAATTAAACACAAGTCAGAATAAAACTATATATATATATATATATATATATATATAGAATTACGTATAGTACCCTCAACATTATATTGTAAACTTGATATTGGGTCTATTTAATTAATTCTCACAATAGATCTTTTAATTGATCATGTATGTGTGCATGCATGCATAGCAATTGATCAATTTAAAGATGGGTTGATCAATTGATGGCTAGGGTTCAGTTGATGCATGCATGCGCAGTATATAGTAAAATTGATACAATCGAGCTAGGTGCATACCAGGCACAGATGGCACCTGAGGTAAAACTCCAAAATATGAACACCTTTAACCTTGTGCAGTAAAGTAGTAATCATCATCATGGAAGATTGGGCTAAAGAATCCCTGGCATTGATGTTGAGGAAAGGTAAAGAGGTCCACAGGTTGCTCAACCTCTTCACCAGCACGTTCGTACGCACCACCTCCCTGGTCTCGAGCAGCTCTAAGATAGTGCAAAGTATATTGTCGGGCAAATTACTTATATAGTCACTCATGATTGTTTCAATTTGAAGGAGAACTAGTGAGAAGAGAGGAAGAAAGAGGTGATCACACAAAGAGGAATGGAGAGAAATCAGAGAAATCCTAACAGAAGAGAGGTGATCACACAAAGAGTAAATGAAAGAGAAGAGTAATGATGAACAAAGTAAATGAGGAAGACGAAGAGTGCAAAGAAATTCAAGTTGATTAGATAGAACGGTTAGAAATTAAACTTTTTTCAAGTAACACACAGTTTGAATTTAGATCCAACCATTGCATATGAGCTAGTACAAATATTAAAACTCACTAATTACCGATGGAACGGTCAAGTTGTAAACTATAGAGTACCATTGGCCAATCGGAAGTTGTGTTACGTTTCTTTAATATTTATGGTGGAATTACGCCATCGGCTTAGGGTTAGAACTGATAGCATAGGTACCTAAGCATCGGTTAAACTGATGGTCATCACTGTGTGGTCGTTTCGTCTTCCCAATATTTTTTATCAACGCCATCGGCTCACTAGTTGACGTAAATTTTGTGTTTGAAATTGAACCGTCTGATGTGCAATTTTGTTATTTAATATTTGTATTTCCTTGGATCCGACGTATGGATCTAAATTGAAACTTTGCGTTACTTTAGGATTAAGTTATTCGAACAGTGGACTGATTATAACCCATCAAATTTGGACTCGCTGCTTAATTTCGCGCCAGAATAATAAAATATTCCAATATTTTTCTTGCTTTAATTTCTCACTAATTATTTTTTTTGCTTTCTCACTTTATATAACTCTAATTATTTTCCTTGCTTTCTCACTTTATATTTTCCAATGTTTTTATGCTTTGCCGAAAATATTATCTAGTTTTTACAGATATTATATGCAATTTCAATAAAATTCAATAAAGTTTTCAAATAATGTATATAAATGTTCAATAATATTTCAAAAAATACTAATTGAATTATAATAAGACAGATACACCATATTCAAAAGTCGTTAAAACAACGAAAATTATTCAATGAATGATCAACTTACTTATATCATGCATACACGTCATAGTATATATAGTAAATACACATAACAAACAATATTCATCATTCAACTACATATACATTGTCGTAATTGATGTATATGTATATATAAACTAGTAAAACTGTAAAGTCATTTCGAAATCCCCTGCATTAGGATTTCAGGGGTCCATTGCATCAGGAGTGGCTAACCAGTATAAAATTGCCCAATCCCACCAACTGTAACTCGGTTGTAAATCAAGCGTTTGGTGTACAATATTACGATAACCATTAATTACATGACAGTTCCTAAAATTTTGCAATTCACATGTAGGAAGTATTAGATAATGGACCACTCGTTCTACTAGAGTGTTAAACCTTCAGTATTTGACATCAACCATCTCTAGATTTCTTCTTGGCGGCGATGGTAACGAGATATATATGTTGTCCAAATTGTCACTTAAGGGTACGTTTGGATGAACTCTAGAATAGCTAGAATAGCTACTGTTTAGAATAGTAAATAATAATAGCTACTGTTTAAGAACAATGCTAACTCAAGCTATTCGGAATAGTGAAAAAGTTGTTTGGATTGCATATTTGGAATAGAGTTTGGAGGAAATGAATAAAGTAATAATTTATGTGTAAGATTAAATATAATACAATATGATATTAATTTAAATATTAAATGTAATACAATATGATATTAATTTAAATATTAAATGTAATATAATCTTATTTTAAATATTAATTAGTATTAAATAAAATATTATATTAAATATAATATAATATTATTTTAGATATTAAATATAATATAATATTAGGTTACATGTTAAATGTAATATAATATTAATTTAAATATTAGATTAGTATTAAATAAAATATTAGATTAAATGTAATATAATATTAGTTTAAATATTAAATGTAATATAATATTAGTTTAAATATTAAATGTAATATAATATTAGTTTAAATATTAAATGTAATATAATATTAGTTTAAATATTAAATGTAATATAAAATTATTTTAAAAATTAGATTAATATTAAATAAAATATTAGATTAAATGTAATATAATATTAGTTTAAATATTAAATGTAATATAATATTATTTTAAAAATTAGATTAGTATTAAATAAAATATTAGATTAAATATAATATAATATTAGTTTAAATATTAAATGTAATATAATATTATTTTAAATATTAAATGTAATATAATATTAATTTAAATATTAAATGTAATATAATATTAGTTTAAATATTAAATGTACTATAATATTATTTTAAAAATTAGATTAGTATTAAATAAAATATTAGATCAAATGTAATATAATATTAGTTTAATATTAAATGTAATATAATATTATTTTAAATATTAGATTAGTATTAAATAAAATATTAGATTAAATGTAATATAATATTAGTTTAAATATAATACAATATAATATTAATTTAATTATTAAATGTAATATAATATTATTTTAAATATTAGATTAGTATTAAATAAAATATTAGATTAAATATAATATAATATTAATTTAAATATTAAATGTAATACAATATTATTTTAAATATTAGATTAGTATTAAATAAAATATTAGATTAAATATAATATAATATATAATATTAATTTAAATATTAAATGTAATATAATATTAGTTTAAATATTAGATTAGTATTAATATTGAAACTAACAAATGCTATTCCATGTTTTTGTAAGAATAGAGAATAGCCCTATTCTCCCTATTCCGAATAGCTCTATTTCTCGTTTGGATTGTTCTTGTTCCGAATAGCAATGCTATTCTAAGAATAGTGCTATTCTTAGTGCAACCAAACATACCCTAATTATGCAAGCTTAATTCTATAAAATATAACGACACGTGTGGTCAAAATTGTCAGGTGTGTTCTGTTCAAAATGTACTTAACTAACGTTAGCCTAGAGGTCACATGCATGATCATTTTATAATTGCAGTTCTTGATTCAATTTTTCCAAGGAATATTCTTGACGAAATTAATTAGAATATTTATTAATTTTACAATCTGAAAATCATTAATGAAAATTAAAAGATTCAGACACATGTCCTTCTCACCATCAAATAGAATTTAATTATCACTATGAGAATATTTAGGGAATGAATTTTAAAGTCAAATAAATTTCACACATAATTAGTAAATATTTTTTCAATGCCAAATAATAAAAAAACTTATATAATAAAAATATGTAACAACATTAACAGTATGAAAATTTCTAAGGAAAGCATATGTTATCTCTTAAAAAAATGGGAGAACCTATTAAAAATTATGAACTCTCCCAATCATAATAAATATGAACTCTTTGTTAAAAAATCTTAAAACTTAATCATATTTATTGACTATAAATTATGGACTAGAATTAGGGGTGTTCTTAAGCTCATCAAGTCCTTTGTGCGCTCAACTTCATATTAGATCCAGATCTCATTGAAGGGCTTATTCACAAATTATGTTGGGTGCCGGTCTCACACATAGTAACAAGATCTGCAAATTATTTGTGAATGATTTGGATTTGAGTTGTTGGCGAATCAATCAGCGTATTACTCGGTTTCCTGAATTATTCGCGAATTTTACGAATTTTTTCTGAATTTTCCAAATTTTTCGCGAACCATTTTTCACAAATCTTGTGCGAATTTTTTTTTTTTTTTTTGCTCTCAATATATTATTCCGAATTATTCCCGAATTACGAATTTTTTATCTCACTGAATCTTTTCCGGACCATTAAGTTGTCACTATGATCTCACCAAGTACATGTTGGACGAGAAATTTTCGCTGAATTAATATTTTAAAGTATCACCAAGTCAGAGAAGCTAAATCGCATAAAAGTTTTATTTCTATTTAGACTTCAACAGCCGAGAGGAAGGAAAAATTAAGGCCCAGGTTTGTTGGGCCGAATAAATTAATGGATCTCTGGGTAGGTTCTATAATTACATTAAATAAATGGGCTGCAGCTTTAGCCACCTATTTATTTCTGGGATCTTATGTGAACATATCCATCATATAAATTAGTTGGGCTTGGGTAGGTGGTAAGCCCACCAAGACCTGGGTCACATATCCATCACACGTAACTATACTATGGGTTTTTGTGTTATTCTTCTCCTTTTTCTTATGGATTATTTTCTAATATTATGTCGGCTCTGGTAAAGAACAACCACCAATCACTGATAATTTTTTTTTTTTTTTAGAAAATGATAATTTTTTATATCACAGAATCGCACAAAATCTACATAATATTAGAAAATGATATAAAAAATGTTGTGACCTATACATGGATAACCTTTTGATAGAAACCCCAATTTAAGTGTATTATCCCATTTCAAAATGCTCGGAGAGAGATCTAACTCGAAATGTCTCATTCATTTGAAGTCTCAAAATTTGAGTTGAAGTTTATAACTAGTCGCTAGCCTTTATTTAGTATATTTTACTTTTTTGGGGGAATTTCAGGTATACCCCTCAAAAACTTTAAAATTACATATTTTCCCTCTAAACATTGAAATTATGTATATCCCATCTCAACTTCTAAAACCCACAACTTTACCCATTTTATAAGATACTCATTATACCTTGAACCATTACAAAATACTCATTTTTCCATCAAAAACAGGATACCCATTATACCCTTTACCCTTTATAAAATACTCATTTTATTCATTTAATAAAGGATAAAATAGGTATTTTACCCATTTGTGAGTTTTGGAAGTTTAGAGCAAGAAATATGTAACTTCGAAGGTTAGAAGGGGAAATACGTAATTTTGATGTTTTCTAGGGTATACGTAAAATCCCCCTACTTTTTTGGTTAGTAAAATTGTTGTAAAGGGTTAAATTTGAGATAAATTGCTATTTTGATACTTTGTTTTTGTGATTTTGTGATTATATTTGAATTTAATATTTATGACTAGCAAATTTAAAGATTAATCACATGAAAAATTACATAAATAAAATAAATTAACTTCATTGTTGGTTCCTCACCAAAGAACCGATACTATGGAGTAACATCAGTGATGATTGTCATCAGTAATGTGGTTTCATAGCTTACACTAATATTTAATATCATTAGTGTTAGAGTCATCTTTTTTTTTTTTCAATCTTCACAGAGGCTGCGAAGTTATGAACAGAGCTTGAACACTCGACTTTTGAATAGCCACAGTCCTAAAACCCCTTTTTCTAATCAACTGTGCAACCACTCATTTCAGCGTTCGATTCATCAATAACAAACTCACCAGATAAAACTCTACAAAAACATAAAATAAACATAACTTTATCTAAAGCTGGAACTGATTTGAACTAAGCAATACAATATAGTATTTATTACTGATGTAATCAAATAGATTAGAGGGGCCATCCACTTCTAATTCAGGAATCTGAAAAACAATAAAATTCAACAAGATAAGCTGGTTGTTATGTGTACCCATATAGCAGCAAATTGTGAACCCTTCCCTAATTTACCAGAAAATTAAAGGTCGTTAAATTTTTTTCTAAGCAGTCCTGAAGAAATTTCGATCTGTTTCCTCCTAAGCTGTCCAAATCATAGTTTTTCATCTCCTGCATCTGAATTAAACTAGAAACAAAAGGGCAAGATTCAAATTTTTTTTTCTATAAAACATATCGAAATTGGTGAAAAAGTTGTTGGATAAAACTTAAAAAAATACGGTTAGTGTTATTAACATATTTCATCTCTACCGTAGAATCTAGGAGACTCATGGAATCATCATCAAAATAATCTACAACTGGCATTTCTTTAGACACGACCATAATAATAACTTCATTAATATCCAACATTCAGTGTAGAATTAGTTTAGATGATATTGACAAAAATTGAACAAGACTTGGAAAATCGGCCGAGTCCGAGTTGACTCGGCTGAGTCAGAACAATATCGGTCGGGTCTGAACTAATATTTATCTGAGTTATTCACCTGAGTTATTTGTCCATCCAAAATCATTTGAACCGAATTGGCTTGGCCGAGTTTCTGCTTTTTTTCATCGATCCATTAGAGAAGAGGTGAATAGAAATGTAAAAGTTAAAAGAGGATTCTGACCGGTGAGACCATCTTTTTATTAATACAGTTTTAAAAAAAAAATCGCAAATTTTGGAGAATTTTATATTTACCAGGACCGTAATGACAAGTGACCTCCCCATTTTTAGGAGCTGCCATTTTTTGCGACCCCTGAAAAACCAAAAAAATTCACCGTAATATGCTGATTTTTTTTTTTTGAGGGGCCACAGTGACAAATGGCAGCTTCCTTGGGGGGCTACCATTTGTCGTTACGGCCCTAGTCCAGTTTCAGTGGTCTTTTGATATTTATTTTTTTTTTGGGAAAATAGTATTAATAAAAATTTCAGTTTTGTAGGCCCGTCTCATAATAAATGGGAAAATAACTTTCACAAACAAAGGACTTTTGAGATTTAAAGAAAAAATAAAGATTACAAGATATAATATACAAATATTTGTAAGATCTGAAAACTTCGATATTTTTAGTAGTATTCTCTGTCCTATCGAAAAAGAACAAATCAAATGAATGTTTTTGTATGTTTGCAAGTTTATATTATATTATATAAGTGGATCATAAGTGGGTTATTGTATTACTTAATATATTTTTTACTATCTTTACAGAAAATGCTTATCAACTTTTTTCCTAATTACTTTTTTTATACAAAACAATTTTTACAAAAAAAGAGAGTCTGTGTTTCCTGTCCGATTCATGTCCGATTCATCTGATTATAATTTCACAGTTATATAATTGACCGATTTCGATTTCGATTTTGATTTTCAAACCAATGCAATTGATAATGCAAAACAATATTATATATATAAAAAAACAAAGTGGTGATTCCAATCAAAATGGAGATTTTCATTTTTTTTAAACCCAGAGTGGGAGAGAGAGAGAGGCTGTCTGACACAAGAAATAAAATATTTAAGATAAAGAGAACATGCAAGGCACATGCAAGGCTGAATATCTCATTCCAGATTTTTATAAGGGACCGACTAACTATCCCCCAGCTCTCATCCCCCATTCATCCTCCAGTCAATAACTGTTTTTGTTGACTGCTAATTAAGAGGGGACCACAAATTTCAGTGCTAAAAGACAAAACAAAACGTGTCATTATCGCGGCGAGTGCAAGTATTCATATATAATACATCAAGTATTCATATATAATACATCAAGTATTCATATCTAAGATATCAAGTATTCAAAAAAAAAAACTGGACACATCACTCACCATCTTTTACACGTTTTTAGAGGTGGATTTTTTCTCCGTTCACTCTAATCAATATTTCTGACAATCTGATAGGAATTTTGCAAATATAAAACCACGAACGTTTTCTACACAATTTTCTCTTTCAAATGAGATCCATGATGACATACTTTCGAGTTGTCCGTTGCACAAGTATTCATACCTTGTCATTCAAGTATTTATACATCATCGAACAAGTATTCATACCTCATCAGTATTTTACAAATAAAAAACTGGACACATAATTCACTCATTTTTTACCGATTGAAATTTCGTTACCACTCAATTACTGGAAGTGTCCAGTACACTCTATCTTAGGTATGAATACTTGCTCGATGTGGTATGAATACTTACATGACGAGATATAAATAATTTTACGAGGTATGAATACTTGCGCGACGGATAACTCAAAAGTATTTCATCATGGATCTCATTTGAAAGAGAAAACTGCGTAGAAGACGTTTGTGATTTTAGATTCGTAAAATTCTTCACAAATTGTAAGAAATATTAGTTAGAGTGAACGGAGAAAAAAAATCACCTCTAAAAACGTGTAAAAGATGGGTGAGTGATGTGTCCAGATTTTTTTTAAATACTTGATATCTTAGATATGAATACTTAGTGTATTATATATGAATACTTGATGTATTATATATGAATACTTGTGTGCGTCAGTTATAAAAATTTTCAAATACAAGCGGCCCCCCACGTAATTAATGATTGATACACGTTTTTTTTTGTCTTTTTGTACTTGAAGTTGTGGTCCCCTACATAATTAATGATTGGGGGATGAATGGGGAATAGGAGCCGGGGGAAAAAAATATTTATCCTTTTTATAATTAGCAAGCATGGATTGAGAAGTGTTAATTAACAAAATAAACACCAATTTTTATAATTTGTGGTGTACAATACTGTCATAAGAACTTTTGTCACTATACATCACGAGAACGCAACAAGCCTACATAATAAAGACGTCCCTATCACATACTTTATTATGTAATCAATTCATTTAGTACTTGTTGTTTTGGGACTTTCTGTAAGGAATCAAATTCCGGATTTTCCGGCTATTTATGAAAACTAACCGATCTAGATCTGCCACTGACCTCTCAGTGATGGTTTTCAAAATAATTAAATGCCTAGTCTGTCATTAATATTTGTTGACTAACTTAATTAAGTTTTCTAAGCACAGAAAAATTAACTCAGGTAATGAACAAAAATAGAAAAAAAAATCTAGTTTATCTTTATAAAATAATTAATAATACCACAGGTTATTTAGAAGATAATCATTATAATGAATATAAATTAATATAAAAAATAAATTAATAAAAAGAATATCACAAGATATTCTTTATAAAAAAAAGTAAGTTATTCAGGGAGAGTTTCAATACAACAAATTTAATGTGTAATTTGAGTTATAAATTTTCAAATAGAAATTAAAAAAATAAAAAAACTTTGGACATTTTGTAGAACAAAATCTCGTAACATTAGAGAGAATTTTTTATTTTTAGAAATTATTATTAAATAGTATTAGAATATTGATTCAGTAGAATTTTTTATGTCTTAGAAAGCGCCGAGTGAGTAACTTGGATTTAAATTTTAGAGCTAAGTTAGTAGTCTGAGTCCAAAGTTAGAGTTTGAATCACTAACTCGGCTCCAAAGTTTGAATCCGAACTACTAACTTGGCTCCAAAGTTTTAATCCGAACCACTAACTCTGAGTCTTCTAGACCATCAAAAATATCATGTACTCAATCTATTTTTCTATATTATTTAATAATAATTTTTTAAATTAAAAAATTCTATGAGGCTACAAGATTTTTGTGCTATAAAATGTCCAAAGTTTACCTTTTTTTATTTATATTTGAAAATCTACAGCTCAAATTGCACATAAAATTTGTTGTATTTTAGAACTCTCTTTTATATAACTTACTTTTTTTTCATAAAAAATATCCTGTGGTATTTTTTTATAAATTTTATTTTATATTCATTATAATGATTATCCTCTAGGATAACTTGTCGTATTATTAATTATTTCGTAAAAGACATATTGGATTGTATTTTCTATTTTTGTTCATCATGTGAGTTAATTTTTCAGTAATTAAAAAACTTACTAAGTTAGTCTACACATATTAATGGCAATTGATTATTGTAAAAACCTTCATTGAGAGTTAACACAACGTACAGAAGTTAGTTTTTATAGATGACAGTAAAATCCTGTCTCCCGGTCGGCAGAGGATTTGATTCCCTGTTGTAATCATAGTAACAAATTAATAATTCGGGTTCGGTTCGGCAGGGTCAAAAATTCGTGATTCGGGAATAATTCGGGTATAATTCGGGAATGATTCGGAATTACAGTACGAGACCTCAGTGCATATTTAATTAATTACCGATGATTTACTATAAGATATACTGCTAGAACTTGCCACAGAAGATCAATAACATAGTAAAATATATATTAGGAAATGAGCTCATTGCCACAGGAGATCAATAACATAGTAAAAAATGTATTAAAATGAAATTGGGTTGAGTCACGTGGGTGGGGTGCCTGGCAGCCTGGGGAAGGGACACTGCGCAGTTCGCACAGCGGCTGATCGAACAGTACCGCGAGAAATTTTTTTTTTTTCTGAAAAAAAGTGAAAAAAACGCGTATTATTCGTAAAATTCGTTAAATTCGCTTTTTATTCGCGTTTTATTCGCATTTTATTCGGTCAAAGGTTCGGTCAACGAATAATACGCCATTCGGTTCGAAAACACCCCAAAAATGTTTTATTCACGAATTAAACGCAAATAAATTGTGAATATTGTCACTGTGGTTGTAATGGGATCTTTAGTTCCTAAATTGTTTTGGGGTTTTGCGATCTTTAATTAACCCAAAAGATCGGTATACTGCAAACGGATCAAATAAAAATTATCAGATGCTGATAAAATCATATATATATATATATATATAGGAAGTGGCTACGGTGCTACGCGTAGCATAGAGGGCCTTCGTGCTACGGCTCAATATTTGAGTTTTCAAAATTCTAACGGTCGATCCGAACCGTTCAACATGATTATAAAATGAATATGTACTTGCAAACCAAATTTTACATTTTTTTGAATTTTTTTACTATCTATTTAGATAGGTAGAAAATCACTTGATCTGAAAATTCTGGACCATCCAAAAACAGTGATTTTCTATCTATCCAAAAAAATAGTAAAAAAATTCGAAAAAATGTAAAACTTGGTTTGCAAGTACATATTCATTTTATAATCATGTTGAACGGTTCGGATCGACCGTTAGGATTTTGAAAACTCAAATATTGAGCCGTAACACGGACCAATCCGTGCTATGCATAGTACCATAGCCTCACTCTATATATATTATATATATATATGAGGAGGGATCGGATTACACCCTTTTTTTTGACACACTTTGACACCTACTATTTTCAAAGTCCAAATAGTCGATCCAAACCGTTTCAACATGATGGATATATTCAAATGTGCTTGGAGATCAAATTTTACATTTTTTTGAATTTTTTTACTATTTATTAAGATGGTTACAAAATCGTTGTTTCCAGACCATTGAAAAACAACGATTTTGTAACCATCTTAATAAATAGTAAAAAAAATTCAAAAAAATGTAAAATTTGATCTCCAACCACATTTTAATATGGTGATCATGTTGAACGGTTCGGATCGACTGTTTGGATTTTGAAATCGCAAAATTGGCCTATAAAAAAAACAATGTCAAGATGTGTCAAAAAAAATAGTGTAATTGGATCCCTCCTCTATATATATATATATATATATATATATGAGATGAGCTATGCTACTCCATGGAGTAAAACGCGTTGGTGCTCCATGCCGCTATATTTTTATTTTGAAAATCCAAACGACCGATCCGAACCGTTCATCTTGTTCTCCATATTAATATGTGCTTGGAGACCAAATTTTACATTTTTTAGAATTTTTTTACTATTTATTAAGCCACTTTGAAAATCACTGATCCGGCAGTCCAGAAATTTTTACTGTTTTTTACTGTTCACCCGGATTTTCAGATTTTCAAAGTGGCTTAATAAATAGTAAAAAAATTTCAAAAAATGTAAAATTTGGTCTCCAAGTACATTTCAATATGGATTAAAAGTTGAGCGGTTCGGATCGGTCGTTTGGACTTTCAAAATAAAAATACGGCGTGGAATACCAACGCGTTTTACTCCATGGAGTAGCATAGCTCATCTCATATATATATATATATATAGGGATGGGCTATGGTGAGCTATGGAGTAAAACAAGTTTTTACTCCACGCCTCATTATTTTCATTTTGAAAATTCAAACAACCGATCCAAACCGTTCAAGTTGTTCTCCATATTGAAATGTGCTTGGAGACCAAATTTTATATTTTTTGGAATTTGTTTACTATTTATTAAGCCACTTTGAAAATCGCTGATCCATTGGTCCATAATTTTTTACTGTTTTGCTACTGTTCACCCGGATCAACGATTTTCAAAGTGGTTTAATAAATAGTAAAAAAATTCCAAAAAATGTAAAATTTGGTCTCCAAGCACATTTTAATATGGAGAACAACTTGAACGGTTCGGATCGGTTGTTTGGATTTTCAAGATGGAAATATGGCGTGAAGTACAAACTCGTTTTACTCTATAGCTCACCATAGCCCATCCCTATATATATATATAGAGTACGGCTAACGCGCTTCCTCTAGCATTTCGGCCGAGGTGCTTCCGGGAGCATATCTTGCAATTTGATGTTCAAATAACAAATTCAAACCGTTAGATGTTCAATCTATATTAAAATCTACTTGGAGACCAAATTTTACATTTTTTGGAATTTTTTTACTATTTATTAAGCCACTTTGAAAACCGCTGTTTTCAATGCTTCAGAAATTTAATAAAAACAGCGATTTTCAAACCAGCTTAAAAAATAGTAAAAAAATTCCAAAAAATATAAAATTTGGTCTCCAAGTAGATTTTAATATAGATTGAACATCTAACGGTTTGAATTTGTTGTTTGAACATCAAATTGCAAGATATGCCCCCGGAAGCACCTCGGCCGAAATGCTAGAGGAAGCGCGTTAGCCATACTCTATATATATATATATATATATATATATATTATTGCAATGAAACTTTATCATCTAAAATATTATTGCAAAGTAGATGATGATGTGGGATGCACTTGGTGTTTAATAATAAGATGCATTATTGCAAAGTAAAGCATGTGTTTCATATGATGCAGGATTGATGGATATATACTTTGTCGATTTGTGATACATGTGTTACGTTACTCGGGATGAGTTAAGGGAGACAAAAGCCATAATCAATTGTTATTAATTAAACCTGCTATTTTGTAATATCCTCAATTAATATAGTGTACAGTGTAAACAAGCATATAAGAGTCAATCAATATATATGATTGGTATTATGCCTTCTTTATTGATTGGTAAAATATGGCAAAATTTAAGTAGGGTTAAAATGTATCATTTATTTTGTGCTCCAACTATATTATATATCTTTATTTCTGTTTTTAAAGTTCAAACAGTTGATCTGAATCGCTCATATGATTTCCATATTAAAATATGCTTTGAGATCAAATTTTAGATTTTTGGAAAAATTTTACTCTTTTTCTAGATAGGTACAAAATTATTGTTTTTGAACCATTCGAAAATAGTGATATTGTACCTATCTAAAAAATAGTAAAATTTTCTCAAAAAATATAAATTGGGCCTGTAAGCACATTTTAATATGGTTTTCATGTTGAGGGGTTCAAATTGACTGTTGTAATGGGATCTTTAGTTCCTAAATTGTTTTGGGGTTTTGCGATCCTTAATAAACCCTAAAGATCGGTATACTGCAAACGAATCAAATACAAATCAGATACTGATAAAATCATATATATATATATGAGGAGGGATCGGATTACACCTTTTTTTTTTACACATTTTGAAACCTACCATTTTCAAAGTCCAAATAGTCGATCCAAACCATTCAACATGATGGATATATATATTAAAATGTGCTTCGAGATCAAATTTTATATTTTTTTGAATTTTTTTACTATTTATTAAGATGGTTACAAAATCGTTGTTTTCAGACCATTGAAAAACAACGATTTTGTAAACATCTTAATAAATTATAAAAGAATTCAAAAAAATGTAAAATTTGATCTCCAAGCACATTTTAATGTATCCATTATGTTGAATGGTTCAGATTGACTGTTTGGATTTTGAAATCGCAAAATTCACCTATAAAAAAAAACAGTGTCAAGATGTGTCAAAAAAAGGGTGTAATTGGATCCCTCGTCTATATCTATATATATATATAGAGAGAGAGAGAGGATGGATCATATTCAAATGTTTGTTTCGGAGCCGTGGTGTAACTAATTTGTTTTCTGATTTTCAAAGTTCAAACAGTCGATCCAAAATGTTAGATGTGATATCTATTTTAAAATGTGATTGGAGACCAAATTTTACATTTCTTTAATTTTTTTACTATTTATTAAGTCATTTTTAAAATCGCTGATTTTAATAAACAATGAAAAATTTCTGGATCAATGAAAATAGTGATTTTAAAACTAGCTTAATAAATAGTAAAAAAATTCAAGAAATGTAAAATTTGGTCTCCAAACATATTTTATTATAGATTGAATGTTAAACAGTTTGGACTTTAAAAAATAGAAAAACCGAAATGTTTTGATATTAGCCAATGTCTCTCTCTATATATATATTTATATATTTTTTCATATAGGTACAGATCAAATATTTAAATATAATTCAGATACGGAATATTAAACATATATATATAAATACAAATTGGATACTAAACGATACTGATATAATTCGAATTGCTAATTAAAATATTATAACAAAATTGTCAAGTATTCAATAAATTATTTTTGTTATTAGAAAAATAAAAAATAAAAAATACAGAAATAATTCGCATATTCGATTATTTTAGTGACAATATAATTTTTCTAACGTTAAATTTGTTATTTCATTATATAATATATCTTAATAACAAATATTAATCACAAACATAGCCATATTTTATTAAAGGATACTAAGAAAAAAAATTCTTCTTTCTAAATATATATATATGACTATAAACCAAACATATATTTGAAAAATTAAAAGATACAAATACGGATATTTATCGGTATCAGCTTCTGAAAATAAAATTGTATCACATCTGTATTCGCACAAATAATATATATATATATTTGTATCCCTGTCTTCAAATTATTGGATTCAAATATTCAAGTCTGCAAAAATTCGAATACGAATTAGAATACGGACGGATAATATATATCCGTTTTCACAGACAATATCTCTTCCACACTAACATTTTAGAATCTGAATTTTACGAGAATGAACTACCAAGTTTACTTTTGTTCTCCTTTCTTTTAAAAAAAAATAAAGACAAAGAAAAAGAAAAAGAAAAAAAAGAGGTGCACAACAATTGTTAATGTGGAGTTCATTCGATCTGAAATACAAGACAAAAAAATATCACAAAATATTAATCTATTACAATTATGTGTCAATCCATGATTTGTTTAATGACCTTTTTATCTCACACCAAATAAAGAAACAAAATTTATTGTGTTTTTAATATATATGCTTTGCTTGTCATGAAAAAAAAAATATAATCAGTATTTTTGGTATCTCAATTATTAAAGTTTATCATCTAAAATATTATTGCAAAGTAGATGATGATGTGGGATGCACTTGGTGTTTAATAAGATGCATTATTGCAAAGTAAATTAAGCATGTGTTTCATATATATGATGCAGGATTGGTGGATATATATATACACACACACTTGTCGATTTGCGATACAACTTTACTCGGGATGAGTTAAGGGAGACAAAAGCCTGAATCAATTGTTATTAATTAAACCTGCTATTTTGTAATATCCTCAATTAATATAGTGTACAGTGTGAACAAGCATATAAGAGTCAATCAATATATATATATATATATATACGAGTGGTATTATCCCTTCTTTATTGATTGGTAAAATATGATTGGTATTATGCCTTCTTTATTGATTGGTAAATTAAATATGGCAAAATTTAAAGAGTAGGGTTAAAATGTATCATTTATTTTGTGCTCCAACTATATTATATATCTTTATCTCTATTTTTAAAGTTCAAAGTCGATCTGAATTGCTCAATATGATTTTCATATTAAAATATGCTTTGAGATCAAATTTTAGATTTTTGGAAATTTTTTACTCTTTTTCTAAATAGGTACAAAATCACTGTTTTTTGACCATCCAAAAATAGTGATATTGTACCTATCTAAAAAAATAGTAAAATTTTTCCAAAAAATATAAATTGGGTCTGTAAGCACATTTTAATATGGTTTTCATGTTGAGGGGTTCAAATTGACTGTTTGAACTTTGAAAACGTAGATAGATATGTAGGATGGTTGAGACACATAACCAATAATGCATTTTAACCCTACTTAAATTTAAATTATAACAAGAGTGGACAAGTGTGAACAAGCAAGCTTAATCATGCAAGCTTATTCCTTAATTAAAATATAACGACATATGTGGTCTGATAGGGCCATGTTCCACAGGCCCTTTTACCTAATTTAAACTGGGCCATAAGCGACTGGGATTCGGACCTCTCTAAGAGGCCAACCTGAAGTCATATGAAAGGCCCAAAAGGTCCACCAAGTCGGGGCCCAATACAGCGGCCCCCAACAGTCTTAAATGGTGTTCATGCTAACCGACATGCGGGATGATAGTGGAAACGGCTAACTTAATGCCTCCCATCCTGTAACGGCTGACATAACTACCCACGTCCTCCATAACTGCCCGAGATAGCAGTTATGGACGGACTATATAAGGCAGTGATTCCCATGAAGCGGGGACACTTTTTCAACTACAAGAGAGATCACACAGGATAGAGTACGAATCTCTCACAATCAACCCCGAGTTCACAACTCCATCTCGGCCTGCCATCCTTTGGCAGGACGAACTCAACTCAGCCCAAGATTCCATACGGCCTCATCTCCCGAGATAGGACGTATCAACCACCGTAGGGCCACGCCTTGCTCACAAAGAGGATTAGATGGCTTACCAAACCACATCAGTTCCACTCCCACCAGGAACCACGATCCCGCTAGAGGTAACAATCACACCACCTCCCCTGGTTACCCCGCTGACAGGGAACCTCTCTCATAGTCAGCCTCATGCGGCGAGGCCTAACAATCCGACAACACGACCCTATGGTCCCCAACCGATGCAACCTCGCCACACAGGCCCTGACAATGCTACTCAACCTTTGTTTATCGAAGGGCACGCGAGTAGACCATTGTATACTGAGCACACACCGATATCTGGTACCTATCATCCACCATACATACCGCACTACACTCAACAAACGCCATTCTACCCTTATGGCGCGACCACTTACACGCCATACACCCCGATGTACCCCCAGTACCCTTATGTGACACCACCTGCGCAATGGGGTCCAGGAGGCGCTCAAGGGGTATACCCTATGACAGGTCCAACACCACATTCCCAACAAATACCATCGCGACCTGTAATCCAGATTGTACCACCAGCTGTGCCGGCTTCCCGGCCTCTGTCAGCAAACCGTATTCTAAGTCGGCCAGCAAAAATTCCTCCTAGAAATCTGAACTCTCAGTTCGTAGATGTTCGAACTGGTAGTGAAACAGATACGCCCATCCTGCCAGACCAACAGGTTCAATCCAAACGCCAGGACCAAAACATTCCACCAACAGGAGCTCAACCAAATGAAAGAAGACAGCAGGAAGGGCAGGGCGAAAGTAGGGAACCTGATCCCGAAAGACAGCTACATGTCGAGAACCCCGAAGTTCATCGTAATAACGAGCGCGGATCAGCTAATCATGGCGGAGGTTCCAGACCGTCACGCCGAGAACAGTCTCGCTCCCGTAGGGAACGCGACCGAAGCCCACCCCGAGGTCGGGATAGAACTCGCCGAGATGATCGTAGAAGAAACAGGCGATCACCTACCCCAGTCCGAGGTGTAAATATGGCTCAAATTGAAGAATTGATCCAAACAAGGCTTGAGGCTAAATTGGCCGAGATGGAATCCCAGAAGACAGGTGCCACCTCTCGGCCTATGGGGATCAACGATGGCCCACTCTCTAGAGACATCTACCGCCATTCAATGACGGATTTCAAGTATCCAACAACTCTTCCCAGCTTCCGGGGTAGCGGCGATACTCAGGATCCACACAATTTCGTGTACGGATTCCTTGAACGACTTCGCCTCCTTGGGGCCACAGACGCCATCATGTGCCGAGTCTTCACCACTTGCTTAACCGGCGAAGCATGGGATTGGTACATGACGCTACCCCAGAGGTCCATCAACAAGTTCGAAGATTTCGCCAAATTGTTCCTGGAGAGATACACGATTATCAAGCCACCGCAAGCTACATGCGAGATGCTTCTGGACATTGTCCAGGGACAACACGAAAGAACAGGTGCGTTCATCGGTTTATACAAGCATCTCGGCGAATTCAGAATCTCAATGAGGAATTCGCCTTGGCGGCCATCAAGAAAGGACTTCGCAAAGGGGGTCCGGGTACTTTGCGTTATGAGGCACATATGAAGAAAATGACTACTTTGAGGGAGTTTGTAGCCTTTGCTGAGGGTTACATCCGTGCTGAGGATGACAATGGGAGTCCCACGAGGTTTCGATCCCGATCTCCCCGTCCAACAAACATACAGCTGGCTCAAGACAGGTCTCGCAATCAAAGAAAACCTCGGCAAAACCAACCAACCGAGCACAATTCCGGTACTAAAGGGTACCGACAGCATTTTGTGAGATATGCTCCACTCACCAAGAAGCGGCATGAGATGTACAACATTATAGAAGGCATGTTCGATCTCCCCCCGCCGCTGCCAAAGAGCATTTTTACGGTGGTCGACAACTCGAAAAAATGTGAATACCACGGATTCAACGGGCATTCCACCGCAGAATGCCTCCAATTGAAGGACATCCTGGAGAGACTAGCCCGAGAGGGTAAACTAGTCGAGTTCATCAACCCTGACTTCTTCAAAAAGTTTTTCAAGAAATACAATGGTCAATGTAAGGTTTTTAAGAAACCCATTCCATACAGACAGGACTACACGGGACCTCGGGTTGATGAGGCCAGTCCCCAAACCCGGGATGATCCCGAGACAAGACACCCGGAGCGGCAGGGTAGTCCTGTCATTAATGTGATCAGTGGGGGTCATCACGGTACCGCCCGAAAAATCTTACCACGTGACAATCGAAAACCGTACCCCACTGTCCTACCGGTTGAAGCCATAAATGACAAAAAACGACTTCGATCCGAGGAAGTGATATCTTTTTCTGAGAAGGACCTCGGTCAAATTTCTGGACCGCATGATGATCCTGTGGTGCTTAATCTCAAGATTAACACTCACAGGGTTAAAAGGGTATTGGTTGATACAGGCAGCTCAGTCGACATCCTGTATCTACCGGCCTTCACACAAATGGGCCTCAACACTCGCTCCCTCCAACAACACATATCACCTTTGATAGGCTTCACGGGAGATGCCCTTCAACCTCGGGGAATGATGCCACTTAAAGTGACGTTTGGTACATCTCCAAGGACAGTAGAAGTCATGGTGGACTTCCCCATTGTGAATGCCCCTTCCGCGTACAATGCGATCTTGGGAAGAGCGACCTTGAACAAAATCGATGCTATCATTTCTCCTTCTCACCTCAAAATCAAGTTTCACACCGAAAACGGGATAGGGGAAGAATGTGGCCAACAACAGGTAGCTCGTGAATGCTACATGACGACCATTCAAGGTCACGGAGGTTCTGTTCACCAAGTTGATCAGCCTGATGCAAAGACCAATCCACAGCGGTTACGCTCTAGCACTGACTTTCTACCTCCAAACACCAACCTCGCATTGGATCCAGTCGATAAAGCCGAGGCGAAAGCTTCCCTTGAGCCCGTTGATGAAGTCGAGCAACTTGAGTTAGGTGATGGTAAAACACTTAATATAGGAAAGGCAATCCAAGGGTCGGCAAGGGCCGAGTTAATCAAATTCCTCCAAGAAAACCAATCTGTTTTCGCTTGGACTGCAGCCGACATGCCAGGAATTCCAAGGTCAATTGCCGAGCACCGATTGCACATTAAACCGGGCTCAAAACCAGTCAGACAGAGGAAGCGTAATATGGGGGAAGAACGACAGCAAGCCGTCAAGCGCGAGGTAACGAAATTACTCGACGCTGGTTTTATCAGAAATGTCGAATGTCCAGAATGGACAGCCAATCCCGTGCTTGTCAAGAAATCCAATGGCGACTGGCGTATGTGTATCGATTATACCGATCTTAACAAAGCATGCCCCATGGATCCTTTCCCCTTGCCCAAAATCGATCAATTGGTCGATTCCACCTCGGGACATGCTTATCTTAGTTTCATGGATGCCTTCTCCGGGTACAATCAAATCCGGATGAGCCCAGCTGACGAGGAGAAAACTGCTTTTACTACCAACTCGGGACTTTACTGTTACCGGGTCATGCCTTTTGGATTGCGCAACGCTGGCGCCACGTTCCAAAGAATGGTTAACACTGTGTTCCAAAGTCAGATTGGACGAAATGTAGAGGCATACGTAGATGATCTACTTGTTAAAAGCATGTCTGACCTCTGTTGGGTTTTGAGGCTACCCAAAGCCATTAGGCTTAAGCTGCGGAAAGACCGTAAAACAAAATTTTTACTTCTAACTTAAGCCAAAAGGATTGAAGTGGTATGTCGGATAATCTACCGAGAGTTACATACCTGTTCAATCCTTTTCTTAGATTAAAAACCGTAAGTAAAACTTTACTTATTCAGATCATAGATTAAGTAGTATGTCGGATAATAACCGAGAGTTACATACCAGATTAATCCTGTATAGACCCAAAGTAGTAAAACCGTATTTACTTGATTTTAATCAGTTTATAGATCTACTCCTTTGATTGATTTCTAAAAGATTAAATCTATTTAACAATGAAATAGATTAATATAACATTTCTTTACCTTGCTTCCAAATTCAAATTGGAATGCAGTCTGACCCGGCTAAGCAAGCACCAAAAATATAGTGCCTCTATCGGTTATCCACCAGGAACTACCAGAGAGTTGGTATTTCTTTTGCCAGAAATACTATACCAACGGTATTCGAAAAGTCGCGGTTTTCGGTAAATCACTATTCACCGAAAGTACGAAATTTCTGACAAAACACTATTCACAAGAATAACTTTTATTCTCGCAAAAATATATATATGGATAATCAGATTTTCTGCAAATCACTATTTGGGAGAGAAAATTAGATACGAATCGAATCGAATTCTGATTCGTACTTGGGTCGGATTGATCTGATTTTCTCTCCACCCCTCCACCCCTATTTATAGCTTTTTAGGGATGAATAGTAAGGAGGTGTGAATAGTAAGGAGGTTTCAAGGTGAAAAGACAAAAATGCCCTTGGTCAAGTTTGGTATTTACCAAAATGCCATTGTCAAATTCAATTTGCCTTTGTCAAGAAAAATAAATATTAATTCATAATTAATATTCTAATCCATATAATATATATATACAATTATTCTGAATAATTATATTTCTTGCGTTTGCGGTTGCGATTAAATTTATACGACGTGTCATACACGTTTATAAATTTAATTCGGTTTAAGCATGTCATCTCCATGACATATATGTTTTATTCTTAATTATAACACTTTATAATTAATCATAAAATTTCTCTGATTAGTTTCCTATTGGTGTGACCCGATAGGATCTGTGTTATGTTGGCAAATAGAATTAGAACTGTTCTAACTTCTATAATCATAGATGGCACCTGGCAAGTACATTATGACACCAATTACACAGATGATGCTGTACGGTACAATATCACGATCCAGTAAACGATTTACTTCGTGTTAATTCTTTTGTCTCATAGCTATCAGATTAGTTTCAAGGTAGGTGTGTGTCATCCTTGCAAACTTAATCTTTTCTTGATCCTGAATAGATTATCAAATATGTTTACTCTTGTAATCATACTGGATCCAGATAATCATATTCTATCAAGGGGCCCAGTGATGCTATAGCTCGTATTGAGATACCACAACAACAAAGTAGGCACTTTTCGCGACGGAATTTCGTCGCGAAAAGTACCATCGCAAAAGGAAAAGCACGTTTATGACGGTTTAGCGTCGCGAAAAGTCACTTTTTATCCTCGCAAAAAGTGCCTGTCTTTTGTAGTGTACGAGGGACAATAGTACTTTTGATAAACCATCTTTTCCTCCGCATAAGCTATGTATACCGAAGAACTATCCTTATAGCTACTTTTTACGGATAGCGTTAGATAGCAATCACACATATACATTTCTTATGTAGGAAAAATGAATATCTCGTACTTTAGAACTTAACACTAAAATGAAAACATTAATGACACAAACACAATTCCATTTAATGTTTCATTTGGGGTCTGTCAAATATCATGTTCTCTAACATGTATCTGTGTGATTAAAATGACAACTCTTTGTCTATGGTTTGTAAAACTTAACCATCATTTAATCCACACACTAACCTTATCGCGGTAATTAGTGTTCCTGCTAATTACCTTGGTTAGAGACTTTTAAGAGTATTATCATCTATATTATGAAGTTTCACAATTCCAGTCATGAACTCGAAATGATTCATAAATTCAATAATACTCAAGGTAACAAAATGATTAAACATTCAATTCATGAACAAAGCTTTATATAACTAATTTATCGTATTATTGACTTCTAGATTATTACAAACTAACAACCTTGACCATGTCCGAGATCTCCGTGAGACCTTCGCAACTTTAAATTCAGCCAACATGAAACTCAACCCTAAGAAAAGTTTCTTCGGCCTAACTGGCGGTAAATTCCTTGGCTTCATGGTTTCAATGCGGGGCATTGAGATTCATCCCTCCAAATCACAAGCCATCCTCGACATGAAACCACCCCGAAATCTCAAAGAGCTGCAATCTCTCACAGGTAAACTGGCCGCTCTCAACAGGTTTATTGCACGATCTGGGGATGTGTGTTTTCCCTTCTTTAAGGCCATGCGCAAATCGGCCAAATTTGAATGGACAGACGAATGTGCGATAGCCTTTGAAAAGGTCAAAGCCTATCTCGCCAATCCACCGTGTCTCAGCAGGCCAACCACGGGTGACATCTTGGTGTTGTACTTGGCAACAACAGGGCATGCAGTAAGTGCCGCCCTTGTTCGAGAAGAGGGACGAGATCAGAAGCCGGTCTATTTCGTTTCACATGTACTTCGGGACGCCGAAACCAGATACTCCTAGATTGAAAAGGCGGCATATGCTCTAGTCATAGCTGCACGGAAGTTGAGGCCTTACTTTCAATCACATCCCATAAAGGTTTATACCGGGATTCCACTTAAGAAATCCTTCGCAAATTTTGATTCATCCGGGCGATTGCTAGCTTGGGCGCTCGAGTTATCTGAGTTTGATGTCTCTTTCCATCCCCAAAATGCCATGAAGTCTCAGATCTTCGCCGACTTTATCGCTGAATATTCCGGACTTCCTCCCGAATCTGAGGGACGCTGGGTAATTCATGTTGATGGTGCCTCTTCATTACAAGGGGCGGGGGCCGGGGTATCCCTCACTGGTCCACAAGGGGAAACCCTGAATTATGCTCTTCACTTTCAATTCCCGGTAACAAACAATACCGCGGAATACGAAGCCATGATAGCAGGCCTTAAGTTAGCCAAAGAATTAGGAGCCCGCGAGGTTCACCTCCGTAGCGATTCTGAGTTAGCAGTCAAGCAAATCAATGACGAATGCCGAGTTATGGATGACAACTTGCGCAAATATCGATAGCAGTTCCACATGCTCAAGAGTCACTTCGACGAGGTAAACATCCAACATGTTTCTCGCAACAAAAATTGCCAAGCTGATGCCTTATCCAAACTTGGTGCTGCGGGTAACCTTGACAAAGAACGGCCCGTGATTGTTATGGACGTTCCCGAATCAAGGATCCACATTGATACCACAGCTGTCCTTGCCATCAATGAACTCGGCGAATCCTGTTTCACCCCGATGTGGAATTTCCTTAACACGGGGGTCCTACCCACAGACCAATTGGAAGCCCGACGTCTGAAAAGGATCGCGCCCATGTATTCTATTTTCAACAATCATCTCTATAAACGGGGATACGTGCGACCTTGGCTCAAGTGTATAAACGAAGAGATGGCCTCAAAAATGTTATCAGAGGTACATGAGGGCATCTGTGGGAGCCATCAAGGGGCGAAAACTCTTGCAAAACGCATTCTCCGAGCTGGTTTTTACTGGCCAACCATGCAACATGATGCGGCGACTTTGGTCCGAAAGTGCGAACGGTGCCAATACCATAGCAAGTTGAGTAACATCCCGGCATACGACCAGATATCCATCTCGGGGGCCTGGCCTTTTGACTTATGGGGAATAGACATAGTCGGGCCATTTCCCACAGCTGTTAGACAGCGCCGTTGGATTATCGTTGCCGTGGAATATTTTACCAAATGGGTTGAAGCCGAAGCACTAGCAACAATTACAGCCGCAGCAGTGGAAAAGTTCATTTGGAGAAACATCATTTGCTGCTTTGGAATACCACATGCACTCATTTCGGACAATGGAACTCAGTTCAATGTAGCCCGCACCATCACATTCCTTTCCAACTTGGGTATTCAACACAATTTCACCTCGGTCAGCCACCCAGCTAGCAATGGATTGGCCGAAGTCACCAACCGTACAATCTTGGACGGTCTGAAGAAGAAAGTTGCTGAGAACAGGAAAGACTGGCCCGACATTCTTGATGGCATCCTGTGGGCTTATCGCACAACACCCCGAGAGGCTACACAGCAGACACCATATTCTCTGGTATTCGGGATGGAAGCCGTCACTCCAATCGAACTGATGGAACCATCTCTCCGTACTTTGGCATATTCCACTGAAGCGAACCAGGATGCACGTGCTGCTGACCTCGACCTCATCACCGAAGGTCGGGAGAAGGCTCGCATACGCACCATGGAATATCAACGTCGAGTTAAGCGTGCATTCGACAAACATGTGGTACCTCGTGCATTTCAACCTGGTGATTTGGTACTTAAAACTGTGGAAGCTACTGGCAAACATGTCAGTAAACTCGCTCCTCAATGGGAAGGTCCCTTCAAGGTCATCCGGCTCAGAGGAAAAGGTGCATACGAGTTGGAAGATCCGAGTGGTTTCATACTTACTCGACCGTGGAACGCTTGCCACCTCCGGAAATTCTACACCTAATGTATGATTTTACTTTAACATTGTTTTACTTTCTATATTCCATGTAAAGTTATGGGCGAGATAAGCCTTTTCTGTTAAATCTCATGTATTTTACCAAGACCGAGATACAAGTTTTTGTATGGTCCTAGGCTGTTCTCAATATATATATGATATTTGATTGTGTTCTTATTATTTGGGTACGAGATATATGAACGAAAGTCTTTTTTGGCAACGAAATAAGTCTTGGTTAATATTCCCGAGATACACAACAAATTAATACAGTCTTACGAGACTATGAATGTTAAACCAGTAACATGGTTTTTCTTTTTCGCGACATTAATCGAAAATCCCTCGGGGTAACGTATATGTTTCTCGCGACCTCCCTTTCCCCCGATGTTGATAAATAACAAAGAAAAAAGGGGGGAAAGAAGGATATATACAAAGCATAAACCGAGATAAAAGTTGAAAGAAACATCTCGGGCAATCAACATAAGTTAAGAACTATGATATAATAATAACAGTTAAAAAGGTTACAAAAACTTCTGTTAAACCCCTACATCCCAGGGGCGCATAATATCACATTACAGCATTTCTGTTAAAACCCCACATCTCGGGGGTATGAATAAAAATAATACAGCACATTTCTGTTAAAACCCCCACATCTCGGGGGTAAAAAGTCATTCACTCCTCAAAAAAAAAAAAAAAAAAAAAAAATCCCCTGCTTCCTTGGCTCGGTATGATCCTGCATATAAACAAAAAAGACATAGTGAGCATAGGCAAGAACGCAACATCTCGGGGAACAAGATATATAAATTTACACTTACAAATAGAAGGGTCCGCTTCTTTGGGACTATCATTTCCTCCATCACGAGGTGAGATGAGAGCATCCAAAGTCGCCTCATCTTCTTGCTCACCCGGTTGAACGATATCACCTTCTTCAATTTCCCTCATCTCGAGGTCTATGCTATTACCTTCAGAGGCCTCAGAAGGCAAACCGTCCTGCTCTTCAGATGGGGCATCTGGCAAGTCGAGATGCTTGGGCCATTTATCCTTAGGCCAGGGATGGACGATATACGTACGCGGATGATTCTCAAGTACAAGTTCTTGATTAATCGGAGTACCATCCGGGTTCAATAACGAGTCATTCTCTTCATCCCAGCGGTAACCTGAAAGGTTTTTTGTAATAATCTTTTCGGGGTCCACCTCGGTAAACCCTACCTGCTCGGGTCTAAATGGATAATGACCTGCTAGTGCCTTCAGATAGCCATGAACCGTTGCTGTCATCATGTCCACACACGCATAAGGGACAGCTTGTGTGAAGGCTCTGCTGCCCAGAAAATTGCTAAGTGTTTTCTTTGGCAAGTCATGCATCTCGGCCCGAAGTCGGGCGTTTTCTGCTTTCACATCCTCTAACTCTTTAGTTTGAGCCTCGAGGTCGGTCTTAAGACGTGCCGACTTGCTCTTGTAGTCCTCGGCTTTGCGTTTCTGACGCTTCAATTTTTCCTCGGCCTCCTTGCGTTCGGCATCGGCTTGCACGCCCATATGCTTTGCAAACTCAAATTTGGCCTTCAATACAGCAGCTTGGCCAGTCGCCACTCTCATTTCCTTGTCTTTTTTCGAGGCCATTTGCAAAAAATAGTTCCTCTCTAAAATAGCCCTGTTCAGCGCCTCTTGGTCAGTATGGATAACGAGGGAATCCCATTTATCAATCGAGTCCTTTAGAAACCCGAAGTACACCTCGGCATCATGCAGTAAACTCGACACATGACCAACGACTTGGTCGGAGTGCTCCTCAGCCCATTTCCTTTGGTACTGAGTGGTGGTTAACCTGAAGGTTTCCCGAGAAAAGGCGGCATGAACCTCGGGATGTTCTACCTCGTCCTGCATAAGCGAGTATCTGGGGAGATAGGCCAAAATACTGTCCGGGAAACCCCGAGAAATATTTGTACCCCACACGAAACCAGTTTGTCGCCCTTGCTTAGAGACTTGCGACTCCAGGAACTCTCTATGTTCCTCTGAGGGGTCCCACACGTTGTCAGTTGCGTCGTCAATAATTTTGTCTAGCTCCCCTTGAGTAGCGTCGGCTTGGGCTTGAGAGGGTTCCTCTACAACCTCCTTTGGTTTACCCAAAACAATCTCGGGTTGAATCTTTTGCTTTTTGGCCTCGGGATACCCAGAAGCCGTACCCTTCCCCTTTTCCTCTCTTGTCAAACGTGGAGGAACGTCTACAGATATTTCCTTCCTCTTCTGAGATCCCCCGAGTTTGGAAGAACCAGAGGTGCTGTCCTTGATACTTTTTCCGGTGTGTGCCGATCTCGGCTGACGAGTTACGGGAGTAGTAGAGGCTGACTTCGGCATTTTCTGAATTGTAGCCGACTTCGGCTTGGGTGGGTTCGTAACCCCTTTCTTTTGAACAACCCCGCCCTCCGGGTTAGCTAAGACTGGGAATGGACTAGCGGCCTTCCAAGGCAATGCCATATAACCGCGACCTGCGACATAAAGGGTATGCGAAAATTAGTAAGTTATTCATGCTATTACAAGTTAGATAAATAAATATGATGCACAGGTATACCGGTGTAAATTAAAAGCAAAAAGACTAACTTGTGAAATAACTATCAAGAATTTCGACTGCCTCTAAGTCAACCGGAGTCAGGGGGGGCGTTGGGGTCGGCATCAATTTTTTCTTTTTTAGAGGGCGCCATTCCTTTTGTATATTTTTCAAACACTTCAGTTGCTCAGGATTCTCGAGATATACCCACCCGTGGTTCCACTCGTCCGCTTTTGACAGTTGGTCCAACAGCGCCACGCTATTAGGACGCTTCCGTATTGCGAGATGGCTCTCACTGTTATACAACACGGTGAAATAATGAAAGAATAGCCCGACATTCAGGAAATATTTCTTTAACTCGGGCAAGTGATCGAATATAAACTTGAAGCTCATGATGTAACACCACGCAGGTGCAGTCAACTGTGCAGGGGCCACTTCGAGATGCCGCACTATCTCGCGTGCGAACTTGGATAACCTTATCTTGAACCCGCACTTTGGCATCTTCCAATATATACACATACCGCGCTCTGCGTCGTGGGCTCGGTCATTCGGACCCGGGGCTACCAACTGAACTACCTCCCGAGAATACTCTTCTCTGTTGTCCTCCATTACAAGTTCCTTGTAGAAGGCATTAACATACGATTCACATCGGACAACCAGCTTGGGTGGGATACTAGCAGATGTGGGGAAGTCCGTGTCATTCGCATGACCATCTCGGGGAACTATTTCTTTTTTCGCTTTTTGGTTTTTGGGTTTTGAGGGCCCGTGAGACGTTCCCGCTGGGGTATCAACAAGTTCACCCCGAGATGGACTCTCGTGCTCATCTCCTTCAATATATGGTTCTTCTTCACCATCCCCCGACATTGTGTTAGAATGTGCGGGAGGCATCCCATACAAACTCTTGCCCTTACCCGGGCGGGGGGGGTAAAAAGGACATTGGGGACAACTCCTCATAGGAATGGGGGGATGGGTCCCGAGATCCACCTTGTTCTTCGGCCATTTCTAAATTTACGAAGAAACAGGATTGGCTTAAGTCACCGATCTTACTATTACAATTTCAGTTTCCAAAAAGCATTTGAGCTACTGATGCACATTAGATGTCAAGGTTATGGTAGGCATAGTCCTACAACATTACCATACTTATGCTATTTATTACTTTACTCCCTAACCTCGGTCAATACAAATTACAACATGCTGGATTTGTCAATTCAAGGTCAGTTACCGAGGTGATAAAGGTTTACCTTCTTGGAGAATTAAATGCTTGACCTTCGTCCGACGTCCACTTCCGAGGTTGGCAGCTCCTGAATTCCGTGCTATCTCCGAGATTGCTTTTGCTCTTTCGCTCCGATATCAAATTGCTCAAATAAACGATACTGAATAAGTGGGGGGGGCCGAAATATATATAGAGGTCTTCATTTTTCCCGCTCAATACTTGCGTAGTTTTTGAAACGACGCCACGAAACGTCGCGTTGTCTCCTTTCATCATGGCGACGCTTCGATTCCCGCGCTCATTCACCGGACGCGAGCTCTCACCGAGTTAACGCGTGCCACGTGTCACGCGAGGATTACGCCATCACCTCGTTTCCCTGACTGATTTGATGGGTGATTTGATGGCTGACGGCGGGTTAACGGAAGACGAGGCGTCAGGCATTTAATGCCGGTATACTATATATACTCCCTCCGTCTCCCTTTAACGATCCATCAACCGTACATTTCTCCTTCTAACTCGCGCTATCACGAGATGACTGATCAAGTGAATGACGAGGTTACCATTAAGAAAGGTGATATTCCGTCACCTCACACACTTCCTCCAGATCCACGTCCCGAGGTCGCCATCAACATATCCAACGCAGAAGGCGACCCACTAGCTTGGGACCGATATGCCATTTGCAAATCGAGGGGATACTCTCCGCAAATGTTTCACTGTGACAGTTGCGAAGAAGCTTTTCATCCCGAGTGTTCGGCTCGAAGATCACCTCGGAATCATAATGACCCTCGCTTCACATCCTTCACTTGCAAGCAATGCCTTGCTCAAGCACGCCACAACAAGCGCCGCCGTCAGGAATAGTTTTAGTCAAATATAGCAGATCGCATGTCATGTTTTGTTTAGTTAGGGTCTGTTATATTGTATGATTTTGCGATATTAATGAAATTTCATCAACTGCTTTCATTTCTTGTCCTGATTACGTCGAGGTCCACCCCGACCTCCATTTAGATTTTTGAAAAAAAAAAAAATCATGCCTATTTAATGGTATACAGTTGGGCAGATGGCGGTGGTACGACTATAAATAGGGTATTCCTTCCAGGGAGGGGGACATATTTTCCCTTTGCTTCTTAGACAAACATTTCTACCTCGCATTTATTATGTCTGTCCAGCGTCATATTGAAGGGTTCCTAGCGGAACGTACAAGGCAACGCCGAGCTATTCAACGCCGAGTTATCCCATCTCGCCCAGTTGGACCATCCAGCTCCAGCCGAGGTCCCTAGGCCACACAACGACGTATACTTACGACCGAGGAGAGGGAGGACTTGATCCAAGACTTTCCCAATGACTTGGATTGGATGCTGGATAATGAGTCCATTACCATCCGAGACTTTTTAAATTACAAGCTGGCGGTATTCAGGGAGGTGGGCGATGAATTTAACATCGTCGAATTCCTCGGACCTCTTCGTGATTGCCTAGCATGTGGGCAATCCGCCCCAAAAGAGGACATGATCAAATGCCGGGGTTGTCGCACATGGTGGCATCCCTCTCATTTTTTGATTCATGATCGGTCGGATCCCCGACGTCGATTCTTCATGTGTCAAACTTGCCAAAACCGACATCCCAATGCACCCACATTGGCCACAGCTACTCCGGCCCAGATTTGGGCAGACGACCATTTTGAAGATCCTGATAGTGAGATGTTGGACTTCCTCCCTTCACCTCCGGGATTCGCTTAAATTACTTGTTAGAATAATAGTCAATAGGTTAGGTAGACCTGCTTTTATTTTTTGAATCCTTAGTTTTAGCTCGAGTTGTAATGGGTCTTTATTAATATAAGAAGAATTCATTTTTGGTATATTCTTTAAAAACCATCGTTATCATGCAATATTAGAATCACACTATGTCGCGACCACATCTCGCAACCAAAGATGTTGCATCACGGACATTGATAACCTTAATAAATTTGTTTTCACGAGTTATTCACCCTCAAGTCGAAAGCATCTCGCTGATGCATTCCGACTTCGGGGGCTAATGATAGGGCCATGTTCCACAGGCCCTTTTACCTAATTTAAACTGGGCCATAAGCGACTGGGATTCGGACCTCTCTAAGAGGCCAACCCGAAGTCATATGAAAGGCCCAAAAGGTCCACCAAGTCGGGGCCCAATACAGCGGCCCCCAACAGTCTTAAATGGTGTTCATGCTAACCGACATGCGGGATGATAGTGGAAACGGCTAACTTAATGCCTCCCATCCCTGTAACGGCTGACATAACTACCCACATCCTCCATAACTGCCTGAGATAGCAGTTATGGACGGACTATATAAGGCAGTGATTCCCATGAAGCGGGGACACTTTTTCAACTACAAGAGATATCACACAGGATAGAGTACGAATCTCTCACAATCAACCCCGAGTTCACAACTCCATCTCGGCCTGCCATCCTTTGGCAGGACGAACTCAACTCAGCCCAAGATTCCATACGGCCTCATCTCCCGAGATAGGACGTATCATGGTCTGTATTGTCCAATAATTCATTTTAACCCTACTCAAATTTAAATTAAAACAAGTGTGAACAAGCAAGCTTAATCATGCAAGACATTGGTTATCTCACTTAATCATGCAAGCTTATTTCTTAATTAAAATATAACGACATATGTGGTCTGTATTGTCCATATATATTTTAATTACGCAAGATTAGACCGGCTCCTCACTACAAAAATGGAACAGTATCCGCGAGAGATACTGTTGATATACCCTCGTGGATGCTTCCATCACTAATAGAAAAAACGCATTTCTATCGGTATACCCTCGCGGATAGTCACTTATTACTCTCGCGGATACTGTCTCATTCTTGTAGTGCCTGTGGTCTAAATTGTCGTTATGTGCAAAATGGTCTAAATTACATGCATTTTGATTCCGAGCAAATTTTGAATTGGAGAAGTTGATTCGATTTTTCAGAAGATATTCTTGACGAAATTAGAATATTTATTTATTTTATATCTGAAAATCATTAAAGAAACTCAAAATAATGCAGTAATGCACATGTCGTTCACATACATAATAACATAATTTAATTATATATATAAGACTATGATATTTTTTTTATACAAAAATTATAAACTTAAATAAATTTTAGAACTTAAATCAATATTTTTTGTAATGCTAAAAGAAACTTATATAATAAAATTTTCTTTAATAAATTATTCTCAAGCTGCATATGTTTGGGTAGAAAATTATAGAGATCCCAATCGTTTGAACTTTAAAAGTCGGAGAACCAATCGTTTGCACCAAGATTACATATTTTCCAAATTATCTCTATCTTAGCATTTGATGTAAATTATTTGATTCTTGAAGGCAGGATAATAATCTACTTAGGCAAAGACCTTGGATTTTGGTTAGGCAGCAAAGATATGGCTTATTTATGACAACAAATTGTACTCTAGCGACAAAAAAAAATGTCCTCAGTGTGAAAATTTTATGTAAAAATTAAATAGTAGGATAACTTAATTAACATTTAACCTATGATGCATGATTGAAGTAACAATCCGATTTGGTGCTTAATTAATATATGATGCATGATTGAAGTATATATATAGGTGTCGTTTCAATTGTGGGAGGTGTGATGTACGTTTACTAGTAGAATTGTTCCATTAATTAGGAGACCTAAGTCATAATCAACTGTGAACAAGCATATTATAACAAGTCGAACCATATATATATAACGACAGAAACCAGCATGTGCGTTAATTGGTAAAATATGTATACATTTTTATAACAACTGTGAAAGTGGGAACAATAAACTACCGTCTAAATTTTCCTATTTCCACCTCCGAATACTACTCTTTGCTTCAACATGATTTCTATATTAAACTTTGTTCTTTGTCACAAATTAGTCACTGAAGTTCGATTTGTCCCTATGTAATTATTGAACTTTTCATTTCTCTCAATTAAAATGACTACGTTATTATTTTCGTCAAAAAATAAAATAAAATATAAAGTGACATAAGATAGATGAGCATATTCCGTTAGTCATTTAGACGGAATGACATATTTTGTTAGTATTTCAAATAGAAAAGTTATATAATGACTTAATTTAAACAAATAAAAAGTTCAATTGGTAAATTGGTATTAAGGAACAAATCAAACTTAAAGAAACTAATTTCTGACAAAGAACAAAGTTTATTGACCTCCGGTGAAATTTACCTTAAAATGTGCTTGATGTGCTTGGAGACCAAATTTTACATTTTTATAGAAATTTTTTACTATTTTCATAGAATATTTTAAAATCAATGTTACTATTTTACATTTTTTATAGACCAAATTTTACATTCTCTCTATACATACATACATATACATATACATCTACATATACATAGAGAGTGGCTAAGACGCAAACGTTTGCACCAAGCCCTTGGTGCAAAAGATTCGGTTCTCTGACTTTTAAAGTTCAAACGGTCGATCCAAACCATTAGATATTTGATCCATATTAAAATGTGCTTGGAAACCAAATTTTACATTTTTTGGAATTTTTTTACTATTTATTAATCCACTTTGAAAATTGCTAATCCGGATGAACAGTAAAAACAGTGCAAACAAATTATGGACCATGTGATCAACAATTTTCAAAGTGGCTAAATAAATAGTAAAATTTGGTCTCCAAGCAGATTTTAATATAGAGATCACATCTAACAGTTTAGATAGACCGTTTGGACTTTGAAAATCCAAAAACCATTTGTTTGCACCAGTGTTCTAAATAGCGCGCTATAGCGTTTTTGGACCCCAAACGCTACGCTATGACATCAAAATGCGCTATTTGCGCTACGGACGCTATAGCGGTCTACTATTTGCGCTATTTGCGCTATACAATTTGGGTTTTTTTTTTTAAGCAATTTATATGGGTTTTAAATAAAGATAAAAAACATCTCAAACCGAAATTTAATTTGTTGCTACTTGCTATAGATAAATCAATTTGAAATTGGGAATAGAAATTGAAATTTGAATAGAAAAAAAGTCCAAACCGAAATTAAAATTTGAATAGAAAAAAAGTCCAAACCGAAATTAAAATTTGAATAGAAAAAAAAATAGATTATGTCATGAATCATGATGCTTAAGATATTTTTAATAGGAAAAATCGATAGTTTATGATATTACTATGGATATTTTGAACCGCAATTTGGACTTTGTACGGGTTCAATATGAATATTATAATTTCTTAATTACTTTGGTGTTATTTATTGTTCTATGAGACTTTAGATAATGTTGATACTTAGTACAAATATTGAATATACGAAATATAAAAAAAAACGCTATTTGAAATAGCTTCCGCTATAGCGACGCTATTCGCTATAGCTTTTTTTTTAGCCTTCCCGCTAAACGCCATTTAGAACCTTGGTTTGCACCAAGGGCTTGGTGCAAACGTTTGCGTCTTAGCCACTCTCCACACACACACACACACACAAACACACACAGATCATGTTGAACGATTCAGATCGACTGTTAGAATTTTGAAAACTCAAATATTGAGCCGTAGCACGGAGGCCCTCTATGCTACGCGTAGCATATTAGCCAAATTCTATATATATATATATACATATACATATATATGTTTGCCATTATAAAGTCTATTATTTATATACATGTATGTACGTACATGTATATATACATGTTTGCCATTATAAAGTCTATAAAAAAAATAGTCAACAATTCTCTATATTAAAATGTGCTTGGAGACTAATTTTTATATATATTTTTTAAATTATTTACTATTTTTTAGAATTTTATAAAATCACTATTTTGATATGATAAATAAATAATAAAAATTTATCAAAGCAGTGATTTCAGAAATTCTAAAAAAATAGTAAAAAAATTAAAAAAAATATAAATTTTATTCTCAATGCACCTCCAATATTTCATTTGCATAATGACATCCATTATTTATTTATTTTTATTATTAAATTTCAACATGTCTATTTTTAACCATAGAAGAAAAAATCAGAATTGAAATCGGGATCAGTCTTTTGACCGTGGAATCGGAATCGGGTGAATCGGTCAAAATCGGCCGAATCGGATCGGAAAATCGGATTTTTTTGCCATAAGCTTGTTTTATACTAAAAAAAAGGAAAAAATTGATAAAAAAATAATTTGTCAACAATTTATGTTTTGACAAATTATTACAATCAAATAATCTACTAATATAATATAATACAGGCATTAAAATTGTTATATGTAAATGAGTTATGTTTTCTAACAACAAAGGTTGTGTGGTGTGATGGTAGTTTGTTTTGGTTTCTTAGCTAGAGGTCATAGGTTCGATTCACTTAGAGCTCAAAAAATTTTGGAGTTTGTTTAATTCAAGTTCGGCCATTTCGGTGGAATCGGTTTATTTCGTCTGAAATTTGATTGAAATCGGTCCGGAATCGCTGGAATTTGGCTGGAACGTCTAAAATTGGATGAAATCTACAGTAACCGCTAACTCGGCTTAAAATCAGATCGGTACCGTCCGATCCCGCTCCAGAACAGCTGATTTTGCCTTCTATGTTTTTAACATGATTGTTCAAAATATCTATATGTAATTTTAATCTCAACATGTCCTTATGAAAATCGGGTTGCATGGCGCAGCACTGTTGCTCTTAAACTCTATATAAAGCACTGTGCCTCGCTCAGTCTCTTCCATCAAACCAAGCAAAAGCCTCACCAAATTGCTCAAAACATGGAGCTACTCTCTTACTATTTCCTCACATTTGCATTCATCCTCGCCATTGTTCTTTCATTTCTAAAAGCCAGAGCATTCCCTCCCAAGCCTAGTGAGAGTTTACGACTGCCACCTGGCCCATGGCAGCTTCCCATTGTAGGAAGCCTGCACCACCTTATCATAGCTGGTGCACTTCCGCACCGGGCCTTACGTGACATGTCGAAGAAGTATGGCCCACTCATGCTACTCAAACTCGGGGAGACTCCGACCATCATTGCTTCGTCCGTGGAAGCTGCCAAGGAGATCATGAAAACTCAGGTGATAACATAGATAAAACATGATTGGTAGTTTATGAAAGAAAAAAAAAATGATTGGACTAAAAATTTACAAAGGTGTTTAGTGGAAATTAACTTGATTCAGTGAAGGTGATTATTAAAGACAGTAAAAATTTTTTTTTTTTTTTTTTTGCGTTGAAAAGACACTAAAATTTGAAAATTGGATTAGTTATAATTGTCCAAAACTCCAAATAAATTGGTTCAAAAGTGACGCCTGAGTGGTATACTGATATCAGTGTAAGTATAATATAAAATTGAACAGCCCTAATGAACACTGTTCCATGACATATTTTGTTTGTTGCTTGTATTGAAAGTGTCAAGGGACTAGGGAACACTATATTTGGCTTTTTTAGACCAAATAGAGTAATTAATGGAAATTTCAGAGTTCCATTTGATAAACAATAATAATGAAAATAATAGTAGGAACAATAATATTTTTCCTAATAAATATATAATAAATGATATTTTAAAACAGATGTCCTTGTGGCATATATATATGTATATCTATTTGAGATATTCCTACTAGGGAACATTGAGCGTACAAAATAATTGTAGAAAAGTTAGAAAAGAAATTATGTACTAATTTGTAGAAAAGAAATGTCAGCACATAGTGAATAAAAGTATTTATGTACTAATTTGGTTCATATACAGGACGTTACCTTTGCTGCCCGGCCTATCAGTGTCACAGTTCATACGCTGAGCTGGGCAGGCAGAGACATCGTCTTTGCTCCATACGGTGACTACTGGAGACAGATACGTAAGGTGTGCATCGCCAAGCTCTTCAGCCCAAAGAGAATTCAAGTTTACCGATCCCTCCGAGAAGAAGAGGTGAAGAACCTCATTCGCAACATTACCGATGCCTCAAAAACATCACCTCTTGTCAACCTCACTGAATTAATGACCAACTTTATCAGAGACACAACTGTCAGAGCCATAACTGGTGCAACGCACAAGAAACACCCAGATTTTATGCGTGCATGGGGGATATCATTGGGATTGGCGGCAGGTTCAAACATGGCCGATCTTTTTCCTTCAAGACGGTCGCTCACTGATATACTCAGTGGTGCCACATATGAGGCCAAGAGATGCAATGATATAATTGGGGGCCATTTCGACAACATTATTAAGATGAAGAGGGAGAGAAATGCAATTTCTGATGCTACTGATACCGAGGATGAGGATTTGCTCGACGTGCTCTTGAAGATGCACCAAGGCGAGGGAGTGGCTACTCCTCTAGAGTTGGACAGCATCAAAGGTGTTCTAATGGTAAGGACCTTTTTTTTATCTTTGTTTAGTTTTCTTTTTTATATTTCTTAAAGAACATTTTTTTTGTGATAATTTCTGAGTTTTATGCACATTTGGTCTACATATAGGATCTTTTTGCTGTCGGAGGTGAGACTTCTGTTGCCACCTTAGACTGGGCCATGTCAGAGCTTTTGAGACACCCGAGCACTCTGGAGAGGGCAATAGCGGAGGTACGATCTGTTCTAAAAGGGAAGCCTACGGTAGCCGACGAGGATGTCCACAAATTACCCTACATTCAAAATGTAATCAGAGAGGCCTTACGTCTTCATCCCTCGGTGCCACTCCTTCCTCGGCTATCACAAGCTGACAGTACTGTTTTAGGCTACGATATTCCAAAAAATACAAAAATTCTAGTAAATGGTTGGGCATTGGGCAGAGACCCAAAATACTGGGACGACCCTGATGCTTTCAAGCCGGAGAGGTTCAAAGTGCATGCAGTTGATTACAAGGGAACCGAGCTCGAGTACATTCCCTTTGGTGCCGGGCGTCGACAATGTCCCGGCACAATGTTCGGCATCGCAAATGTGGAATTATGCTTGGCTAATTTGTTATATCATTTTGATTGGGAGCTCCCTGAAGGGGTGAAGCCGGACAAATTTGATATGGCTGAGTTGTTCGGAGTCACCATTCTTAGAAAGAATCACCTGTTTCTACGCCCCGTCTTGCGTATCCCATGCGCCGCCGCCTAAGCTTCAGCATTTATAACTGAAAGTGTGGCTCAAGATGCTAAGTTTCCATAGCACATGAGCTCTTTGTTTGAGCGTTATTATTTTCATTGTAGCTCTTCTAGTTGTTTGCAAGTGTAGAGCAACTAAATTACTGTATCTAGGTTGTAATTCACAAGCCACTTGCAAGGGCAAGTCTAAGAGAGTTCTTGCATCTTGCACGCATCGATGGCTTGTTACATATAATCTGTGTGCTAAATAAAATCTCTCAAGATCTGTATGGTAATTCATAAATAAATTTCTTATATATTTATGTTTAAGGCTATGAGAATTGAACTAATTGCAAAAGATTGTATAGGATTGCTCTTTTCTTATATTATTCAATGTACCATGTTTGAACTGATTTTTTTTTTTTTTTTGGAATGGTTTTGTCCCTCTTTTTTGGTCTCCCTAAAATTAATTACCATCTTAATTTTTTGGTATCAATGATCGCTTTGATGGTATAAAAAGAGGATCAAGACACCCTATTTATACTTGTTATGGAGTTCTCTACACTCCATTAAAATATTAATAATTGTAAAAAATTCATAACCAATCCAGCAAGTTAATTCTTACCCTAAAATTAATTGAGAGACATGAATAGTCAAATTGAATAGGGGTTGCCCCCAGCTATTGAATTGAATTTATTTGACAAATCCCAAGTGATATGAGCAGGTACGGAGCATTTTGCACTGAGCCATGACCAGTGGTAGTTGAGGAAAAAACAAATCACAAAATATATTGATTGTATACATGCACATGAGTAGTCTATGGTACTATGCATATCACGATTTGGTCAATAATATGGATTAATATTTTCGTTTTTAAAATTCTAACGGTCGATCCGAACCGTTCAAAATGATTTTCATATGAATATGTACTTGAAGACTGAATTTTATATTTTTTTAGAATTTTTTTACTATTTTTTAAGATAGGTACAAAATCACTGTTTTTGGATGGTCCAGAATTTTCAGATCAAGTGATTTTCTACCTATCTTAAAAAATAGTAAAAAAATTCTAAAAAATATAAAATTCGGTCTACAAGTACATATTCATATGGGGATCATGTTGAACAGTTCGGATCGACCGTTAGGATTTTGAATTTTGAAAACGAAAATGTTGATCCGTATTACGGACCAACCCGTGATATGCATAGTACCATAGACTCACACGAGTTTAATTTTGTGTCAGCTCGTTGTTTTGAAGTCATTTCTTAATCTGCATTGTTTATTTGCTTTCTCAAATTACAACATTCAATATATATTGTGCATGAATTATATAAACAACATATATATTGGATAAGCATGAACAATTAAACAGTTATCCCCACTTGACACATAATTTCGGGCCTTCTATTTTTGTCATTACCAGGATGAGATTGGTGTAGGCCGAATTGTACATGGGCTTCTTCTTCATGGGCTTTATGGTTTCATACAAATCGTGTGTTTGACGAAGCCGAAACTGCGTTGTGAATATGCTTATCCAGATTATTGTTGTGTCCGATGTGTTTTTCATAGCATAATCGTAGATATCAAATGTGTTTCTCTGACATGTCTAGAAAAAGTATATATGTGATCCATTATCATCAATGATAACCAGTGTCCGATGTTCAGTCTAAACTAAATGCGCAAACCTATAAGAGTATACGAGTGCGTATCTTCTGAGATATCTCAACTTTTGCGTGACCGACGTGTACGGTGCCTATTCGGGGATAGCGTAGGGGCTAGTAATATTTGTGCTTTGAGATTTGTGTATACCGTATTTGAACGGTTGAGATATTTTGAAAAAACACTCAAAGTTTCAGATATCTCAGAGGATGCGAATTTTAAGTATACCCGGCACGTGCAAGAGGCACATATCATGTTTATATGTTGGGAAAAAAAATTTATGTACAAATTAATAAAATAGAAGAGAGAGAAACAAAAAGATTACATAAATTTTTTTATTGAGAGAAAAATTGGTAGAATTTCTACCGATTTTAAAAATAAAAAAGTTTGGATCGGTAGCAATTCTACCAATTCAAACCAGTTATTTATGAAAATAGATAGAGTATCTTATAATTTAGATATAATATAAATATTTCATCTATTTTTTGAAAATCTTTTTATATTTTACTAGAGATCTAATATAAGAATTCTCTCCATCTATATATCAGATTAAAAAAAAATATAACTAAGTTTGGATTAGTAAAATTTCTACTGATCCAAACTTTTTTATTTTTAGAATCGGTAGAAATCCTATCGATTTTTCTATCAATCAATATCCTGATGTACTCTTTATGTTTCTCTCTCTTTCTTTTTATTAATTTCTACAGAAAAAAAATTTCTATATGTTGCGAGTGATGTGTTTTGTGTAAAACAACATGCACGTGTCTGTTAAAAAGGGAATGTGATCTGCGAGGAAATTACTATTTCCCAAGATTTCGCTATTACTGATAGAAGTATTCGCAATAATACCGATAGTAAAAAAAACACTTTTATCCTGCAGATAGTGACAAATTCTTGTAGTTGTTAGTAATAGGCCTACCTTCACCTTCTATATATAAACCGTTCGTGAATGTGACTTATATTTCGGCTTATTTACAAATTTGACACGTGACATACACTAACTATTTATTACAAAATTCGTCAATAACCGTTGGTGATTAAGCGTTTTTGTGTGCTATAATCAATTTGAATTAATATTCAACAATGAAAACTTCCATTTGTTTGTTTTGTGTCCATCTTAATTAGTTTTCAAATAAGAAATAAATGGTTGCCTTATTGAGACCGATATGAAATAACAATCCTATTATTACCTAATCCCTCCAATCAGATAACCTCCTAAATTCTTTAGACACCTTGTGGTTGAAAGGACATCAGACCTACTCCGCAATCATAATTTAAATATAGACCTATTTTACCACTAAATACTTTACCAGTAAATATACAAGCCTGGTCTCTGTCGTATATATTGGTCAACTTTTAATAATATGCCTGTTCTCACTTCACTACTAGAATCTGGATTTTTTGCATGGGTAAAATTTTTTGTTGCATGGGTAAGTAGTGTCCATGCAACAAATATTGGCATTTCTGACACAGTCAAACTTGTTGCACGGGTAGTCCCATGCAACAGTTACCCATGCAACTGCTTCTTATTTACCCATCCAACAAATATTTGATGACCCGTGACCCGCTAGCAAAGATAGAAAGTATATTTTAATAAATGTCCATGCAACAACTCATCTCATACCCATGCAACAAGTCTATCGAATTTAGACTAAACAGTTGCATGGGTAACTCATGCAACAAGTATTTGAGAACTATTTGTTGCATGGGCTTACCCATGCAACAAGTCTCCAAAATCTAGACTAAACAGTTGCATGGGTAACCCATGCAACAAGTTTGGAGGATTATTTGAGAAATATTTGTTGCATGGGTTACCCATGCAACAAGTTTTGACGATTTTTTAGAACTATTTGTTGCATGGGACTACCCATGTAACAAGTATTGAACTTCTGAACAGTTACTTCTATGTATATATTTGATCTCTCCATTCAAATTGAATATATTGTTGTAAATTACAGCAAGGGATACATTACAGCAGTATATTAATTTGTTCACATCCTACTTAGTATTGTTTAAATTTAGAAGGAAATTTGATCTCTCCTTTCAAATTGAATATATTTCGTAAATCATAGCAAAAGGAATTAGAGCAGTATATTACAAAATAAAAGAGATACACAAATAATTCGGAAACTTAAATTGTAGAATCTTGAAATTTTGGTCTTGAGAATAAACATTAGAAAGTTATTGAGAGGACGAGCGAGCGATAAGTAGAGCCTTCATTAATTGCCTTCGCTCATTCATTAATTGCCTTCTCCTATAAGAATTTCAAATAATAGCCATCTTAATCAATTTGTTATTCTTTTCAACCATGCAGTTCTGCTTTAACAAGTCCCATATCAAATATATATTTTTGTGTTTATTATAATTATACAAACAAACTTTATATGGTTGGCAAATTGCCATGCAACACATTACACAAAGAATTACCAAGTAATAACCATCTTCATCGGATTGATCTTCAAGGTTTAGGCCGTAACCAAGTCCTTCCTCAATTTCTTGCATGTCATACTCTTGCTCCGTGTCATAATCTTCTTCACCTTCCTCTATAGGGTTCTCGTTATCCACCACTATTAGTGAAATCTCCATCGTATCATCTACTAGTTCGCACTCATTTTCTCTAATTACCTCATTGTCCCAATTAAAGCCCTCTTCATTTGGTTCTAATACCGGATTATCCGTCATTTCTTCTTGGTAAAATTCGATGTTTTCATCGACAACCTCCTCGACATGAAACTTGCCTTTCGGGCTTGTTTTCATTGCTACCCACCATTGGCGTCTTAGAGGAGTATTCGATTCATAGGGAATGTAGACTACTTGAATTGCTTGACATGCCAATACATACGGCTCAAAACCTTTTAGCCGAGAAGCGTGTTTCACCTCGACAATTCCATGTTTTTTGTTTTTTTTACCCCATTTGTAATGTCAAACCAACTACACTTAAAGAGAGCAACCTTGTTGCCTCCATCATAATTTAGGTCAACTATATCTTGAAGAATTCCGTAGTAGCCGTGTTGCTCCCCATTTTTATCTCACTCTCCTTTGATGCAAACACCGCTACTTTTTGTTGCCTTGTTTTGCCCATAATTTTCGGTGTGAAATCTAAACCCGTTTATATCGTACACTTCGTAAAAGTTTGCGACTTTAGATGGCTTGAGTCCCGCCTTTCGGATGTAATTATCACAATCATCAATAGAGAGTACCTTTTCTCGTAACCAATCTCCGTAACTCTCTTGACGAACTTTGTCCAAATCCTGCGATCTTGTACCACTGTTGAGCATGCATGTATCGAACTCTCTACAAATTCCAACATATACACAAATAAGATTTTGATAGTTTGACTAGCATGCAAGGTAAACATTCTGACTAGGATGCAAGATAAAAATAAGATCTTGATTATTTTTAAGATCATCAAGACAAACATTTATTAAGATTGTACTTTTCATACTTGTCACGGATCTCGGGGCAGTTTTGAAGGACATAGTAGTGTGCTGCTTTATAGTCCTTGTCATTGAGAACTAATCGATTTTCCTTTCCATGGTGACGGCCAAGATTATAAAATACCGATAGTCCTCCCTGCAAAGGTTTACTCTTTGTAACTTGTTGTTGGCCATTTCGAGGATTTTCTTCAAAATATTTTGAGCAAAAGGTTGATATCTCTTTGACAATTGTAGCCTCGACAATTGAACCCTCCACACGTGCCTTGTTTGTCACTCTCATCCTTTGTTCTTTGTTACGCCTATAATTTAAAGAGTTAGTGCGGGTAGTTAAGTAGTGTTTCATTATGTAATTAAAAAGAATCGTAGAAAAACAACAAACCTTTCACATGCGAACATCCATCGGGACCCTACTGGCCCACCCAATCTTTGAGAATACAATTAAAAATAGTTCCTACACATACATGTTTGAGAAAATTATATATATACAATTAAACACAAGTCAGAATAAACTCTATATATATAGAATTACGTATAGTACCCTCGATCAACATTATATTGTAAACTTGATATTGGGTCAATTTAAGTAATTCTCACAACAGGTCTTTTAATTGATCATGTGTGCATGCATGCATATCAATTGATCAATTTAAAGATGGGTTGATCAATTGATGGCCAGAGCTCAGTTCATGCATGCATGCGCAGTATATAGTAAAAATGATACGATCGAGCTAGGTGCATACCAGGCGCAGATGGCACCTGAGGTAAAACTCCAGAATATGAACACCTTTAACCTTGTGCAGTAAAGCAGTAATCATCCTCATGGAAGATCGGGCTAAAGAATCCCCGGCATTGATGTTGAGGAAGGGTAAAGAGGTCCACAGGTTGCTCAACCTCTTCACCAGTATGTTCGTATGAACCGCCTCCCTGGCCTCGAGCAGCTCTAAGATAATGCGAAGTATATCGTCGGGTAAATTACTTATGTAGTCACTCATGATTGTTTCAATTTGAAGGGGAACTAGTGAGAAGAGAGGAAGAAAGAGGTGATCACACAAAGAGGAATGGAGAGAGATTAGAGAAACCCTAACAGAAGAGAGGTGATCACACAAAGAATAAATGAAAGAGAAGAGTAATGATGAACAGAGTAAATGAGGAAGACGAAGAGTGCAAAGAAATTCAAGTTGATTAGACAGGACAGCTAGAAATTAAACGTTTTTCAAGTAACACAGTTTGAATTTGGATCCAACTGTTGCATATGAGCTAGTACAAATATTAAAACTCAATAATTACAGATCGATCGGTCAAGTTGTAAACTATAGAGTACCATTGGCCAATCGGAAGTTGTGTTACATTTCTTTAATATTTCTGGTGGAATTACGCCATCGGCTTAGGGTTGGAACCGATAGCATAGGTACCTACAACATCGGTTAAACTGATGATCATCACTATCTGGTCGTTTCGTCTTCCCAATATTTTTTTATCAACGCCATCGGCTCACTAGTTGATGCAAATTTTGTGTTTGAAATTGAACCGTTTGATCTACAATTTTGTTACTTAATATTTGTGTTTTCTCGGATCCGACGTATGGTTCTAAATTGAAACTTTGCGTTACTTAAGGATTAAGTTATTCAAACAGTGGACCGAATATAACCCATCAAATTTGGGCTCGCTGCTTAATTTCGCACTAGAATAATAAAATATTCCAATATTTTTCTTGCTTTAATTTCTCACTTATTTTTTTTTTTTTGCTTTCTCACTTTATATAACTCTAATTATTTTCCTTGCTTTCTCACTTTATATTTTCCAATGTTTTTATGCTTTGCCGAAAATATTTTCTAGTTTTTATAGATATTATATGCAATTTCAATAAAACTCAATAAAGCTTTCAAATAATGTACATAAATGTTCAATAAATATTTCAAATAATACTAATTGAATTATAATAAAACGGATACACCATATTCAAAAGTCGTTAAAACAATGAATGATGAATTTACTTATATCATGCATACATGGCCATAGTATATATCGTAAATACACATAACAAACAATATTCATCATTCAACTACATATACATTGTTATAATTGATGTATACATATATATAAACTAGTAAAACTGTAAGTCTTTTCGAAATCCCCTGCATTAGGAATCCAGGGGTCCACTACATCTGGAGCGGCTAACCAGTATAAAATTTGCCCAATTCCACCCACTGTAACTCGGTTGTAAATCATTCGTTCAGTGTACAATATTACGATAACCATTAATTACATGATAGTTCCTAAAATTTTGCAATTCACATGTACGAAGCATTAGATAATAGGCCACTCATTCTACTACGGTATTAAACCTCCAGTATTTGAGCTCAACGTACCATCTCGAGTTTTCTTATTGCGATAGTATATAAAATATAACGAGATATATATGTGGTCCAAATTGTCACTTAATTATGCATGCAAGCTTAATTCTATAAAATATAAGGAGATATATATGTGGTGCAAATTGTCACTTAATTATGCATGCAAGCTTAATTCTATAAATATAACGAGATATATATGTGGTTCAAATTGTCACTTAATTATGCATGCAAGCTTAATTCTATAAGGGGGAATTTCATGTATATCCCTTAAAAGTTTCAATATTACGTATTTATCCCTCTAAAATCAATAATTACATATTTATCCTTAAAAATTATAAAACTCACATATTTATCCAATCCATTATATTTAACAATAATTTTCTATGTATTCCCATTTTACCCTTCTTTTATTTTCCCTTCTAAGACCATTGTTAGAAAACAGTATTAAATCATAACAGTACCAATATTGAACAGTACCGTACCAGTACCAACACTGAGCTGTACCAGTACCAACACAGAACCGTACTAGCACCAGTACTGAACCGTACCGTGCCAGTACCAGCACTGAAACCGTACCAGTACCATTGCTGAACTGTACAGTACCAGTCATTACAGTACCAGTACCATTGGAGAGAAGAGGCGAGATGTTTTGGCGCTCTCAAGACTCAACAGATTAAAAGGAGAGAGGAAGAAAGGGTATATTGGTCATTACAATATTAATTAATATTGTAAAATAAATTTTAATGTTTAAAAAAATATTATTTAATTATTTTTGGAGATATTTGATATATAATAGAGTTAGATTGGATAAATATGTGAGTTTGTATAATTTTTAAGGATAAATATGTAATTATTGATTTTAGAGGGATAAATATGTAATATTGAAACTTTTGAGGGATATACATGAAATTCCCCCATTCTATAAATATAACGAGGTCCAAATTGTCACTTAATTATGCATGCAAGCTTAATTCTATACTATGGGTTTTTGTGTTAACTATACTATGGGTTTTTGTGTAAAAATCTCGGCGTTTTTCTTATGGTTTATTTTATACTATGGGTTTTTGTGTTAATTCTATACTATGGGTTTTTCTTATATATAAAAATCTCGGCGTAACTATACTATGGGTTTTTGTGTTATTCTTCTCCTTTTTCTTATGGATTATTTTCTAATATTATGTGACATAATTTATGTCGGTTCTGGTAAAGAACAACCACTAAAAACTGATAATTTTTTTTTCTTTTAGAAAATGATAATTTTTTATATCACAGAATCGCACAAAATCTACATAATTAATATTAGAAAATGATATAAAAAAATGTTGTGACCTATACATGGATAACCTTTTGATAGAAACAGTGTATTAATATTCGGTTCTCATTCGGTATGCGGAAGGCCACCGCATACCGTATATACGGTATTCGGCCGAATATACGGATTTTTATTCGGATTTATATATTCGGATTTTCAAATAAGAATTAATATTAATAGTTATGCAAATTAATATCCTGCTGCTTTGAGATCAATGGAATCCGCATATGAAGCGACGTTACTGCTTGAATACAAGCACAGCCAACAGCCCATGGTATAAACAAGTGTTTTAAGAATACAAGCATAAATTCAAAACCGAATACTGAACCGAATATTGAACCGAATACTGAATATATTATATGCGGAAAAAATATACGGCCGAATATGCGGCCGAATATTCGAAACCGAATATTAAACCGAATATTGATTTTCCATTCGGATTCCAACCGAATACGAATATTCGGCCAAATGAACCGAATTTTAATACACTGGATAGAAACCCCAATTTAAGTGTATTATCCCATTTCAAAATGCTCGGAGAGAGATCTAACTCGAAATGTCTTATTCATTTGAAGTCTCAAAATTTGAGTTGAAGTTTATAATCAATTTTTCTTGTTAGTCAAATATGTTGAATTAACTAGTCGCTAGTATTTATTTAGTATATTTTACTTTTTTGGTGGAATTTCACGTATACCCCTCAAAAACTTCAAAATTACGTATTTCCCCTTTAAACATTGAAATTATGTATATCCCATCTAAACTTCTAAAATCCACAACTTTACCCATTTTATAAGATACTCATTATACCTTAAACAATTATAAAATACTAATTTTTCCATCGAAAACTGGATACTCATTATACCCTTTACCCTTTATAAAATACTCATTTTATTCATTTAATAAAGGATAAAATAGGTATTTTACCCATTTGTGAGTTTTGGAAGTTTAGAGCGAGAAATATGTAACTTCGAAGGTTAGAAGGAGAAATATGTAATTTTGATGTTTTCTAGGGTATACGTAAAATCCCCCTACTTTTTTGGTTTGTAAAATTGTTGTAAAGGGTTAAATTTGAGATAAATTGCTATTTTGATACTTTGTTTTTGTGATTTTGTGATTATATTTGAATTTAATATTTATGACTAGCAAATTTAAAGATTAACCACATGAAAAATTACATAAATAAAATAAATTAACTTCATTGTTGGTTCCTCACCTAAGAACCGATACTATGGAGTAACATCAGTGATGGTTGTCATCAGTAATGTGGTTGCATAGCTTACACTAATTGTTTAATATCATCAATGTTAGAGTCATCTTTTTTTTTTTTTATTTAATTTTCACAGAGACTGTAAAGTTATGAAGAGAGCTTGAACACTCGACCTTTAAATAGCCAGAGTCTTAGAACCTTTTTTCTAATCAACGCTCATTAATTTCAGTGTTAGACTCACCAGATAAAACTCTACAAAAACTTATAATAAACATAACTTTATCTAAAGCTGGAACTGATTTGAACTAAGCAATACAATATAGTATTTATTACTGGCGTAACTTATGACACGTATTGTTCTACTAGAATACTAATCAGGAATCTGGTTGTTATCCACTTCTAATTCAGGAATCTGAAAAACAATAAAATTCAACAAGATAAGCTGGTTGTTATGTGTACCCATCTAGCACCAAATTGTGAACACTTCCCTAATTTACCAGAAAATTAAAGGTGCTTAAATTTTTTTCTAAGCAGTCCTGAAGAAACTTCTGTTTCCTCCTAAGATGTCCTTAACTTATATTCTCCAAATCATAGTTTTTCATCTCCTGCTTCTGAAACTAGAAACAAAAGGGCAAGATTCAAAAAAAAATTTTTTTTTTTTAAAAACATATCGAAATTGGTGAAAAAGTTGTTGGTAAAACTTCAAAAAATACGGTTAGTGTTATTAAACATATTTCATGTCAAAATAATCATCAAAATAATCTACAACTGGCATTTCTTTAGACACGACCATAATAATAACTTCATTAATATCCAACATTCAGTGTAGAATTAGTTTAGATGATATTGACAAAAATTGAACAAGACTTGGAAAATCGGCCGAGTCCGAGTTGACTCGGCTGAGTCAGAACAATATCGGTCAGGTCTGAACTAATATTTATCTGAGTTATTTGTCCATCCAAAATCATTTGAGCCGAATTGGCTCAGCCGAGTTTCTGATTTTTTTCATCGATCCATTAGAGAAGAGGTGAATAGAAATGTAAAAGTTAAAAGAGGATTCTGACCGGTGAGACCATCTTTTTATTAATACAGTTTTAAAAAAAAAATCACAAATTTTGGAGAATTTTATATTTACCAGGACCGTAATGACAAACGACCGCCCCATTTTTAGGAGCTGCCATTTGTTGCGGCCCCTGAAAAACCAAAAAAATTCACCGTAATATGCTGATTTTTTTTTTTGAGGGGCCACAATGACAAATGGCAGCTTCCTTGGGGGGCTACCATTTGTCGTTACGGCCCTAGTCCAGTTTCAGTGGTCTTTTGATATATATATATTTTTTTTAGGGAAATAGTATTAATAAAAATTTCGGTTTTGTAGGCCCGTCTCAAAATAAATGGGAAAAGAACTTTCACAAACAATGGACTTTTGAGATTTAAAGAAAAAATAAAGATTACAAGATATAATATACAAATATTTGTAAGATCTGAAAAATTCGATATTTTTAGTAGGATTCTCTGTTCTATAGAAAAGAACAAATCAGATGAATGTTTTTGTATGTTTGAAAGTTTATATATTATATAAGTGGATCATAAGTGGGTTATTGTATTACTTAATATATCTTTTACTATATTTACAGAAAATGCTTATTAACTTTTAACCAACTTTTTTCCTAATAACTTTTTTAATACAAATTAAAACAATTTTTACAAAAAAAAAAAAAAGTCTGTGTTTCCTATCCGATTCATCCGATTATAATTTCACAGTTAATTGACCGATTTTGATTTTGATTTTAATTTTCAAACCAATGGAATTGATAACGCAATACAATATTATATAAAAACAAAGTGGTGATTCCAATCAAAATGATGATTTTCATTTTTTTTTTTTTAAACCCATAGTGGGAGAGAGACAGAGGCTGTCTGACACGAGAAAAAAAATATTTAAGAAAAAGAGAACATGCAAGGGATCAAAGCTTCTCTCTCTCTCTTTTTCAGTGTAATTCAAAATGGATTTTCCGTAAGTTCTCAAATTTATAAATATTACAACGGAGATTTTAAATAAATATATTAAAAGAAAATGTTGAGTTTATTCTAATTTAATTTTTAACAATTTCTGAATTTTCTACAAAATTGAACTTTAAGAAAAAAAATGTAGAAGTAAATTGTTGTATAATTAATATTGTGCTTCTATGAAGTGATAATTGGGAGAAGACAATAGAATTATGTTTTGAAATCGATTCTCTAATCTAAATTTTACCATACACCTTGAAAATTCTCGTCATGGATTGTGCATTAATTGATAATTGAGGAGGGATCTAATTACACCCTTTTTTTTGACACATCTTGACATTGTTTTTTTTATAGGCTAATTTTGCGATTTCAAAATCCAAATAGTCCATCCGAACCGCTCAACATGATCACCATATTAAAATGTACTTGGAGATCAAATTTTACATTTTTTGAATTTTTTTACTATTTATTAAGATGGTTACAAAATCGCTGTTTTTAAATGGTCTCAAAACAACGATTTGTAACCATCTTAATAAATAGTAAAAAAAATTCAAAAAAATGTAAAATTTGATCTCCAAGCACATTTTAATATATCCATCATGTTGAACGGTTTGGATCGACTATTTGGACTTTGAAAATAGTAGATGTCAAAGTGTGTCAAAAAAAAAGGTGTAATATGATCCCTCCTCTTGATAATTTGCTCAAGTATGTTAGATTTTTTATGAAAATATTAAAGGCGTAATCTGTGACCGTATACAAATTTAATAATCACATATATAAATGAGTTCCTACCAAGAATATGTATGTAGAGACATTATACGAAAAAATGCACTCTCAATTCTCATTAACACAAAAATGTCTATCCTATATTCTGGATCCGTATCCTCCCATGTACCTGACTCAAGCAAATTGAAACGGACGGCCCAGATTAATCTTATCTGGGCCAAACTCAATCCGGTGCCTATGGAGATTGTAGGAGGTCTATTTTAAGGTTCGTGCCATGATAAAAGAACCGTCCGATTTCAATTTGCTTGAGTCAGGTAACCTGAGGTGATGTGAATTCCTATATTCTACATTACACATAGAGCACATTAATATAGGAATGGGGTTGGTGTCTATGCATCTAAAATATTTGCTCTCTTTTGACTAACTTATTATATTGTAATTACATATTGAATCTCTTTTGAAAAATTATCAATTAAAGATTGAGTTGTTACCACAAGAAGACCTATTATATATGAAATTGCAAACCAATATCCTCTAAATAATTGTGATTAGTAATAATGCTTAGAAAATATCAATAACTTTATGAGTTGATTAATCTCAGTATTAATTGTACAATTAAGAATTAGACATATGTGTCTCATTTCATGCATGATAAAGGGTTATTAATATATTTCAATGAGCATAAAAACCATAATTTCTGTTATACATGATATAATAATAAAAATTCATATTTCAAATTATTAATTTTGAATAAAATGCTAAAATTATGCATATTTAATGTACTCAAATTAATAATCGTTGTTGATAAGCGTTAATTTTACCCAATATTTGATCTATGGTTAGATTTAAAATTTTATTATTTTTATGAAGGTTTAAAATGCAAAATTACAAGGGATTTTAAAAGATATATCAATTGCCAATTTGAACTGCATGCTGGAGGATCCTTGATTCGATTTCAGAAGAGAACAATGCTGAATATCTCATTCCAGATTTTTATAATTGGCAAGCATGGATTGAGAAGTGTTAATTTCCCTTGAATTGTATCGATCGGCGCGCTACTTTTGCACCCAAAAAGAGATTAATTTTTTTAATTATCTTATAACAAAATAAACACCAATTTTTATAATTTGTGGTGTACACTACTCAAGTCAACATAAAATAAAAATAACTACTTTATATATGTCATAAGAACTTTTGTCACTATACATCACGAGAACGCAACAAGCCTACATAATAAAGACACGTCCCTCTCACTGTGTCACATACTTTATTATGTAAGCAATTCATTTAGTACTTGTTGCTTATTGTTTTGGGACTTTCTGTTGTAAGGAATCAAATCCTCTGCCCACCGAATTCATATCCTCTGCATTAACTCAAAAGAGAATCTTTTGAGTTAATGAATCTGGACTGTCCAATCTGTTTCAAAATTCGTGCGAACTAGATTTGCACTATTATTAAAGGGGTGACCCCGATGTTATAGACACGAGCCGGATTGGCTCCGTTTAAAATCAGACGGTTGAAATTCATTAACTCAAAATATTCCCTTTTGAGTTAAGCAGAGGATACGTATCCCTGCCCACCAGTGAACAGGATTTTCATGCTATTTATGAAAACTAACCAATCTGGATCTGCTATGTATAAAAAAAAGTAAGTTATTCAGGAGAGTTTCAATACAACAAATCTAATGTGTAATTTGAGTTATAAATTTTCAAATAGAAACAAAAAAAATAAATAAACTTTGGACATTTTGTGGCACAAGATCAATCAAATTCTAGGATTTAGTATCGCAGCCAACAGAGGGAAAGTCGGCTAGGGTAGAGCGATTATGGCTGGTTTTATTTACAGCGGTTTTGATTGGAGATTATTGGTTCTGGGACTGGTCTGGATTTGCTGTTGAATTTTTCTATTTGGGCTTGTAGTTGGACTGGGCTTTTTGTTTCAAGAAACACCGAGAGCAATTATGGACTGGGCGGCCTTATGTTTTCATCAATGAACATAAGTTATCAAGTGAAATTAACGATTCACATTTGAGTTAATTTTGAACTAAATTTGGTTTCGAACCTATTTTGAACGAACTAGGTCCAGTTTGCGTTTGGTTTGAATTAATTTCGAACGAACTCAATTTTGAATCGAACTTTTTACAAACTTTTTTGAATCAATTGATTATTGGCAATTGATTAATGGCAATTGATTATTGTAAAAACTTTTTACAAACTTTTTACACATATTAATGGCAATTGATTATTGTAAAAACCTTCATTGAGAGTTAACACAACGTACAGATTAGTTAGTTTTTATAGATGACAGGAAAATCCTGTCTCCCGGTGGGCAGAGGATTTGATTCCTTGTTGTAATGGGATCTTTAGTTCCTAAATTGTTTTGGGGTTTTGCGATCTTTAATAAACCCAAAAGATCGGTATACTGCAAACGGATCAAATACAAATCAGATACTGATAAAATCATATATATATATGAGTGAGGCTACGGTACTATGTATAGCACGGTTTGGTCCGTGCTACGGCTCAATATTTGAGTTTTCAAAATTCTAACGGTCGATCCGAACCGTTCAACATGATTATAAAATGAATATGTACTTGCAAACCAAGTTTTACATTTTTTCAAATTTTTTTACTATTTTTTTAGATAGGTAGAAAATCACTTGATCTGAAAATTCTGGACCATCCAAAAACAGTGATTTTCTATCTATCTAAAAAAATAGTAAAAAAATTCGGAAAAAATGTAAAACTTGGTTTGCAAGTACATATTCATTTTATAATCATGTTGAATGGTTCGGATCGACCGTTAGGATTTTGAAAACTCAAATATTAAGCCGTAGCACGGACCAATCCGTGCTATGCATAGTACCGTAGCCTCACTATATATATAGAGCTGGGCTATGGTGAGTTGCGAAGTAAGATGTCATTTTTACTTCACGCTCATATTTTTATTTTGAAAATCTAAACGCCCGATCCGAACCGCTCAACATGTTCTCCATATTGAAATGTGCTTGGAGACCAAATTTTATAATTTTTGGAATTTTTTTACTATTTATTAAGCCACTTTGAAAATCGCTGATCGAATGGTCCAGAATTTTTTACTGTTTTTTACTGTTTACCCGGATCTGAGATTTTCAAAGTGGCTTAATAAATAGTAAAAAAATTCCAAAAAATATAAAATTTGGTCTCCAAGCACATTTCAATATGGAGAACATGTTGAGCGGTTCGGATCGGTTGTTTAGATTTTCAAAATGGAGTATGAGCGTGAAGTAAAACGACGTTTTACTTCGCAACTCACCATAGTCAATCTCTCTCTATATATATATATATATATATATATATATATTATTGCAATGAAACTTTATCATCTAAAATATTATTGCAAAGTAATGCATGTGTTTCATATGATGCAGGATTGATGGATATATACTTGTCGATTTGTGATAAACGTTTATTTGGGATGAGTTAAGGGAGACAAAAGCCATAATCAATTGTTATTAATTAAACCTGCTATTTTGTAATATCCTCAATTAATATAGTGTACAGTGTAAACAAGCATATAAGAGTCAATCAATTTATACGATTGGTATTATCCCTTCATTATTGATTGGTAAAATACGATTGGTATTATGCCTTCTTTATTGATCGGTAAAATATGGCAAAATTTAAAGAGTAGGATTAAAATGTATCATTTATTTTGTGCTCCAACTATATTATATATCTTTATATCTATTTGTAAAGTTCAAACAGTCAATCTGAATTGCTCAATATGATTTTCATATTAAAATATGCTTTGAGATAAAATTTTAGATTTTTGGAAAAATTTTGCTCTTTTTCTAGATAGGTACATTTTAAAATGTGCTTACAGACCCAATTTATATTTTTTGAGAAAATTTTACTATTTGTAATTAGATAGGTACAGTATCACTGTCTAAGGAGTAAAAAAGTAGGTAGGTACTTATCTAAACAAATATCAAATGTTTCTATTTTTCTAGATAGGTACCTATCTAAAATTTTATTTACTAGATAGGTATCTATCTAAACTATTTGTTAGATAGGTGCCTATTTATTTTTCTATTTCTTAGATAGGTACCTATCTATTACTCTTTTTAGATCAATATGATTTCAAGATAGTGATACTGTACCTATCTAAATAAATAGTAAAAAATTTCCAAAAAATATAAATTGGGTCTGTAAGCACATTTTAATATGATTTTCATGTTGAGGGGCTCGAATTGACTGTTTAAACTTTGAAAACGTAGATAAATATGTAGGATGGTTGAGACACATAACCAATAATGCTTTAACTCTACTCAAATTTAAATTATAACACGAGTGGACAAGTGTGAACAAGCATGCATATCTTGGTAAAATGGATCTAAATTTAAATTAACAAGACATTGGTTATCTCACTTAATCATGCAAGCTTATTCCTTAATTAAAATATAACGACATATGTGGTCTGTATTGTCCATATATATTTTAATTACGCAAGATTAGACCGGCTCCTGTGGTCTAAATTGTCGTTATGTGCAAAATGGTCTAAATTACATGCATTTTGATTCCGAGCAAATTTTTAATTGGAGAAGTTGATTCGATTTTTCAGAAGATATTCTTGACGAAATTAGAATATTTATTTATTTTACATCTGAAAATCATTAAAGAAACTCAAAATAATGCAGTAATGCACATGTCGTTCACATACATAATAATAGAATTTAATTATATATATAAGACTGATATTTTTTATACAAAAATTTTAGAACTTAAATCAATAATTTTTGTAATGCTAAAAGAAACTTATATAATAAAATTTTCTTTAATAAATTATTCTCAAGCTGGATATATTCGGGTAGATATATTAATTGTCAAATAACATCACTTGTATCCATGAAATTTTGTACAAAAATTATATATAAAAATCAGCAAGGGGTCTTTTTCTAATTTGACTTTGAAAAGAAGTTGTTAGCTAGTAGTGTTCATTGAATTTTTTTTTGTTAGATGTTCTTGCTGCCGAATTTTTTATTAATATCCAAAAATTAAATAAAATTACCAAAAATGACCATGTCAGAACTGAAATTCGAAAAATACCCATTCCGGAAATTTTTTTTCCGAACTAAGCCTCTAACTTCGGAAAATTTTTTTCCGAAAATTCAATTCAAAAACCGGAAAAATTTTATCCGGATTCTAAGTCCGGAAATTTTTTTTCCGAAATTAATCCAAATTTTTGGAAAAATTTTTTCCGAACTTAGTTTCCGGAAAAAATTTATCCGGTTTTAGATTGAATTTTCGGAAAAATTTTATCCGGTTTTGTACCGAATTCGATTATAAATACTGAGCTCGCTTTCAATTTAACTCGCAGCTCTCTCGCTCTCTCCGTAAGTTTTTTTTAATTATTTAAATTTATAATTATTTATTTGTTAATTATTTAAAATATTTAAATTAATTAAAATAATTTTAAAAATTTCAGAATAGTGTAGAATAATTTAGAAATTATCAAAATAGTCTAGAAAATTTTAAAATGATTTCGAATTGTTTTAGGAACCTCTTTCATTTTTGGATCTCTTCCGGAGCTCTGAATGTCTGATTGATCCGATTTTCGATTCAGGTTATTTTTATTTTTTTTATTTTAATTTATATTATAATTAATTAGTTCATTTCAAATATTTTTTTTATTTTTTGGAATATTGTCCAAATAATTTTGAATTTTTTAGAATATTCCAAAATGGTTTAGAATAATTTATAAAATTTCAAATTTTTTTAGAATATTGCTAAATTAATTTAAAAAAATTCAAAATGGTGTAGAATAATTTAGAAATTATCAAAATGGTATAGAAAAATTTTGAAAATTTTAAAATGATTTAGAATTGTTTCAGGAACCTCTTTCATTTTTGGATCCCTTCTGGAGCTATGACTGTCTGATTGATCCGATCTTCGATTCAGGTTGATTTTTTTTTTAAATTTATATTATAATTAATTAGTTCATTCCAAATATTTTTTTATTTTTTGGAATATTGTCCAAATAATTTAGAATTTTTTATCATATTCCAAAATGGTTTAGAATAATATATAAAATTCCCAAAAAAATTAGAATTTTTTTCTATTAATTTAAAAAATTCCAAAATGATGTAGAATAATTTAGGAATATTAGAAATGGTATTGAATAATTTAGAAAATTATGAAATGGTTATGAAATAATTTTGAGAGGTCCGGACAATTTGTAATTACTTATATGTTGTTCTTTTTTAAATTGCCAGACCAATCGAACTGAAAATGACAACTATTTATGTGAAGATTTTTAATGGAGGAGAAATCAAATACAATAATGACGGGGTCTTTTACAGTACCCGAGCTAAATACTCATTACCGCTAACCGTCAACCACAGCTTTGATTATCTTCGGAATGAGATTTATAAATTTGTTGGGTATAATGCTAGTCAAGCAAATCTAGAAATCCAAGCCAGGTTTAATATGTCTACCGATGGGGGACGTGACCATCAATTAGTACCGGTAATGGACCAACAATCGTTCGAAATGGTTTTAGAAATTGTGTCGTCTTTTGCACAAAGGTTACCGGTTCTGGAGTTGTATGTAGAATTGGAACCGAACCATACTAGACAGATTCCTGAACCTCGATCCCGACCCAGTACCAGTCAGAATCATGTGGATCCCAACCCAATACCAGTTAGATCCCGCCTTAGTACCGGTCGGCACTCTATGGATGTACAGAGACCCCGACTCAGTATCGGTAGCAACTCTGTGGATCTACCAGTTAGACCTCTACCCAGTACCGGTCGGAACTCTGTGGATCTACCAAGCACATCACGACCCAGTACCAGTCGGGCCCGTAGACAGCTACGTGATTATTCGCATGCCCCTGTTGATGCAATTGATTCTGACAGTTTGGAGAGTGGAGATGAGAGGCTCTCAGGTGAGTCATCGGGTTCCGACGATGATATTGAACCGCTCAGCCAGCCACAATCACGGTCCCGTGAAGCACAGTACCCGATAACTGGTCGGGAAAATATGACACATCCGGTTGATAGTTTCAATGACATATCCGGGTTTAGGCCTGCGGATGTCGATTTTTTCGGCAGGTCAAACAAAACATTCGATAATCCATTGGCTAGGGGTGTAGTATATCAGTCGAAAACAGCTCTAAGGATAGCAATCAATGAGTTCCATCTCGATAATAATTGTGAGTGCAAGGTTCTTAGAAGCGAACCTAGACGTTACGAGGTGGTGTGCAGAGATAAGTTTTGTAAATTTAAGGTATGCGCGAAGCAGAACGGTCTTTCAGAATCTTGGATTATTACCAAACAAGCACTTCCCCATACGTGCACAGTATCGGCAACACGTACTGATCACTGTCAGCTTACGGCAGAGATGGTTGCCATTGCGATTGATAAGACCATTAGAAGGGATGTGTGCTCTTCTATAAATCATATCCGAGATCTCGTCATGCAGAGATATGATAAGGTAACTCCCAAGTACAACAAATTATGGAGAGGCCGTGAGCTTGCTATTGCAAATCTGTTTGGGAGTTGGGAGAGCTCGTACAACCTGCTTATTCCACTATTGGAAGCCATCCAAAGAAACAATCCAGGAACTAAGTATTGTGTGACCTCGACCCCGACTGACAAAGAAACCGAGAGGCATTTCCATAAACCGAGAGGCATTTCCATAGAGCGGCATGGGCATTTCCATAGAGCGGCATGCTTATTCCACTACCTGGACCGGTGGGTTTTGAATGCGACGAGCTCTCCCACTCATGTGGGCCTTTCCATAGCTCACCATAAGCTGGGCAAGTATCTTCTGTTTCCCTGCCCCATGTCGGTTGAGATCTCGGAAATAACGGCCGGTGAACTTGAAATCGGCTCCACGACCAGTGCTGCAGAAGCATCGTGGGACCATGCATAGAGTGGCAGCTAGGATTACATGCGAGGCATAGATTTCGATATAAATAGGCGAGAACAGCTCCGCCCCAGTTGTAATTCCTCGGATCGTCTAAATTGTCCACCATGTTGAGATACCACAACGGTATCCCGTCCCCGCTACTGTCGGCAAACATGGTATTCCCTAACATGTCAAGGATAAATGCACGGACATACCTGATCACCAAATATTAAAATGTGAGCACATTATTGAAAATGCAAAATACGAATAGGGTTTTAAATAGAAAAAAATACTAACCATTTCTTTTCTATCTCGCTCGCACCGGTGGGCAGTATTCTGAAGCGCTCACGGAGCGCTTTTTTTGCCAAAAGCATGTCGGACGTTCTCGCATCCTTTCCCATCTTTTTCATGAACCCCTTGAATATCGCAGCTCATACAGTCGGCCATGAATACTCGCCGCGTCTGTAATTCCCGTTACAGGCTCCCCCGAAATAGGTAAACCCCACAAACAGCTCACATCCTCCAACGTTACTGTAATTTTTTTTTGCATGTCAGTAAGAAACTAAAAAACAAATTTATTTGAATTAGTTAATACCTGTCATCTCTCCGAAAGGAAGATGAAAGGTGTGCGTCTCCGGACGCCACCGCTCAACAAGTGCATGAATAAGAGCAGCATCGAGGGCAATATCAGGCATTGTCGCGAGCTGATATAAGCCCATTCGAATTAATACCGGTGCATAGTCCTTGTGATACTCGCATTTGTGTCGATAGTGTCTCACCGTTAAAATTTCTTTGCTCTAAATTAGAGAAAAAAATTAATTACAATATAATTTGATTACTAACCGAGTTATGAAAAACAAAATAAGTAAATGTTTACCTCCTTCGACGCCTGAGATACCCTATGATTGCCGTGAGCTATCCACAACAAAGGGCTAAATGTATGCTTCAGTACTAAGTCTGCCATACTACAAAATTCGAACAATATTCTAAATTATCTTTAATTTTTCTAAATTATTCTAGACCATTCTGCTATTTTCTAAATAATACTGGACCATTCTGATATTTTCTAAGTTACTCTGAACCATTTTGGTATTTTCTAAAATATTCAGGGCCATTTTGGAAGGTTCTGACAAATTCTAAATTATTCGGACAATATTCTAAATTATTTAAAATAAACTAATTAATTGTATTATAAATTAAAATTATAATAAAAAAAGTTAAAAAAAACCTCAATCGAAGAGCCGAGTGATCAGACAGTCAGAGCTCCGAAAGGGATCCGAGAAAAAAAGAGGTTCCTGAAAAAATTCTAAATCATTTCAGACTATTCTGGACTATTCTGGTATTTTCTAAGTTATTCTGGACTATTCTGGTATTTTCTAAACTATTCTGGACTATTCTGGTATTTTTTAAACTATTCTGGACTATTCTGGTATTTTTTAAACTATTCTGGACTATTCTGGTATTTTCTAAACTATTCTGGACTATTCTGTAATTTTCTAAACTATTCTGGACTATTCTGTAATTTTTCAAACTATTCTGGACTATTCTGGTATTTTTTAAACTATTCTGGACTATTCTGGTATTTTCTAAACTATTCTGGACTATTCTGGTATTTTTTAAACTATTCTGGACTATTCTGGTATTTTTTAAACTATTCTGGACTATTCTGGTATTTTTTAAACTATTCTGGACTATTCTGGTATTTTCTAAACTATTCTGGACTATTCTGGTATTTTCTAAACTATTATGGACTATTCTGTAATTTTCTAAAATATTCTGGACTATTCTGGTATTTTTTAAACTATTCTGGACTATTCTGGTATTTTTTAAACTATTCTGGACTATTCTGGTATTTTCTAAACTATTATGGACTATTCTGGTATTTTCTAAACTATTCTGGACTATTCTGGTATTTTTTAAACTATTCTGGACTATTCTGTAATTTTTTAAATTATTCTGGACTATTCTGATATTTTTTAAACTATTCTGGACCATTCTATAAATTTTAAATTATTCTGGACTATTCTACAAATTTTAAACTATTTAAACTAAATAATTAAATAATATAAAAAAAAAAAAAAAAAATTTACCTCGGGCCGGCTGCGGGCTGCTGCGCTGGGAGGGAGGAGAGGCACCGAAATAGGCTGGGCTGGGTCGGATTTTATAGGGCTTAGTTCGGATAAAATTTTTCCGAACTTAGAGTTCGGAAAATTTTTTTCCGGAATTGGAAGCTTAGTTCGGAAAATTTTTTTCCGGAAATAGAGAGCTAAGTTCGGAAAATTTTTTTCCGAAGTTAGAGGCTTAGTTCGGAAAAAAATTTTCCGGAATGGGTATTTTTCGAATTTCAGATCTGACATGGTCATTTTTGGTAATTTTATTTAATTTTTGGATATTAATAAAAAATTCGGTTCTTGCTGCTATTGGTTCTTTTGAGATAAATTTATATCCTGGTTACACAGTATATATGTTAGGTGTGCTTGATTTTGAGGTTTCTCTATTAGAATAAGGGAAAATTATGCCACTCCAAAATCTTCTAATTTAAAAAATGTCATTCCGAAATTTGAAATTGTAAAATATGCCACTCTAAACTTCATTAATTCCTAATTTTGCCATTTAAACTATATTTTTATGCTATTTTTACTAAAAAATTAACTGAAAAATACTGTTTTAGCAAATAATCTTGAAATTGTATGAAGGGTATAATCGGAAATATAGAAATACGTATACCAAAACAGTATTTTTCAGTTAATTGTTAATAAAAATAGCATAATAATACAGTATAAATGGCAAAATTAGGAATTAATGAAGTTTAGAGTGGCATTTTTACAATTTCAAATTTCGGGATGGCATTTTTAGAATTAGAAGGTTTTGGAGTGGCAAATAACCAATTTTCCCTAGGAAAAAATACTCATGAGTTGCTTGAAAGATTGTATGCAAAAAATAAGTCTCATATAGAGAATTATGTGTGCTTCATTTGGCTAAAATAAATGTGGCTCTTTCTCAAAACGGTGGATCAAATTTCAGACCCTCAGATTAGATGGAGGGAAATAATTTTGAGAAGTAAATGTAGTATTAATTGTCTGTAGAGCCCTAGATGTTATTATTTTTGGCTATGTATTTTAGTGGAGATAGGAGTAGGTCCGATGGGCATCGGACCTAATTTTAGGTTCAATTAACTCTAGCACCGTACGATTAGCAGTAAATCTGTGCACACAGAAATTGATACAGACTCGCACAGATTTTGATGCACAGTGCACGAATCTTGATGCTGATCGGATGGTCATCACACCTATCGAACCAAAGTAGGTCCGATGGGCATCGGACCTACTCTGAATTCATTTTAGTGCCTTCTGCCTCCTAACTTGCCAAAACACCTCTTAAAATAATTTTTTTTCTTATGGCTAATAGGAGGCTGAAGGTTCTTACTAAATTGAAGTTAATGAAGCTAAAAGGCGTTGGCAAGTAACCTTCTTGTTACTTGTTGCTCCCTATGTACAATACGAAACTGTATAGCTAATACAATGATTTCAATTCAATTTTAATTGTGATTTAGTTAATGATCTGTGGCTAATAGATGCTAGTGTTCATTTGAAAGATAAGCTATTAGTTGAATTATTTCATTTTTATGGATTTTTTGGTTAGAGAGGTATAATTTGTGTACTAAATGTGCTCCTCTAAAATCTATCATGGCAATAAAATCTTCCATAAAAGCCTTGGCTTCATTCTAGTGCAAAGTAAGAGACAAGATTACTTATTTTCCAAATTATCTCTATCTTAGCATTTGATGTTAATTCTTTGATTCTTGAAGGCAGGATAATAATCTACTTAGGCAAAGACCTTGGATTTTGGTTAGGCAGCAAAGATATGGCTTATTTATCAGAACAAATTTTACTCTAGCGACAAAAAATGTCCTCAGTGTGAAAATTTTATGTAAAAATTAAATAGTAGGGTAACTTAATTAACATTTAACCTATGATGCATGATTGAAGTATACTATAATCTATGTCAAAACATTCAATAATCAATAAAGCAATATATAATTCAATTTAGTAACAATCCGATTTGGTGTTTAATATATGATGCATGATTGAAGTATATATGTATATATATATATAGAGTAGGGTTCCAATGCCTCATCTCCTCATACCTCATCCATACCTCATGTTATATATCTCCATTTTCAAAGTCTAAACATGAGGTATGGATGAGGTATGAGGAGATGAGGCATTGGAACCCTCCTCATATATATATATATATGTGTGTGTGTGTGTGTGTGTGTGTGTGTGTCGTTTTAATTGTGGGAGGTGTGATGTACGTTTACTAGTAGATTTGTTCCATTAGGAGACCTAAGTCATAATCAACTGTGAACAACCATATTATAACAAGTTGAACCATATATATATAACAACAGAAACCAGCATGTGCGTTAATTGGTAAAATATGTAGAGTAGAAACTAGGGTGTGATGTGCTCACCAAACTCTTTGGTGAGTACAACTCTACATAAACTATTGGATTCATTTCAAACGAGATGAATCCAACAGTTGAAACCGATGTACTTTACGAGTGATGCATGTACATGCAAAATTTTGAATTTTTTGAATTCATTTAGTCTCAAGTCAAGTGGTCAAAATTGATGAAAAATGAATGATCCAAAATGAAGTTGTTTTAATGCATTCAAAAAATTCTCAATTTTGACCACTTGACTTGATACTAAATAAATTCAAAAAATTCAAAATTTTGCATGTACATCCATCACTCGTAAAGTACATCGGTTTCAACGGTTGGATTAATCTCGTTTGAAGTGAATCCGATAGTTTATGTAGAGTTGTGCTCACCAAAGAGTTTGATGAGCACATCACACCCTAGTTCTACTCAAATATGTATCCATTTTTATAACAACTGTGAAAGTGGGAACAATAAACTACTGTCTAAATTTTCCTATTTCCACCTCCGAATACTACTCTTTGCTTCAACATGCATGATATCTATATTAAACTTTGTTCTTTGTCACAAATTAGTCACTGAAATTCAATTTGTCCCTATGTAATTATTGAACTTTTCATTTCTCTCAATCAAAATGACTATGTTATTATTTTCGTCAAAAAATAAAATAAAATATAAAGTGACATAAGATAGATGAGCATATTCCGTTAGTCATTTAGACGGAATGACATATTTTGTTAGTATTTCGAATAGAAAAGTTATATAATGACTTAATTTAAACAACTAAAAAGTTCAATTGGTAAATTGGTATTGAGGAACAAATCAGTTGGTAAATAAAAAGTTCAATTGGTAAATTGGTATTTGATCTGAGAAAGAACGAAGTTTATTGACCTCCGGTGAAATTTACCTTAAAATGTGCTTGATGTGCTTGGAGACCAAATTTTACATTTTTATAGAAAATGTTTACTATTTTCATAGAATATTTTAAAATCAATGTTACTATTTTACATTTTTATAGACCAAATTTTACATTTTATAGAAAATGTTGACTATTTTCATAGAATATTTTAAAATCAATGTTACTATTTTACATTTTTATAGACCAAATTTTACATTCTCTCTATACATACATACATACATACATATACATACATACATACACACACACACACACACACACATATGTTTGCCATTATAAAGTCTATTATTTATATACATATATGTATGTATGTACATGTATATATACATGTTTGCCATTATAAAGTCTATAAAAAATAGTAAACAATTCTCTATATTAAAATGTGCTTGGAGACCAATTTTTATATTTTTCGAAAATTATTTACTATTTTTTTAGAATTTTATAAAATCACTATTTTGATATGATAAATAAATAATAAAAATTTATCAAAGCAGTGATTTCAAAAATTCTAAAGAAATAGTAAAAAAAATAAAAAATGTAAATTTTATTCTGAATGCAGCTCCAATATTTCATCTGACATCCATTATTTATTATTTTTATTATTAAATTTCAACATGTCTATTTTTAACCATAGAAGAAAAAATCGGAATCGGAATTAGGATCGGTCTTTTGACCGTAGAATCAGAATTGGGTGAATCAGTCGAAATCAACCGAATCGGATCGAAAAATTGGATTTTTTTTTTGCCAGAAGCTTGTTTTATACTAAAATAATTGGAAAAAATTGATAAAAAAATAATTTGTCAACAATTTCTATTTTGACAAATGATTACAATCAAATAATCCACTAATATAATATAATACAAACATTAAAATTGTTATATGTAAATGAGTTATATTTTCTAACAACAAAGGTTATGTGGTGTGGTGGTAGTTGGCTTTGGTTTTTTAGCTAGAGGTCATAGGTTCGATTCACTCAGAGCTCAAAAATTTTTGGAGTTTGTTTAATTCAAGTTTCGGCCGTTTCGGTGGAATTGGTTTATTTTGGCTGAAATTTGACTGAAATTGGTCCGGAATTTGGCTGGAATTTGGCCAGAAGTCTGAAATTGGACGAAATATACACTAATTGCGTAACTCGGCCTGAAATCGGATCGGTACTGTCCGATCCCACTCCGGAACGGCCGATTTTGCCTTCTATGTTTTTAACATGATTGTTCAAAATATCTATGTAATTTTAATCTCAACATGTCCTTATGAAAATCGGGTTGCATGGCAGCACTGTCGCTCTTAAACTCTATATAAAGCACTGTGCCTCGCTCAGTCTCTTCCATCAAACCAAGCAAAAGCCTCACCAAATAGCTCAAAACATGGAGCTACTCTCTTACTATTTCCTCACATTTTCATTCATCCTTGCCATTGTTCTTTCATTTCTAAAAGCCAAAGCATTCCCTCCCAAGCCTAGTGACAGTTTACGACTGCCACCTGGCCCATGGCAGCTTCCCATTGTAGGAAGCCTGCACCACCTTATCATAGGTGGTGCACTTCCGCACCGGGCCTTACGTGACATGTCGAAGAAGTATGGCCCACTCATGCTACTCAAACTCGGGGAGACTCCGACCATCATTGCTTCGTCCGTGGAAGCTGCCAAGGAGATCATGAAAACTCAGGTGATAACATAGATAAAACATGATTGGTAGTTTATGAGGAAAAAAAAAATGATTGGACTAAAAATTTACAAAGGTGTTTAGTGGAAATTAACTTGGTTCAGTGAAGGTGATTATTAAAGACAGTAAAATTTGAAAATTGGGCTAGTTATAATTGTCCAAAACTCCAAATAAATTGGTTCAAAAGTGACGCCTGAGTGGTATACTGATATCAGTGTAAGTATAATATAAAATTGAACAGCCCTAATGAACACTGTTCCATGACATATTTTGTTTGTTGCTTGTATTGTTATAAGTGCCAAGGGACTAGAGTAATTAATGAAGATTTCAGAGTTCCATTTGATAAACAATAATAATGAAAATAATAGTAGGAACAATAATATTTTTCCTAATAAATATATAATAAATGGTATTTTAAAACAGATGTCCTTGTGGCATATATGTATATCTATTTGAGATATTCCTACTAGGGAACATTGAGCGTACAAAATAATTGTAGAAAAGTTAGAAAAGAAATTATGTACTAATTTGTAGAAAAGAAATGTCAGCACATAGTCAATAAAAGTATTTATGTACTAATTTGGTTCATATACAGGACGTTACCTTTGCTACCCGGCCTATCAGTATCACAGTTCATACGCTGAGCTGGGCAGGCAGAGACATCATCTTTGCTCCATACGGTGACTACTGGAGACAGACACGTAAGGTGTGCATCACCAAGCTCTTCGGCCCAAAGAGAATTCAAGTTTACCGATCCCTCCGAGAAGAAGAGGTGAAGAACCTCATTCGCAACATCACCGCTGCCGCAAAAACATCACCTCTTGTCAACCTCTCTGAATTAATGACCAACTTTGTCAGCGACACAACTGTCAGAGCCATAACTGGTGCAACGCACAAGGAACACCCAGATTTTATGCGTGCATGGGGGATATCATTGGGATTGGCGGCAGGCTCAAACATGGCCGATCTTTTTCCTTCAAGACGGTCGCTCACTGATATACTCAGTGGTGCCACATACGAGGCCAAGAGATGCAATGATATAATTGGGGGCCTTTTCGACAACATTATTAAGATGAAGAGGGAGAGAAATGCAATTTCTGATGCTACTGATACCGAGGATGAGGATTTGCTCGACGTGCTCTTGAAGATGCACCAAGGCGAGGGAGTGCCTACTCCTCTAGAGTTGGACAGCATCAAAGGTGTTCTATTGGTAAGGACCTTTTTTTTATCTTTGTTTAGTTTTCGTTTTTATATTTCTTAAAGAACATTTTTTTTGTGATAATTTCTGAGTTTTATGCACATTTGGTCTACATATAGGATCTTTTTGGTGCCGGAGGTGAGACTTCTGCTACCACCTTAGACTGGGCCATGTCAGAGCTTTTGAGACACCCGAGCACTCTAGAGAGGGCAATAGCGGAGGTACGATCTGTTCTAAAAGGGAAGCCTACGGTAGCCGACGAGGATGTCCACAAATTACCCTACATTCAAAATGTAATCAGAGAGACCTTACGTCTTCATACCCCGGTGCCACTCCTTCCTCGGCTATCACAAGCTGACTGTACTGTCTTAGGCTACGATATTCCAAAAAATACAAAATTTCTAGTAAATGGTTGGGCATTGGGCAGAGACCCAAAATACTGGGACGACCCTGATGCTTTCAAGCCGGAGAGGTTCAAAGTGCATGCAGTTGATTACAAGGGAACCGAGCTCGAGTACATTCCCTTTGGTGCCGGGCGTCGACAATGTCCCGGCACAATGTTCGGCATCGCAAATGTGGAATTATGCTTGGCTAATTTGTTATATCATTTTGATTGGGAGCTCCCTGAAGGGGTGAAGCCAAACAAATTTGATATGGCTGAGTTGTTCGGAGTCACCATTCGTAGAAAGAATCACCTGTTTCTACGCCCCGTCTTGCGTATCCCATGCGCCGCCGCCTAAGCTTCAGCATGTATAACTAAAAGTGGCTCAAGATGCTAAGTTTCCATAGCACATGAGCTCTTTGTTTGAGCGTTATTATTTTCATTGTAGCTCTTCTAGTTGTTTGCAAGTGAAGAGCAAATAAATTACTGTATCTAGGTTGTAATTCACAAGCCACTTGCAAGGGCAAGTCTAAGAGAGTTTCTTGCATCTTGCACGCATCGATGGCTTGTTACATATAATCTGTGTGCTAAATAAAATCTCTTAAGATCTGTACGGTAATTCATAAATAAATTTCCTATATATTTATGTTTAAGGCTATGAGAATTGAACTAATTGCAAAAGATTGTATAGGATTGCTCTTTTCTTATTTTATTCAATGTACCATGTTAATTTGAACAGATTTTTTTTTTTTTTTTTGGAATGGTTTTGTCCCTCTTTTTTGGTCTCCCTAAAATTAATTACCCTCTTAATTTTTTGGTATCAATGATCGCTTTGATGGTATAAAATGAGGATCAAGACACCCTATTTATACTTGTTATCACTACTACAGAAATGGTCATTGTACATGGCACATTGTACACGGACTTGGCAATTTTATAGAAAAACCGTGTAGAAGTTGTAATTTGTTGGATGCCTGAAATATCTGTAGGATCTCTACACGGATATTTACAAAAGAATCAGTGTAGAAAGACGTGAGAGAGCTACACGGACGTTTACTAGAAAATGTACACGGCTTATTGTTTAAATAACAGTGGAGAAAGCCTTGAGAGAGCTACACGGATATTTAATTAAAGAACCGTGAAGAAAGGTAAGAATTGTACACGGATGTTTGTTTAAATGACCGTGTATATAACCCGTAGGAGCTACACGGATGTTTAATAAAGATCCGTGTAGAAATGTCTAATTTGTACACGGTTTTTTGTTTAAATGACAGAGTAGAAAGCCTTGAGCGAGCTACACGGACGTTTAATAAAGAGCTGTGTAGAAAGGATATTTTAGGTTTTTTGTTATATAAAAGGCCTTCTCCCCAGCGCCGTTTTGATCAACTTATACTCTCCCCTCTCACAGTTAACAATTGGGTTGAGATGTAGGTTTATCAATTGTTTCAGATCGCAAAATTAGATCGATATGAGCTACTGTTTTGGGAGCTCACAGATGAGCGATCTGGTACAATTGATAACCTACATCTCGAATTCCCATGCGATCGAAGTATTGAAAAAAAAATTATCTCTCTATTCTGATCAATTTTACTGGACGAAGAGTTGGGTGAAGAGTTGGGTGAAGGACCTTCAGAGCCGGATGAAGAGGTGAATGTGACCTTCAGAGCCGGATGAAGAGTCGAATGAAGAGTCGGAGATCATCCGACTCTTCATTCGACTCTTTTCATCCGGCTCTGACGGTCCTTCATCCACATCTTCCCTTTTTTTTATGGTCATTCATCCAACTTTTTACTCAACTCTTTCTTTAGTAAAACATGTATCTTCATATTACCCTCTGTAAACCCTACTGGCACCAAAAGGAAAGAACCACCCTATTCTAGTCCTTAATGGAAATTTTTAGTTTACAATATGACTTTTTATTCCAACTTTTGTAATGCTTTAATTTTGTATAATTTAGGGTACATGAATTTTTAGTTTAAATGTCTTCCTCTGTTTTGGAAATTGTTTGTTCTGAAAAACATAGGGAAAAAAACTAGCTGACAGACAAAAAAAAAAACAAAAAAAAAAACAAATGATACACGGACGTTTAATAAAGAGCCGTGTAGAAACGAGAAATAGTACACGGATTTTTGTTTAATTAACAGTGTAGAAAAATAATTTACACGGCTGTTTATATAAAAGTCTGTGTGTCTTTCTACACGGATTTATAGCTAAATATCCGTGAAAACAAAGATACTTGCTCGAAATAATGGAAGGCTAAACCAAAAAAAATAAAACAAAAATTAGGAAAAAAAAAAGAATTCTAAATGTCCGTGAAGAAAATTTATCTTTTATATTACACACGGTTGTTTATATAATTGTCCGTGTATAAAGGTTATCTTTTATAAACGGCTACATATGTAAAAGTCCGTGTAGCTCTCGTAATGCTTTTTTTACACGGATTTATAGATTGTCATCCGTGTAGAAAGGTTATTTTAGGGTTTGGAACTATATAAAAGGCCTTCTTCCGGCGCCGTTTTGATCAATTAATACTTCTCTCTCTCTCTCTGTATTGAATTGGTCTGATTTCTGCGCACAAGGAACGAGGCCGGATCTGAGATATAGCTTGGAAGTTAATTCGCATTCTCCTCTCTATTGCCAAGGTTAGTCATACATATATATATTTCCCCCTTCTTTATCTAATTTTCTGTTACTGATTAATATTGCTTAATTATTTCTGTCAATTATTATTTAATGCTTGATTTGTTAAGATAATGTAAATAATTAGTGTATTGTGGTCCAATAACCGACCTACTGATGCTTTTAGGTCCATGCCCGTTCAAAATTAATCCAATAGGGATTAATTTTGGATAGTCCCCCGTTTGGGACTGCTCTTTGAATATTGTGTCTCATTTAGGATGTGAACACGTATTAGCGGGATTTAATTAGTATTTGAGGAAAGTTTGACAGTATTTCTCCTTATTGCTCCTACGAGTATGTGGTTTTTACGCATACTTGGGGAGTTAAGGAGAAATGCTGCCAAATTTTTCTCAAATACTAATTAAATCCCGCTAATATGTGTTCACATATGAGGCATAATATTCAAAGAGTGGGTTAGGATTGTAAACCGGCCCTTTATAAGCCAAGAATTTGGAACAATATATATGCTGACCACCATATATGTTTAATTGGAATTTTTTTTTTTTACTTTAATTTACAGATGGATCGAAGTTGGATGTACGAATTGCGACGTGATAGTGCAGAATACTTGGCTCGCGTTGATGAGTTCCTAAAATTTGCTGAGAGTTATAGAGTGGACAGAAAAGAGAACGACATCTTGTGTCCTTGTAGAGATTGTAAAAATTATATAAGATTTGGGGATTCAGAAGAAATTAGAGCTCATTTGATTTGTCGGGGATTTAAGAAAAACTATACATGTTGGTTTATGCATGGTGAGAAAATTGGGGAATGTAGTGGAACCAATAGAAATTTTGTTTTGGACGAGAATGATGATAATGTAGAAACTGTTGATAATTTTGAATTTGAATGCAACGATGATTTTGAGAATGTCGAAAATTTCGATAATGCTGGGCTTGATTGCAACGAGGATGATGAGGTGGAGATTGATGAAAATGCAGAATACAATTTTACTGAGAATCTAGAGGACATGTTACGTGATGTGGAAGATGAAATTAGTGATAAAAATTTTAAAAAATTTCAGTATCTGTCTAATGAATCTAAAAAGCCGTTATACCCCGGGTGTACCAAATTTACAAAACTATCAGCTGTGTTGAAATTATTGAACTTAAAAACAGACAACAGTTGGAGCGATAAGAGTTTCACGTCCTTATTAAAGCTTTTACGAGAGATGCTCCCAGATAACAACGAGTTACCCTGTACAATATATCAGGCGAAGAAGCTGATCTGTCCAATGGGTTTGAAGATTGAAAAAATACATGCATGTCCGAATGATTGTGTATTGTACCGTGGCGAGTACGAGGCCATGCATGTTTGTCCTAAATGCGGTGTTTCACGGTATAAACGCAAGGACCAGGACACTGACGATTGTGATGGAGGAAAAAAGGCAAGGCCTCCGGCTAAGGCGGTGTGGTATTTCCCGATAATACCGAGATTCAGACGGTTATTTGCAAATCCCAAAGATACGAAATTGTTGCGTTGGCATGAAGAAGAGCGCAAAAGAGATGGTAAACTAAGACACCCTGCTGATTCAATTCAATGGAGAAACATTGATAGACATTTCGAAGGATTTGGTGGCGAATCACGGAACCTTAAGTTAGGGGTGAGCACAGACGGAATGAGTCCGTTTGGAAGCATGAGCAGTCAGCACAGCACTTGGCCAGTTCTTATATGCATCTACAATCTTCCTCCTTGGTTGTGCATGAAACGCAGGTACATAATGATGTCATTACTAATCCAAGGACCCAGACAACCCGGAAATGACATAGATGTGTATCTCGCACCATTAATTGAGGACCTCCAGAAATTGTGGAGGGATGGCGTCCGGGTGTGGGATGCGTACGGCAAAGAGCAATTTAATTTGCGGGCCATGGTATTCTGCACTATAAATGATTTCCCCGCGTACGGGAATTTATCGGGTTACACTTGTAAAGGAGCAAAGGCGTGCCCCATCTGTGAAGATGACACGCAGGTGCTGAGGTTGAAAAATTGTAAAAAGAATGTTTTTATGGGGCACCGTAGGTTTCTTCCTGTTAATCACCCATACCGTAAGAAGAAGAAGGTATTCAACGGGAAAATTGAGCTTGGAGTGGCATGTCATCCGTTAGATGGGAAGAATGTCTTCATGCGGGTTAAAAACCTTGCTGTTGTTTTTGGAAAACGTGCCAAACCACCACCGAAAGATATTTGGAAAAAGAAGTCCATATTTTGGGAGCTACCATACTGGGAATATTTAGAAGTGAGACATTGCCTAGATGTTATGCATGTTGAAAAAAATGTCTGTGACAGTTTGATTGACACATTATTGAACATTTCGGGGAAGACGAAAGACGGTCTTAAAGTTCGAGAAGACATGAAATTAATGGGAATACGACCCGAGCTTGCACCGCAGGATAAAGGGAAGCAAAAGGCATACCTCCCCCCCGCAATGTGCACAATGTCGAAGATCGAGAAAACGAGCTTTTGTAAGTGCCTTCATAGTATTAAAGTCCCATCAGGGTATTCTTCGAATATTAAGAAGCTGGTGTCGATGAAGGACCTGAAATTGATTGGTCCGAAATCCCACGACTGTCATGTTTTAATGACACCTATGATTCCTGTTGCAATTCGGGGAATTTTACCGAAGCCCGTGCGGCAAACCATTACGAAGCTTTGTTTTTTCTTCAATGCAATTAATTCCAAGGTGATAGACCCGCTCAAATTGGACGCTTTGCAGAAGGAGGTCGTCGTTACCCTTTGCCATCTTGAGATGTATTTTCCGCCATCTTTTTTCGATGTTATGGTTCACCTTGTTGTTCATCTCGTGAGGGAAATTCAGATCTGTGGTCCCGCGTTCCTGCGGTACATGTATCCATTCGAGAGATTCATGGGTATTTTGAAAAGTTACGTAAGGAACCGACATCGCCCCGAAGGTAGTATTGTGGAGGGATATTCCACAGAAGAGGTAATTGAGTTTTGCACCAACTACATGACCGGTGTGGGTCCTATTGGCGTTCCAAAATCTCGATACGAGGGAAGGCTACAAGGAGTAGGGACAATATGGTTGAAAGCCATAGTTGCTGATAACGATGACCTGCGAAAGGCACATTTTATTGTACTGCAGCACATGGCTGATGTTGCTCCATATATAGATGAGCACATGACGATCATTCGACAACAGAACTACACGAGAAGTCAGAAGTGGCTTACTGACGAGCATAACCGTTCTTTTATAGGATGGATGAAAAACAGAGTGAAATCACACCCCGAAATGTCCCCCGTAAATGAAACTGTTAGATTGCTGGGCGAAGGACCCCAAATGGTTGTTAGAACATTCCAAGCATACGAGATTAACGGATATACATTTTACACTAAATTACAGTGTGATAAGAGCACGATGCAAAATAGTGGGGTGACGTTGGTGGCGACGTCCCAAGAATTCAGTAGATCGGGGGATGCCCGGCCTGTAATAGCTTCAAAGTCTTATTACGGCGTTATTGAAGAAATTTGGGAGCTCGTTTACAATCCTCACCTTAGCATTCCCTTGTTTCGGTGCCAATGGGTCGAAGACCGGGGTGTTAAAGTTGATAACGACGGGTTCACCCTCGTTGATTTTGACAAAGTCGGGTATGTGGATGATCCGTTCATACTTGCCAAGCAAGCCACCCAAGTCTTTTATGTCACTGACCCGAGTGATGATAGGTGGAGTGTCGTCCTATCCGGAAAAAGAAGGATTGTTGGGGTAGAAAACGTCACCGACGAAGAAGAGTACGACCAGTTCGAAGAGATACCTCAATTTTGTACCGATGTGCAAGCTGAGATAGCAACAATTGCAGAACAAGACGAAGCAAATTACATGAGATCTGACCACAATGAAGGATTATGGGAAGATGTTCAAACAGTGGAAAAAAAGAGAAAAAGGAAAAAAAAAATCCAATGTATAATATTTACTCCTTTTAAACTTGAAAATTTTAATATTTCTTATTTGGAAAAAAAAAATTCAATGCATAATATATATTTCTTTTATAATATTTCAGAGAGCCTAATGAAGCTAAAGACTCAAGGCCGGTTTATCTCTGGATATTTCTGTCTCATTGTAATGTTTTTATTTCGTTTCTAATATTTCTTTGTTGCATCAGGAGCAAGAACCAGATAGATTATTTTAGATATGTGGGCAGAGTGGTTTTTGTATTAATTTTTGATATAATTTAGTGTAGGTTTTTTTGTATAATTTAGTGTAGGTTTTTTTGTATTAATTTTTGATATAATCTAGACATGAATTTTTGTATAATTTATGTTATAATTTAATTAGTACGTGAAACACCCATCTTTCTAAGAATAATTTTTAATTTCATTAGAAATTCAAAGGGAGCAACACGGACATTTAATTAAACATCCGTGTACAAATACATTTATACGTTTCATAAAATGTCTGTGTAGAAATTCAAAGGGAGCTACACGGATATTTCATTACACATCCGTGTAGGAAGGTATTTTTTCCCCTAAAATTATTCTCAGAGAAAAAGTAATCGAAACGGGGGAGTGATTATTTGAATTCGTTTTCGTCTTTTCAGAATTAAAAAGATAAGGCAACTTCTCGAATTAAACGTTTTCTATAGTTGGACACGGACGTTTAACTAAAAATCCGTGTAAAAAAAGTTTTCTCTACGGTCGTTTAATTTTCAATAGTTTTTTGGCCTTCTAAGAAACGTACACGGGCGTTTAATGAATAATCCGTGTACAAAATGTTTCCTACACGGATATTTAATTAAACGCCCGTGTAGAAATTGAAATAATTCAAATTACATTATTCTTGAAATACTTTACTTGAACAACAGGGACTAAATTGCATGTTATTTTGAAATATTTTGTTGTAAAAAATATTTTGAAATAATTACTTGAACAGAAGGTATTTTTTTTCCGAAAAATTATTCTATGGTTGTTTTGTAAATTTGTAAACCCAGATAAGGTCATATCAAGTAAAATGTTCATTTATGTTTTCAAATCGGATTATTTAGAGAGCATTAGGCATTCTATGATATTATTTAGACAGATTATTTAAGTTAATTTTAAATAATTTACTTTTTAGTGATTATCCATGAATTAATTATTTGTTGGTTGTTTTGTACTGCTAATTCATATCTATAACAGTATTTATTTAGATAGCATGAAGTATTTAACAAAATAGTTAAACGGAAAGAAAACAAAATGCTGATTAAATTAAGAACAAAAATATATTACATCAAAACAAAACGAAAAAAAAAAGCTAACTTAATGAAACACTCCTTCACTGGCCTGGCTGGATTGCTCCTTGGCCTGACCCCCTCCTTTTAATCCAGGGTCTCTTTGGCCTGATCCAGGGATTGCCCCTCCTTTTGTAGGGCTTTGGTGGTGGGTGCTCCCTTGGGCTTCGTCGTGGCACATTTGAGGGCGGCCATGGCCATGTCCTCCTGTAGTTGGGAGGAGGCATTTCATAGCCGGGAGGGACTTCGGGAGCATCCTCGGGAATGACATAGCCGGGGGGCAATGGCCATGGCACATTTGCGTCTTCTTCCGGTGGCACCGAAGCGGCCATTTCTTCTTCCAAATTATCAGAGAAAAGTAATCGAAAAGGGGGAGTTTCTCAGATTATATTGAATTTTGAAGTCGTTTCGTCTTCTTAATTAAAAAGATAAGGCAACTTCTCGACTTCCGTGTACAAAAGGCTTTTGAAGGTCCTTTAATTTTGAATTTCGTCTTATAAGAATCATACACGGTCGTTTAATTAAAAATACGTGTACAAATGGCTTTTAACACGGTCGTTTAATTTTCAAGAGTTGTTTCGCCTTATAAGCAACGTACACGGGCGTTTAATAAAAAATCCGTGTACAAACTGTTTTCTACACGGATATTTATTTAAACGCCCGTGTAGAAATTGAAATATTTATTTGCATTTATTATTAAGTTCTGCTAGATACTCGAAGATATAAAATAATTTTCAAGCTAAATAAAACTGAAATCAGGTTCCTTTTTATATTTTGGAATTTCCATTTTGAAAAATATGGAATTTGAAAAATATGAAACTTTGGAATTTGAAAAAATTAATCTAGAAAACCATATGTAGGCGCGCATTTCATAATTTCGCGTAACCTAATTATACACGGGTGTTTAATTAAACGTGTAGCTCTCTTACGTTTCTACACGGGTGTTTATTTAAATGTCCGTGTATATTTAGTTTACGCGAAATAAAGTGCGCGCCTCGTCTCTGTCGCTCGATATCTTTTCAAAATCTCCTCGTCTCCCCTAAAACCTAAACCCCCTAGTCTCCTATCTCTTTCTGTGGTGCTGCCATCGTTCTCTCTCTCGGTGCTAGCTCGGTCTCCTCTGTCGCTCTCCTCTGAACTCGCCAATTGAATCTCTAAGCTCCTCTCGCGCGGTTGCTGTTCTGTCCTTGAAAGGCTCTCTCTCTCTCTCTCTCTCTCTAAGTTGCAATGCTCCCTGTATCTTGGTTAAATCAAAACCCTTATCTCTGATTGTATTTTGGTTAAGTGAAAAGTTTCCTCAACTGACCTATTCTGGTGACATGGACACCTAATTAATGTTACAGGGACTAAATTGCAAAACCAACACTATGATTGAACAAAGGACCCAACAACACATAAGTTAGACCTAAATTTTACATTTCATAGCATTTGTAATAATGTTTCTTTTTTGTAGAAAGAACCATGTCACAGCCAGGTGAGAATGCAGATATGATTTTGGAAACAGTGGAACCGCAGGTAGATATGATAGTGGAAGAAGAGGACCAGCAGTCTCAGACAGAAAAGAGGAAAAGAGGTCCGACAATGTGCACGAAGACCTCAGAGGCGAAGGATTTGCAAATCGAGTTCGACAAAACCGGGTGTCCGAAGGGTCCACGTAGGGCAGAGTACACAAATTGGTGTAACAATTTGGTGAAGCAGAAGGCATCTATCTTGGTTGAGAGGTGGGACAAATTCGATGACGAAGATAAGAACGAATGGTGGAACATTGTGAAGGTAAAAAAAAAAAACTGTACATGCATTATATATTCAGTTTTCGTATTCTGTTTGTTATTTCTTTTTTTGTTGGATACAAGTTTTCTAGCATGTCTTAACCTTTGGTATATTTCTAGGGGTGTAGGTGATAATTCTTGCTTTGTAGGACTATATCCCAAATTCTATCATTTAGCAGTTATATATACAGAGAAAAATTCAAAACCAAATATATATTACCTGCTGAATGAAATTAATCAATGTAGCTAGTGTAGTGCACCATGCTTGAACTGGGTACCGCCACCAGGAAAGGTAAGGTAATCGCCAGACACCTTGACCCAATTCTGGTGCCCTACACTATTATCATGACAGATAGCAAAATCAGCAAAGAAATATCACTAACAAACTCAGCTAAATATAACACATTATTTCACTTTGATTTGGTCATAAAGGTTAGATTGCATGTAGGTAGTGACATAGGTTGTGCCCCAAAGTTTCCTAATATACAGAAAACAATTTGGTAGAGCAAGTGAAACACAAATTATTTTCAAGCTACTTATTCCCCGTACTTTGGTTAAGTGCAAGTTATATATGTCTATACCTGACCTGAAAACTTGAATGAACTTACATGCAGTAATTTTGTTGTCAATCATGCAGGCTCATTGGAACATCCAGGATGACGACCCAAAGTCCGCGAAAAAGAAAAAGACTCTGAGGAAAATGAATGAAGCTTGGAAGCAATTCAAGAGCACGTTGAAGACGGTTTTCATGGAGGAAGGGAGAAATCCGGTAGGCTACTATAAATGGCTGAAACAAGAGGACTGGGAGGCGTTTCAAGCTTTGAAGTCCACAGAAGAGTTCAAGGTATATAAATTCAGCCAATTAACTTTCTCTCTGTTCTTTCTCGATATGTACTTATCTTCCTTAAACTAGCTAATTGATGTGCATTGATGTGTGAAGGTAAAAAGTGACGAGGGCAGGAGGATCGCGAAATTGAACAAGTACCCGCACAAATTAGGGTCAGGTGGTTACGAGGGTAAGTCGGCCGAATGGGCTAAGGTACTGGACCAAAACAAAGATTCTGACTCACCTGTGGTTAGGATCCAAAATCCTAGGGCCCAATGCTGGCTCATGGGAAGATCTGAGGTAACCGCTGACGGGACGATAGTACTCCCAAGTGACGTGCAACCCGTGGCTCAGAAAATGGTAAGAGTCTTTGTGGTAACTTCGTGTACATTACTTTGTCTTTTGCTATAACTAATTTTTTTTTAACAGTTGGATGTGGAGGAGGAGGTAAATTCGGGCTCCATGATTGTCGAAAGAGTGGATGATTCCTTGTCCGCAGCGCTCGGGACTAAAGAACACACGGGTCGAGTTAGGGGTGTCTCGGTCTACTGTGGCTGGAAGGATGTATACGACGGACCAAAACCAAAAAGAAGACTGCATGCCAAAGTTAGCACGGAAGAGATGGAATCAAGGTTGGCGCAGGTACGCCAGGAGGTATGCGAGGAGTTCAGAACGGAGTACGATGGAAGGATTGCTGAATTCGAATCAAGGTGGATCAACCAAATTACATCTCTGACGCAGCAATCCGAGCAACAACCTCCCGTTTCGCTGGGATTTCGGCGAAGCAGTCAAGCATCCGGGACCGAAGTTCTGGGCGTGTTGGACAATCTACAGGTAATCACTACTTGTTCATAATCTACCCGTAATTGTGACTTGTTCATTAACTAATTTCTGATAATTATTAATTGCAGGAGGCCACATCATGCGACCTCGTCATGTGGCACGACAAAACTCCTCTGACCCTTGCTAAGGGTATTGTACATCCTCCAGCCGGTTCTCAGCTAAGGCCCAACCACCTCCCCGTAACGGTTGACATGATTGTGGCCGATTGGGCTGCCCGCATACCTCTTCCTGTCCCTACCGACGGCATGGTGGTGCTTGATGATGCCCGTAGACAGATCATCCAATGGCCCAAGTGTCAGATTATTTTGGATCAGGTAATCTCTAAATAAAACACGGATATCTTATGTTACGTTCAAATGATTATTTTGAAATACTTGAAAAAAGGTTCAAAATCTGATACAGACCCGAAGAGGCGTTGGAAACGCTGCGGACGAAGCTTTGTCACCGGTACGGCGAGGCTTGGAAGTAGTAGTAGGGGCTGATGCGCAAGAATCTCCTGCTGCGCCAGCGGCGGCACCAGCGGAAGCGCCAGCAAATGCGCCAGCGGCTGCGCCAGAGGCTGCGCCAGCGGATGCGCCAGGGATGCGCCAGCGGATGCCCCAGTTGACCGTACGGGGCTCTCTGAAAAAGAGGTTAGCCGTTTGCCCGAGGATTTGCGGAATCTCCACGCCTGCCTGTTTAAGGCACCAGATCATATGGAGAACGTAATGTTCGATATCCCCCCCGAGGTTCTCCTACACAAAGGCAGGACAGTCGTGCTGCCTTTCAAAGAATTCAAGGACTTTCTACATGCCTCATCAAGCGATAAATGGCTCGATGTGGGAGTCCTCACCGTTTTCGTCATGTTAGTGACCAAAAAATCATATATATCATGTGTATAGCACTCAAATATATATTCTAATGTGAAATGATGATTTTTCAGGATGATACAACGAAAACAGTCTGTGGCTTGTGGGAAAGATAGGGTGAACTCCTGTGCATTCTTGGACCCCGCTTTTACTAGTGGTACGATGGTGCAATATCAGGAGGAAGATACTGTCCAGTACATGCGTTCAGCGATGCATAAGGCACTTTCGGAGAATAAGAAATTTATTCTCGTGCCATACCACCAGAGGGGCCACTGGTGTTTGATTGTGATTGTGCCACTTGAGAATTTGGTTTTCCTCATGGATTCTTCACATCCCGGACCGGGCGTCATTCCTCAGCAATCCAAAATGATCTGCATTCCAATAAGAAAGTAAGCAATAGTAATTCACTTGGTTTGATTTTTTCCCAATTACATATAACAAATTGTGGAATTGCTAATTACATTCACTCAATTTTGTAAGGGCTTTTCTGCAATATCTTAAAGATGGAGGAATGCAAAGCACGATTCCGAAGCGTAAAAATAAGTTGTGTTTCAGGTGGCAGCCGGTGAGCACATGCACTATAATTTTTATAATTTCATATTTTTTGTTCAAAAATTAATTGTCATTCTAACATAGGCCGCTAAATGAAAATTTCAGTGCCCGCAACAGTTTCAGGGTTGGGAATGCGGTTATTACACGATGATTTTATGTATCACTTTGTCGAACGCTTACAATTCGATTGGCCAAAATATCCGGTATGTAATTCATATGTTTGCCTTGACTTGTCCATATAATTAATATTGATTTCCTCTAATATTTTATTCTACTAAATTTGTTTTATTAGTTGCATTGTTATAATTACAATATTTATTTTTATAAAGCAAAACAGAGATGCAGTTGTTATATTGTATTTTTCTAATAACCTACATATTTTGAATTTTTGGCAGCATAAATCGAACGAGAAGGCAGGGCATTACAGCAATGAAGATATAGATTATTTTAGATGTATGTGGGCAAAGTGGTTTCAAAATGAATTTTGTAAACCAGAATATGGATTTGTATAATTTTGTGTGCATGAATTTTTGATATATTTAGTGTACATGAATTTTGTTTAGGGGTTGTATTCTGATATATTGGAAATTCTTTGTTTGGAATTGATTTTTAATGGCTAGCAAACTGGAGGCTAGCCAAAACAAAAAATAAAAATTGAAAAAAAATATAACCATTCTACACGGATGTTTCACATAAGTCCGTGTGGAAAGCCAAATAAAGAGCAAATAAAAATATAAGATAGCTACACGGCTGCTTATGTAATGATCCGTGTAGAAATAGTTATTCTACACGGATATTTTGATAGACATCCGTGTAGAAACATGATCGTACACGGCCTTTTAGTTAAATATCCGTGTATAGATCTCAACTAATGTACGGTTGTTTATGTAATGAGCCGTGCAGAATAACTATGTCGACACGGATATTAACCTAAAAGTCCGTGTAGACAGAGACATCGTACACGGTTGTTTATGTAGTGATCCGTGTAGCTCGGCTTTGGAGAGCGCCACTTGGCAAGGAATTGGACACGGTTGTTTATGTAGTGATCCGTGTAGCTCGGCTTTGGAGAGCGCCACTTGGCAAGGAATTGGACACGGTTAATTATGTAGTGATCCGTGTAGCTCGGCTTTGGAGAGCGCCACTTGGCAAGGAATTGGACACGGTTAATTATGTACTGATCCGTGTAGCTCGGGTTTGGAGAACGCCACTTGGCAAGGAATTGACCACGGTTGTTTATGTAATGATCCGTGTAGCTCTCAGGAATTGCACACGGTTAAATATCCGTGTATAATTTATTCAGGGGATTATACACCCTCGCACTCCACACGGCAGGAAATCCGTGTAGCTCCCCTGTTTATGTCCGTGTACAATGACCATTTCTGTAGTAGTGTATGGAGTTCGATCTCTACACTCCATTAAAATATTAATAATTGTAAAAAATTCATATCCCGATGTACTCTTTATGTTTCTCTCTCTTTCTTTTTTTATTAATTTCTACAGAAAAAAATTCTCTATATGTTGCGAGTGATGTGTTTTGTGTAACACAACATGCATGTGTCTTTTTTTTTCTCTTTTCATCGCACGTGTCTGTTAAAAATGGAATGTGATCCAAGAGAAAATTACTATTTTCCAAAATTTCGCTATTACCGACAGAAGTATTCGTAATAATACTGATAATAAAAAAACACTTTTATATCGTGCGGATAGTGGCAGATTCTTGTAGTTATTAGTGATAGGCCTACTTTCACCTTCTATATATAAACCATTCGTGAATGTGACTTATATTTCGGCTTATTTACAAATTTGACACATGTGACGTACACTAACTATTTATTACAAAATTCGTCAATAACCGTTGGTGATTAGGCGTTTTTGTGTGATATAATCAATTTGAATTAATATTCAACAATGAAAACTTCCATTTGTTTGTTTGGTGTCCATCTTAATTAATTAGTTTTCAAATAAGAAATAAATGGTTGCCTTATTGAGACCGATATGAAATAACAATCCTATTATTACCTAATCCCTCCAATCAAAGAAAAGCTAGAATAGCCAAATTAAGAATAGCTATTGTTTGTCTTATTAGAATAGCCAAATCTCAAAATTTTTAGGAATAACATATTCTAATAAGACAAAAAAATTAAATTTACTATTCTAACTATTCTAACCCAACCAAACAACGAATAGGCTATTCCGAGTAACCTAACCTCAAGAATAGCTTATTCTCATTCTAACCAAACAAACCCTAAATTCTTTGGACATGATGTGGTCGAAAGGACATCAGACCTACTCCGCAATCATAATTTAAATATAGACCTATTTTACCAGTAAATATACAAGCCTGGTCTCTGTCGTATATATTGGTCAATTTTTAATAATAAGCCTGTTCTCACTTGCTTATGGCTTAATTACACCTCACCTTAAACTATGCTGTACTAATAAACGTGCATCACACCAACCACAAAACGACCCAATTTTTAATTAACAGGAAACACACAAAAAAAATATTGATAATTAATGAGGTATATATGTTTTTATAAAATTTTGAAATATAGGAAGAACGTTATGGTTTATAATGTCCAGAGCACTATAGTTGGACGTTATAAATTATATTGTCCAGTTAATCTGATTGTTAATAATCGTTTAAAAGAAAAGTGTAGTTGGACGTTATGGTTTATAAAGTACGCTACACTGTATTTTCGTTAAAAGAAATTTCACAACAAAGCAATTAGAACTGAAGCAAAAAAAAAAAAACACTGTAGTTGGATGTTATGAAGCATAATGTCTAGCTACAGTGTTGTTTTTTTCTTTTCTTTTTTTACGATCATTAGGGATCATAAAAAAAGAAAATAATTTAATTAATTTATGTTTGCGGTTCTCATTTGATAATAAAATTAAATATTATAATATTACACATACTAATTAACACATAAAATATCGAGTTAGTGCATGTATTATTATTTACATGTTAATACTTGTATATAGATACCATGTTTTACTACACGGCTTTCACTGCTTCATCTTGTAGGAACAAATAGTAAATCCAACCAAAAATCTAGATTCAAATGTTGAATTCGTATGATGTATTCGCAAATTAAGTCATGAGTTCAACACAAATGATTTCCAAATGGAAGTCAGCCCAAAAGCCTAAACTGAGGTAACGCATATAAACACATATTTTGGGACTCTTAGGGCCTGTTCGGCTCATTACTGTGCATGTGGGAAAAAAAAATTCACTCAGACTGAATTTTTTTTTCCCACGCGCACAGTAAAATTCAGTTCAAAAATTTTCCGAACCCGTTCCGTTCTCCTTTGTCTGCCGAACAGGCCCTTAATGTACAATTGCAAGGATATGTTATTAGTTGCAGGAATTAGGAACCGAGAATTGCACATGTATGAATGAATTCACTGAGAGGAAATAGTTCTATTTAAAATTTAGAAATGTTATTCCAGTAAGAGAAGTGTAAAATGAATTAAGATCAATTTATTTTAAATTAATAATTTGCTTTCCAATCTGGTGAGATACATGTGAACTGTCATCTCTTCATAAATATGTACATAACCTGATTTAAAAATGTTTAATCAGGGGATTAAAACAAATTAAAAAGAATGAAAAAATTGCTATAGCATGAACTTACACCCAAAATGGTTTTTTGTTTCATGCATGTGTAACAAACAAACAATTCTAGAAAAGAATTTGGAACTAAATACAATATTTATGTTTCAAACAACATTTTATTTTGCAACAGAGCACCTCATTTTCTCTGCCCATGTTCCATCAGATTGATCTATTAAGCACCTTAATGTAAAACTAAAATTAAACTGGTAAACATCATCAATTTATATCATACATCCAATAGCTCTAATGTTTTTTATAAGAGACTACAAAATTCATGTGCAATATTATCAAAGAAAAAAAAATCATATGGGCTGTGTTGTGTGCAAAATAAAAAATAAAAAAATTGGGTGTGCCTTTCCCTAAAAAATGTTGCAAGAAGAGGAACTATATTAGAGCACTCCAAACAGCGCTCTCTCCTTCACCACACACTCTGTGTATATCCTTCAATTTCTCCACTGATTTGCAAATGCCACTACAAGTCCAATCAAATGAGGCGATGCACACATTTCCAGCTTGCGCCTTCCATTCACAATCTATAACCAAACAAAGTTTACAAGTGTTTAATATCATCTTATTGGTAGCGGTTTACAATTATCGAACACAACCCGCATCCAGTGGTACCGAATTTTTTTTTTTTTTTTTAAACTCCGCCTGTGTAGTTTCTACACAGCCTGTTCCAAGCCAGGAAAAAGGAGGAGGGTTGTTATAGACGTGGCGAGCCAACGTAAAATACAGACTTTTTATGGAAATGAAACCCTCGCTCTGGTTGGGTTTCATTTCTAGCCTACCCCAATTTGTTTAGAACTAAAGGCTTTGTTGTTGTTGTTGTTTATATTGTTATTGTACTAGTAGAATACATTATACATAACCTAAGAATGAGTGAGGCTACGGTACCATACATAGCGCGGAATGGGCCGTGCTACGGATTAATATTTTTGTTTTCAAAGTGCAAATAGCCGATCTGAATCGGTCAACATGACTTCCATATGAAAAATGTACTTGTAAACAAAATTTCATTTTTTTGAGAATTTTTTTACTATTTTTCTATATTGGTAGAAAATCACTACTTTTGAATGGTCTAGAATGTTTAGATCGAGTAATTTTCTACCTATCTAGAAAAATAGTAAAAAAATCTAAAAATGTAAAATTTGATCTATAGGCACATGTTCATATGGAGAGCATGTTGAACGGTTCTCATCGATTGTTTGGACTTTAAAAATGGAGATATTGATCCATAGTATGGACCGATAAGCGCTATGTATAGTACCGTAGCCTCACATTCTAGACCATTCAAAAGTAGTGATTTTCTACCTATCTAAAAAAATAGTAAAAAAGTTCTAAAAAATGTAAAATTTGATCTACAAGCGCATTTCATAAGGAGATCATGTTCAATGGTTCAGATTGATTGTTTGGACTTCAAAAATGGAGATATTGATCCATAGTACCGACCGATATGCGCTATGCACAGTACCGTAGCCTCACTCACCTAAGAACTCCACCATTTGATGAGAGAAAAAGAGATTACCTGGAGGAGTTCCACAGCACATATTTCTCTCATCAATATGTTCAACATCTAAACCGATAAACCATGCACCGAGTGATACATCCTCGTTTGCATATTTGTGCAATATTGGCCTGATAAAATAAAATTAGGAAAAATGTCACTTTCTGTCTTCTTGCTTGGCTGATTAATTTCGGACCATTAGGTATGTAGCTATAACACTGGTGTCACTACCATACTACCGGTACTGGTACAACACAGTCATACTGGTATTATATTACGCAATGTTGGTATATATATTATTTCCATATCTCTTTTCAACTTGCAAATAGTCACAGTAAGCTCCATTACAACAAAACAGTACTGTACAAGTGGTGCTGATACAAACATGTATACTTTTAGGGACTTACTGGTTTATTGAGATATAAGTGGCAAGATCTCTAGAGATGGCATATATCTGGCCAGTGGCATGTCGAAAGTATCTATTACCGTCTTCGCCAAATTTCCAATATTCTGGCTCGTGGTACTTTACATTCCTACAACAACAAAAAAATTCAGCTGCCAACATAACATTCTAAGATTGCATAGGCACAAATACCAGTTGTCAGAATCCTCTACCAGTACAGCACAAAAATTCATCAATTTTCTATTGAATGTTTGCTTCTTTTATATTATTTAGGTTTATTTTCAAACCAATAAGTTGAGATTAACATTCTCCATATAGCAGGATGTAACACTGCACTTTTAAATAAAAAAAAGGTCATTTTCATCAAATAGGTTTCCCTAGCTTGATTGATATTTAAATAAACATTCAAAGGAAAACAAAAAAAGCTGATTGCACAACTCCAATATTATTTGTTAAAACCAACATAGATCTCTTTTTCTTGGTTAATAAAATTATAAATCAAAAAAAGAAAAAAAACAATTGAAGTTATATAATGGACAGGTCAAATTTTACTTGTTGGAAAGCACAGGGCCTGATTTCATGCAACCAATGTAGGTTCTCGGTTTCTTCTTATGCCTCGACAGAGTTGTTGCAAGCATGCCTAAATGTCAATTATCAGAACATGTCAAGTCATCATGTAGAGTTGTTCAATGGATTAAATCACAATAAATCAAATAAAAACAGAAAACCAACCAATTTTAGCTGCTAGTTTTAAGGACTTCGAATAAATTAATTTAAAAAAGTTTGAAGAATATGCACCTAAATTAACATGAATATCATCATCCACCTTCACATAAAAATCGGCATCCCACATCTCAACAGCTGTAGCAAAAAATGTCTTTGTTTTCGATGACAACTCGTGGTATCCCTCCACATGATCCTACAAATTGGAAAATCTCACTACTAAATTGGGAAATTTCAACTAATTTGTAATGCATGGAAAATTTGAAGGAGACTGAATTTTTACCAGCCTAAGGAAGTCATGATGCAGTTCATCTTCGGAATCTATGGCCTTATCTAAGATGCTGTTCGATGTAGCACTAGATTCCAGAGACAAAACAAGCAAAATTATTATTCAGAGTTCATACTTCGTAGGTTAATGATGCACAATATTAGAGAGCTTCCATTTTGAGTGAGTAATCATTTTTCTTTTGCGAAGAATTACTCAACTTGAAATTTACAACACTATAATAACCTTCTGCAATTCATAAAAAGCCAAAGGATCTTTTGACAATTTTTCATTTGAATTTGTTGTTTTTCGCCTCAAATAAAGGCAAGTAAAATGCAGAATACTAAAATTCTGAATTTGCAACAGTATAATAATATTTATAAACTAGCTTATCAATTACCAAGGAGTTTGTGATAATTTTCTTTTACTTATTTTGGGCAAGATCTTAATTATGTAGTCTTTTAATTCTTAAATAATTGCATAGACCTCTTTTAAACAGAAAATTCCAAAAGAAAAGGAATATTAAAAGAAATTATCAGAATTTAGACAAACCTGCAAAGAACAGGTTTTAAATAAACAGTCAGGTTATGGGTAGAGATTTTAATAGAGCAGTTTTGACTTCATGCAGCGCACAAACAATAGAATCAAAACTGTGTTGCATATGATTTGGCGCTACATAAAGCCAAAACTGCTCTGTTAAAAATTTTACCCCAGGTTATGGTACCAGTTACAGTAGTATACTTTCAGAATTGAGATGGTGACAATGGGTAATTTTTTTTCTCATTGTATCATAAATAATACACATAACACACTCCAGCAAGACATGAAATGGTATACCTGTGGCCAATCATAAATCGAACAACAATTCCTTCCGCTTCTAGCCGTTCAAGCTTTTCACCTATAATTCAATTCAAATATATCTTTATGATATTTTACAAGAGTTAGAAAAAGACCTAATATTATGTGAAAAAAATAAGAAATAGAGTGAAAGAGAAAAAGGAAGAACCAGCAAGATACACCTATGCTCTTACAGGGTTGTAAGGGTATTTTGGGGAAAAAAAATTAATTTGTGCAACTTGCTAGGGGTGGGAAATTGTTCATAGAAAATAACCTTTACCCAGCCATGTGAGAAAGCTTTCAGGGAATTTCAGGGGCAGTAATGTAAATTTCTGAAAAATATATAAACAAGCCAATAACAATAAGAGTAAAAGTATCTATCTAACCTTGAGGCATCCAAGTCTCTCTTATTGAGTCCCGTCTCTTCCTACTACTAAAGGCTGTGTTAATGCCGATCACAATAAAAGCCTTAGCCTTATTTTTACCAGTAAGGGTTGTTGCAGGAGAATCACTTGTCAGTAACTCTTCATTGCTTCTTTTGGCAGCTAACTCCATTTGCAAAGTCGATATACTCTTATCCAATGATCTGACAACAGCAAAAAATTAGCCTTTCAATTCAGAACTAAACTTGATTTCTGCAATCCGGCCTAAGTTCATATATTAGTATTTATCCATAAGTCGTCTACTGTAAATACAACCCTAAATTTTGAAAATGATAAATTTAATACATTCCAGATGAGAAGGCCTGAATTCAAAACTAGCTGTGCAATTCAAACTAATATTTTAATATTTTGTCAAGTTTGGTTTGGATAATCAAACAGTAAATCAGTGTGTTATAAATCACTTACTGGATTGCATCATGAGTTTTGGCAACCTCTGTCATGATACCTGTACTGATCCCATGTTTCTGAAATATTCAAATTCAAAATGAAATTGAAAACAGCTGTCCAATTTCTGATATATCTTACAACTATTGCTTCAAGAGAAAACAAAAATTTAGGTTCCATGAGAAAACACATCTGATAACTGTTCTACTTGATTTTAATCTCTATCATGATCTAGTACCATTACATAATACCAAATCAGAACCAACTTTTTTGTTTTTTTATTTTTCTTTTAAATGGAAATATTAGATACAGAATTAATTACATTTTGAATTTTGATACCATATTCCCTTGGTCTGGCATGAGGCCATACCAAATACAGGTATCAGATATTACCAGTTTAATCTCTCCTTTCTTAATAATCTTCTTAGGTATCTTACCATCTCAATTTTGTCCAGTATAACATAAATACCCTTAAATACTCATACCGTTATAATTAGGATATCCATGCAATAATTGAATAGTACCGACCCTTTTTGTAGCGTGATTTTCAGTTATAATCTCCAGCTCTTGATGCTTCTTTTTCTCTAAAATTAGATCATTATCTGAATCCGGTAAAGGCGAAAACCTGAGAACAAATCAATTAGAGTTGAGTCATACCAGATTCAATACCAGTCAACTGATGTCTTTACCAGAATGTCAGATCATTCATGTCTCTTTTCTTTGAATCGATTGCACATTTATAAGTGCACACAGAGTTGATGCTCAATTTGGTTACATTTAATTAAAAAAAAATTATTACTATCTATACCAAACAAAAATATGCATTCAAAACAATTAAAAGCTAAGTTCATGATATCTAATTAAAAGATTTAAAAAAAAAATGGGTTTGTAAGATATCTGATCAAATCACAAATATTATATAAAAACCATAAAAAACAAAAAAAAATGTAGAATAAAAGAAAAAAAGATAGATACTAACCTCTCGGTGAAAATCATCCCAAGGCAAAAGCTACATATACACAGAATTACAATCCATCTAATCGTTACTTTTCTTTCATTACTACTATTCCTACTCTTCATACTATCGATTGATTGATTAACAAACAATCGAGAAATTTTCTTCTCCTCTTTACAATCTTTTTTTTTTTTCTTTCTTTGCGCGACTAAGCGCGAAAAATGAGGACAAAGTTCTTTTCTTTTCTTTTCCCTTCTCTTTTTTTAGAGAAATGGAGAAATATTGACCATGAAGAGAAAAGAGGAGAAAAGAAGAGAAATAAAATTCAGTCATACCCGGTTGTAGCCGTTAAATTGGCATCAAAAATCGCGCTAACTTGATCTAAGGTAATGTTAAAGTTATTAGCACGAATCTCGATTCTGATCGGACGGATACCAACTAACAAAGGAAGGGACTAAAAAAGAAGCAGCAGAAAGGAATGTGAATTTGACAGTGGGGAGTGGTTCGATGGGTGTGGGACCAAATTCAGTGTTACCCTGTTTTAACCGTTAGATTGGCATCATATTCGTGCTAACTTGATCTAAGCTAATACCAAAGTTGTTGGCACGAATTTTGAAGCCCATCGGACGGATTCTAAGTAATAGTGGACGGAACTTAGTCCGAACGATCAGACCGCCACAGAAAGAGAAATAAAAAATTAAAAAGAAAAAAAGAAGAAGACACGAATGTGAATCCGACAGAGTAGGGAGTGGTCCGATGGGTGTCGGACCAATTTCAGTGTTACCCGGTTTAAACCGTTAGATTGGCATCAAAATTCGTGCCAACTTGATCAAGCTAATGTTATTAGCAATTAGCACGAATCTTTATGTTGATTGGACGGAGAATAAATAGCAGTGTACGAAAATTTGTCCGACTGATTACACCGCCACAGATTTGAGACGAGTCGTTGGTCCTTGGCGGTGGACGCACGTTTGAACTTGGAATGGTAGGAGAGTACTAGGAATTGTGTCAAGAGTTTAACAGAGTAGTTTTAGCTTCATGCAGCGCAGTAGTCTTATTTAAATCTATAGTCCGTGCGCTATACGAAGGTAAACCTGCTCTGTTAAATAGTTGGGACCCATTTGCGTAGCTTGAGACCAATAATACTATGCCAACTGGCCAAGATTTGTTTGGTTGACTTTCGCAATTAATAGCTAGTCAATAGAGGGCCCCACATCTTACCTTCTAACCACCTATTAATGGTGTTAATTTGATGTCAGCCAATTTTTTTTATTTATAGTATTACAAAATAAAAATATTAATTGATTGAACGAGGACAATTCAGATTTTAGTTATTTTATTGATTGCAAAACCCTATTATACATTTTGAAAAAAAAAAAAAATCAATTTACTTCAGTCAAACTTTGAAAACCACTAATGTTAAGGACTGCCTTGACTAAGTTGTTTAACTATTTTGATTTGTATTTAGATTTTTAATTTTTAATCAATCAAACACGTGTGACACCTTAATTTTACATAAATACACAATTATTAAAAACAACAGAGAGAGACTACAGTACTATGCATAACATAAATCAGTTCGTACTATAGCATCATATCTCTGTTTTCAAAGTTCAAACTGTCGATCGGAACCGCTCAACATGATATTCACAAAAAAATATACCTGGTGACTATATTCTACATTTTTATATTTTATTTATTTATTTAGTTTGGTCGAAAATCACTAATTTTTAGTGGTCCAGAATCTTTAGATCAAGTAATCTTTATCTATCTAAAAAATAGTAAAAAAATTAAATAAAATTTGCTCTCCAAATATATGAGAATAAAGTATTAAGTTGAGCGGTTAATCGACCGTTTGAAATTTGAAAACATAAAACAAAATCATAGTACCTACCAAATAATTAAGATGTGGTTAATGATATGTGTTTTAGTGGGGATTGCTAAATCCTTACTCCTTATAAAACCACCTTGAATTTTAGAGGAATGAGGAGGCTATCTTCCCAGAGAAGATCTCAGCCTCACATTCAATCAATATCAACCATTGATCACTGTCTGATTTTATAACTTCTGATTTCATGTAGTCTTACGTGTAGAAGTATAAAATCAATTAAAAACTTACCCAATTCAATACAAACCATACTCCCAGTCTTTAATACTCGCCACATTTTTTTTCATTTTTTTTCTCTCTGTGTGCGCCTTTTCTATTTCCCGACGCAGAGAACGCGTTATTCTTTTCTTTTCTCCTTCCCCACGCAGTCTCCTCTTTTTTCCTTCCCGATGCCACCGACTCCTCTCTGTAACGCTTCATTCAATCTCTCTCCTTGCTGCTTTGCCTTCTTCCTTCGTCTGTCTCCCTTCTCTGTGTTTCTCGTGCCCCGACCACCACGGTTGAGCACGATCTCCCTGTGCGAATCTCACCCCCACGATCCATCCCTGTGCGATTTGACGACCCATCCTCCTTCAGCCGCTTCCCCTCTTCGCTCCAGGCCTCAGGAGGGCCCGCGTGTAAGCCTCCGTCCCTCTTCCGAGCTTCATTTCGTAGACACCTAATTCCTATTTCCTTTTCTAGAATTCAGGCGGGACCAGAATTTTGAGAATTTTATAAGAATAAAATAAAATTTGGGTATCTAAATTAGGAATTGTGGAGGTGAAGTTTGATCAGCCTGAGGCAAAAAATGCAATGGGAAAAGAGAGCTGAAAGGGATTCAAAGAGCAATTGAGGTTGTCAATGGTGATTCATCCACTAATGTTGTGATGCTATCAAGCTCTGTCCCAAGGGTTTTCTGTGCTGGTGCTGATCTAAAGGTTATTGTATCTTTGTTAACTATTCAGTGATATTTGCAAAATGTAATAGGTCGCATATTTTTCTCTACTGGCAGGAAAGAAGGCTAATGGGGCCCTTCGAAGTACAATCCTTAGTTAATTCTTTAATGTCAACTTTTTCCTCCTTTGAGGTATGTTCAATTGTACCAGACTTTACCAGAAGGTGGATGCACCGTGATCAACGATGGATTGGCCACCGAGCTAGAAGCCAACGACGCTGATTTGAACGATCCTCTCTAAAGCGCCAAGTTCCTCATCAGTTCTCATCTCATCCGCAAGGTTTCACCTTGTCTCTCTCTTTTTCTCTTTTTTTCTTCATCAGTATCAGAACTGATAAAGTTAACAACTTTGGTTGTACCAGTTTTGTCAGTACCAGAGATTGCTTTATATCGGTTCATTTTGCAATCCTTAAAAAGAAAAAATATATAATACGAGGTGATTGTTTTGTATTTTCAATGAAATTTATCAGGTACATCTGGATTATTTAGAAGCAGGTGCCAACATAATAATCACATCATCTTATCAGGTTTGCCTGTTCTTCATATTTTAGTTCAATTAATATTTTTTCATCATGGAAAAAGATTTTAGGATAATTTCACAATCACCCTGATAAAAGCTTCAAAATGTCATAATGCATGCTAAAGTACAAGTGCTAGCACATTTTTAATTAGCTGATAAATTGTTGTGGAAATGATGGTTAAAGATAATATTTCTAATACTTTTTTGGGGTGAATGATATATTTCTTGTTCGTAAGGACATTTATGGAAACTTTGTTTCTTTTTGGTACTGGAACTGAAGTAAAATCATGCAATTTTTGGTTTGCATAGGCTACAATTGAAGGATATGAAACAAATGGGTGGTATACAGGTACGTATCAGATTATAGTAAGGCAGCTAAGTAAAAGAGAAACTAATAAGAATAGAAAGATCCAGTACAAATTACAATGATAAAAAATCTGTTAGTACCTCTGTTTGACTGAAATAATCAGAGACCATGTGCAATCTAGCCTCTTGTGATGTTCATCCAAAGGTCTTTGTACCATCAATTTAGGGGAAAAAATAAAATAAAAAGAAACATGAAATATATATCCAGCAAATACCAAGAGTTATGTTGTTATAATTCTTTGATTTTAGTCTGAGAAATTACCTCATGAGAAATAAATATATCAGGAAATCCAAAGTCCATAAATGCTTGATAGGAATAATAGCTACAAATAGACAAGAAATTCTTGAAACATGTTTCTATATTAATTGAAGGCTTGAAGCCAAAAGAATGATATACACTGGCACTCAGCAAAAGCAAAACTCTCTGAAGCATGCCTTTCGTTAGAATTTGAATTTTTAAATATATTTAAAAACTTGCACCATCATACCTGTCTGAAGACACTAGAAGCACAGGGAGGCATCTCTCATTATTAGCACCAAGTGCAATAATTTTCCATATCAGACTATCATGGTACGCTGGGGCCAGTATGGTTGTTTAAATTGAACTGTTGCAGCCTTGCAGGAACGCCTCTTTGTTCAATGATTTAATATGTTATTATAATTTCTCAGTTCAAAATTTTTTGTTTTGTGCCTCAACAGTCAGAAAATATCATAGAATTTGGAATTTAATGTTAATGGATCACTCACGATGGTTTAGGCATTTTAGCGAACAAGAGGCGCCCGATGATTTGCATGAAGATGAGGTTCTGGATTTAGTTTTTTGTTTTTCTTTACTGATAATGAAAAATTGTTCTTCTCCTCTTTCCAGTTTTCTTTGTACTCATTTTTTAGCTTCTTCTGATTCAAAATGGTTCTATTGCCAAACCCTAATTTTTAGGGTTGAATGTCATTATTGGTAGATTAAGTAAACTTTTAAGTTTTTTTAGTAGTCTGATTGATTGTAATTGGAGACTAAATAAGATTGAGAATAACATTGTTGTGATTTATGTTTAGGTAGAGAGGGAAAAGATGGCGGTGCCGTTGTTTGGGACTAAAAGTTTGGTTGTTGTTGTTGCTGAAATTGCAACCTTTGATTGTATATGCAGTATTTGAAAAAAAGGTTCCTTACATCTACATTTTTTTTTTTTTTGCAGCGCATATTGTATGTAGACATAGACATACACATACACCATGGGGATGGCGTGGAGGAGGCCTTCTACCTTTTTATTTATGCATACAGTCATATTCAAATAGAAATAGTAATTAATTAGGGTTTTCTTGCATAATTTCTCTGTCAAGATGTCTCTCTCGAGATCAGATTATAATGAATCACTTAATTTGATTTGAAATTGGATCTATGACTTCTATTTAAAGCTTTTCATTTTATGCTATTTTTTGTTATTTTCTGAAAAAAAAAAACTCATGAAATGAGAGTGCGCTATCCAAAATAATAAAATTCATCATAATTCATCATAATTCTTTTAAAAATGTGTAATCATCTTGGCATATTTTTAAGGGAAAATTGGCATTTTTACAATTTCAAATTTCGGGATGGCATTTTTAGAATTAGAAAGTTTTGGAGTGGCAAATAACCAATTTTTCCTATTTTTAAGGTCAAACATTAAGGTTTTCGTTTGCTCTCGTTATTGACTAATAATACATACTTATGCAATCAATCTTTAAATTAATCACATTCAAAGAAAGTGATCAAATATGTGAGATAGACACAAATAAAAGTGTTTTTTTATCTACATTAGATAGACACAAATCAAATTAGTTAGATGTTGTTTTTTCTCCTTTGTTAAATTTAATGTTGACTTTGTATCACGATTAACCATAGATTAACCATAAGAAGAGAAGTGAGAAAAAATATCAAACATGTGAGATCATTAACAAAGCACCTATAATAATACAAATTTTATAGTAAGATAATTAAATTTAACAAAATATTCATTACAGTACAAACATCACATTTAAAGAAAGTGATCATAATTGAGTCTTTATGGTCGGTGCTCTGTACCAAATTGTATTGGTACTTTATGGTCGGTACCAGTTGTACTTGTGTGAGTAATGTGTCATTTTCTCTAAATTTCTCATGATTAGAATTGAGTTTGTGTAATTATGAAAATTTTGTTTTTCTCTAAATTGTACCGGTACTTTGTGGTCTGTACCTGTTGTACTGGTACGTTGGTTATACTATTTTGGGAAACAATTTACACTTGATAGATGTCAAGGTACGAAGGTGACTTGGTTGGAAAATTTTACTTTGCAAAATACAAGCTTGTATGGGAAGTACTGGATGGCAGCCTCAAGAGCAAAATCGAAGATTAATGGTCTGATATCGTTGCCATCAAATGTCAATGCACATGACCATAGCTGCAGCTCAGGTATGATCTTATATATTTCTTTTTTGTTGCAAAATGGTTCCTTGCATGCATATTTATGAATATAAGTGACATAAATAGGTGCTGGCAATAAAGAAATATAATATCATGTGTACAACCTGCCTTCACTAATAAAGAAAGATAATATCATGTCTGACCTTGAGAAGGTGGAAATGTGCACAACCTGCCTTCACTAAAATTTTGCAATAAAAAAACCCAATTAATCATGCTTTGTTTATTCACTGCAATTATGTAAGCAGTGACTTAGGGAGAAGGGGCGGTTTGGGAATTCTTGCAGGAAATTGGCAAAATGAGGTGACTCAGTGGAGAAGGCAGCTCGAGGATTCTTGCAAGAAATTGGACAGATGGGATGCTGCAGAAATGTGTGCCTTGTGCTTGTTAATTTGACTAAGGGGTCAGCATCTTCAGGAGCGAAGGGGTTAGCTGCAATATGTTCGTTCGCTTGTCTAGACCACCGGGTGCTCACATAAGTGAACAGAGTTCTTTGTGGATCAAGAGTTCAGTCAAGAAGAGAGATCAAAACAGACATTCAATTTCATTACAGTACAAACACCACATTTAAATAAATAAAGTGAATAAAACAACTTTTTAATTCCCACGGCAACGCGTGGGGCACTTGACTAGTCTCAGTAAAAACGAGGCATAGTGAATGGAATTGTTATTCCAAGAATTGTGTGCATTTTGTGAGAAACACATATTGAAATTTCAAATATGGAGGGTATGCATCCGGTATATCACGACGTCGACCAACAAACATAACTAATTTGCATTACTATCGTGTTGAAATATTTTATACGGTTATTGATTGCAATTACAAGAACTTAATGAAAGATTCACAGAACAACTACATAAAATCTTATGTTATGTCATTTTAGACCCCAATGGTATGTTTCATCATTTAACAAAGACAATTTGCTTAAACTTACTCAATTCTATTCCTCAAATTTCAACCAATGAGAGCTTACTATTTTAGAAAATCAATTGAAGAATTACCATTTGGATTTGCAAAGTAATAGTGGTTTTTTTTAGAGCTAAGGGAATTAGCTGAACTTTCTCCAATACTCAGTGGAAAAGAAAAAAGACACATTGTTTATTCCAATAAAAGAACAAATTAAGAAATAGCATTGGAGATCAATGATTGAATGATTGTTTGGTTAGTTATATTGAGAAGAATTTCTTCAATAGTGTTGATAATGAAAGAATTATATAAATATTTTAACATATGAAGGCCTGTAAAGACAGTCTCTGTTTATCGTCATTGATTTGATTTAACTAGCTAGATATTACTATATTTTTTTTTATATATAAAAGAATACTATTTATTACAACTTTTAATAAAAGCATATATTTTTGTGTTTAAAACATGTTTTATTTTGTTTGATTTCAGGAAAAAAATGATGCCATTATTCCATAAAGTGTTATTTCTACAATTGTGTACTTTTCTTCTTCTTCTTAAAAAAAAAAAAAATCATGCTTAATACACTGTTATTCTTATTTACTTTTGAATCAAATTTCACGCTTAATATATAAAAGAATATTATTTATTGTAACTATTAATATTTTAAAGGAAATTTATATACTCTTATTAGCTTTTTATATCTATCTCTCATTAAAATTCTAAATCCACTCCTGCATGCTATTCCAAACAGAACATAAAAATCTTTGTTATCCCATTCCAAATTCGAATCCTCTGGGACCAATTCCATGACGCAGTTCAAGCCACCATTCACTGACAAGTGGTCCCCACAGAACTTTAGTCAGATTCTTTAAACAGAGTTCTATGGAGCCCACATGTTAGTCACTCCAGTTATCACTTGGATCCCTTTCCTTCCACCTATTCTAATATTCTCCTCTCTTCTTTTCTGTCGTTCCAATTCACCACTCTATGACGGGTGGGCCCCACAAAACAGAGTCCGATTGGAGCCCATTTGTCAGTGACTCTAATTATCCATTGAATAAATAAACAATATAAAAGAGAAACACTTGGATCTCTTTCCTTCAACCTATTCTCTCTTTCTTCTCTCTCTCTCGCTCCAAAGGAAATGGTCGTAGGAGCAACAGCGACTTGTTACTGCACCAATTCACCATTCTTTACTTCTCGTTTCAGATCTTTTACTGTCAGAGCTGTCAATTCTAGAGAGGCTGAAAGCGCATTCTCAGAAAACGAGGCCTTGCGGTTGCGAAAGCTCGCGCAACTTGATGAGGAGCTGAGGCGAGGAGATGACAAGGTGGCGCTCTCTCTTGTTCAGAGTTTGCAGGGACAGCCTGGAGGTCTCCAGTGCTTTGGTGCTGCTAGACAGGTGCTGTACCAGTATTGTACCAGCTGTGTCTATTTTACTGATAAATTGAACCAGTGAACCTAAAATTGAGGTTAAAATGGGTAGAACAGGGAAAAAATTGAAAAGAATACTGAAGCGTGATTTGATAGGAAATTGGGTTCAATAGAATGTTGATGGTTAGTAAAAAAATTGAACCAGCGAACCTAAAATTGAGGTCAAAATGGGGAGCACATGCAAAAAAATTGAGATTTGAAAGAAAAATTGAAGCATGATTTGATAGGAAATTTGGTTGAATAGAAAATTGTACCAGCGAACCTAAAATTGAGGTCAAAATGGGTAGCACATGCAAAATTGAGATTCAAAAGAAAATTGATGTGTGATTTGGTAGCAAATTGGGTTGAATAGAATGTTGATGGTTAGTACAAAAATTGAACCAGAGAACCTAAAATTGAGGTCAAAATGGGTAGCACATGGAATTTTTTTTGATGGTTAGTACTCAAATTTGCTATCCCTGTTTGAAAATAGTTTATAAACTGGAGATTGGTTCTATTTGGTGATTCATTTTCGGGAATTTAGGTGCCGCAAAGGCTATATACATTGGATGAGTTGAAGTTAAATGGGATAGATACATCCTCATTTCTGGCACCTGTTGATCTAACTTTGGGTTCAATTGAGAGAAATCTCCAAATTGCTCTTGCTTTGGGAGGCGTTGCAGCTTGGTTTGCATTCGACCTTTCTCAAATCCAGCTTCTATTCATCACCATAGGGATACTTTTTGTGGGGTCTGTGGATCTGGTGAGTTCAATTTCATTGTTTATATAGGTAAAGGGTTTTGTAAATTGAGGCTTGATTGCAAATTTGAGGGTTAGTTTCAATTTAATCTTAATTGGGATTTGGGACCAAAGATTAGTTGTAATTTAAGCGAAATTAGGTAAAGGGATTTGTGACCAAATTTCATATTCCGAGGGTTTTGTAAATTGAGGCTTGATTGCAAATATTAGGGTTGGTTTCAATTTAAGCTTAATTGGTAAAGGGATTTGAGACCAAATTTCATATTCCGAGGGTTTTGTAAATTGAGGCTTGATTACAAATATTAGGGTTGGTTTCAATTTAAGCTTGTTTGGGATTTGGGACCAAAGATTAGTTGTAATTTAAGCTTAATTAGGTAAAGGGATTTGAGACCAAATTTCACATTGCAAGGGTTTTGTAAATTGAGGCTTGATTGCAAATGTTAGGGTTAGTTTAAATTTTAGCTTAATTGGTATTGTGACCAAGTATTAGTTGTAATTTAAGTTTAATTCGGTAAAGGGATTTGAGACCAAATTTCACATTGCAAGAAAGTAAAGCTTAGTTGCAAAATTTAAGCTTAACTGGGATTTGGGATCAAGGTATAATTGTAGAACTAGACCTTCTTAATATGAAATTTGGTTGAGACTGAAGTTTTCAGAAGTTTGATTCAATTACTGTATTGTGCACAATTTAGCATTCCGAACTAGATTTTTACTAGAAAACCAGAAAATTGGTCCTGTAACAGTGCTGTTACTTAATTTTCATATGATAACACTTGTTATTTAAACAAATGCATAATTAAAGCATTATAGATCTATTTTAATGGAGGCGTGAGGAACTTGCTGCTTGACACAATTGGCCACACTTTAAGCCAGAAGTATCACAGTAGAGTTATTCAGGTATATTCTTTGATATTAACATACTGAAAAGATTACTAGATGAAGTTTTTGAACAATAAATTGCTTGATCAATGTTGACTTAATTAAAGAATAATATACTGTAGCATGAAGCTGGTCACTTCATAATAGCCTATTTGCTCGGGGTGCTACCCAAAACATATACTATAACAAGCCTAGAGACCTTAAACAAACAAGGATCTCTTAATGTGCAAGCTGGCACAGCTTTTGTGGATTTTGAGTTCGTTGAAGAAGTTCGTTCATTCTATTTTCTTGGCTTTATTGTCTTTATTCTTATAAATTGATTAATATGAATTAATTTTTGTTGAAATCAACTCTAATGCTATTCCTCTGTGTGCAGATGGACTCAAGAAAGGTTTCTGCCAAGGTATAATCACTTATCCTTTCAGCATGCTATATAAATTTCCTATCTTTTTTAATTTGCCATCTATTTATGGTATGGTAATTTAATTCTCTCTTTTTCCCATCATACCCTAATCATGCCCCAATTAAGCTTCTTACATGCATTGAAGTTCAGTCTAGTTTAATTTGTCATATTTAATTCTTAGTTAACTAACAATAACTCAATTACTGTCTCACTTCACCTTTGGTTTTTAACCCAAATTTGGTTATCATTACTGTTCAGTGTGCAACTTCACATAAAAAATAGGCCACGAAACTCAAAAAAGACAGTGCTGTCCTTGCTTTACTTCACAAATCACAAACACATCAAGGCATGCATAGTATTTTTTTTTACTAATTACTTCTATGTCCACTCAACAGCTGGTTCATGACCCTCTTTAATTGTAACAGACACTAAATAGGTTTTCATGTATTGCGCTTGCTGGTGTAGCAACAGAGTATCTCCTCTATGGCTACTCTGAAGGAGGCCTTGATGACATTGCTCAGGTTAGTAAAAAATTATATGTCAATTTTTATGGACTTTGTATGGTTTAACATAATTTTTGTTCTTTTTTGGAATTTTGGTTTCTTCTTAATTATGGCAAGTAAGCCTTAATTAGCTATTTGGTGCCTAATTGTGATTGAGTTACCCCGTGATTTGCAATTAGCCAATTACCATATTCAAAAGCTGGCCAATAATTTGTCGCAAAGCACAAAAGGCGAGTTTTTTTTTTTTTTTTCATTTTTCTAATGCTGATGGATAATAGGTAATATTTTTTTTTGGAATGTACTAAAAAAAATTCTTGCTCGAAGATTAAATGTTCTTTAATTATTACATGAACTCTTTGTTTTTTTTCTTTTCTTGTTTTGAAATACATAGCTCGATGGTTTGCTCAAGAGCTTGGGTTTTACACAAAAGAAAGCCGACTCTCAAGTGAGATGGGCAGTGTTGAACACAGTTTTAATACTACGCCGGCATGAAAAGGCAAGATTGAGACTTGCTGAGGCAATGTCGTCAGGCAAATCGGTGGGATCTTGCATTGATGTCATTGAATCAAATGTTGATTTTCAAGATATATAACCAAATAAAGAACCCCTAACCATAAAAAAGAGTGATTTATTTATTGTTTCCTTACTGAATGCATTAATATATAAGAGCCAGCTCATACACATAATTAAGGGAAAAAATTTAGTGTACCCATGGAAACTTTCAAAATAGCCAATTTCCCCATGAAAACATCTTAATATCCAATATCCCATAGAAATTTAACATTCTTTCTTTTATCCCCTTCTATTCATTAAATTTATTTTCTAGACAAATATGCCCCTTACTTTCAAATGGAGATGCCCTTTTAAATTAGCAATATAATTGAATTGAACAGAAATGAACCAAAATTGATGGCTTGATGAAGAAATGAATATTTGTCTAAAAAATAAATTTAATCTTGTTTCAAAATCGAGAGAAAATGGATCAATAGTTATAGTTCAAGTAGAGAAAATGGAGGGTTTTTTTTTTTTTTTTTTTTCTGATTTTCAAATTAAACGATTCTTCAAAAGAATAGAACCCCCATAAATTTGTTGAACCATTGATCAATGGTAGACTTCTCGCCCCATCCAGTCTGTGTCGAAAAGAAAAAAAATGGAAACCATGATAGCTGCATACCAAAACCAAGTTTTACCATTTGAATGATCAGAACCATCACAAAGTTAAAATTCAAATTTTGTAATCCACATACCCAAGTAAGAGCCGTGACTAAAAGAACTGGATGCATCCCTCGAGTAAAATGCCTCAAGCTTGTCAAAATGTTGACCAAAACTGCTCCCGAGCTATCATTAAATGTCTCATCCTTGCCATTGTTAAAGTTCAAATTTTGATCAACTTTAGAGTGCCTTGCAGCAGCAACATTACTTTCAAAATCGTGGCTGTTAGCAAATGTCTCATCATCCTTAGAGGGGAGGAATCAGATGGTGACCTCTTTGTACAATCAGTGGCTTGCAATGAGAGTTCGTTAGCAAAGTCCAAAGTTACCAGCATATAAAAAGGAGGAGACTTTCAAATTCTGAAAATTTGAGAATATAACACATTAATTTGAGCACATTAAACTTATCACATCAACTAAGAAAGCCACCTTGATTTTCAAGCATGCTTTACAAGCATATACCTAAAATCCCAAATTTAGTCGAAATTCAGACAAACAAAAACCCTCAATTTTCTCTCCTTGAACTATTGTTCCCTCTTCTCTCGATTTTGAAACAGAATTAATTTTTTTTTTTTTTAGACAACTATTCATTTCTTCATCAAGCCATCAATTTTGGTTCATTTCTTGTTCAATTCAATCTTGTTGCTAATTAATTTAAAGGGACATCTCCAATTGAAAGGAAGGAGTATATTTGTCTGAAAAACAAATTTATTGAATAGAAGGGGATAAGAGAAATAATGTTTAATTGTTATGGAGATATTGGATATTAAGATGTTTTCACGGGACAATTGACTATTTTAAAAGTTTTCAGGGGTACACTAGAAAATTTCCCCATAATTTTAAATGTTTGTGTATATATTGTGTTGATTTTCTACTTCCTAAGTTGTAATTATTTTGAAAATAATGGAAATGTCTCTTGTGTGAGTATTTCTCAGATTAATTTTCCAACCATCTCACCACTACAAAGGCTATGTAAATCATATACTTTTATTTCAACCATTGATCTTGAAAGCCTCCATAACATCCACTCTTTTAGCCAATAGTTCAATATAAATTCTTAAAAAATCCTTGTAAACAAAAGATTTGTAAAGGGGAGGGTTTTCTTCATTAACAATTTCTTTTGCGGGGCTAATGAAGCTCTCCTTGGCCGGCATTATAAACACGGCCAAAGACGTCCTTGCTGCACCTGAGTTTGTAACTGCGCGATGCTCCACGCTTTTCAATACTCCATTTGTTATTATCTGATCAATCAATCATAATGTGTATCAGAATAAAGGAAAAGTTGTAACAGTAAATATATAAACAAATTAAAACTGACCTCTAACTGATGGCCAAAATTTATAACTAATGCATTTTGGATTGGGTCTACCCTGACCCATTTGCCCTGGTGCATGATTTCAAGACCGCTAACAGCTCCCTGGAGAAGAAGGGTTATCAAGTTGAAGTCGCAGTGTGGGAGCAAGCCAAGTGTCAGATCGGGTGCTGGGCAAGGCGGGTAGTAATTCGCATTTATCATAACCTGACCTGAACTTAAGTCTCCTTCAAAATACCCTTCTTTCAGACCCAATCCTTCAGAAATCAGGCTCAGCAGAGTCATTGATACCTCTCTTGCCTCCACTATGAATTTTGCAAGAACCTCCCTTAGTTTTGCTGGTTTATCAGGCCAATCATTTATGGTTTCTGGTACGGGATAGCAGGCTAGCCTAAGGCAATCACGCCAATACCTCGGTCCATCTTTTTTAGAAAGATCAGAACTACAGAAAAGACGATTCGTCTTTGATGTATCTTCAGAGTAATATGCTGCTTTGTCCTCCTTCGACATGTTAAAGAACTCCTCTGTGACCCGTATCATATCTCTCATCAATTGCTCTGATACACCATGGTTTATCACCTAAGATAAAACACATATTACCAAACAAATTAATCAACAGCTATATATAACTTGGAAGCAAACGAGTAGATCTACGTACTCACCTGAAAGAAACCAAATTCTTTGCCAGCGCGGACGACTTCTCGAATAATCTGATCACGGTCCTCTACGTGGAAGTGGGACCCACCTCTCAGGTCAATCACTGGCAAACTCACAGTGGAATTGACCTCTCCAGGCACGCGCTTCTCAGGCGGGAGAACAAATTGCGTAGGAACTGTTTGATGAAATTTTCTGTTGGAGAGTAGGTTGTCCATTGGTGAGGTTTCGGTGTAGATGCTAAGAGATTAAAATAAGAGATCAAGTGAGTACTGCCTATTATGTATGTTAGCTGTATTGTACTGCTTGTTGAATAAATAAATTTTTACGTGTTTCAGACAAAAAGGAATATATATATATAAATTTTCACGTGAGTGACATGACGTGCGACGGCTTTAAAAATCAATCGGATATGCTTCAAACAGTCGGATTCTTCTTATCCGTATCAGAGCCAATCCTTTTCCGTCAAAGCCAACACATCCAGAAATTAAGCGTAGCAGAGATGCGCGCATATGTTGCGGTAGATCTGTGGCTATACAAGACGGGACTGAATTAAAAACGATGATATACATGACAGGTTTGGAGTAGCGCTAATTGAAGAAAAACTCATCCAACACCGCTTGAGATAGTTTGAGCATCTCCAACAGACAGAGGCGGAGCTACATTCAAGGAATAGGGGTCAATTGACCCCATTTATTTTAAAAAAATTTGTATCTTATATATGATTTTCTATATAGTATAAGATAAAATGCTATATTTTTTTATTTTTTTAGTAAAAATAAGGGTCAAACTCCTATTTACTTGCATTAAAATGTGTTACAAAAGTTTTGTAACAGAATTCAGTAAACACAATTTAGCTCAACATTGTTATAAATACGGTAATATTGACTTCCATTTGTAGCATGAAAATTTGATATAACCGACTCCCATTCATGTTTGACCCTCATAACTTGAAAGTCTAGCTCCACCCCTGCCAACTGAAACCTCCCGAAACACCGATGCATAGTGAAATTATAAGCCATAGCGAACACAAGGAGATGTACCCAATTATAAAATGTGTTTGGACACCAAATTTTATATTTTTTTAAAATTATTTACTAATTTTTGAATAGATACAAAATTATTGTTTCTCAGACCATCCAAAAACAAAAACAGTAATTTTGTACCTATCTAAACAGATATAGTAGTTGAAATTTAATTAATGGAACTCGTGATGGTGTAGCTACCAGGGCACACCTGTGTGAACATGATTAAAAGAGATTGCCTACCATACTTGACCGTTTTGTATTGGCCAAGGCTTTTTCATTACGACTTAGCTGAAATTTCTACATGTCTTACTCAACTTTTATTATGCCTAGAGAACCAATTATAACCAGTCGAAGAAAAGATTAATTTATTAGAATCTGAAATGGGACACAAATTACTCAACCTTGAGCAATTAAGTCTCACGTGACGTGACCCATAAAAATCTTGATCTTGGAGGGGCGAATGTTGGAGGAGCGGATTCCAAATAACTTAATTAATTAAATTTAGAGTTCGAATCCGGACTCAAAATTTGAAAATTCAGACCAATTTAATTCAAGTTGAAAATTCACCAAATTAACCTATCCACTTTAATATTTGTGTAGATACTGATCCGACGATTCGAATGCAAACATAAAATTTGAGTTACTTCTACAGGCACAAAGACTTATGACAATATATATATTCTTTTCTTTCTTTAAGGAATTGAAATGAGATAAAAGAAATTTGTGGGCTGGGGTGAAGACTGGAGATTTGAATTATTGTTTCCGCTCGTCCTTCATCTTTCTTGGAGGGTACCGGCTATTTTTTGACCGGTAAAGACATTTATAAATTTTCAGAGAATCTGAATATATTTATTAATTTCTAATTAACTTTGGATATTAATAAAAATCACGGCTACACTACACATGATATCACTTTAATAACTAATTAATTATTTTTCTTATTTTTTTAGCTGGAAAGAAAAAAAGCCGGCTAATATTGGCGACATATACATTCGCTACAATTGTTCTGTTTTTATTATAGACGTCACATCCAAAGACAAATCTCATGTATTTAATTTGTACGTAGTAGGTACACACATCACATACATTATTAATAACATCTATAAATGATACATTAATTTCATAAATAATAGTCTTACAACAATAATTAAAGTAGTTCAACAGCGGTCACGACAGATATAGTTAGAAATACGGTAACAACCAGGCCTATTTAAGTGTACCAATTTACTCGAAAATAATTACACATAAACAAAATTAAACACAAGTGACATTTAATTTAAATATGGATTATTCCGCATGCTTTTATTCACGACCTTGTTTTGGTGCCTCTTCCTCATTACCTAGAACGATCCACATAAAAGTAGAGGATGATAGATTCAAACATTCTCTTAGTACAGAATTCAATTCCAGTTCCAGATTTTATAAAATTAACTTAATTCTAAAAAAATATGAAATAAATAAATAATGGAGTCTGTCCTATACTAGGTCTTATCTGTCGCACTTGACGGTGAGTCCATCCTACACTAGCTAGATCTTAGCCGTCTCACTTGACGGTGAGTCTATCCTACACTAGGTCTTGACCTATGACAGGACTTTTTTCGCCTACAGTCACGCTAACGAAAAGTCTAGTCGAACACCAGACCTAATATATACATCTCGATATACAAACATATCGGCCCCTGTTCGCTTTAGTTTTCTGTTCATATCACGTATATTAACTTAGCATATTCTATCCACATAAGTCCTTTGATCAAACAAATAATCTTATCTTAATATTCTCTAAACAATATAAAACCGTTAGTTCGAAATCAACATTTATAATTCAACTATATGAAAATAAATACACACTAAGTAATAATTTTATAAAGTTTAGAAAATCTGGACTTAGACATCTGATATTTGAGTAAATTCTTGATCATCTCTGATGTCGTTTAAATCTTTAAAAGTCGAACCTAAAACTTAAACATACCTTTAATTATTAATGTTTGAATTCACTTATTCCCCCGATTTTTTTATTAATACCCTCAGAAAAAAGAAAAATATCAAATATAACATCTGTTTTTTTTTTTAAAATATAACCTAACCGCCCCCCCATGGGGCGGTCCACCCGGCCAAGCAAACCGCCCCACAGGGGGGCGGTCCACTATAAAACACTATAAACCCGGTTTCTCTCTCTTTCTCCCTCACATTTCATTCCAATACAACAGAAATCCGTCTCGCTCTTTACTGTGCCGAATAAGGTAAATTTTTTTTTATTAATTAATTAATTTATTATTGTTTATTATTATTTTATTATTTTTATTATTATTGTTTATTATTATTTTATTATTTATTTTATTATTTTTATTATTTAATTTTGTATTATTATTGTTCATATTTTTTAGATGAGAAGAATGAACAGTAACAATCGAGGTAAAGAGAAAGAGAGCAACCGAGGTAGGTCGTCCAATCGTGACGGCCTAGTGATCGAGGTAAAAACTGAGGTAGAGTCAACTAGTGATCGAGGTACAAATAAGGGAGAAAAGAAATGTAAATACTGCGTTCCTATCAATTAATGTTACGTATGTAGCATGAAGGAACATATTAAATCCCTACGGCATATTCGGCATGAAATTTCGGATGATGATTTTGTGGAAAACCCGTATGGCTATTTTTCAAAAAAGAAGAAGGTTGATCCAGAGCCTCCAGCATCGGACGATGAGTTCGTTCCGTGTACTTATGCTGGTAAGGTTTCCACCACGTCTGATGTGACTGGTCCAGATCCGGCAGATTCCGACGATGACTTTGTTCCATGTACTTTCAAGGCTCGTTGTAAGAAGTAGTACTAATTATTTCATGTAGTATTTATTCCATTAAGTTATTGTTTATTTATATTTTATGTTGTCAATTTGTGTATATGTAATTACGTTACGAAAATAACAAAACTCAAGCATATAAAATAGTTACAAAAATACGAATTAAAGTAGTTCACAAACTACGAATTAAAACAGTTCACAATATAAAACAGTTCACAAACTTAGCGACGACGACCGAACAAACTTAGAATTCGACGAGTTCTGGATCTGCTTCCAGACAGTTGTGCGACACTACTACCGCTACCGGATGTCTCTGCATGACTACTACCGCTACCGGTTGCCTCAGCAACAACTCTAGCATTTTCTCTTTCGTTGGCTTCGTTCATGGCATCTGCATTCCAGTTCACCAAAAATGGTATGTTATTGAAATCGTAAAATATAAAATAAATTATAAAATATAAAATAAATTATAAAATATAATATGAAATGTACCTGCTTGCTGCCTGTCACAAGTTGAACGGCGAGCCTGATGTCCCATTTGCCTACCCTGCATCTGGTCCATTGCCATTACAACACACTTGTGGGGCCTTCTCCCTAACCTGATATAAAAAGAAGTTAAATAACTATATTAAAAAGAAGTTCAGTGCATATACAAAGCATTCTCCCTAACCTGATCCACTTTTTTGCGGGCTTGATTTTATCCCCAACATAGGCCGGCCACACATGCAGTTGGAATAAGGATGAAAGGATGCACCCTAAGTACTCGCAAGGTAATCGGTACGGTACATGTCGGCGACAAAATCATCCTCACGGAAGTTTCTCACTCGGCACACCGCCATAACATGAAAACAAGGTAGGTGAGCTAGTTAGATTCCTTGGCATGTACAAGTTACAGTATTGCCATCTCCGATAATGACAACATACTTGTAAGGTCTTTTACAAACTCCATAGTCCCATCTGCTCTACAGCTGGTTGGAACATACTTATTCAGAGAGTGCATTTCGAATTCCAAGGTGCGATCCCCATACGGGACAACGTTCATAACTGAACATTTCTCCCTTTGTTTACGTAGTTTGCCCTCTACCCTTATTGAAAACGTTTGATTCCTGCTCATTAATTCGAGGGCTTTAACATGTCGTTCAACGAACCATGCATTTAACTTGTAGAAAGTGTCATCCACAATTACCGCCACAGGCAACATTCGGCTCTGCTTAAAAACAACATTCAAGGATTCGGGACCCATTTGTGGTCATTATTCTCCATCTCCAACCTCCATCACGGGCTTGAAATATTTTTTTATATGCGGGTGGTTCTTGCAGATCTCTAGGATTATTTTTCCCCACCTTGATTAAGTACGCATTTGCCTTCGGACAATACTACACATAAATAAATTTTCAAGTTAGAAAAATATAAGTAAATAGTTTACTAAAATTTCATCTAAAATATACATACCTTGGCAAACTCTTTGAACATCTCTTCCAGCCTTCTCGGCTTCTTCCTTTTGTAACCAATTTTAAATGTATCTGCAACCCATTAGTCGAATCTGACATGCTTGTGGAGGTTGTCCGTAACGTGTTGCATACACAACCTGTGCACACAGTCGCCATTCGCTGTCGACCAGTATAGGTACGGACAATGGTACATATGGAAATCTGGCTTGAATTACGGGTTCAAGAGGAGGTGGTGGTGGTGGTGGTAGGTAGGTGGTATAATCAATGGTGTAATAAGTATGAACGGGTGGTACGTACGGTTCAAACGGTGATACATGACCTGAGTTGTCATAACCCGAGTGGTCAAAACCCGAGTGCTGCTGCACTGGGCTATCATAACCTGTATTGTCCCTAGAAGGTCCAACCCTGGATTGACACAGAACCTTTCTAGAATATAACTCCATTATCAGGGTACCCATAGACTGAAAAGTATTGTAAACACTTCTCCAACAATCCTCATATGTTATTGGATACTTTACATAGTAAGGTCTACCACCCCCCTGTCGGGTTTTGAGGCTACCCAAAGCCATTAGGCTTAAGCTGCGAAAAGATCGAAAAACAAATTTTTTACTTCTAACTTAAGCCAAAAAGGATTGAAGCGGTATGTCGGATAATCTACCGAGAGTTACATACCTGTTCAATCATTTTCTTAGATTAAAAGCCGTAAATAAAACTTTACTTATTAAGATCATAGATTAAATAGTATGTCGGATAATAACCGAGAGTTACATACCAGATTAATCCTGTATAGACCCAAAGTAGTAAAATTGTATTTACTTGTATTTTAATCAGTTTATAGATCTACTCCTTTGATTGATTTCTAAAAGATTAAATCTATTTAACAATTCAAATTGGAATGCAGTCTGACCCGGCTGTCTGACCCGGTTAAGCAAGCACCAAAATTATAGTGCCTCTATCGGTTATCCATCAGGACTGATCGAGAGAGCGGTTTATTTCTTTTACCAGAAATACCATAAATCGCGAAATCTGACAAAAACACTATTCACGAGAAAAAGCAAATAATACTTACGACTCTCGTAAAATATTATTTCTAAAACCCGTAAACTCTGATTAGAACGAATTTGAGGAAAGAGAGAATTATCGTTCGATCGGATCGAATCGGTATTCAGGAATTGAGATCATTTCTCTCTAACCTTGATCACCTATTTATATACTTTGGAATGTATATAAAATACTATTTTAACCCTATATCTCGGCTAAAATCAACGGCCAAAATCAAGTCGGCAAAAATTATCAAAATGAAATTACCATTTTGCCATCGGCCCATTAATACTTGATTAATTTTGGGTTTTGATTTAGGCTTTTGATTTGGGCCTTTAATCTTTAATTAGTGATTTATTCTTAATAGGTTTCAAGCCCAAAATATAAATCCAATAATTAAATATTCTAAGTCCAAATCAAATACATATTTTCTCGATCGTTCGTTCGGTAACTTTTATGTAACGTGTCAAACACGTTCATAAATTAACCAATGTTTATGCTTGTCATTTAAATGACATTTATAATTTAATTATATCATATATAATTAATTTTATCCATCTTATTATTAATTATAATCATTATAATTAATCAACAAGATTCTCCGACTAGTTCCTATATGGTGTGACCCAATATGATCTGTGTTATGTGGCAAATAGAATTAAAACTATTTTAACCTCTATTTATCATAGGTGGCACCTGGCAAGTACATTATGACACCAATTACACAGATGATGCTGTACCGTACAATATCATGATCCAGTAAACGATTTACTTCGTGTTAATTCTTTTGTCTCATAGCTATCAGATTAGTTTCAAGGTAGGTGTGTGTCATTCTTGCAAACTTAATCTTTTCTTGATCCTGAATAGATTATCAAATATGTTTACTTTTGTAATCATACTGGATCCAGATAATCATATTCTATCAAGGGGCCCAGTGACGCTATAGCTCGTATTGAGATACGAGGGACAATAGTACTTTTGATAAACCATCTTTTCCTCCGCATAAGTTATGTATACCAAATAACTACCCTTATAGCTACTTTTTACGGATAGCGTTATATAGCAATCACACATATACATTTCTTATGTAGGAAAAATGAATATCTCATACTTTAGAACTTAACACTAAAATGAAAACATTAATGACACAAATACAATTCCATTTAATGTTTCATTTGGGGTCTGTCAAATATCATGTTCTCAAACATGTATCTGTGTGATTAAAATGACAACTCTTTGTCTATGGTTTGTAAAACTTAACCATCATTTAATCCACACACTAACCTTATCGCGGTAATTAGTGTTCCTGCTAATTACCTTGGTTAGAGACTTTTAAGAGTATTATCATCTATATTATGAAGTTTCACAATTCCAGTCATGAACTCGAAATGATTCATAAATTCAATAATACTCAAGGTAACAAAATGATTAAACACAAAATAATTAAACATTCAATTCATGAACAAAGCTTTATATAACAAATTTATCGTATTATTGACTTCTAGATTATTACAAACTAACACCCCCTTCCTGTGTCAACCCGAGTAACTAAATCTATGTCATACCGGTTGGGGTTTACACCAATCTTTTCAAATACATTTTGCTTAAGTTCTAGAAATGAGGTGTTTTCATTAACCTCCAAGCCGTGGGTTGGATCTTTCGTGTAATGTACTCCCTCCGCACCCTGCACGAACTTCCCGCCCACATACAGTGTAACCAACATTTTGAGAGCTACATTAATAAACAAATTTTTATTAGTTACAAAATAATAATACAAAATTAAATTATTAATAAACAATAATAATAAAAAATATATAATATTAATAAATAATAAATAATAAAAACTAATAATAAAAACTAAAAAATTAATAAATTAATAATAAACATTAATAATAAAAATAATAATAAAAATAATAAAAAAATAATAATAAACAATAATAATAAAATAAAAATAAAAATAATAATATAATAAAAAAAATTACATTATTCGGCACAGTAAAGAGCGAGGTTGAGTCCCGAGTGAATGAGTGAATGTGAGGGAGAAAGAGAGAAAAATTCGGGTTTTATAGGGTTTTATAATGGACCGCCCCATGGGGGGGGGGGGGGGCGGTTTGATGGGCATAGTGAACCGCCCCCCCATGGGGCGGTTAGGTTATATTTAAAAAAAAAACAAAAGTTATATTTGATATTTTTCTTTTTTCTGGGGGTATTAATAAAAAAATCGGCTTATTCCCGTTTCCTAAAATCCTTAATGCTGTATGTTATTAATCCTAACTCTTAATACGTTTGGATGAGGGTTAGAATAACTAGAATAACGAAATTTTAGAATGGTAAATAAGAATAGAGAAAAAATAGTGATTTTCAGATTAGTGTGAAAATGGTGCTATTAAGATTAGTAAAAATGTTGTTTGGATTGTATTTAGGTGAATTATCAAGGATCATAATTTCAATTAGATATCATATTAGATGTTGTTTTATTAATTAAAAGGTCTGACAATTTAAGTTCGGCTTAATCTCTCATATTGGATATTCTCTTTGTTTAGTATTCCTAAGAAAGAAAGAAAAAAAATAATAATAATTTGCTTTTGTTATTTGTTCCTTATAGTAACCAAAAACTTTGATTAGAACTTATATATATACAATAATTTGATTACAAATGAATATCCAATTTAATAAAAATAATACTTTCAGATTTTAAAATAACTGAAAAAGTTATTGCTAATAAACAAAAGTTTCAGATTATAATATAAGTTAAAAATAATACTTACTAATAAAGAAAAATTTCAGATTTTAATAAATTTAAAGAAACAGTCATTAATAATTTATAATTTCAGATTTTAATATAATTTATATTTTCAAATTTTAATATAATTGAAGAGAATAATTATTAATAATTGAAGAGAATAATGATTAAAAAGATACTCATAAATATTTTAAATTTTCAGATTTACACTATAATTGAAGAGAATAATTATTAATAAATAGAATTTCAGATTATAATATCATTAAATTAAGAATTTTTCTTCAGATTTTAATTAAGAAATACTATTTCATAAATTCCTACAATCTAAGAAGAATAATTTATTCTAATCAATATTTACATGCACTTATCATATTACAATCAATGAAATTCATGCAACCATTATAAACAAAATATCATGGTTTAGAAAATCTTAAAGCCGAAATTTCCAAACAAAAGAGAAGGATTTAGAGGGAGTGCTGTTTGGGTAGAGAGATGTGAGAGTTGGTCAATTTTTGTTGGTTATTTTTTTGGAGGAAAAACACATGGGCTGCTGGAAATTAATAGGACTGAGGTCTCTTTTGGTTTCGAAATTAATTTTATTTAAACATGTTGTGGCCTACTAATTCATTTAATTAATAAAACTGAAATTTTAAATTTGATCGTCTTTAGAAATATAAACATGTGAGTCTGATTCATGATTGACTCGTTATATAATGAGCCAGTTCATCAAAGGTTCAACCATTGCCTCACTTTATTAGCTGGTAAAAAAATGCCAGATTAAGACTGTACTGATCACCTGATCGTTCCAGAATTTCCTATCTAAAGACTAAAATCAAGTTCAATAAAAGTTTTGATTTTATCAATTTCCTGCATGAATATGCAATAATAGTTATTCTAATATAATATATATACTTAAATAGGAAAATCTAGGGGTGGTAAAAATACTGGCAGCTCGTGGCTTGCTCGAAATCGGTTCCTGAAAATCATCTAGTTCTGACGTTCGGGCCCCATCTTGCAGTCACTCGGTCCTTCCTCTGCTATTCTTCTCTCCGCTCACGCTGTTCAGTTCTTTTATTTAAACTGACAAGCTGGGTCCCTGGTTGCAGTGTCTTCTTCTTTTTAAATGCATGACCGTTCGCCTTCGCCCGACTTGCCAAAAACTCATTCTTCATCCGTTTGTTCGTACAGGGTCCTTTCATTTCGTACAAACTGGAGTTAAGAAAACAAATAAAAAAAAAGTTCTTCTATATATACAAGAAAATGTTCAAATTTTCTGATACCAATCTAATTTACAAATTGAAATTCAATAATATCTGCACTAAATGTGTCCTTAAACAAGGATCAGACACTACTAGAATTCCCAGTAAAGGCAACGGCAGCAAGTGCTTTTTGCAAGCGTAGGAAGGGTTGTTGCAAAAGATTTTGTTTTTCTGATTAAATTAATATAATTGCAACGGGAGGCCCTTGCAAATAATCACGCTTGCAATTGTGTGATGGATCCCCTTGCTAATGTCTCCTATTGGCCCTTGCAAATAATAATACCCACTCCAAACACGCCAGAAATCAATTTACTGTGAATTGTGTTACTATTTGCAAGCGGCACCGTTGCAATTGTTTTTATAGTTATTTTTTATATTATTATATTCTAAAAGGCATTATTATTTGCAAGAGGCACCGTTGCAAATGTTTTTATGATGTTGTTTTTATTATTTTATTGTGAAGGCCCTAACTATTTGCAAGAGCCACCGTTGCAAATGATTCTAAGTTTATTTTTTATATTATTTTACTACAAAAGTCGTAACTATTTGCAAGCGGCACCGTTGCAATTGTTTTTACAGTTATTTTTAATATTATTATATTCTAAAAGGCATTATTATTTGCAAGAGGCACCGTTGCAAATGTTTTTATGATGTTGTTTTTATTATTTTATTGTGAAGGCCCTAACTATTTGCAAGAGCCACCGTTGCAAATGATTCTAAGTTTATTTTTTATATTATTATATTCCAGAAGTCGTAACTATTTGCAAGAGACACCGTTGCAATTGTTTGAAGTTTCAGTTTATATTAATTTAATGTAAAATGCATAACTATTAGCAAGAGTCACCGTTGCAAATGTATTTTAGATGTAGTTTATAGTTTTTTATTGTAAAGGCCATAACTATTTGCATGAGTCACCGTTTCTAATGTTGTTTTTCCTTTGGTTTATATTATTTTATTGTAACAGTCCTAATTATTTGTTATAAATTTTCAATTGAACATGATTTTCATAGTCCCATTTAAATAGCACACTTTGGTCCGAAATAAGTGATACAAGTACAGTAGGTAAATAGTAGTTAAAGATTACAATCTTTCTTATATACCACACATCACAATTATTGTGTGTTCTCAAGTTACCAAAATGCCTCGTTGGTTCTCCTGCATAATTTTGTTCAAACATATGAGCGTTAATACATGAGAAAAATTAGCATAAAATCAAAGTCAGAGTAGGCATTAGCTCAAGACAGCATAATGCTATTAAAGTCTATTGCTTTAGGTACCAATATATCCTACAATTGATTGACAAACATTTGATTATGCTTGCGTTGCCTCTCGAGACAGCACAATGCTCAAGACAGCACAATGCTTATTCTCTCAACTTCAACTTCAAAATACTTGCGTTGCCTCTTATTCTCAGCAATTAATCTGTCTAACTCTATATGAAGCCTCCTACTCAAGCTTTTGTAGTCAAAACTCCTCCAGTTCCACCATGCTCTCCACTTTCATGGCCTACCATAAACAGGGAACAGTAAACAAATGAATACCAAGATTTGCATTGTGCTGGTTATGGTTGTACAGTGTTTGTGCACTTGGTCAGAGTTTGTAATGAGCATTGCTGTCCTTAATTAAGAAACAAATGAATACCGAGATTTGTTGTGTAGAATGTCAATATGGATTGCCCGGTACTAACATTATTCAATTAAGTCCCAAACTAAGCATGTATTGAAGAAATTGTAAAAATGTGCATATTTACCAATTAAAAACCATCCTCCTCAGATTCATAAAAGGCCCCCCAATAAGCTTCTTGCCGATCTGGCTCTATGTCATTCTCTACCTCATCTTGCTCTATCGGGTTACCGTCGTTCGACATAATTGGTTGTGTGACCTCCATGATATCGTCCACTAGGTCGAACTCGTCTTCTTGAATGACCGTATTATCCCAATCAAAACCTGGTCCGTCCGAGACCTCGATGTGATTTTCCATCATTTCCTCTTGGTAAAATTCGAGGTTTGCATCGTCTTCCTTGTCACGAAACTGGCCTTTTGGCGATGTTTTGAATGCAACCCACCATTTTTGTCTTTCACAGTCCGGAGAAGCATAAGGAAGGTAGCTCACTTGGACCGCTTGACATGCCAATACAAATGGCTCATAAGTTTTTAGCCGAGAAGCATGTTTAACCTCGACAATCCCATGTTGGCGGTCGACCTTCACACCATTTGTTATGTCAAACCAATAACACCTAAAGAGAACCACCTTGTTGCCTCCTTCGTATGAGAGCTCAATGACCTCTTCAAGAACTCCATAGTAGTCATGAGGAGTGCCACCTAATTCCCACTCTCCTTTGATGCAAACACCGCTATTTCTTGATGACTTGTTTTGCCCATGCCTTTCAGTGTGATATCGGTACTCGTTGATTTCGAACCCTTCGTAACAGCTAGCTCTTTTTAGTGGTTTGATTGCAGTCTTTCGAACGTATGGGTCGCATTCACGGTTGGTTATTACCTTCTGTCGTAACCAATCTGCGAACAGATCTTGACGTGCTTTCCAAAGAAGTTGTGGGGCAGTGCCACAGTTGAGCATGACTGTATCAAACTCCCTACATTTTCATGTAATAGTCATAAAAATATTTTTTGGCAGGTTTTACAATGAGCAGAGATATGCAGTTCAGCCCTTATATTTTATACTTTTGTATAGTATGAAAAATTAAAGTGACAAATAATAAAATTGTACCCTAAGTATTTGTCACGTATCTCTGGGCAGTTGAGCACGACATAAGTGTGTGCTGCTTTAAATTCATCATCGCTGAGTGTCCTTCGATTCTCCCTACCAATGGGACGGCCAGTTCGGTCAAAAATTGAAAGGTTTTCCCTCGATGTGTTACCCTTTTCAGCTCCTTTCGGGTCACTTAGTGATAAATCTTCAAAATAAAATCTGGAAGTGGTGGAAATCTCTTTGACTATCGTAGCCTCGACGATTGAACCCTCAACACGTGCTTTGTTGGTCACTCTCAGCCGTTGTTCTTTGTTACGCCTTTAATTGCAACAGTTGATTTGAGTTAGGTAATATACTACTATACGTTAAGAAGTAATTTAATTAAAGGGACAATTGAGAAAAAACCGCACCTTTCACATGGATACATCCATCGGGACCCTACTGGCCCACCCATTCTAGCCTCATGTGTCAAATGCACCACAAGATGCTGCATAGAATTGAAGAAACCCGGGGGGAAGATTTTTTCCATTTTGCAAATTGTGACGATAATATCCCTTTCTAATTGGTCGATATGGGATGGATCAAGTTCCTTGGCACAAATCTCTCTAAAGAAGCTTGAAATCTCACAAAGAACATCCCACACGGGATCAGGGACAAAATCTCGAAATGCAACGGGGAGTAAGCGCTCCATGAACACATGGTAATCATGACTCTTCATCCCAATTAGGGTGTTAGTTGTTAGGTTAACACACCTTGACCAATTTGATCCGTGGCCATCGGGAAACTTGACTTTATCTTTGATCCAAGTTAGAACTATCTTCTTATCATCTTGTGATAGTGCGAATGGTGCCTTTGGTTTTTTCAGCTTTCCTGGGTTTTTGGTACATGGGGTTAGGTTCTGTTTGGGTCGATTGCAAAGGAGGGCCAAATCTTTCCGGGCTTTTTCATTATCCTTGGTCTTGCTTCCCATGTTTAAAAGTGTGTTAACCAAAGCTTCCGTGAAATTCTTCTCTGTATGCATCATATCAATATTGTGCGGCAAGAGATTGTCTTTCCAATAGGGCAAACTCCAAAAGATACTCTTCTTTTGCCAATGGTGAGTCACACCATAACCTTCAAACTGTGGTAATTTCTTAGTTTTACCCCATTCCATAGGACCTAGACGATTTACTACCTCGAGTATTTGATCCCCCGTCAATCTTGGTGGTGGCCCATCTCTCTCTTCTTTGCCTTTAATGAAATTCTTTTTGTCTCGACGAAACGGATGATCCGAAGGCAGGAAGCATCTGTGAGCATCGAACCAGCATGCTTTCCCACCATGTTCCAGTTGGAAGGCCTTTGTTGCCCCTTGGCAGTAATAACAACCCAATTTACCTTTTGTCCCCCACCCGCATAGCATCTCATAAGCCGGATAGTCGCTCACTGTCCAAAGAAGTGTTGCTTTCATGTTGAAATTTTCTCCTCTAGATGCATCCCATGTCACTTCACCTTCGTCCCACAACTTGTTCAATTCGTTGATTAAAGGTTCTAGCAGAATGTCAATGTCCCGATCAGGATGCTTCGGTCCCGGTATGACAAGCGCGAGAAACATGCTGTCCTCTTTCATTATCATCCCAGGTGGTAAGTTATACGGAAAGACAAATACCGGCCAACACGAATATGGAGCTGCACTCGAGTTAAATGGCATGAACCCATCCGTCGTTAACCCTAATACAACATTTCTAACCTCTTTAGCGAACTCCAGATATTTTGATGCGAAATGCTTCCAAGCCTCACCATCAGCTGGGTGCACCATAATCCCAGGTTTGTCACGCTTACCGTTCTTATGCCACGTCATATTAACCGCATTTGATTTGGTCATGTAAAGCCTTTGCAACCTTGGCGTGATAGGTAGATAACGAAGTTGTTTTTGTGGGACTGGTTTTGCATTAGGATGAGGTCCTGGTGGCTTGTACCTTGGTTCGTCGCAAACATCACATTTTGTCTTATTCTTCCTCTCCTTTCCGTAATAGAGCATGCAAAAGTTTGGGCATACGTCTATTTTCTCATGTTCCATGCCCATTCCCTCAATCAAACGCTTTGCTTGGTAGAAATTATCCGGCATATTCTCACTAGAAGGTAGCGTGCTCTTAATGAGGGCCAACATCCCATTGAAGCATTTCTGGCTTAGTTGGTGTTCCGACTTCAATGCCAAGGCTTGTGTCACACAAGACAATACGGTTTGTGATTCGCATTTGAGTTCACCTGTCGCATTGACTTTCCAAAGCGGCGTTTTATTGGCCTCGATCATGTCGAAGAACTTCTTAGCCGCTCCAGTCGGTGAGTGGTCGTCCCAATTGAAGTCTGGGCCAGCAACTGCCCTTACCATCTCTTCCCCTGGATCAATGCTTTGATTGTTTAAATCTGGTTGAACGGGTGTATACCCCTCCCCGTGCTTGTGCCAAACACTATATAGGGCGCAAAAGCCGGACTTATAAAGATGTACAGCGACGGTATCCACATCGTGCCGCTGCCCGTTTCCACATTTTTTACACGGACACGGGATACATTTCTTTCCATCATCGTCAAGAGTCACAACATTTGGTTTGGACAATGCTGCCTCAAGGAACACTTCAACCCCATCAACAAAGTCTTTGTGCAGACCCCCACCGGGAACCTGTCTAATGCCGTACATCCATGAACGACAATGCAGCATTTTCTGGTGTTAACAATTCAATAGCAAGGTGTGAGTTTAAAGGACAGTGCAGCATTTTTTGGGCAGAGAGCAGTTTTTGGACTAAATGCAATTAGAAATTAAAGGAAATCAGAAATTAGAAACTTAGGCCACCCACAAAGATCAACTACAAAAGAGGTGCATTTAGGGCAGCCACAAATTAGGAATTAAAGGAGCCTAAATCAACAGTGGGTTTGAGAAAAATTACCATTGTAGGGTCGATTTACCAAATGATAACCAATAGTGCAAACTAAATTCGTGGTTTTCTCTGTTAATTTTGTCTATGGAAGCAAATCGATAAAACTCAAGGAAAGAGATAGAGCTACGAACCTCTTCCTCAAAACACCTTCTGTCGTAAGTCACGCTTCCGATGAGAGTGAGAGAGAGGCAGCAGAGGAGGGAGAGAGAGATAGGCAGAGGAGAGAATGAGGGAATGGATTTCAGTGCGGCGGGTTTTAGGGAACAGGTTTCCAAAAACGAAAGGTATTTGTTTCGTTTAGAATTTATTCTGACTAAAGCACACAAGGTAAAGTGAAAGAGGGGGTGCGCGGTATTTACATCGGAATTCCATAACAAACAATGTGGTCTCCTGTGTGGAATTTTCACACTTTTGTTGCATACCCAATTTGTACGCTTCAAAATACCATTGAAGGGGACTGGTTAATGAAAACAAAAAAAAGGTTCAATCTTTGGAATTTAAGCCTACACTAAACATTAAGAAAATTACATTGGTTCACCACCTTCTTCATGTCCAGCAAGATAAGCAATACTTAAATCACATCCTACTGTTTAAATAACGTTTCACATCCTACTTACCGATTACTGTTTAAATCACATCCTACTTATTGTTTAAATCACATCCTACTGTTTAAATCACATCCTACATACTGCGGGTTAATTAGTCATTGTCCAGAATCAAGATCATATCCTACTTTAAAAAAAAAAAGAAACTCTCTTTCAACCAACTTCCCGACGCATCACCACCACCACTATTGTCTCATGCATCATCTTGGCGCTTTAACTCCTCCTAAAAAACAAATAAACTCAGTCAGGTATTTAAAATTTATAAATTTGTAGTTATAACTTTCTTGGATCAATTGAACAATACCAGGGACTTACATCAATTGGTGGAGGCCTTGTTCCCGTAGCCTTGAATAGCACATCCATACAAATGTTGCTCCATTTATTATGTTTCCTGACATCTGCCATTTCGGCTCTGTGTCGTTCCTCCTGGGCAGCTATCTCCTGAGAAAATGCACGACGTTCAGCCGATATCTTATCAGCAACTAACTTGGCCACCAACGAGTCTGTGAAGGTTTTCTTCGCATCCTCAGCAGAGGTGGTCGTGCTCCTTGTTGGATCCGTTCCGGATGCCTCCATGGCCTGTAGTTCTCTGTTGGCTTTGCTTGTCCTAGCCTTATTGCCAAAGCCGAACACCCTTCCACGCCGGTCCTCCCCGTCAGCAGCAAGAACCAACGAGTTCAAATATTTCAGCAATGACAAGAACTGATAGTATTGTGCAAACTCTCTTTTATCCCTTTATTTTTAGTGATTTGAGTGAATACAACGAGTATGGTGCAAAATCAAATTTCATCGAGGGTGGATTCTGGCCAAAATCTCTTTCTAGTTATTTTAAGAGATTTTTGCCAAAATTAATTTTTGCTAGACTTTCACCATAGTGGTGGTGGTTTATTTTCTTTGGATTCGGTGAAAAAAAGAACATGGCTAATAAAGATCTCAAAATCAGTAAAATGAAAGCTCCATTATTATCTTTTCGATTGAAACGTGTCTAATAACTGGATGGGAACCACTCATACCTTGTTTATCATTATTACATTTTAAGATTTTGATGCATTTTTTTCTTTCAATGGAAATTAACTTGAGAAACCTTAAAACTGGTACTGCCCTGAATCTGAACTTGGGAAGCTTACAACTGGTACTGCCCTTAACTCCAACTTGAGAAGCCTTAAAACTTGTATTGCCCTTGTACCAAATTCAAACCCCATCAAAACATACTAGTACCATATTCATATTGTACCAACAAACAAACCTATACAACTTTTAATTGAGAACCAAGTTAAACTGGTACCGTAAGCCAAACTTGTACCAAATTCATATTGGTGCTGCCCTTGAGTAGCCATTATGTCTTCCAATACCAGTACTAACTTGCTCGCTTTGGGAATGTGGTATATGTAGGGTCTACCATATGTGCTTCCATCATCAAATCAAGAGAGGGGATTCCAAGCACTACTAAAGGCAAATTCTGGACAAGAGGTGGCCAACCTTTTAGGGGCCGCGTCAATGACTGAATGGTTCGAGGATGACATCTCGAACAACAACCAGCATTAATAGTCTGGGGTATTGCCAACCTTTAATGGATAATTATAGATTTTTGGATTTACACATTAACACCACAGGGTATGTTTCTTTTTTTGTAAATTTTTGTTGATGGGTGGTGCTTATATTTTGAGAAAGGGTAATGTTTCTTTTTTGTAAATTATTGTTCCATACTATACTGTGGCTGTAATGTTATAATACAGTTGGTCTTCTGGTACAATGCATGCTTTGTACATGCTTGATTTTAATACTGTCATTAATGCTAATTTCAAGTTTTCGTATTAAATTTGAAGGTGTTATGTTATTGTTATTACTTTCATTGGGAAATGTATCATATTACCGGGTTGGTACCCGATAGGTAATGGGAAGATTTTAGAAATAGGGTTGCTGATATGCTGGCATTAATTGTAATTATTTTTGCCGGATTATCAATAGGAAAATGCTGAAATTAGAGCATGCAAATAATCAGGTGGGACCCACAGAACCTACCCTTGCAAAAAAACAGATGGGACCCACTATCACTATCCTTGCAAAAAATAAGGTGGGACCCACGCTGGTTTGCCTTGCAAATAATAAGGTGGGGTCCACTCACGCTAACCTTGCTAATAACCCCATGGGACCCACGTGGGCTATCCTTGCAATTAATCAAGTGGGGTCCACTCACGCTAGCCTTGCTAATAATCCGATGGGACCCACGTCAGATATCCTTGCTAATACCCAGTGAGACAACCTTGCAAATAATAAGTGGGGCCCACAACTGATATCCTTGCTAATGCCGAGTGGGGCCTACACTAAATAACATTGCTAATACTAAGTGGGGCCTACACTACATATCCTTGCTAATACTCAGTTGGGCGCCAAAAAACCAAAGTATTAGCAAGCATACTTTTTGCAACCGCAGCCCTTGCGAATGGTATAGCAAAATGTATTAGCAAGCGTAAGCCCTTGCAAAAAGTCTGAAAACGAGTATTTGCATTGAGGCTTAAAGCAACGGGAGGATTTGCAAGCGTAGCGCTTGCTAATGGGGTTTTTAGCAAGCGTAAGCCGTTGCAACAAGCCAATTTCTACCGTTGCCTTTACTGGAGATTCTAGTAGTGAGATAAGCAAAGTTTCAATACAAACCGATTGATTGAAAATTCCAAAGCCAGATTTGCATAGGAAGTGACTAATTGTATCCAAGGAGTTGTACCCAATTTTTATCCAAACCAACTGTTATTTGACTTGGACGAATACTGTAAAATTCTATACTCAATACTGTATCTTCAATGACAAACATATATAATACGTAATTCAAAATTCAAAATCATATCTTCAATGGCAAACCGTTAATTTGCAACTTCCACAACTGCCAAACTACATGTACTTCCTGTACTTGAACTAGCTGTACTTTCAGAGTGACAGCTTCTAGAAGATTTCAAAACCGAACCACTTCTCAAACTTGCAGTTATTTCCAAATAACACCTAAAATTATTCAAAATTAATTTTTTTTCGAAATTAAATTTTTAAAATTTTTTTTTATTTTTAAAATTTTATTTTTATTTTTTCTTCAATTATTAATATTTACATGCATCTATATCATGTAAAATAAGACTTCAATACTATAAAACTCGCAGATGTAAACTGTAAAACTAACAGATGCAAAATATAATACTTCAATACTGTAAAATTGACACTGAAAACTATAAAACTAACATATACAAACTATAAAACTTCAATACTGTAAAACTCGCAGATGTAAACTGTAATACTAATTGATGCAAATTATAAGACTTTAATACTGTAAAATTGACACATGAAACTATAAAACTAACATATACAAACTATAAAATTTTAATACTGTAAAACTCATAGATGTAAATTGTAAAACTAACAGATGCAACTATAAAACATCAATACAATAAAACACATTGTTCAACAAAAATAATTGTTTACAAGCATAAAATATCACTAGTCACAACCACATTGTTCAATGGTAGTAAACACAAATAGTAACATTCAACGTACAAAATACATTTGTTCCACATAAAACATACTATTCAAAATACAAAGTTTGTTACTTCATAATTCTCAGGTTTAGCTGAAAGAAAAAATGATATCAACAAATTAATAAAAACTTGAAGTCCTAATACTGTAAATCATTGGCATAATGCTGAAAAACTAGTTGAACAATCCTATAAAATAAGCCATTCTTGGAATAAGATTCCACGTGATCAAGCTCAAAAGGGACCTTTTCGACTTTATATAGGGATTCCAACAGCTCTTCTTTGTATGGTATTGCTATTTTAACATCCAGCTCAATGATATCCTACAATCAGTTAAATGAAAGTATATTGATGACTGACGCAAATTGCAGAAGACATCAGATAGAGAAATGTAACCAAAATAAAAACTAGATTCTGATTCAATTAAGGAACAAATCATGATTTTGAGTAAATACAGGTGAAAGGTTTATTCCATCAACTAGTCCTCAGCAGTTAGAACCATAGTGAAGAAATTTGCATTGACAATTTTCTGTATTCTTACTAGGATGACTTAAGTCTGTGTGAAAAATCACAAGAATATTACTTTAATTGCTTGAAGCATTTCCATCATGCAATTAGAGAATGCATCTAACCAACTTAACTGTAGACATTGTACTTGTGCCTGACTTAATATGATGTACACTTACAATTTTACTCAAAATAAGTATCTAGCTAACTAAAAGATACAAAATCACTAATATGACTTGTATTAGTCCACATATGTAGTGTTTTAACAAGCCAGTATTGAAATCAATCAACTGCATAAAATCAGGCTACATAAATCACATTACAGTTCAATTTATGAGTAAAGGAAAACTTAGAAAAAGAACATGGCATGAAATGTAGACTTACCAAAGGGACTTTAGTCTTGGGAACTCCAAAGCATAGCTCCAAACAATCCTCCTCTTTGCAAAATCTGACAACCTCACTCCGAAAAATCACCAACCCCAAATCACATCTACCAGAGTTGATAATCCCTTATGAATTAATATTATCTTCAATCCATCACTGTATTTCAAGAGGAATCAGTTTACCTGAGGTATATCCAACTCAGCAATTTCAAAATGAAGCTTCTTCTCCAATTGCCACTCCTAAAATAAGTAAGATATTAGGAAAGCATGAATTAACATCATACAATAACAGTTATCATCCTAATGATTATTGATTTAAGACTAATAGTTATACTCACATTTGGAATTTTAAATAGGGAAGCGTCTTCTCTAAATCCAGCATCCTTGCTCTCACCATAAAGGAAATAGCTAATTTCTAGACGAAATATGAACCTTCAGATAATCAGATTATTATATCAGGGAGTCCGAATTAAAGTAAATTAATTATAATCAGTTATTCATGATATATCTACCTTCTCTGAGAGAGCATTCTGATCTGCTACTTCAACTTGGCGAAACTATGGAATTAAATCAGAAAAGAGATAAGAGAGTGCTTTATCAATCGAAAGTTCACCAAAGTCAGATTCTATTCTAATTTCATCACAGGCAACGAATCTCGGGTTTCCAAAATCTCGCTCAGGATCTGGATCAAATAGATCGGAAGCAGGAAGGTAAACGGAGTAAAGAGAGACTTCACCAAGGTTTGGCGGTCCTTAGATTTGAAGAAAAAATGATCCGTGCCGAGAAATCGAGTTCGCATTCTCTAATGAACAGCTTTATCTTCGTGTTGTCCAATTGAAGCTACAACTGGAGTTTGGAGAGGGAGACGAGAAGTGGAATGTGCTGTCCAAATTTCAAAATGGAGGGAGATGAGTTTATATAACAAGGGAAGAACCGAATTCATATCACCTAAGGTGACTCAAATTTTGAGTTCAAATCCTTACCTCATAACATATTCAATCTCATAAACAGATTTTGTAATATTAAATCAACTTAATTGCAAGATTATACCTCATAAACAGGCTCTTTGATCCCAAGATAGATGGAATCCATGGACCTGACAGCCCACCTGTCAAATCCTAAACAACAAAAAATGATATCATCACAAATCAAATCATGCACACAAACTGTTTGAGGAAATGCCAATGCCAAAACCGCACACTAACCTGAGCAGCGAAACACGTCTTTCCAACTCCTTATCCTCCCACGCTGCCGGTAGAGGCGCAACTCCTCCTCCTCCGCCTCAAGATTTCGATCCAAACCCATATGAGCGATTCGGTGGAACTCCGACGCTACGTCAGCGATGATACTGTCTAGAAGGTCGTGGTTGCAGTTATAAATCGATTTTGATCCATTGTAGCTGGTGAGATAGGCAGAGAGAGAGCTCCGATCAGTGGTGCCCGATCCGATCGGTGGTGCCGCGCCCGATTGAGATCAGCGGAGTGGAGGGATTTGAATTGGAAATTTATACGGGGAAAGATCTGGAAAGAAAAGAGGAAAATATTTTGAAAAATAAAAATGAAAAGGAAAATATTTTGAAGCTAGAATCAAGTTCAAATTAACTGCAAAAAACCATATATAAAAACAAAAACTAGTTATCTAAATCAAGTATAAAATTAAAACCCAATATGAAGATAGAACAAACATAAATCAAAACATTTTAAGAAGAGCGCTCATCCTAAACAAACTTACAAATTAAATCCAATCCTTCGGCTGCATTTTGATTAGGAGGGGATGATTTTTGCCTGTCTAGAGTAAAATTGTCACTCTCGCTACTGCTACCTTCCTTCCGATTTCTTTTCCGAAGCAGGTGAATTTTCGATTTTTGTCCTACCCTCCCCTAAGCAAAGTTTCGGAGTATACGCACTAAACGTGTCCATAAGCAAGGATATGACAAGCAAAGTTTCAAAACAAGCATATCAATGAAAAGTCGAAAGCCAGATTTTGCAAATCAATACTAATTGACATGACAATTCAAGAAAATTATTTGGGCATTTTCTACAATTAATTAAATAAGTAAACACTAATAAATTCATACATGCGGTGATGTTGTATATGCATGGTGACTCGATTTATGATAGCATTAATGTATGGATGCTCGTTTTCCCTGCTGCAACGGTTACTTCTCCCCATGGTTCAAAAAATCGGAATCGGAATCGGAATCGGATTTTTGACCGCCGAGTCAGAATCGGATGAATCGGCCGGAATCGGAAGAATCGGATCGGTAACTCGGGTATTTTTGGCAGAAGCCTTGTTTTGTAGCCAAAAAATAGGAAAATTAAAAAAAAATTATATTAATTAAAACAATATTACACTCAAATATTACACTAGTGCACTACTAAAAATGAAAAATGGAGATAGAATAATAAAAAAGAAAAGAAACCAACAAAGAAAAAGGAAAACAGTGAAAGGAAAAAAAGTCAGAAAATATTGAAGAAATGGACGTGGCCACTAACAAAAGAAATGGAGAGGAAAAAATGAGAAAAAATTTGAATCGGAGGGTGCAGGAAACGAAGGAAAGGAAAGGGAATAAGGGTATTGAGATCACGGTTCACATTTTTTACAGTGTGGCCCACCGTAGCAGAGTCATGTTGTTCTATGAACCACGACCATGCAGGCTGAAGCACAACTATATTTCCCTCTCTCTTATTTAATCCGACAAGTGGAGCCCACGCCAAGCAGCCAATCAGCACCTGCGCACTCATTAGCCTCTCACATCTGTACGAAGGGTTCCATGGTTCATCCTTAGGGTGTATGTGCGCCATTCTCATTTGCTCCTGAAGCCTCTTTCTTCTTCATCAGAAAACCACGCGATTTCCTTCCTTCCTGTGCGATTTCTCCTCCGCCTTTCACTCAAATGGCGAAGACTCTTTAAATCGGCTCAACTCGGTGTAACTCGGCTTGAATCGGTGTAAATCGGTCCGAAAATCGGAAAATCGGCCGATTCCGTCACTGTTCATCCGATTTTTCTCAGAAAATCGCACAACCGAGTAAATCGGGTAAAAATCGACTCGGTCCCGTCCGATTCCGATTCAAATCGGCCGATTCAAATCGGAATCGGCCGATTTTCGGAACCATGCTTCTCCCTCTCCCTTGCAACATGGACCTGAAACACTCAATAAATTTCAGTTATGCCCCTTATAAATTACTTAATGGTATTATCAATATGTAGTACCTACCAAATTTTAACATTATTATAATTTATTATTTTGGGTGCAAATGATAACATTATGTACCAGTAAAACGGTCATACTTAATTTTGTTGTTCTTCCTTGGTAGTTTGTCCATTGAGAACTTTCTAAAGGATTTAATGTTATTTCTAAATTTTTTTTTATAAATGTAATGATGTTTACCTAAATGTCATGCAAAGAATAGAGAAAATGGCAAAAAATAAAAGAAAAGAACAAAAATGGTAGCAAAAAGAAAGAAACTAACAAAATAGAGAGAAAAAGAGAGATGAATTACCTACTGAAAGAAGAGGAAGGTTGGAGCTCATCTGAAATCATTCAATATCCATAGTCTGTATGCATTGAATCTTTTGCCAATCTAAACCATTTGGTAAGCATCTTTGCCTTAACATTGGGCAACCTCTTATTGTAATTTGTTGGATTGAACTTGGCAGTTCTGGTAACTCCGATATTTTTGGGCAGTCTATGAGAACCAAAAACTCAAGGGTAGAGAAGTTACTCAAAGCTTGTATCATCCTCAGATTATCACAATTCATAAATCTGAGAACCTTAATAGATTTAAGGTGATCGGATTTCTCAAACGATATCGCTGCTTCATGGCAATATCTTATGGACAACCATTGTGGAGGAACAAAATCTTGGAATGATAAAAGCTTGTTCATCATCACCGAGTTGCTGATATACAATTGTTCTCGACAACCTTGCCAACACTTCCGAACAGAATCTACATCAAGATCTGAAAGTAGAACTAAATGAAGAGTACTAATGAAAGGACGTGATTCTAAGCCCTCAATGGTTTTAAGACCGATGCACAGGACAAGCACCAATGATTCAAGTAAGGTTAGCTGATGAAATGATAGGATTTTTTCAGGGATATTGCAATAGTTAATTTCAACATTTTGGAGGTCTGGAAGATCACCATTAAAAATACCCTGAGAAACTACGCATCTATTAATGGTAAACGACTGCAGAGTGCGGGGCAGTGGTGAAGAAGGACTGTCCATCTCCAAACACCAACAGTCCTCTATCAGAAAGCACCGGAGAGAAGGGAGTGCATGAAGACCACCGAGTGATCTTAGATACCAGCAATGTTTGATCTCTACAACTCGAAGGCTCTGCAGAGACTCCATGAATTGAGTTGGAGGAAGTGTGGTTATTGTCATGATGCCTGATAAGTATAATTCTTCAAGAGTGATCATTCCTCTCAAGCAACCCAACAACACTCCATCAGATACACAACAATAGCCAAGATGAAGCACGCGAAGCATGGAGGGTAATTTCAATTTATTTGCTTTAGCTCTTTCTGGTGGAAGGCTAAAAATAAAGTTCATCCGTTGTTGATGACAACGCCACCAAGCGTTATTTACATTTTCCACATATTCCAATTGATTAACCTCTGCAGCGCTTTCCATAATTTGAAGCAGCTCTGCACAATTTTCCTTTGAGCATGTTTGGTCAAAACTTCTGAGTTCATGATCAAGTACATCTTTGGCATCACCAACACTACATATAAATTTTTCCTCAAGGCTGCTTTGGTATTCATTCACTTGCAACTCATTTTCACATACTAAAATCAAAGACGGGCATTTATTGATTGATAGCATAGCAAGGTATTCTGGAAAAATAGACAATTCTCTCAAAACCCCTAAATTTTCAAGTACAAGTTCAGAGCAATGACGAAATTGATGAAAATTTCGGGGAAGAACTGTCAAAGCATTACAAGTGTTAAACCTAACACCTCTTACATTCTCTATAAAGGAACCTTCTTGCAACCATGTTGGATATGTCGAGCCCCGATACCCAAGAATTCTAAGCCACTCCAAATTTGTTGGGGGTTGTAGGGCCTCAATAACCTCTACTTCTAAGCCATTATTTTCAGCTGACTCAGCCCACACTAACTCCAGCCTTGTAAGTTTTGGTTTATCGATTAGCCTTGCTTGAACAGCTTCTTCCTTATCTCTGACATTCTCTAGATTTACAATTCTTAGAGAGCCACCAATCTCCTTCAAACATCCCAGTTGATGCATTTCGTATCCTTTCACTTTTCTCACATGGAATTCATTCAAATGTTGGAGTGAAGTTAATTTGCCTAGGTAAGGTACTGGAGGTAAGGTATTGACCAGATTAGCATTATTGTCATACATTTCAATGCGTCGCAGCTTGATCAAGTTACTTAACTTGTTTGGAAGAGTTTTTACAGACGAGGGTAAAATTAAAAATTGAAGATGGTAGAGCTGCAATACTGAATCAGGCAACTTGTTAATTGAACCTCTCCAAAAAGATAGAAACCGAAGGTTCTTCAAATTTCCTATATCTTTTGGCACTATTTTATAGCCACTCGACATTACCTCTAACACCCTCAAATTTCTAAAATTTATAGAAATATTGGTAATGATTTCACTAATATCATCAATGAATGGGTTTCCCAAGATAAGGGTACGCAAGTTACTTAAGTTACATATACTAGATAGTTTCTCTTTCAGAATTTCATTGTTTACTCGGAGATATACATGCTGCACAGTTTCTCTTTCAGAATTCTCAGTATTTGTTACCCTAAAAGTATCTCCAACAGAGAGTTTTCTTGCAAGTTTGTGAAAGAGATCGTGCATGGTATATAATTTATGAGTTTTATCCACCGGGTGAAAAATAGAGTTTTCTACCATTATTTGAAAGTATTCCAAACCTATATCTTCAACATTTCTATTATCATCTGAGGGTTGGATAAAATCAAGTGCCACCCAAAAAGAAGATATCATATCATAAAATCTTGCACCTTTGGGAAAAACACTACAAAATAAGAAGCACCGTTGTAATTGCACATCGAAGCGGTGAAAGCTCCATAGCAAAATATTGCTAGTGTCGCTCAAGTCAACATTTTCTAGAGTAGCTCGCCAAAACGTGATATTTGACTGTTTACGCAACTGGTTACCAACAACCTTAGCTGCCAAAGGCGATTTACTCATTTTTCTGGCAATCTGGTCCACAATATCACTCAAATCATTCTTTAATTGTGGATCATCATTGATTTTCACATCAATTGCATGATATCTCAAAAGTGATATGAAATCATCAACTGCCAGATCACTCAACTCAATAGGTTTCTCAGGTTTTAATGCATTAGGAATGGATCCTGATGAGCGACTAGTTACCATAATTTTACATTTTGCTCCTTGTAAAGCAAATGGTTTTAAGAGGTCTTCCCATTGGTTTTCTCCTTCTTCACTATCATACCAAACATCATCTAGTACGACCATGATATTGCCAGATTGACGTAATTTTTCTAGGAGCTGGTTCTGTAGAACACTTAAGTTTCTTGTGTAAGGAGCTGGTTCTGAGACACACTCAATCATCTCCTTTGTGCACTCAATGATATCTAAGTTTTGGGATATGGAGAGCCAAATTCTAGTAGGAAAGTGTGTCTCTACCCTTTCATCATTATAAATGTACTGTGCAAGCGTAGTCTTGCCAGCACCTCCCATGCCGGTTATGGCAACAACTGAGTAACGATCTCCATCACTATCTCCAGCATCCAATAAAAAGTTAATGATATGGTCACGTTCTCCATCACGGCCAAAAACTTTGTGAACAAGGAGTGAGGAGGTGGGAGGACGGTTGTTACTGACTTTTGCACCATCTCGGTCCAGTAAAGGACGTAATTTCTCGGCTTCTGCTGCAATTTCCTTGAGCTTGTTCAGCCGTTGCAGCAACTTTCTCTTTTGAGGAGACAACAGAGAAGCCTTTTTTACCACCCGATCGATGAACTTTGCAAGAGGTTTGATTATAGGTTTAGAGGAGAGACGTACCAAGAACTTCTTGTCCTTTCCTTTGGCCTTGCGTTTGAGTTGCTCGTACTCGAGCTCATGGAGGATACCCTCGGCATCATAGTAAGCATTCTTCAGACGGTCCAACCACTTGGTGAGCTGGTCGATGACGTCACGGGGGCAGTCTTGTGCTGCTTGGATGGTGAGCTGGAATTGCGGCAGGAGCATCGTCTCCAAATCTTTAATGCCTTTGGTGATGTCAGTCCCCAGGTAGGAGATGCTATTTTTGACGAGATCTTTCACGATGGGAGACACCACCCACCCAAGCCCGGCCAGTGCTGCCTTTTCTATCGCCATGGTTGATCGATTAAGCAAGTGATCTTTTTTTCTAATTTCAGTGAGTCTGGAGAGAGAGAGAGAGAGAAGTTCAGTGCAACAAATTTTCTCGGTTCAATTATGACTTGCGAGTGTGGACACTGGACACCAGCCACAGGTGTGAGTTATCAAGATTAGGTAGATGTCATACACTAGAATTGAATCAATGTCAAGGACTATGCCCCACCTGGCTCCTCCAATAATTCATACCAATTGAGCCTTTCACCAATTAGAGCCACATCTTTTGTGATAAACCTTTACCACCAACTCAACAGTGGTCTCTGTTATTCATAATATTTGGATCAGTATCTGCTGTTATTCATAGAGAAAAACAGGGGGTCTTATTTTTTTTATTAATCCCAACAGTTTAGTATAGAGAACGGTTGGGATTTACTCATTATTTACTCAAGAGGAAAGTTATTGCGCACTGAGGGAGTGTAGATAGGATTGAAAAGTTAAACATTGTGTTGAAGTTAAATGAATAAATCAAAGGAAATATTGATAGGTGGGACTAGAACACACTTTGTAAGTCCCTCAAATAGAACACAATTTTTTTCTAATGATGCATCTAATCGAATACAAAAAACCAAAATTATTTACAACAACACTTCAAAGCAATTAAAATGTAATGGTATTGAACTACTCTAGATTTTATTGTGATGGTAAGAGAAAATTAAAGATTATTTCTGAATATATATATATATATATATGTTGTCTTAATTAATTATTTCGTTTTTTTTGTTTTTTCTCTTCTTAACTTTTTTCGGTCCGAATGATTGGCTTTTATAATTAATAATAATATAGCACCAAAATATTAATTGAAATGGTCAAACAATCATTTGACAATTAATCAAGAGAAAATTCAATATTGTATTAATAAAGTTCAATGCCAAGAATTAAAGAAATATGTCATTGTTTTAATTAGCAAGGAACTATTATTATTAGAGGTTGGTTCAAATGCTTTAATTTTTTGTGTCTCGACTATGCCACCATTTTTCAAAATGTTAATAAATCAAAATTTAAAAGTTAAACGTCAAAATAAAATTGTTAGATGTGATCTATGTTATTTTCTCTATGTGCTCATACAAAAAAATATCACATTTCGATTTTGTTTTTATGTGAATCAATCATTTGAAAAATCAACGTCTAGAATATCCACATTAGAATGTTTTTACAAGCTCTTGATGACAATCAAAACAAAGTTGAAATGTCACAATTTTTTACACATGCATAGATAAAATGATGTAAATCATATCCAACGATAATATGATATGGATCAATGTCAAGGACTATGCCCCACCTGTGTCCTCCAATAATTCATACCAATTGAACCTTTCACCAATTAAAGCCACATCTTTTGGGACAAACCTTTACCACCAACCCAACATTTGTCTCTGTTATTCTAATATTTGGATCTGTATCTGCTGTTATTCATAGAGAAAAACAGGGCAAAAGCTATGTTATGTTTTACTGTTCAATCAATGCTTATGGCACAGTTAATTGGGATCAACGATGGTGACGAAGATTATGCCCCCTGGCCCCTGTATCCTCTCCAATAATTGCTAGGGAATGTAGATAGGATTGAAAAGTTAAACATTGTGTTAAACTTCAATGAATAAACCAAAGGAATATTGATAGGTGGGACCTAGAACACACTTTGTAAGTCCCTCAAAAAGAACACAATTATTTTTTCTAATGATGCATCTCATGGAATCCGAAATTATTTACAAAAACACTTCAAAGCAATTACATGTAATGGTATTGAACTTCTCTAGATTTTATTGTGATGGCAATAGCACATTAAAGATTATTTCTCAATATATATATATGTTGTCTTGATTAATTATTTTGGTTTTTTGTTTTTCTCTTCCTAACTTTTTTCGGTCCGAATGATTGGCTTTTATAATTAATATAGCACCAAAATATTAATTGAAATGGTCAAACGTTCATTTGACAATTAATCCAGAGAAAATTCAATATTGTATTAATAAAGTTCAATGCCAAGAATAAAAAATACGTCATTGTTTTAATTAGCAAGGAACTATTATTATTTTTATTATTAATAATAGTATAATAGTAGTAGTAGTAGTAATAATAATAATAATAATAATAATAATAATAATAATAATAATAATAATTTAACGATAATAATTATATCCAGTTTCCTATACGATTCGGATTACAAACGCATAATCCTATCTATAATCAGATGTCGATCCAAAGAGAATTAGTGTTTAGGTCTTGAACAATCAGATCTCAAACTTTCATGGGGTAGAATTAAAGAAATAATTTATTGCTTTAATTAACAAGGAACTATTATTATTATTATTATTATTATTATTATTATTATTATTATTATTATTATTATTATTATTATTATTATTATTATTATTATTATTATTAGCAGCAGCAGCAGTACCCAGTTTCCTATACAACTCGGATTACTCCACAGAGAATTATTGTAATTAAACTCACCAGTCAGTGTCGTATTAACATGTTTAAGAGGTTTGAAGAGTCAAGTTTGATTCTTGGCATGATTTGAGAAGTTTTTAAGGAACAGCAAGCCTTGGACTTGTTGCTTTGGTTCTACCTTGCTGATTTTACCTTGCTAGATTCTTCGCATGATTTGAAAGGTTTCTTTGATTCTTGGCATGATTTGTAATAGTGTCCACTACTAATCATATATTGTTGTGAACTTTTCAATGCCTAATTTTCAAAAGAATAAATTTTCCTTCCAAATTTCTTTCATAGGCAATGAGCTTGGAATTAATCAATGGAACTCATGGTGTAGATTTCAGGCACCTGTGTGAACATAATTAATTAAGGTCGTTAAAAGAGACTGCCTACCATACTTGACCGTTTTGTATTGGCCAAGGCTTTTCATTACGACTTAGCTGAAATTTCTACATGTCTTACTCAACCTTGAGCAAGTGTAGAAAAATAAAATAGAATAGGGACAAATAAGCCTCAGAGCCCTTAACGGGTTTTATTACCCTTAACGGGTTTTGTTCATCATAGGCTAAATAAGTAATAAAGGGAGCAACTAAATATAGATATAAAGTTACTCAACCTTTATTCCTTATTATAGAAAGTTACCGTTTATTTTTCCAACAGCTATTTCTCATTCTGTTATATATATAGCACACTGTACAAACATCTAAAGTTAATGCAACATATCAAATTCTCATCATATTTTGCTCTCTGTCTCATATCACAAATCTATTATGGTATCAGAGCGGGAATGAATTCCTGACTCAAAACAAGAAATCAGCAGCAGTACCAGCAACTGCAAGAATCCATAATTCAAGCACACCAGAAGTGCCAACAAACAAAAACCAGCAGTACCAGCAACTGCAAAGCCTTCAACCCTTACCAGAAAAAATACCAGAAAAACTGAGATGGCACAGAATTACGAAAAACTCACAGGGGTAATGCTCAATGGTAAGAATTACCATGTATGGGCAAGGCAAGTTAAATTTGCTTTGAGTGGCCGAGAAAAAAGCAATCACATCGACAAAAATCATACAATCCCAAAATTGTCTGAACCAGCAACTGAGGCCGAAAAAAAGGAATTAGCAAAATGGCGAACAAGCGATCACACTGTCATCACCTGGCTACTTGCAACCATGGAGCCCAAGGTATCTGACTTACTCTCTTACAAAGACAGTGCCTTAGAGATCTGGGAAAGAGTCGAGCAACTCTATGGCCATAGAAAAAATTACTCCCACATTTACCAAATCCAAAGAGATTACCAACAAGCAAAACAACAACAAGGCCAATCATCAATGGAACTGTACGGTTACCTTCAAAAGAAAAGAGATGAACTTAGGGTTTATCGGCCTCCCACCACTGATCTCACCGAAATTCAAAAACGAGAAGAACAAGATGCCATCTTTCAATTTCTAGCAAGCCTCGACTCCAGCTACGAGGCTGTGCGGTCACAAATTATGTTACTGGCCGAGCTACCTTCCTCAGATGAGGTGGCGGCCATGATAGACAGAGAAGAAACAAGAAGGACTGTGATGGCATCTCAGCCCACTGAAAACACCGAAACAAAAGCATTCGCGGTCACGGCTAGACCTAACCTTAACTTTCGGCCGGAGGTGAGAAGAGACAACACTGGGGTAAAATGCGACCACTGTCGGAGAGAGGGTCATCGCAAGGACCAGTGTTGGTTCCTCCATCCTCACCTCCGACCCAAATGGCAAAAGAGGGGCGGAGCCGATGATCGAAAGGGGGAGAAAGGGGGCTGGGAGCGGGAGCGAGATAGAGGCGAAAAGTCGGGTCTGATGGCTGGGAGAGACGAGTCCGAACCGTCTACTTCTAATACCGCACGAGCCGATTCCGCTTCTAGCAACTCGGATCCGATGAGGCAGCTTCTCCAGCAGTTAACCGTGTTGCTGAACCAGAAACAAGATAATCCAAAGACCTCTGGTATGATTCATGTAGCAAATTTATCATATTTTCCAAAAAATTCTAGATGGATCTTGGATTCAGGTGCAACTGACATATGACTGGAAATAAAATCTATTAACCTCCTTTAGAAAATATGAAACCAAAAAATTTGTAACGGTTTGCAAATGGTGAAAAAATGGAAATCCTTGGAGAGGGCTCAATAATGATTTTTTCAAAAGTAATCCAAAATGTTTTGTATTTAAAAAATTGCTCATCAAACCTATTGTCCATTAGTAAAATCACAAATGAGTTAAATTGTGAACTCATTTTTTTAACAAATAATGTGATTTTTCAGGATCGAATAACCAAGATTATGATTGGTGAAGGATTTCTAGAAAATGGGCTTTATATTTTGAATGAAGAAAAATTCAATTTCAACATCACTAAAAATGAAGAATCGAGTACACTTTGGCATAGAAGAATTGGACATCCTTCCGACAAGATTTTAAAGAGTCTTTTTAATTTTTCAAAATTAGATAATAGTAATTGTGAAACTTGTAAGTTAGGAAAACATATTAGGTTACCTTTTAAATTATCAAGTTCTAAGAGTGAGGAACCGTTTGATTTGGTTCACTCGGATGTATGGGGACCCGCCCCAACTAAATCTTTTAATGGATTCAAATATTTTGTTATATTTATTGATGATTTTTCTAAAACAACTTGGTTATATTTATTAAAGGATAAAAGTGAAGTTTTTTCACAATTTCTAGATTTTCATAACTTTATAGAAAATCAATACAAAGCTAAAATCAAAATATTTAGATCCGATAATGGAACGGAATTTGTAAATCAAAATTTCTCAAATTTCTTTAAAGAAAAAGGAATTTTACACCAAACAACATGTGTATATACACCTCAACAAAACGGTGTATCCGAAAGAAAAAATAGACATTTACTCGAAATGACTCGGGTACTCTTATTTCAAAATAATGTTCCAAAGTCTTATTGGTCGGATGCCGTTCTTACCGCTACATATTTAATTAATAGATTGCCAAGTGTTAATCTAGATTACAAAAGCCCATTAGAAATTCTTTACCAACGAAAAATCAACATTGAGCATTTGAAAATTTTTGGTTGTACTTGTTATGTACACAAAAATAATAAACAAGACAAATTGGATTATACCTCAATTAAGGCTATTTTTCTAGGGTATTCATCACAAAAAAAGGGATATAAATGTTATGACCCTAAAAATAAAAAATTATATATTTCTAGGGATGTGACATTTTTAGAAAAAGAGCCATATTATAAAGAAACTAATTGTGAGAATTTTTTGAGAGAACCCTCCAAGGAATTTATATTACCAATTGCAATGGAAGATGCTATACCAACATTTCATGAAAATGAAATTGAAAATGAAATTGAGAATGAGCAAGAAATAGAAGAAAATTCCGCAAACAACGAAAATCATGACATTGAAGCAACACCATTGAGACGATCAATTCGAACTACACAACCTTCAACAAGGCTTAGGGACTTATAACCTACAAGGTACAATATCCTATACAAGATTTTATTTCATATGACAATGTTTCTTCCAACCATAGAGCATTCTTGACCTCAATTGAAAAAGAACAAGAACCAAACAATTATGAAGAGGCCATGGAAATTCCTAAATGGAACAAAGCCATGAAAGAAAATGACACTTGGGAAATAGTTCAATTACCAAAAAATAAAAAATTGGTAGGTTGTAAATGGGTATATAAAATTAAATACAATAGTGATGGCACGGTAGAACGGTATAAGGCTCGGTTAGTTGCAAAATGATATACCCAAACCTACGGTATAGACTATTATGAAACATTTGCCCCGGTTGCAAAAATGAATACCGTAAGAATATTATTTTCTATTGCGGTAAACCAAAATTAGAAATTATACCAAATGGATGTAAAAAATGCATTTCTTCAAGGCACCCTTGAAGAAGAGGTATATATGTCATTACCACCCGGTTACGAAAAAAAACCAAAAACATACACTAGCTTGCAAATTGAAGAAGTCAATTTATGGGTTGAAGCAATCTCCAAGGGCATGGTATGAAAACTAAGCTCTCATTTAATATCTTGCGATTTTAAAATTAGTAGTGCCGACCACTCATTGTTTGTCAAAATTGAGGAAGAAAACACCACAATCATTCTAGTATATGTAGATGACATTATTATTACCGGAAACAACCAAGACCATATTAAAACAATAAAAGCCCAATTAAAAGAAAAATTTGACATCAAGGATTTAGGCTACTTAAAATATTTTTTAGGAATTGAAATTGCATATTCAAATCAAAGCTTATTCATTTCTCAAAGAAAATACACATTAAACTTGTTGGAAGAAACCGGCAAACTAGGATGTAAACCGGCCTCAACACCAATAGATGGCAAAAATAAATTAAATAGTGAAGATGGTGAACCGTTAGAAGATATAAATCAATTCCAAAGACTTGTAGGAAAATTAATATATCTAACGGTAACTAGACCGGATATTTCTTTTTCGGTAAGCCAAATTAGTAAATTCATGCATGCCCCTAGAACACCACACTTAGATGCAATAAATAAAATTCTAAGATATTTAAAAGGAACTCCCGGAAAAGGAATTTGTATGAAAAATAACAAGTCTAACGATGTATGTGGCTATTCCGATGCAGATTGGGCCGGAAGCTTCGATAGAAAATCGACAACCGGTTTTTTGCACATTTGTAGGCGGAAACTTAGTCACATGGAAAAGCAAGAAACAAAATGTCGTGGCACGATCAAGCGCCGAGGCGGAATATCGAGCCATGGCATCCACAGCAAGCGAATTAACTTGGATAAAACAACTCCTTTCGGATTGTGGAATTAAAATTCAAGTGCCAATGCAAATGTTTTGCGACAATCAATCGGCACGTCATATAGCATCCAACCCGGTGTTTCATGAGAGAACTAAACACATCGAGGTGGATTGTCATTTTATTAGAGAGAAGATTCAATCAAAAGAAATTGAGACTCCGTTTGTAAGAAGTGAAGATCAATTAGCGGATGTCTTCACCAAGGGTTTAGACCCAAAACCATTTGAAGCGAATATAAGCAAGTTAGGGTTACGCAACATCTTCACGCCTAACTTGAGGGGGAGTGTAGAAAAATAAAATAGAATAGGGACAAATAAGCCTCAGAGCCCTTAACGGGTTTTATTACCCTTAACGGGTTTTGTTCATCATAGGCTAAATAAGTAATAAAGGGAGCAACTAAATATAGATATAAGTTACTCAACCTTTATTCCTTATTATAGAAAGTTACCGTTTATTTTTTCCAACAGCTATTTCTCATTCTGTTATATATATAGCACACTGTACAAACATCTCAAGTTAATGCAACATATCAAATTCTCATCATATTTTGCTCTCTGTCTCATATCACAAATCTATTAGCAAGTCTGACGTGACCCATAAAAATCTTGATCTTGGAGGGGCGAATGTTGGAGGAGCGGAATTCCAAATAACTTAATTAATTAAATTTAGAGTTCGAATCCGGACTCAAAATTTGAAAATTCAGACCAATTCAATTCAAGTTGAAAATTCACCAAATTAATAACCTATCCACTTTAATATTTGTGTAGATACTGATCCGACGATTCGAACCCAAACATAAAATTTGAGTTACTTCTACAGGCACAAACACTTATGAGAATATATATATATATATATATATTCTTTTCTTTATTTAAGGAATTGAAAGAGATTGCCTACCATACTTGACCGTTTTGTATTGGCCAAGACTTTTCATTACGACTTAGCTGATATTTCTACATGTCTTAGTTAACTCGGCCCCTGTATCAAGCATAGAGAACCAATTAAAACCAGTCCAAGAAAAGATTTATTAGAATCTAAATGGGACCCAAATTATGTACTCGAACGTTTGGTTCTTCACATTGATTCTTAGCATCTTCTCTAATTGATTGTTTGTACTACTTGATCATGTCGCAGATAAAGTGTTTGTGAAGGTTTCAAGATTAATTCATCATTAGGGACATGGTTTAGGGCATGAGACTTGGCTGCTTCTTGAATTCATTTTTATTCAATATGGTTTTGATTATGATTCATCAAATTAATTTGATTTTATTATGTTCAAGATTCTTGTGAGCATTTATACGTGTTATAGTATTTATGTTAAGCATTTCCATGATTTTTACAATTTTTGTTCTATTTTTAACATAGCCATTCTTGAATCCAGTGCTGAGTCCAAGCGCATGGTGATGCTCTCCAGAGGTCCTTTAAGAGCCATAAACATTTTTATGCATATTTACATTCATATCATATTTTTATATATATTGTTCTTTATTTATCAAATGATTTCTTTACAAGTCGTTTGGCTTGATGCAGATTCACACTATTTTCATGTGTTTTTCATATTTTTATGTGTTTTATTATATTTTAGGCATTGAAAATCATTTGTCTATGTTTACTATGCATTTTTATCAATTTAGTCTCATTTTCTATGGAACTGTTTGACTTTATTTGACTTTTAGGGTTTTTTTATCTGATGAACTTTATAAATTCACCATAATTAATCTATGAGTCCAAAAATGGGAAATTTTATATGGATGTGTTCCTCTATGTATGAAATATAGGTTCCCTGAATTTCGTGACCTAATTTTAAAAGAAAGTATGTTTTCACATTTATTTGGTCTTTTGCTGTTTTTATGGCCTGATATAAGTCAAACTTGGTTCTTTTTTATTTTCTTGATTTCTATTGCTACAAGTGGTACATGTCAGTTGTAATGTGGAATGAAGGTCTAAAACAAGGTATACAATCAAAATACACATAAAGCATGGATTTAGGTTAAAAAGGACCCATAGCACACTGTGCTATCTGTGCTATATCACTGTTTTTTTATAACCTATGACAATGCTACTTTGTAGAATATGCACATATGACACTTCCTTTCTGGAAAATCATAGAGAATAATATTTTAAGGTTTTAAAACTTATTATTCAAGCTCAAAGTATCTCATTTCCTTCGTTAAGGTTACTATTAACTAAAACTTGAATTTTTTTCATTTTTATACATATTTCATGCACCTAAGTGACAGTTGTGAGAGTATGCATAGTTACTTGTTTTTATTGATTTTTCCGAAGGGTTATATCATTTAATCAAAACAAGAGGACCATGAGGCAGATCCATTTCTTTGTGCATTTACACTGCCATGGATGTGCTCAAGCTATTCATAGAACTTGCCACTGTCCTGAGGCAAGAAAGGGAAGCTCACCGGGGGGGGGGGGGGGGGGGAATCATCAACCTTAAAAAAATAATATGAGCCAGCAAACAAATCTATGTGCACTATCCTATCTATAATCATGCAATCACTGTTTAAAATCCTAGTATACTTAAGAAATCATAAAAATCATGCATAAGCTCCAAAGCAGAGAAGAAGTAAAAAGGAAATTTGAATAGAATAACGGTGTAATCTTCAAGTAAACATCTTCATTCATTAACATAGAGTACATTAAATATGTAGGAATTCCCCAAAAGTTTGGTGACATAATCTGTGGGGGATTAACTAATAGGGTCGTAGAGTAAGGAAAAAATTAACCCAAACTTTAGCATATATTTCGTTTGGGCTGTTTTGAACTCTGCAATATAATATTTGTTTCTGTTTTTACCAGTTTGTCTATATTTTTTTTTTTTTTAGCAAACAGTTAGTCTAAAATTAGAAGCATTCTTACCACTTTTCTAAATCAGAGTACATGACAAATCACTTGCGAATACAAACCTTTTTCATAATTTTATTTAATTAGAGAATATTCTGTGATAATACAAAGTATTAATATGTAATTTACACTTGAGTTAGTGAACTACGTCTAGACAATGTTATTTGTATGATAGATGCATGTCCATAAGCTACTGGATATATTCAGGTGGATATAAAAAATAAGGAACCTAAGTCCTTAATTTGTTAAGAAAAAAAACAATTAATTAGAGTTAGTCTTGCATCTTAAGGTATCAATGCTTTCATTATTTAGGCTTAATTAATAATTCAATCTAAAGCTCATATATGAAAATAAATCGTAATATTGAGTAGAACTAGGGTGTTCCTAAGCTCACCAAGCCCTTCGTGAGCTCGACTCTAAAACCTATCGAATTGACTTCAAACGACATTTTCAAACCGTTAGATGTTCAATCTATATTAAAATGTGCTTGGAGACCAAATTTTACATTTTTTGGAATTTTTTTACTATTCATTAAGATGGTTTGAAAATCGCTGTTTTTATTAAAATTCTGCACCATTGGAAAATAGTGATTTTCAAACCATCTTAATAAATAGTAAAAAAATTCCCAAAAATGTAAAATTTGGTCTCCAAGCACATTTTAATATAGATTGAACATCTAACGGTTTGGAAATGTCGTTTGAAGTCAATTCGATAGGTTTTAGAGTCGAGCTCACGGAAGGGCTTGGTGAGCTTAAGAACACCCTAGTTCTACTTTGATATATATCACCTTTCCAGACACACGTAAATATTATTATATTTAAATTCCTTTCTATAGACATAAGCAATTATTTAAATTGACTTATGTGATTAATTTTAGACAGCGATTTTTCAAGTTTTTGATTCTCATCAAACAAAACAAAAATGCCACAATACATTATCTACAAAAAAGGAGAATAATATTTGATTACAACTAACGATTTTGATTTTACAATTTAGATTTCGTTATTTGAGTTTTATAACTTTCATTATAAAGAGTTTCAAAATTACGTGCTTGGAAGATGGATGAATATATTTTAACCCTCCTCTACTTACAATATGCAGTACGAATTATTGACTATTTAGTATGGATAATGATACATATTTGATAGTTTTAACCTGAAGTTTATTTCAAATTTAGAAAATGTTTTATACATATATACACACTCTAATGTATGTGTGTGCTGTCAACTCATGGACACAAATACACAATATATTTGTATTCTTATATACTAACAAATCAATTAGTCTTGCTCTGTCACTGTCTTCTTCATAGATTTTGATTGTTTCAATCCGCTATGTTAATTTTAGCGGAAGTATAATTCAGAGACAGAAAGAGAGCTATGGCTTTTGTATTGTATTGTTATTGATCTTTTTTATTGTATTGAATATGTTTCTTTCAATCTATTACATGGGATATTTATAACCTTTTAATCTATTTTACCGTTAGTTCCAATAGTAACTCTCTATTATGTCTAAATTACAATTTTACCCTTTTTCTATTTTATAATATTACCCCTCTAATTATTTCTATTCTTCAACACGCTATAAAGTAAACCACTCAAGGTGAAAGCACAGGTGTTAGAAACAAAAACATGGAAGCCAACAACAGCTGCGAGATCTCTCGATTGCCAGAGGATTGTTTGTCTCGTATAATCTCACTAACCTCTCTTCGAGACACATGCTGCTGCACCGCTGTTTCTACCTCCTTTCTGTCTGCTGCAATTGCGGATGTTGTGTGGGGAAAATTTCTACCGACTGACATCGATAACATCCTTTCCAAGATTCCAAATCGACCTGTTTTCACCTCCAAGAAGGACCTCTACTTTCATCTTAGCAATCGTGGTGCTATTGTTGATGACGGAAAAATGGTATCTTTTCAGTAATTTAGATTAATTTTTTTACCAAATTTGATCTTATTATTTGGTTATTCATTTTGGTATAATTAATATTAATTAATTGGTTCTGATCTTTACTATGTGATGTCCTTGTTTGTCTCTACCTCTGGCTCATGTGTATGAACCTAGCTCTTGAGAGTTTGACTTTTAAATCACTTATTTGGTGCACAATACCCCCCCCCCCCCCACAAGAAATAAAATAAAAAATTAATAATTAAAGCTTCTTCATCTCTGGTAGATCCTTTTGAAGACACTAACCCACTGGTTACTTTAATTTCTATCATGTAATTTGTCTTAACATAACTTTCAGAGCTTTAGGCTGGATAGATCAAGCAGTGCAAAGATCTACATGCTGTCAGCTTCAAGGGCAGTAGGGATTATATGGGGATGGGATCCACGATATTGGCAACGCGTGCCAAACAATGATTCAATGTAAGTAATATATAATCAAGAATCATATATCTAAATTCTAATTATCCCTTTTGGTGGGTAATTAGGGGGTGGGTGGTGTTATATTAAGAATCATATATCTAAATTCTAATTATCGCACTATTAATTCATGTCATTTTTGCAAAATAAGTGATAAAGTTAATGTCTTCTCCAAGAGTCGTGTGGTATGTACTATAGGTGCTCTCAACTATTTTCAAAATTATTTTACCACAAAATTTTCCCATGTGTAAACCATCAATTGTGATAATTCATCAACTTGATGCCAGAGAGAAGCTTTTACTTGATTAGGAAACTAATATAATGATGTTGAAAATTTCACTTGTCCTCCATTTCCTATTAGGTTCTCAGAAGTGGCACAGCTGATAGTGGTTTGGTGGTTCGATATCTTTGCAAATTTCAGATGCAAAAATCTCAGCCCGAAAACAAAATATGGTGCCTACTTCATCTTCAAATTAGAAGACGATACGGAGGGCTTTGATCGTCCATTAGAAGCAAATATTTACTTTCATCATATAGAGTCTCATCACAGGATTTGCCTAGAAGCCAGAAATGGTATGTCTAGGCAAAATCCAGATAATCAGATCAGATATCCTCAAGTAAGAGATGACCAATGGAGTGAAGTAGAGATTGGGGAATTCTACAATGCTGGTGAGGAGGATGATGAAGTTAGAGTAAAAGTGCATGAAACAAGAGAACTGGGGCCAAAGAGAGGGCTAATATTTAATGGCATCGAGTTTCGTCCTAAGATATAGTCAATTGATAAATGAGTGAATGCTGCATTTCATTGCTAGGATGCTAACTACTGTCAATATGCTTTCTGCATTACCGACACTAGTAATTCATGTCATACATGTACCCGAGTTGTTTCTTGTTCCTTCTATAAAAAAATTTTTTTGCTCTTGTAAACTTTTGGATATGTTGGCCCAAGATAAATTACTTCTACTAGTAGTTTTAAAATTAAGGTAGTAAGATGAATATTCACCTGGTAATTTCTCTATGAAAGTATGAAGTAAGATCAAAATCAATGCTTCCAAACAATCCTTTAATTAATGTCATGAAAAGATGAAGTTTCATTTGGCTATATCCCACTTCGTTAATGCTTTTAAAAGCTTATAGTTATCCTTATTTATGCGAAAAGTCCCTACGAGTAAGTATCCGCTAAGCCAATCTTCCGAATTTAAGCTTTGTGTAACTCGGCTCAGTTCGACTCATTTACAAACCAAGCTGCAAAATTCTTTGAGTGAGGCTTTTAAGAGAATTTATTCTACATAATATGTATCAGAGGATTTGAATTACAGGATAAGATAGAAAAAAACTAAAAAGATAAATGTCAATAAGGACTCATTATTCTCTCACTATTTTTCGATTTCTTTGGGTATATTTTAAATGACAACGTTTCAGAACTAAAAAAAAGCATAGTTATTATCAGAATTTTACAGCCTATTAAATGCTGACAAGAACAGTATTTCGATAATTTTCTCTAGATCTGTGCGAAAAGAGCGAAATGTTGTAATTGTCAACATTGCATAGCCTACTTAATGCTGACAAGAATAATATTTCAGTCCTGTTGATTTAGGCCATGGCTGTCCCGCTCTATTTATTGGTAAAACAAGAAAAGGGACGCATTTCATTCATACTATGTGAACTTTGCGTGATCATGATGTAGCTCATAGTGTAATAATCTATGCATACAACTTTTGTATTACACGGACTAAAGATTAATTAAATATTCAATGCCTTATTTCCCGAAATTTTATTCATATCCTCCATTTAATAAAAATTCCACAAATGCCCTCGATTTTTTAATTTTTAAAAATGGCCCAACCACATAGAATCTGGGCGGTTCACTTCCCTAGTGAACCGTCCAGAATATCAGTGGTTCTAGTCTTTTTAAAAAAAAAAAATTGAGTAATTGAGGAGTAAAATTGTTCATCAATTAATTTTTTTAATGAATAATATCAACTCACAATATATAAATGCTCTAATAATTGTACACATTTCGCTCTCCATGTTACCGAGCTACAACGGATATTACCTAAACAACCGTGTACAATTCTTTTTATACACGGACATTTAACTAATATCAGTGTAGCTCTCTTCTTTCTACACGGACATTTAACTAAATATCCGTGTAGCTCTCCTCTTTCTACACGGATTTTTAACTAAATATCCGTGTAGCTCTTTGAACTATCATACACGGACTTTAGTTAAATATCCGTGTAGAATTAACTAAATTTTTTTTTTGTATTCCGCGCGCGATTATTTTTGAAATTACTCTTCTTACACGAGTTTTGTTAAATATCCGGTGTAGGATTGTCCTTATAATTTTTTTTTTAGTTTTTTTTTTTTGTCTAGCCTCCTGTTTGCTAGCCAGTATTTACATTTTTCAGATAGCAATTTAAAATTCATGTACATGAAATTATACAAATTCATATTTAGCATTACAAAATTATTACAAATCCATATTTATCATTACAAATTCTAACCGAAACCATAAAAGCATAAAATTCTAATATCAACTATATAACAAAAAAACATAAAAGCATGAAAGCATCAACATATATAACAAAAAAAAAAGCATAAAAGCATCAACATATATATACATATTGCCTCTTGTACACATGCAATCCCATGTGATCCACATATAACTATACTCAAGTTAGATCCAATACAATGCTGTGTAGGTCAAATTATGTCCTTACCACTTAGTAACCATGTGATGAAGCTTTTGGCCCAATTTCCGCTAAGTTGGGCTCAGTTGCCAAAACGCTTGGTTATGATCTAGTTTGGACAAGAATTTCATACAAACTAAGGCGTATTAGATCCAACATATCAAAAAGGAGAGTGTCATGTGATCCATGACATGATGCCTCTTGGTTAAAGGTCTCCAACATATTTGCATCTCCAATAAAAAAATATATTTCATCAACATATATGTGCATGCATGCATATAGAGAATAAATTCTCCTTTAAATTCAATTTTTTTTCAATTTCAAATTTTTTTCAAACGTGGCAGAAATATAGAGAGGAGAAAATAAAAACTAACCTTAGAAATATAGAGAGGAGAAAGAAATATATATATATATATATACTAATCTTAGAAATATAGAGAGGAGAAAATAAAAACTTCAAAGATCTCTGATCTCAGTTGCTAGCCTTTGCAGAAATCAGATCAACATTCAATACAGAGAGAGCGAGAGAGAGACAGTATAAAAAACTTGATCAAACGGCGCTGGAAGGAGAAGGCCTTTTATATATAAAACCTACAAGCCTTATACAGGATTTGTATTAATCCTAGTCTCCAATAAATAACGCTATTTATAAAAGCCGTGTTTTTACCATTTTAAAATATATAAAAATCGGGTATATATTCCTACACGGATATTAACAAAATCGGTAGCTCTCTCATTTTTTCCAACGGTCTTCTTTGAACGGATTTGATCCCTAATAAATTGTAGTCTAAACATTCTACGCGATCTTAACTAATTCGTGTTCATGATCCGTGTGTGATTAAAAAAATACAAACTTTTTCACGTCTTCGATCCGTGCCTTCCTATTAGAATGTATCTCTATCTATTTTTTATAAGTCATTTCTCTCATTTCTAAAACACTTATAGGTTGTACATGTATTTCTCTAAGACATCTCTCCTAAACAGGTCAGACTAGGGCGAGGTATAAAGCAAAAGAGGAGATATATTTACCGAGAAGGTGATCTCTGATGAATAACTTCAAACGGACGTATCACAGCACCAGAGTGTCTGATTTCAGTGTTCTACCACTTTTCGGAAAGCTCGCGAGGAGGAGAAATAAATTTTGAACTAATTTTGTTCAACAGAATACTGGCACAGTCAGAATTACAAAAAAACAATGGCAAGAGCCACAAAACATGAGTTGAACAAAATTCTGACCCTATCAATGCTAAATTTGTTATTTAAAAAAAAAGGGTAAATAGATACTTCAAAATTTTAATATGAGTTTTAACGAAAAACGCAATAAAATGGATATGTTTATGAGTTTTTGTAATTGAGAAAGGTAAATATGTCATTATGAATTTTAAAGGACAAATACATAATTGGAAGTTTTTTAATATGTATACATAAAATTGTCCCTTATTATTAATATTGCGAAGGAAAAAGTCAACAGCGACCGAGGAGCTACAGAGCGTACAGCGACCAGTGGACCAAGTAGCGCTGTTGATAAGTACGCACTTGACACGATATTTCCTTCCTTTTGATATGTACGAGTCAAAGAAATTTTGGCTCTAATCAAAGTAGGGAGTCGTCATGATTTTATCGTATACAATCAAAGAAATTTTTTGTAATATTTTTAACTATAGCAATTGATTCAAGAAATTCTTTCTAATATTTAAAAGAAGTATAAATGATAATTGGATAAACGATCATACATTTTAAAATAAAGACACAAATTAATAACGTGGAAAATTTTGTATTTCTGTCATCACACATCGATCATACAATAAAACTAAGTAAAATTGTTGGAGCATTCATATACTCGAGTCCGAAAATGTGCTCCAATATTCATATACAGTTTTGATAAAGAACATTGTACAATTGGTTCTAATTATGCACGGTTTTTTTTTTAATAAAGAACTGTATATGAATGTTGGAGTACATTTATACACATTTTTTTATTATTAAAATTATTGTATGTTTTTATTAAAAATAGTGTATGAATGTTGGAACTCATTTTTGGATGCGTATTTCTTGATTTGGGCAAAACGTACATGATGTAATGTACAGTATATGATTAGCGCTTTTGTAGTAGTGTCCACTACTAATCATATATTGTTGTGAACTTTGTGTGCTCATTATGCGAGCTTATGTAGTATCCGGACTAATCGTGAAATTTTCAAACAGGACAAGTATTTATACATATACAATGAACTACACCTGAGTGGTCGACGACAAAATTTACTCATTTGTTAATGTCTAAATATACATGTCAATTTGAGATGAATCACTTGCTTTTAAAAGAATAATAAATATTTTCCTTTTGTAATATATATAAATTAATCACTTGCTTTTAAAAGATTGTTTTTTGTTTTGCATCGACAATCCAAGGTTAAAAATTAAATCAATAGGCCACTTTCCTCGAGTCCAACTGGGCATTCGAATATTTAAATCAATTGGCCTAATTTTATGATAGCGAACCCCTCCGCGTTCCACCTATCGCCTTCAAACTAATTGGATTCCAATCAACCATAAATCGGTCACTTTACTTTTTCAGTCTTCCCAAAGTCCAATTGGATTCCACTGTTAGAAGCTGCTTTACTTTTCCAGTCTTCCCAAAGTCTTCCTCTTTCTCTCTTTCCCCATATGTGACTGGCTTTCTTTCATATCTAAAAATTGCCACACCACTTTTCATTGATAAAAATTACCATAATATCGCTAAAAATATTTTTATCCGACTGTTGTCATAGGTTTGATTTCCAAGATTTTCCATGGAAGTTGCTTCGAATGCCCTATTGGTAGTCTTAGCATGCCTATCTATTCTCGTTTTGAAAAAAAAAATGGAGTTGAGCGAAATAATAATATTAGTTTTGTATTCATTAGTTCACTTTTTTGATATTATTTAACTTTTTTTATTGTCAGGTACTTTTTTTGTCTCTGTTTTTTTAAACATTGCATATTTTCTTTACTGCATATTTTTTTTGAATTATTATTTCAGTTTAATTTTCCTTATTTTCTTTGAAAATGCTAGAAAGTCAAATGAACTAATTGGCCAGCTGATTTGCTGCTTGATGTTTACGATTGAATGTGTATTGTTTTTAATTTTTTTAACTTTATTTGGAAGTTGTGTTCCACCACTACATTTGTTATGTATAAAAGAAACAAAATATTAAAATCCTACCATACTTTTATCACAAGTAATGAAATATTGTCCATTTAATATGAAATAATAAAACACGCAAACTAACTATCCCTACAAATATTCAAAACCCTCAGCAATTTTTGGCCTCAGTCATATAAAATTGTTGTTAGGGGTAAATCTTAAAAGAATGACACATTGGTAAATCATTAAAATTCTCAATTCATTATAAAAGAATAATAAATATTTTCCTTTTGGAATATATATATATATATATATATATATATATATATATATATATATATATATATATATATATATATATTAATCACTTGCTTTTAAAAGATTGTTTTTTGTTTTGCATCGACAATCCAAGGTTAAAAAATTAAATCAATAGGCCACTTTTCTCGAGTCCAACTTGGCGTTGGAATATTTAAATCAATTGGCCTAATTTTATGATAGCGAACCCGTCCGCGTTCCACCTAACGCCTTCAAACTAATTGGATTCCAATCTTCCCAAAGTCTTCCCAAAGTCTTCCACTTTACTCTAATTGGATTCCACTATTAGAAGCTGCTTTACTTTTCCAGTCTTCCCAAAGTCTTCCTCTTTCTCTCTTTCCCCATATGTGACTGGCTTTCTTTCATATCTAAAAATTGCCACACCACTTTTCATGGATAAAAATTACCATAATATCGCTAAAAATATTTTTATCCGACTGTTGTCATAGGTTTGATTTACAAAATTTTCCATCCAAGTTGCTTCGAATGCCCTATTGGTAGTCTTAGCATGCCTATCTATTATCGTTTTGAACAAAAAAATAGAGTGGAGCGAAATAATAATATTACTTTTGTATTCACTAGTTCACTTTTGGTCGATATTATTTCACTTTTTTGATTGTAATGTACTTCTTTTGTCTCTGTTTATATATATATATATATATACATTATATATTTTCTTTAGTGAATATGTGACTCGCTTTTCCAGTCTTCTCAAAGTCTTCCTCTTTTCTTTAGTGCATATGTGACTCGCCCTATCCTCTTTCTCTCTTTCTCCATATGTGACTCGCTTTCTTTCATATCTAAAAATTGCCACACCTCTTTTCGTGGATAAAAATTATCATAATATCGCTAAAAGTATTTTTATCCGACTGTTGTCATAGGTTTGATTTACAAAATTTCCCATCCAAGTTGCAAATATATCATTGTATTAAGTCTAGGGCGAGTCTAAGGGCATTTTATGGCATAAATTGCCAAGGGCAAAAATGACGCATTGGCGGCCAAGTGAGACTCTCTAGGCACATTCCTTTCATTTCTCTATCCTCTATTGTGTTGTATTATGCTTGTTGTGTCTATTATTATTGTTGATTTGCAAATGAGAGACTAAATACCCCTTTCCTAGGGGTATAACTTGTAAATCTGAATTCTTATGATGTTTAATTGATATGTAAGTTTCTTTTTATTATTTCTTGCACTTGATTTGATTTTCTTTTGTATTTTACCTTGTACAACTATCTAGTATGATGTTTTGAATCTTGTCTACTTTGGTGATGGACACACCAACTGCTTAGTCATTTAGGGTTGACCTATTAGGCTTAGGGTAGAACAATCTCGACCTAGGGTTGACATCCGAAAGGAAGATGCCCTTTGTTGGAACAAATTTAGGAAACTTAGGAGTCATAAAATATACTGATGAATGCCATGTTCTCTTGCCTCACTAATTAGGAGACTTGATAATTTTGACTACGAAGGGTTATATGAAATGACATAACTGTGAACTTACATCCCTTTAGTCTTGATAATTAGGATAATCATAGAACTTTTTGCATTTAATTAGGATAAAGTTAGGGTACCATCCCTCAACTTGTTCTTAGTTAGATAGGATATTGTATCACACGAGAGTGGGATGTACTATTTCAGGATTAGAAGCCCTTAGATTCGCAAGTGGGTACCAGTGTAGCCACGTGCGGCACAATTGGATTTGCAAGTGGGTACCAGTGTACCAGTGTAGTTAGATAGGATATTGCATACTCCATGCCGTACCATAATGAAATTTTTTTTCTTAGATTAGTGAAAAGTTAGGACTTAGTACACAAAAATATTCTTGCAAATCAACACTCCGATTAATAATACACAGTAGAATCATGCATTGTGATCTGACTGTAAGTTGAAATTAGTGTTATTAATTCATTAGCTATGAAATCACCCATCAAGCATGTTTAAGAAAACAACAACTTATAATTGGTTGGTTTATGGGACAAATGATTCATTTCTCTACTTCTGACGTTTAAATGATGAATGTCATCGTGTGTATGTCCGAAGTACTAAAATAACTCATTTGTCAATGAAAACCGACAAAATAAAAGACCAATTTTTTGTTAAATAGGATACATGTTTTTTGTATTTTTAGTAAAGGGTCAAACGGGTATTTCCTAAATTAATTATGAGTTTCATATGAGAGACAGTAAAATGAGTAAATTTGTGATCAGTTTTTCAAATTTAGAAAGACAAATATTATATTATGAATTTTAGAAGGAAAAATACATAAATTATGGAGTTTTTAAGGAGTATACATAAAATTCCCAATAATAATAACTAAATAAAATATAATGTACAGTTGGACCTGATTTTTTTAAATTAATTGAAGATGGAAAAGATAGCACTCCAATATAACTGTCCTATTTGAATTCATGGAACGTGTTTGAATAGAAATCGTCAGACATCCAGTTGGCCTTATCCTCAGTCTCTCTCTTGACATGACAACTTTCTCTCCAGCAAGCGCGTGTTAATTAATTATTTTCTTCTCTTCAACCTCACTAACTGCCAAGCTCCTATGTAAGCAAATATATCTCCTTCTCTTCTTTATGTTAGCACATACAAATTGTCCAGCGCCATGTGGAAGCTATGGTGTTGTGGTGCCACCCTTTCCGTTTTTTGCGGGAAAAAGAAGAGTTTCAAACTGAATGCAAGAGATTTTAGTATAATACATTCTAATAATGAGAAGTACTGGACGTGGGTTCGTCAAAGTGATTCAAGGTAATATATTACTACTGTTTTATTTTTGAGGCCTGATTTTCATTTCTAGTTACTCCACATTTATATATCATTTCTCTCTGACATGGTGACAGTTAACTTTTTATTTTTGAAAGTTAGTGGCTTTAATGTCTACTAACGATTTCATTAATAAAAAAACGTATTTAAACGAGTCAAATGACAGTAATTCCCAGATTTACTCTTTTATTCTCACAAAATTCTCTAAACTACTGTAATTTTAAATCTTACTTGTATACACTCTTAATTATCCTATTACCTTAATCCCATCACTCTTCACGACCGGATTCGCTCATCTCGGACCGCCACCGCGTTCCGACGACCGGATTTGCTCACTGTAGCACTCCAATCGAGATGAGAGTAGAGAATCTACTCTCCGAGCTTTGACGATACCGTGCTCTCGGCTCTAGTCGGCTCTGATCTCTCCCCTATCTCTCATTCTCCTCTCCGTTCTAGGTTTTTGGAATCGCCAAAATAATCGCTCCCTGGGCTCTTTAATGTAATATTTTTTTCAGAGTAGTGGGGCACAGTTAACCTTCATATATATTTTGTACATTTATTTGATGCACCAGCGTACTAAATTCACAAAGAGTCTAGGTCAAGCCAAGTGCATCTTTTGAATCATACGCTAAAAGATATGTATTTCCATACATCTTTAGCCCTGTCTGAATTCATTAAACTGAAATAGTTAAATAACAAAATACAAGCCCTACCAACTACTCATAAGTGTTCTAGGTACATACTTCTTTAATCCCATATGGATAGTATTTAGAAACCAAGACACAGAACAAATTCACGAACATACCAAGAACATAAGACTAATTGTACTTAACCGAAATTCAATCACACATACAAGCCAAGTAAAGTGAATAGCTAAAACTAAGGCACTCTCTATGGGGCTGAGGCTATTTTGTTCTTACAGCATCTCCATCTTCAAGGGCTCGATCCCCTGCCCTTCCTCTGGGTCCCACACTTGCAGTGGGATGGCCTCCAGTTCTGCTGCCATCCAATTTGCTGCTGGCTCCCTAATCTCCTTTGATACATGCCTTGTCCAGTATTGAGTCAAATATACAATTAGGAAAATCATGGATCAGATTGTATTGATTTTCTTATTATTAAAGCATAAATCATTTTGGTGTCTCCAAACAGACCACATTACTGCACTAATGCCAATCTGAATGTTTTTTTGTTGAACTTTCAAAGTAAGGACAAAGGAATAAATGGTTGACACTGACCCATCCATAAGCAAATATATTTTGTAAATTTGCAAAGAATAAATGGTTTAGATCTTCAGGCTCATTACAAAATTGACAAGCTAATAGATATATACCACCAGAGCATAGGTTTACTTTTTGCTACTCCTATAAAGTTAAGAAATCAATACAATGATTTAATAGTGAACAATCCTTGAGTGTCCCATCTCTACGAAATTTGGTGGAAGTTATGTTTGATAGAGATCGATGGAACCAATATGTGAACTTAGTCCATTCCTGGAGTAAACACCTGTCAAATTCTTTCTAAAATGAACATTTCCTCCTTGATGTTGTATCACTTCTTGTACAGTCACATAAGTAGAAGTACAAATTGCATACAACTAATGGTATATATCAGATAGTGTATAATTTTGGTACCATATGTTACTCCAGAATTGCAGCTTACCTTCTAGTCCTGGTATCAAGGTTTACAGCCATAGTCCTAGGAGAGGAGATCTAGTCTCTCATAAGCAGCAATAAAATGATAATATTAAGGGAAAACATAATGAAAGACAAAAAGTATCTCCCTTATGGTTTATTGATGATCCCACAGTTGTTCGATGTGTTCCTCTATCTTTGTTTTTGGGGCTTAAATAGGCTCCTTATAGACCTAGCGACATCTTTTCAGTCCTAGAATTTACAGGCCGGTTCTGGATATGTTCTGGAATGTTTGGTGTTAAAAACGTGTTGTAACTAATCAGAGATGCAGTGTTGTTACGGTCCGCATTGCAGGCCGCAATGGTTATGAAGTCTAGACACCCATTCGTATTTTGGTCATAACTTTGTCATCCGATGTCCGATTGAGATGATCCAAAAACTGTGGGAAAGTAAATAACGAGATCTACAATTTCATGTTTGGAGTGTACAATGACCAGGAATTTATAAAAAGTGAGTGTTATGTTTTTATCTTCAGGACTTGGCAAATTTCAACCTTCGTTTCATTATGGGTTGTATTAACAGTGTGGATTTTAATGCGGTCCGTAACAGAGATTTGGATTCTTCTTTTTGGCTCGGATTCTCCTGATTTTTCCTCCATGTATAGCATTCCTTTCACCAATTAACTGCAATATATCCAAAAACTTTGGAAGTAACATTTTTCTCATTGAAATGCTAACTAAAACAAGATTTTTAGGTCTAATTCAAGCTAAAACCTAGGTTAATTATCTATATGATTTCGACTGGTCATCTACGCACTTAAAATAAACCGGGTGTGATGGAGAAGAGGCCTGTTTGAGTCCTTCGAGCTTTAAACTAACAATCTCAGATCTAGTGGGTCGACCTGCTTCCAGTTCCTTCTCCTCACCGCGTCTCTAATATGATGGGATGTTTTTGCGTATCCCTGTCTTTTTTGGATTGGGCTTCGTTTCAATTTGCGGGGCAGGCTTCAATAGTACTTCCTTAAATGTTTCTTCTTGGATCAAGCATGTTCCTCCCTACGTTTGTGATATGGATGTCATGAAGAATTTCTTTTTCAAATCTTGAATTGCCTGTTCGATCTTTGAAATTTGTTCCATCGGTTCAGGGATTGAGAGTAAGATAAATCAATTTTCCATATTTGTGAGCTGTGATATGCACTACACGATCAATCTTCGTTTTCTCGTTGCCTTTCTTTTTTGTAGTTTTGTTTGATTTTATCTTTTTATTATGATTTTTCTCTTTTACGGTTTTTTTGTTATTGCTTTTGGAATCCCTTTTTTCTCTCCTAGAATTGCCTTTCGTGTATTTGGAAATTTAGAAATTATATATGATTTTCTCAAGCATCAGTTTTGTCTGAATTTATTGAAATATTTACCGAAATATATATGTCATGTACCAAATTAGAGTTTGATTTTCTTTTTTACTAATAATAAGCTTCACGGAGGTAGCAGAGCTATTGCAAGTCTGGTGGTTGGAGGTACATGCACGAATAAACTTCGAAAATCTTTCAACTAAGACAAAATATGCTGTATATCTCATCTTCAAAACAATGCCAAGCTCATACGGTCTCGACACTACACAAGAGGCATCAGTTTCTGTGGGAAGCCTCTTGGAGAAGAAGTTTGTATGTTCAAAACCAAGTGATGAAAGGTCATTCTTTACAGCGATTGGATTGCCCAAAAATAGGCTGGATGGATGGATGGAGCTGGAGCTGGGGCAGTTTAACTGCAATCATGGTGCCGGTGATCAAGAGGTGGTGGTTCGCTTCTGGGAAACTGATGACAACAACGAAAAGAGCGGGCTCATCATCGCCGGTATTGAACTACGTCCAATTCAAACTGTCTAACATCTGGCAATCATAAAATTAATTTGATTGATCCATTCATATATATTGTATCATGATGTCAAAATTCCAATAGTACTGCTATGTTCACTTTATTTTCAAACATTTTAATTGTCGATGGTTTATTATTTCTTTCCTATAACATCTGTTTTTCTCAGAACCTTAGGTCTGTCATTGTACCTGTATGCCATAATAAATCTTCTCTGAAGTGTTTTCACACTAAAAGGTATATATACAAATAGGACACGAAAGTGTTTGCCGAATTTTGTTGATTGATCACTTATTTTTGAATAAGATATGAACCAATTAATTCCCTAAATGGTATTATATCATATATATATTAATAAAATAGATACCACAGTATGTCAAGTAAATAATTAAGTTCTGTGAGTATTAAGCTTGAGAAAGAAGGTAAAAAAAATTTGTGGAAAAAAAAAATTGAAGTTCTTTTGGTTCTAAATATTTTGTTGCCTCTCGATCTCTCTATAAAACAAAAATTGCAACCATGAATGCTTTCCTAAATTTGAGCCGCTTTTGTCAATTATTTTATTTTGACTCGCATATGCCTCTTGTTTTCACACTTAAAGCCAATAATTTTAATACATGAAGCAGTTAGTTTTTTATGGTAATGGTTTTGGCTACTTCTTTTTTATATACTTTGAATGCAACGACAGGAACGGACTATATATACATATATATGGGAGAGGCTAAGTTGCTGCCGGCAGCATTTCGGCGAGGTGCTTACGGGGGCATATCTTGCAATTTGATTTTCAAACAACAAATTCAAACGTTAGATGTTCAATCTATATTAAAATATACTTAAAGACCAAATTTTACATTTTTTGGAATTTTTTTACTATTTTTTAAGCTGGTTTGAAAACCGCTGTTTTCAATGCTTCAAAAATTTAATAAAAACAGCGGTTTTCAAACCAGCTTAAAAAATAGTAAAAAAATTCCAAAAAATATAAAATTTGGTCTCCAAGTAGATTTTAATATAGATTGAACATCTAACGGTTTGAATTTGTTGTTTGAACATCAAATTGCAAGATATGCTCCCGTAAGCACCTCGGCTGAAATGCTTCCGGAAGCAAATTAGCCATACTCACATATATATATATATATATAGAATTTTGCTATTGTGCTTCATGAAGTAAAACTCATATTGTACTTCACGCTCATACACCCATTTCCAAAATCCAAATTGTCGATCCGACCGTTCAAGTTGTTCTACATATTGAAATGTGCTTGGAGACCAAATTTTACATTTTTTGGAATTTTTTTACTATTTATTAAGCCACTTTGAAAATCGCTGATCCATTGGTCCAGAATTTTTTACTGTTTTTTACTATTCACAATGGAACAGCGATTTTCAAAGTGGCTTAATAAATAGTAAAAAAATTCCAAAAAATGTAAAATTTGGTCTCCAAGCACATTTCAGTATGGAGAACAACTTGAACGGTTTGGATCGACGATTTGGATTTTGGAAATAGGAGTATGAGCGTGAAGTAAAACGAAGTTTTACTTCGCGAAGTACAATAGCCCTACTCTATATATATATATATATATATACACATACATACATACATATATATATACATACATATATATATATACACATACATACATACATATACACATACATACATATATACACATGCATACATAGGTATATGTATATGTATATATATATATATATATGAGTGAGGCTATGGTACTATGCATAGCACGAATTGGTCCGTGCTACGGCTTAATATTTGAGTTTTCAAATTTGTTCTCCAAGCACATTTTAATATATCCATCATGTTGAACGGTTTGGATCGACTATTTGAACTTTGAAAATTGTAGATGTCAAAATGTGTCAAAAAAAAGGGTGTAATCCGATCCCTCCACATATATATATATATATATATATATATATATATATGAGGAATAAAAAACAGCTGCTCGTTGAGTTATAAATTAATTGTGCAGTGCAAGCCACATAACATATTGTGAAGTGGTCACTATAGTGTCATTTTGTGAACTGCAACACCAAACATCAAAGAGTATCTCACAAGGGAGGGAAAAAGAGCTACGGCCAGACACGAAAAGCCCCCTTCTAGACAGACGAACAATTATACTCCAATAATAAAAAAATGTAAAAAAAATAAAGTCGGCTAATGTCAGAAGTGGGGTCTCATTATTATCACTTTTTTTTATTTGTAATATTTACATAAACCTAGAAATATTGGTGCTTTTGTTAACAAAATCGGTGAGGCATACCCCATTTTATTAAAAAAAATTACAAAAATCTAGGACAGATGTTGGGACAAACCTTATTAATGACTACGTTTGAAAATTAGAAAAATAATATTATCGTTGTCAGTATTTAAAACAATTCATCAAAGTACACATATATTAATTTACCCTATGGCTGTGACACTCTTTCCAATTAAAACCAGTCCAAGAAAAGATTTATTAGAATCTGAAATGGGACCCAAATTACTCAACCTTAACCAAGTCTGATGTCACTAGTATAGAAAAGGCGACAATACACGGTCCGAAAAGCTAATGTCAAATGGTTACACGACCATGTTAGCGAGCATCTTGTATGAATAGTGGGTACGTTGTACACGGTTTCCAAACCATGTCTATATAGTACTAACTAACATACATGATTAATAGAATTGAACCATGTCTGGTCCCAAAAAAAAAAAAGACGCTGAAAATAGTGATTTATACACGGCCAAAGTAACCGTATACAATAACAAGGGTTATATACACGGTTCAAATCTCAAACCGACTAAGAATAAATGTCAAACCATAAAGTGAAGAGAATATTTTACACATATTGGAGAAGAAGCTCTTCCTACCATAATGATAAATGAATTATTCGGGTTCGGTTCGGCGAGGTCAAAAATTCGTGATTCAGGAATAATTCGGGTATAATTCGGGAATGATTCGGTACAACAAGAAAGCAAAAAAAAAAATTCAAGATTCAAAATTTTATTTATATAGAATGCTACATTAGCATGGTCACAAAAAAATTGTCTCAAATTCACCACAGCTCACGTGGCTTGGTCATAGTGAAATTCAAAAATTTTCTAAAGTTTGCCTCAGCCCACGTGGCCTTTCCCTCAGCCCACTTTGCCTCAAAAAATTTCAAAAATTTCCAATGCAGCAGCGAATTTTTCGAATAAAACGCGAATAATTAGTAAAAAAATATTTTATTCACGTTTTATTCGCGAATAAATCGGTAAAGATTCGGTCAACCGTTTTATTCGCTGTTTGGTTCGGAAACCTCCAAAAAACGTTTTATTCGCGAATAAAACGCGAATCATGTTACTATGCTTCCTACCGCGAGTCCTTCATGTCGTGTCAGGGCTGGAAAGGAAAATTTGTTATGATCATCAGATTCTCTAACTTTTTTTTTTTTTTTTTGAAACTTCTAGCAGAGGCTGCTAGACTTCAGAATTCAGATTCTCTAACTTGTATACATATATTGGGATTGCTTAAGCATACAAAAAAAATACCTGACGATCTGAAATGGCAATTGGGTGAGGCGGGTCGGGCACAATTGGGTTGGGGCACGCATGAGGTTGGAATAAATATTCTTGATTCAGATCCGACTCGGATACAACGAATCCATCAGGTGGTGTCAGTATGAGTTTGCTATCGATCTCTATTTGATATTGGATAAAAGACATTATTGAGAAAAAAATTCATTATTCATTTTTCATATCTGACCTTATATTAGTCACGGTGTACTACTGTACTATGTAAAGCCCATTAGAAGTGTTTATCGGTTTAATTGATTCAGTTAAAATCAAAATAAAATAGATAAATTAAAAATTAATATGTTTTTAAGAAAAATACAACCAAATTGACTGAAATAAACTAATTAATTGAACTAAAACTGAATGTAATAAACCAAACTAAATTTTAATTTGTTCAGTTAAACCGAAATAAAAGAACTAATAAAGAAATAAACAATTTATGTTAATTTATTTAACTTTTACATAGGATTAAAAGAATTATTTATTTTAATATACAACATTGAATTAGAGTTTAGTGATTTTAATACTCAAGAAGAAACAAAAACAATTTATAATTATTTTTATTGGCTAAAAAAATAATACTCAAGAAGAAAAAAATTCGGCCAGTTCGGTCTAATTGATATTAAAAGTTCTTAATCGAACCAAACCAAATAATTAAAGTGGTTTTACAATTAACCGAAAAAATCAAACTATTTAATCCGAACTCTCTCGATTCAGTTTAAAACCAATTAAATTGGACCCAATGAACCCTCCTAATGGCCATTCCAAATATAGTGAATTTTTTTTTGTGAAAGAAAATATCCGTCTAAAATAAACTAATTAGACGTAGAAAAGAAGAGAAAACGAGACAAAATTGCCGCGCCACAAAAAAGGTGCCTTTGCCATTGCCAAGGAAGCAAAGAAATTCCTGCATAAGAGTAGTAGAAAAGTTAATTATTGAGATAAAAATAACAAATTCGATCGCGTGGCCTAATGGATAAGGCGCTCGCCTCCGGAGCGGGAGATTGTGGGTTCGAGTCCCATCGCGATCGTTTTTGTTTTTATTTTTATACCAGTTTACTTTCCAACTTCTAATTATTTAAATATTGAGTTCTGAAATCAATATGTTACAGCTTTGACCTGAACATAAATTTAAGTATACCTCACAATTTTTTTTCAATGGCAATCGATTTGTTATCTTATTTCGAATGGGTTCAAATTACAAAATTAAGAGCTGAGAGAATTTTTATCTCATATATGCTTATTTTAATTCGAAATCATACACCCTAAAGTAAAAGAAAAGTATACATTAATTAAATAATATAATATATTTTTGGCCTTTCACACTTATGATTATCAATTACTTAGAAAGATTATTTTTCTTGAGTAGGGTTCAAAGGCCTCCAGCCTAATTTGGTGTCTCAATTTTGTCTTTATTTTTAATACTTCAATAACGTCAAATTTGAAATTTAAATTACAAAATAAACTCATAGATATAATATATATATTATTTTCTTTATCCAAATATAAAATATTTTGAAAAAATATACTAATGTCAATATTTTTTGCAGATTGTATTTTTTGCTTATTGAGTCATATATAAAAACAAAATAAAAATAGTATTGTTATATGTATATAGAAAAAATAATATAAATTACATCTAACTGTTTAGAAAATAAATGCCTGATAGAAGCATTTTCAATCCTCCTTATATTTTACTATTAATTTTCAAAGTTAGTTTAATATTTATATAGACTGTTATTTTACAAAATGTATAAGTATATCGATTCGAAATCAAAATTGAATAACAAACTAAGCCATCATCACATAACAACTTGAAACTATGTACAAATTTCATTTTAAAAGTAACACAATACTACCAAAAAGATAATAATTTCATGTATTAACCAAATGATTCCGAAGAGCTAGTTTGAAATATTTTTTTTGAGACAAAAATTTGAGAACATTAATTAATCAAATAGTAATTATAAATTCTACCGACGTCTCATCCCGCAAACATACCCTACCTTATCAGGACTACATTTTGGTGCGCGCATGTATTAATACCTAGGAATGTAAGTATTAATATACAACATATCAACTACTTATACATAATCTCTAAAAAAAAACCTAGACATAAAACTCTTTTCTTTTATCTCTCTCATCACCCACCTATATTTTACATGTTAATTCTTAGAGATAATTTTTTTTCTCCATACAATCACGTCGTATTTCTAATGATTTATGTGGAATTTTGTCAATATAAAACCACAGACAAGTTTTCAATATTGGAAAGTTTCAGAGTCATGTTAAAAAATTATGCATCAAAAGTATGTTTTTACAGTCAGATCAGGAGGATGTGGTTTTCACTGTACGTGGCCTTGTGTGTTGTTATAACGGAAATAACTAATTAGCCTTCTACATGAAATCCATAAGCATCTGATTTTGCAAATTTGCGTTTAATGTGTAATTAGTTGATTTCCTACTTGATGAGTCTGCCATAGTGACAAGATTCGCGTATAATATCCGAATTATACTCGAATAATTCGTTTTTTTGGTGATGCCGAACCGAACGCCGAATTATTCGGTTGACCGAACTTTGACCGAATTATACCCGAATAATTCGCGAATTTTACGAACTTTTCCCGAATTGTACGAATTATTCGCGAATTTTTCCCATAAATTTTGTTTTTTTGCTTCCTTGTAGGACTGAGATCTCTGATCCGGATTATTCCGAATCATTCCCGAATTATACCCGAATTATTTCCGAATTACGAATTTTTGACCTCGCCGAATCTTTCCCGAACAATTAAGTTGTCACTATGGAGTCTGCTATTATGTTAGTCCGTTAGACCTTTTAATTACTAAGTTCGTTCTACAGAAGATCCTCACTCAGAGAAACTGGGAGGAAGTTCACAAATTTTCTCAGAAATCTAATGTCTTTTAAAACTGTTGATTTTTAATGAAAAATGATCGCGTGGCCTAATGGATAAGGCGCTCGCCTCCGGAGCGGGAGATTGTGGGTTCGAGTCCCATCGCGATCGTTTTTACAAAACCCAATTTGCCTTTTTTTAATTGTTGAGTGTTTGAATACCAATCAGCCCACAAATGAAGTCTATATTATTAATCCAAGGTAATGCGTATTAATTGGGCCGAAGGCGGAGCCCATCAGAAATCCCACCATCTAACTGGGCCTATTATTAATGGAATGTCGAGCCCACCAACAACAACAGTCAAATGGAATCGATTCAGATGTCATGTCCGAGCTGTTTGATCAACAATTCAGCATCAAGATTACTTTTTGCAGATCTTACACACAAATCTTGATACGGATCGAACCGTCTGATGGCCATTAGACCGACCACCACCACCAAATTTTCTAATTAAATATATGGCCAGTCTCCAACTGATCTCCAACAACCATCAAAAAAATTAATTACACCTATGGGCTATGGCTAATATATCTCCAAAAAGAAACTTATAACAAATTAAAGAGTTGTTCAGTCCTTCGTTTAAGATTATTTTGGGTCAATTCAAACACTGTCAAGGTTGGGCAATTCTGGGTCTCACTTCTTATTCTACCAACTCTTTTGTTGAACTATACATTTAGCCCCTTGACATATTTAATTGATTTCTCTTGGATTGTTACATTGGCACCTATATATATATTATGATAATAAGGTGATGCAATTTCACCTACTTGCTGTAATTGAGCAAATGTGGGGCTCATCCGCTCAGATGCTGTGAACCTGGGTTAGTGAGCTAATTTTTTTTTTTTTTATACTAATCCGTACAAAATATGGAATAGCCCTGGGCTAGTGAGTTGTTCTTGCTATTCTGAGTTAGCGACCTTCTCATCCAAACGTACCCTCGTAGGGTCCGAATCTGCTGCGATTCTAAATCCAACCATTCAAATGATAAAATTCAAGATCTTTTTGAGAAATCAGTTTTTGTGCACGAATCTCAAAACATATGAACGGTTGAAATTGGAATCGCAGGGATCCTGCGATCCCAGAGGATTGCAGCAGATTTATTTCCTACCCTCGTAAGAGTAGAGCGCCTTTCTATTAAAATAAAAAATTGTTATATGGCTACTGTTATATGCTAAAGTGCTACACTTTATCACAAACTTATAATTGAAACTCCGAAAGAGTAGAGCGCCTGCCTATTAAATTAGAAAATTGTTATAAGACTAGTGTTATAAGCTAATTAAAGTGATAAACTTTTAACACAACATAATTTAGAGAAAAGGTAGTACATATAATTTTTTGTTGATTCTTGCCAAACATTAATATCACAGAGGGAATGCAATTTGGAGCTAGCTATCTCTCAATCACAAATTCATATGGACTAAACTCATGTTAGAAACTATTCCTCAAAAAATTGGCTAAGTGGGAACTTAGTCGTAGCTCGTAGGGGCTTGTCGTACAAGTATGGATAATTATAAGCTCTTTAAGAAGTCTTACTTGCTTCATAGAGAAATTAGCAGGTGAACATTCACCTTACTACCTTAATTTTATCATCCATATGGCAGTTTTCTAATCTCAACTATGGCACAGTTTCAAACCAATCTACAACAACTACAAACAATTCTAAATGTACCTACAGCTAATCCCCAAATAGAAAAGATAAAAAAAAGGATTCTCATCATATCTCTCTCTGTTTTTTTTAAAATACTTGGTAGAAGCTACCAAGCTCATATTGTCTCTCTCTCTCTCTCTCCACACCTAAAGTTGACCCCGTCGTTTAGATAATTTTTTGTGGATCAGTCAGACACGGTCAAGTTGGGGCAAACGTGGGTCCCACTTCTATATCTACCAACTCTTTGTTGGACTAGTATTAGCACTTGACATATTTAACTGATTTCTCATGGGGTGTTATCTTGGTGCTTATATAGTATGATAATAACGTGATGCAATAATCACCAATTTTGTTGTAATTGAGAAAATGTGGGGCTCATGCGATATGAACGACGAGTTACTGTCAGCAGATTAATAAAAATCAGATATGGTGGTGATAGAGAACTCATAGAATAACAAAATAATGATAGAAATAAAAATAACACAAACTCCAAAAGAGTAGAGCGCCTACCTCTTAAAATAGTGTCAGGTGGTATATGGAACATAAGATACAAAATCATTATCTGAGGGTGCATTTGGATGACTCAAGAATAGCGGCTAATCTCTTTTCCTTGTAAATGTTGAAATAGCTACTATTCGGAAGTGTGAAGAGAGAGAAAAAAAAAATTATTTCCGCCAACACAGTTCCGAAATAACAAATTTGATATCACTTCTGCTATCTCCACATCGTGACAATTCGTTTGAGATCGCACTTGCTTATCTTTCCTCTTAATTAGTACATTGTTAACATTGTTTTTTATTGGTTGCATCTATTCACTATTCAACATATACAATCCAAACAACATCTTTACTAATCCGAATAGTATCATTTTCACACTAATCTGAAAATCACTATTTTTTCTCTATTTTCATTTACTATTCTCAAATTTCATTATTCTAGCTATTCTATCTCCCATCCAAACGTACCCTAGAAATTGTGGGTTAGCAAGAATCAGATTGTGGGCTTATTGATCCAGATTGAACGCATTTGGAGAATCAGATAAGGTTATTTCCCTTATTAAGCTATCAAGTTGCAATGGAGGCCCAGTTAGATTCGGAATCAGACTTAGGACTTTATGTTTTAAATTAGATTTTACCTATTTTATTACTCTGCTAATTTTAAGCCCTTGTTATGTTCTAACTTGTATACATTAGGGCTATTCGGCAATAAGGGATTAAGTTTCTTTAAGGCTTAATCCGTTTTCTTTAGTTTCCTTAAGCACTTAATCATGCCGAACACCGGTTCCTTAGCGCGGATTAACATCATCTCCTTTAGCCTCTTTTTGCCCTGACCTTAAGGCATCTTTACCATTCACCATATTATATCAATAATTTACAAAAATAATTTATTTAAATTACTCAAACTTTTGAAAGAAAGAAAAGAAGCTGACAAAGTTGGTAACAAGACGACAACTTCAGTACTTACAAAGAAAAGAAAGACGAAACAAGTTCAGTACAAAATAAAAACAGAGAGTGGAAGCAAGTCTAATTATCATAGATGCAACAGATAATGGCCCCTAGCTAACAAACAATAACATTCAAACTTTTTTTTTTTTAAGTTCTTTTCCAGCACCAGGGACTTTTAAAATTGACTTGTAAGCAATGCAGAAAGAATATACTCGCCCAACATAGCAACAGTGCAAGGGAATTTTATGGTGGCTTTTAAGGCTCCAACAACATACATATGTTCCCTATTAACCAGTTGATTGTTTCTTTGGCCGAATCTCAATACCATAAAAGATAAGCCCTCTCTTTGCCCACAAACCATTTACTTCTCGCACATCCAATTCAACTACATCGTCCTCCTCCTCATCATTGTTGAATTCTCCTATCTCTACCTCACTCCATCCATCATCCCTTACTTGAGGATATCTGATAGGATTATTAGGGGTTTGCCTTGTTGAACCACTTCCAGGTTGCAGGCAAATCTTTTGCCGAGACTCTTGCTCTCCAAAGTCAATTAGAGCATCTATTGGAAGATCAAAGCCGCTCGAGTCATCTTCTAGATTGAAGACAAAGTAGGCTGTATAGTTTATTTTTGGGGTGAGAATTTTGCAACTGAACCTTGTACTCATCTTCAACCACCAAACTATTATCAACCGTGCAACTTCCGAAAACCTAATAGGGAATGGAGAGAAAAAAATGAAGCTGCAAGGGGCTTTATCTAAGCATGAGTGATGCATAGTAAATTAAGAAAGTTCAAAGTGATTTCTTCTTTTAAAATGTTTTCTTTTTCTTTTTAAAGTTCGGATGGAAACTACTAATAGACAATATTCGGTTAAAAACAAATAAAAGTTGTAAAATACAATTTTTTAAATAAGGTTTGCTTGTTGTATATAAAAGTGAAATTCTTTTATTTTATAACAATCAAAGTATGGTTATGGGGTTTTTTATTTAAAGATATTGGGCATTTGGGTATTTGAGATACGGAAAAAAAATGTTAGTTATCCTATGGAGTATATTATGAAAGTCATATCTAATTACGAGCTCAAGATCATAAAATTATTATTATGAATATTTGATCTCCATCAAAATATCAATGGAAGGAATGAAACTTCTTACCTTGAATCACGGTTTGGAGATACCCGTTGCCAATATTGTGGATTGTCGCCCCAAATAATTGATATTGCTGATCTTGAAGCTGATAGCATATACATCTTTGCTCCGCTTGATTTATCCAACCTAAAGCTCTGATGTTTTGTATTGTTTAAGAAATGGAAAAAAATCCCTCGTGTTGTTTAATTTTTGCCATTGCAGTTATTAGACAAAATGCTTAATTTTTTTTTTTTACTAATACCATACCAGCGGCTACAAACCTTAGGGAAATGAACTTGTATGTTGTATTTACTTATTTATGTTCTGTAAGACTTTCTATAATTAATGATATCCTTGATAGCCACTATCAAGTTTTTTCAAGAGAGAGAGAGAGAGAGAGAGAGAACTTGGCAGCCCCGGCCAAGCTTATAAAGGAAAAATAGAGAGAGAACCACCCAAGATAACGAAATTAGCAAGATCAAATCTGGTAGAAAAGTTATTCCAGTTTAGTAAAACGTACCATTTTTCCATCATCAAGAAGTATATCACGATTACTAAGAAGAAAGTAGAGATCTTTCTTGGAGGTGAAAACAAGCTGATCTGAGGTCCTGGAAAGAATGTGGTCTAAATCAGGTGGCAAGAAATGTTCCCACACAGCATCAGTATCTGCAGCCAAATGAAAGTTGGTCGAAACAGTAGTGCAGAAACACGCATCCCGTGGAGAGGTTAGGGAGATTATACGAGTTAGACAATCCTGTGGCAGTCTAGAGATTTCACAGCTGTTTTTAGCTCCCATTCTAGGTATTTCACCTGCAAATAGTTTCTCTTACGGTGGCTTATATAAGGTAACAGGAAGCATCAATTAACTGATGTTTATAAAGAACAGAGTGCTGGTGCAATGTTCCTTCAAGCAGTAGGTAATTCATGTTTGACTCGATTTCAAGTCGTTCAACTTGTGAATGATGTAGATTTTTTAAATTATTTGAAGAGTTAACGGATTTGTAAGATGTTTTGAAATTTAATAGATAAATATGAAATAGAGAACTTTTTGCTCCCTATACCAGCAATGGTTAAGTGTACCCATGGCTCGGAAAAACGAAACCGGAATTGAAATCGGAATCGGAATCAGAATCGGTCACTTGACTGTGTAATCGAATCAGATGAATCGGTTAGAATTGGCCGAATTGGATCAGAAACTCGGAATTTTTTTTGACAAAAGCTTGTTATGTACTATGAAAATAGGAAAAAATTGGTAAGAAAAACAATTTCTCAAAAAATTATATTATGACAAAAGATTACACTCAAATAATCTCCTAATAAAATATAATACAAGTATTACAAGCATAACACGTTTTTTACTGCCAAAAACTATGCTAAACTGGCTGGATCACCTCGTTGTCCTCTATATTCATAATTCTTATTGAATCTTTTTAATCTACGAAAGTTAACAATTTAAATATTAATAACGCTCATAATAATTAAATTCGGGCCAATAACAATCAAAATTTGATAGTATATAATTATTTAAAAATTAAAATTTATCTAATTTTAAAAATAAAATAGACTTTTCCATATAATATTGAAAAGTGTAAATGATATTCACAAAAGATAAATAAAATATTTAATTTGTACTTTTACATCTTCACAACAATCAAATTTGTAGCCGAGTACAGTCCTATTCTTTACTTTAATCAAACACAAAATTAAAAAACGACTTTTTGTTTAAGTGAACAACCACTGTCAACAGCTGTATTGTATACCTCTTCTTCACTTTAGTCAAATAAAATAATATATATAAATAAATCATATAGGCACATCGTAGGCTACAGGATACAAAAAGTATTCGATCATTGATCTAGATTCAGAGAAATCGGTCGGAATCGGCCGAGTCAACTTGGAAACTCGGATTTTTTATGAAAACACTTGTTTTGTATAATAAAAATAGGAAAAATAATTAGAATGTCTATTCTCATATCTTTGTCATTTTTAGCCATTTTGCCTAATTAGAATGACCAGTTTAATAAATTCAGATATTTTATTTCAAAATTTGAATATAAATCAAGGCTTAACCAATTAAATATCTTTTCTCCTTCGGTTGACAATTTAAAACGAAATAAATATAAATAATAATATAGGCCCAACAAAATTCCGCCCATTAACTTTGATTCTTCATATTGGGTCCCACCTGCCGGACTATTTTCCCTCCCCCATTCTTTCTTTTGCTCTTTTTAGTTTTCACGCGAGCACACAGTTGCCTGTTACTCAAATCTCAAACCATAAATCACAGATCCAGAAAAAAAAAATATTAGAATTGGTAGAGAATGGTCCGAATTGAACAAAAACTCGGTTGGATCGCCCAATTCCACCGATTCCAATCATTTTTTTGACAAAAAACGCTCGATGTATGAATCGGTTAAAACTCGGAACGGCACCGACCGATTCTGTTCTGACTAGGCCGAGTCAGAACAGAATCGGCCGATTCTCAGAACCATGGGTTCTTATATTAAATGGTAAGGTTTACCATGAATCACCAAAATTTCAAATTTTCTAGCCACATAAATAGTTGAAGAGTCTTCCTCCAAACCCAGTCGACTCATCACCCTTTTTTTTTTTTAGAACCATTATTTTTCCTCGAAAGAGGCAAAATTGACTTAAAATCTCAGTAGAAATTGGCTCAGAATTGAAGAATCAGACCAACTCGGACAAAAAATTGATTAACTCGGCCGAGTCAATCCAGTTCAACCGGTTTTTGGCGGAAATAATGCTCGGGCGGGAAACTCGGATAAATATCGGCTCGCACCCGACCGATAGATTTTCCAAGTCATGAGTGTAGCATCACAGATGACAGAAGTAGGTGTGTGCTTGCTGAGACCTAGATTCCAATCGACATTGATAGAATTGGGGTAGAAAATAGATAAATTTGATGTATTAGCTTGTAATTATGGTTTCATAAATGAAACGGACAATTTTTCCTTTTCTGAAAAAAAAAAGAAATAGAGAAAGCTGAAATGTATATATGATATTATAAATTTCTATAAAAAATTGTAGCATGCTTTCACATCAGCTAGGATGGAGGCTAAATTGATAAACTAGATGGACTATAGATATTTCCTTGTTTAATATTGGGTACTTGAAGGCTGGATTATTAATTGTATTTTCGTAGTAGTAAAAGTGTGGTTATAAGAGTAAGTCCAAAATAAAACATACTGTAACAAAAGCTATCGAAGTTTTATGAATTATTTTATTTTAGTTGAATTTATTTCCTCTTTATTCTCTGTTATAAGTTGAGTTATCCTTTTTTATGAGTAGTGTATAACTGAATTTACTAGTGTTGATGAACATTTCTCTGCCCGACGATGTCTTCATGCGGGATTAAAAATTCATTCATTCAGATAGAAAAGAGTCTGTCATGGTAATATTCATAAAAATGATACAAGTCCAAGGTGATGGTGGAGCAAGAAAAAAAAAAAAAAAAAACCAATTTTACATGTCTGTAAAATATCTATAAAAGAAAAGAAGAATCTTTCACTTGTACTAGCTTACCAAATGAGTCCGTCATGGTAAGATTCTTAAAAGGGATTTAAGTCCAAGGGGAAGCTGGAGCAAGAAAAAACCAAACTAATTTAGGGCACCTACATGTGTGTAAAGTATCTATAAAAGAAAAGAAAAAATATGAAGAATCTTTGACTTGTACTTACCCAGGCTGTCGATGTAAGTAGTAGGTCCCCACGCGTGCACCTTTCTTAGTAAGGTCTGAATTATTGATAGGTCATTTTGCAAGTTGTAAAATAAATCCCAAAGCAAAATATTGATTTTGTTTGGCTGTCTTTATCAATCATTTGCAACAAGCTTCCATGAAGCTGCTAGAGTAAGAAATTATAAAAACTAATTAGCACAATTATAGATATGGTCCGTGGTGGAAGTAAGATTCTTATGAAAGATAGAGCTAGCAGAGACAATTCCCTAGTGCAGAACCATCACTGAAGGTGACTCATCAATGATGGTTCTTTGGTAAGAGCCGTTATATGCCTTGAAACAAACTTCTAGGTCTTGGAATATCCGGATTGATCAATATTTTAAATCACACAATTTTATGCAATGTTCGTTTGAATACATGACAATTTTTGAGAATTGAATAAATAACACACAACTCCCGTGAAACTCCTTTCCCACCATTGTTTTATTTCATTGGAAAAATTTGTTGTTACAGAGGAAATTATTTCAACTTAGTCTCAAACACAACTAGCTATCTATTTTATAGAGCATTATGCCAGCCAAGCATATGCTGCCTATTTCCTAAATTTTTTTTTTTCCAGTATTCTATTTCCTTAATACAAGATTACAGAAATATTACATAAAATATCACAATAGATAGTTTCCTTTCTTCATCATCATAGTTGCCTTGTGCGCCACTTTTCTTCATATCTTTTGTGGCTCACGTTAACACTCCCCCTCAAGTTAGCATGTAGATGTCTTTCATGTCCAACTTGACAAGTGAGTCATGAAAGATTGTGCTAGAGACCCCTTTCGTAAATATTTCTGAAAGTTGATCCTCCGTTCTCACAAAAGGATTGCAGATGACCTTCTCCTCCAGATTATGTCTGATAAAATATCTATCAACTTCTATATGCTTGGTACGATCATGTTGCACAGGATTCTGAGATATGGCAATTGTAGCTTTATTGTCGCAGAAGAGTTTCATTTCTTCTTCGGGTTTAAATCTGAGTTCACTCATAATTTTCCTCACCCATATTAGCTCTTGTAGCTCTTTCGCAATACCTCTAAATTATGCCTCAACACTAGACAATGCTACTATCTTTTGTTTATTACTTCTCCATGTCACCAAGTTCCCTCCAACAAATGTAAAGTATCCAGAGGTGGATTTCGGGTCAGTTATTTCACCTGCCCATTCCGAGTCTATGTACCCCTCAATTCTTAGATGTTCAGTTTCTTAAAATAAATACCTCTTCCAGGTGCTCCTTTTAAATATCTAAGAATTCGAAACACAGCTTCCATGTGTTGTTCACTCGGTGCATGCATGAACTGACTTACTACACTTACCGCATATGCAATATCAGGTCTGGTATGTGACAGATAAATAAGTTTCCCCACTAATCTTTGGTACACTTCTTTATTTGTTGGTACCTGGTTAGGGAACTCACCCAACTTGACATTTTGTACAACTGGTGTATCTACTGGTTTGCAATCAAACATCCCAGTTTCAGCAAGTGTAACACATACTTACGTTGAGACAAGGATATAACTTTCCGAACTCGCGTAACTTCAATTCCAAGGAAATATTTTAGTCCTCCTAAGTTCTTCATTTCAAATTCCTGAGATAGTCTTTCTTCTAGGATTTTGATCCCCTCATGGTCGTCTCCTATGATTATGATGTCATCAACATAAATAATCAGAATTGTTATTTTTCCTTGTCTTTTCATGTAAAACAGAGTATGGTCAAAATCACTTTGACAATATCCATATCCTTTCATCACATTAAAAAATCTCTCAAACCATGCTCGAGGAGATTGTTTCAGTCCATATAGTGCCCTCTTCAATTTGCACACCAGAGATAGAGAACCTGAGTAACTATATCCAGGTGGGATATCTGTGTAGATTTCCTCCTCAAGATCAACATGAAGAAATGCATTATTTACATCAAACTGATGTAAGGGCCAATTAAGATTAGCAGCAAGAGATAACAAAATTCTGACAGTATTCAACTTAGCAACTAGTGAGAAAGTTTCTTGAAAATCAATACCATACATTTGGGTAAACCCTTTTGCAACCAATATGGCTTTGTAACGATCTATCAAACCGGTTATACCATATTTAACAGTAAACACCCACTTACATCTCACGGTCATTCTACCTTTGGGCAACTTGACCAATTGCCAAATGCAGCTCTTTTCCAGTGCCTCCATTTCAACTTGCATGGCTTCAATCCATTTTGGATCACTCATGGCTTCTTCTAGGTTTCTAGGTATATGAACATAGGCTAGAGTCCTGTCAAAGTCCTTCAAGGGGCTAGAAAGATGGCCTGTTGAGACAAACTTTCCGATTGCATAGTTTCCTTCACTACTTTCATCGAGACTATACCTTTTGCGAGCTTTATCTCGGTTATGCCTGTATGGTAATCTAAATTCAGATTTAGAATTTGTACTTTCAGAGCTTTACCTTGGTTCTCGCATGGTGATTTTTTGCTTTAATACAAACATCACAAATAAAAGTTTCATTCTCAAAACCAGAAAATAAACTTGGATAAAGCCTTTTCAAATACCCAAAAGATGGATGCCCTAAATGCTTATGCCACATCTAGATTTGAGATCTTCAATTTAAAGCAAGTATAAAATACTATATATTTGTACGTAATTTTGTAACGATAATATATATCACAAGTGTTATAATAAATCTCAAATTACAAGTCCTGCATCAAGCAAGTATAAAATTATTCCAGTTGATAATTGAGAAGATTCCTTGTTTTGCTTGTTGATATTTTCTATTGACGTAAACCAGTCTTCTACAAAATATTTGTAATTGGAAAAAAATATATATATATTTGCCAAGTTGTAATGACGATAGGTTTGGTCCCCCACCCAGCTTCCCTCAACTTGCTCCTCAAGCCCACTTTCTCTTTTTAAACTTCTGTAACTTTCTTTTGACCGAGTTGAATTTTCTTTTTTGGTATGTTTTGTACTTCATTTTGCGGATAGCCTAGATGGACATACTATCGTTGGTTAAATATGCATGCATAATTAGATATCTATTTGTGTTGATTAATCCGGCCTATTTGAATGATTGTTATATTAAGTCAATTATAGAGAAGCTAGAACTCGTTTTATCTGGAATAAGTTCCAAAGAAAAGAGTAACAAACTGACATTGAATGATTATGTGACAGTGTACTTGGCTTACATTGTCGTTTAAACTCTTTCGCAAACCACAACTTATTTCTTTTTTTTTTTTAAAGTTAGTGACTTTAATGCCTACTAACAATTCTGTTGATAAAAAATATATTTATAACGAGTCAAGTGACTCTAATTTCTAGATCTACTCTTTTATTCACATAAAATCTTCTAAATTACTCAAAATTATTCTAATCACCCTTAATTAACCTCTAAATTCCTAGATCTACTTTTTTACTAGATCTACTCTTCTAATCCTACTGATATATCATCATAATTACTCTAATACCTTAATCCCATCTCACTCCACGGCCGGATCCGCTTCTTCGACCGCCGCCGCACTCCGACGACGACCGAATGTACTCGCCATCGCGCTCCTATCTAGATGGAGACAATATGCTTCGAGCTCCGACAATACCGCACTTATATTAATTATAAGTGTTATAACAGATCTAAAGTAATATATTGCTGCATCTCGTATAAAATTATAATACTTGATAATTATTAATCAGAAGATTCCTTGTTTTGCATGCTTGTTTGGTTTTCTCTACTGATGTAAACTATCTTCTACAAAAAGTTTATAAAAGAAAAAAAATATGAAGAATCGTTTACAGAGCCTATCAATGTAAGTATTAATTAGGTGCAGTAACCAGCATGCAACTTAGTAAAGTCATTTTACAGTAGTAAAATAAATACGAAATCAAAATATTGATTTTGTTTAGTTGTTATATCGACCTTATGTTAAAATACAAGAAGGTCCTTGAGTAAAGAACAAAACAAGCAAATTATATATCGCAACTGCATTAGTAAAAAAATTGTTGGGATAGATCAGATAACATCAGCTATCCTGAGAGTCATCCAACATAGCGATTTTTATGAAAATATATATTTGTACGTAATTTTGTAACAATAATATATATCACAAGTGTTATAATAAATCTCAAATTACAAGTCCTGCATGCATCAAGCAAGTATAAAATTATTCCAGTTGATAATTGAGAAGATTCCTTGTTTTGCTTGTTGATATTTTCTATTGACGTAAACTATTCTTTACTCAACTTGCTCCTCAAGCCCCCTTTCTCTTTTTAAACTTCTGTAACTTTCTTTTGACCGAGTTGAATTTTCTTTTTTGGTATGTTTTGTACTTCATTTCTTTCTCACCCACCCCTCTTTTTCTTTCCACCGTTCAATCACATCATATTTCCGAGAATCTGTGTGGAATCTTACGAATCTAAAATTGCGAATGTTTTCTATTTTGATTTTCTTTTTCAAATGAGAGAGATCCATATTGAAGTTTTTTTGGGTTCTATTTGTTAGTTTTACATGCTTTATATGTTAGGTTTTCAGACTTGATCTTTTAAGTTTACATAATGTATCTGCTAGGTTTACATATACAGACTTAATTCGTGATAGGTAATGATGTCCCATCGATCCTATGGCTTGTCATGCTCGTTGATGTTTTCTATTGATGTAAACCAGTCTTCTACCAATATTTATAATTGGAAAATAAAAAAAGATGAATAATCTTTGCCAAGTTGTACTGACGATAGGTTAGGTCCCCCACCCAGTTGCAACTTTCTTCGTAAGGTAAGAACTCTTGATAAATAATTTATAAGTAGTAATTAAAATAAATAATTTGACTGATAAGTTTGGTGTGACTTATGTTTACTCTATATTGGGTGAAGAACAGTAGTTAGTCTTTTGGTGTTTTGGGATGTTATTTATGTAGGATATAATTATTCATTGTATTTTGGGAGGAGCAAAACTGTAAAAGTACATAGTTGAGAGTTGTGTTAATTGTTAGGTAAGTTTTGGAGGTAAAGTGTGACTATAAAAGAAGTCAAAAACATATTGTAACAGAAGCTATTGAAGTATTACAAATTTTCTTCTTCTTTAATTGAGTTTATTTCATCTTTATCCTTTATTAAGTTGAGTTATGTCTTTGGTGAGTGATGTATTGTTAAACACCCACTTACATCCCACAGTCTTTCTACCTTTGGGCAAATTGACCAATTGCCAAGTGCAGCTCTTTTCCAGTGCTTCCATTTCAACTTGCATGGTTTCTATCCATTTTGGATCACTCATGGCTTCTTCCAAGTTTCTAGGTATATGAACAGAGGCTAGAGTCCTGTCAATGTCCTTCAAGGGGCTAGAAAGATGGCCTGTTGAGACAAACTTTCCAATTGCATAGTTTCCTTCACTACTTTCATGGGGACTATACCTTCCGGGAGCTTTACCTCGGTTATGCATGCATGGTAATCCAAATTCAGAATTAGAATTTGTACTTTCAGAGTTTTGAGTACGTAGCTCTCTTTCAGGAGATTGACCTTGTTGTTGTTGTGGGGACTGTATCATTTGTTCCTGCTCCCTGTTGTCATAGTTTGTAAGGTCAATCCATAAATTAATTCCATCTTCAAATTCTACATCGCTTGGCACACTTGGTTCTTGGTTAAGAGGGACTAGAGATGAGCTCAGATTAGTAGGATCAGATGCTAAACCTGAGATGGGTTCAGCCGATGAATTCGGTACTATTGAGAGATCAGTTGTGGGCAACACATTCGGGCCAGCCAGACCAATCAGACCCAGTTCCACAAGCACAAGATCAGATGTGCCCGTGTCAGATGTGTCCGTGTCCATTTTAAACCAAGATTCATCCTTTGATAAATTATCCCCCTGAGGAGGAATCTTTTCCTTTGTGAAGAAACCTTCATTCTCAATTAACATCACATCCATCGTAATGTATACCTTTTTTGATATAGGATTTAAACATTTATACCCCTTCTGATTTTGACCATATCCCCAAAGACACATTTTTCTGCGTAAGGTTCTAATTTTGACTGTTGGTGTTTTTGTATATGGACATATGCTACATAGCCAAAAAAAATTGGTGGAAGGTTAAGAACTGGCATCATGTTGACATATGAGGAGAGAGATTGAAGAGGGGCTTTGAAATCTAATACACCTGACGACATACAATTAATTAAGTAAACAGCAGCTGCAACTGCATGATCCCAATATATTTGTGGAGCATCATACTCAAGTAACATTGACCGGGCTGTTTCTAAGACATGTCTATTTTTTTGTTCTGCTACTCCATTTTGTTGTGGAGTTCGTACACAACTTGTCTCATGTATAATCCCTCGAGTATTAAAAAATTCCCAAAGCATTTTATTCACAAATTTACTCCCATTATTACTTCTCAAGTATTTGATATTTTTATAAAACTGATTTTTGGCCATATTAAAAAATGATTTTGAACACCTGTGCCACTTCATCTTTTGCCTTAAGCACATATAACCATGTCATTCTAGTACAATTGTCAATAAAACAAAACAAACCACCTATTTCCAATAAATGAATTAACTGGGGAAGGCCCCCAATCATCATAATTAATCAAGTCAAAAGGTATGGTTTTTTTGTTCAAGGTTTTAGGAAAATGAGCACGGTGATTTTTTGCTTTAATACAAACATCACAAATAAAAGTTTCATTCTCAAAACCAGAAAATAAACTTGGATAAAGCCTTTTCAAATACCCAAAAGATGGATGCCCTAAATGCTTATGCCACATCTAGATTTGAGATCTTCAATTTAAAGCAAGTATAAAATACTATATATTTGTACGTAATTTTGTAACGATAATATATATCACAAGTGTTATAATAAATCTCAAATTACAAGTCCTGCATCAAGCAAGTATAAAATTATTCCAGTTGATAATTGAGAAGATTCCTTGTTTTGCTTGTTGATATTTTCTATTGACGTAAACCAGTCTTCTACAAAATATTTGTAATTGGAAAAAAATAAATAATATTTGCCAAGTTGTAATGACGATAGGTTTGGTCCCCCACCCAGTTTCCCTCAACTTGCTCCTCAAGCCCACTTTCTCTTTTTAAACTTCTGTAACTTTCTTTTGACCGAGTTGAATTTTCTTTTTTGGTATGTTTTGTACTTCATTTCTTTCTCACCCACCCATCTTTTTCTTTCACCGTTCAATCTCATCATATGTCCGAGAATCTATGTGAAATCTTGCGAATCTAAAATTGCGAATGTTTTGTATTTGATTTTCTTTTTCAAATGAGAGATATCCATATTGAAGTTTTTTTGGGTTCTATTTGTTAGTTTTACATGCTTTATATGTTAGGTTTTCAGACTTGATCTTTTAAGTTTACATAATGCATTTGCTAGGTTTACATAGACTTAATTTTTGATAGGTACTGATGTCCCATCGATCCTATGGCTTGTCATGCTCGTTGATGTTTTCTATTTATGTAAACCAGTCTTCTACCAATATTTATAATTGGAAAATAAAAAAAGATGAATAATCTTTGCCAAGTTGTACTGACGATAGGTTAGGTCCCCCACCCAGTTGCAACTTTCTTCGTAAGGTAAGAACTCTTGATAAATAATTTATTAGTAATTAAAATAAATAATTTGACTGATAAGTTTGGTGTGAGTTATGTTTACTCTATATTGGGTGAAGAACAGTAGTTAGTCTTTTGGTGTTTTGGGATGTTATTTATGTAGGATATAATTATTCATTGTATTTTGGGAGTAGTAAAACTGTAAAAGTACATAGTTGAGAGTTGTGTTAATTGTTAGGTAAGTTTTGGAGGTAAAGTGTGACTACAAAAGAAGTCAAAAACATATTGTAACAGAAGCTATTGAAGTATTACAAATTTTCTTCTTCTTTAATTGAGTTTAATTCATCTTTATCCTTCATTAAGTTGAGTTATGTCTTTGGTGAGTGATGTATAGTTTTATTTGCTAGTTTTCATGAACACGATGTCATCATATGTGATTAAAAAATTTGTTTGGAAAGAAAAGGGTCTGTCATGGTAAGATTCTTAAAATGATACAAAGTCATAGGAGATGCTGTAACTCGTAGGTGATGCTTTTTTGGTGTTATTTGGATCCATTACGATCACCATATTTGCACGAGGCCAAATCAAGTGCAATGACCAGTGTTCTCTGCGTTTTATGTAATAACCTTCAATCTTTAAAGTTTATGTATAAATAAGATTATTTAAAATTAAGGCAATAAATTAAAGTAATGGATATAACTAACATCTGCAAATATGGTGCGCGGATAAATTTCTTCTCCCTCTGACTTAGCATCGCATCACAAATGTGTTGTATTGCTTCCGGAGTGCGTCCTCATTAATTTTCCGGAGTCCATAAAACCACAAGCACTCTATTGACAAACAGAGTCGATGTACCTGAAAATTATTAGTTAATAAATTAGAATAGAGTAAATAGTGTTTAAATTAGTTAATAAATTAACAAACTCATATGACAAATATAGTCAGAATTGGTACATCGTGCCAATCACGTCATAAAATCCCTGATATCTTTGTTAGTCACTAAAATGAGCCCACCTCACTCCAGGTGGGATTTGAATCACTATGGCGTCTTCCGGTGCTGACGAGAAGCAGTTCCATGTTGACAAGTACTTCCTTGCTTGAATATAATTCCAAGGGAGTTAAAAAAGAACGAACACCAGAGAGCTGATGGCAATGAAAGCAAGAATCATATTTAGAAGAAGAAAACAAACAAAGAAAAAAGAAGTGAACTCTTGTAGTTGTGATATACAAAGTACCGTAACATTCCACAAATTTACTTTCATTATAATAAACAAACATTTCCAAATGGAACTATTATTAATTCAACACTTCTTAAATCTTCTGGAGATAGCAAGTTGAATCCCTCTAATTAATTTTCATCAACTTGATGGCAAGTTGCATTTTGGTAATAAAATTATTTATAAGAAAGTCCATTGTGTTTGGGAACCTAACCCATTATATATACCTCCAAGGCTCCTATAAATTCACTCAACCGAAGATAACTCCATCCCCCATATACAACAGAAAACCTTAGAGCTCGTACACTGAAAATTTCAATAATAATGACAGGAGTAGAGTTGTTGGTTGGGGGATGGTTTGCATCCCCTGTGATTCGGAGAGTGGTTGACAAAGCACAGAAGTATCTCGGGGCAAATTCTGAGTTGCACAAAGGCACTCAAGGGATGATTGAGACCTTGACCTGTACACTGGTACTCACTCAAGCAACGGTCAAGGAGGTTGAAAAAAGAACAATCATCAACAATCCAGATCTTGCAGCCTGGCTGAGGATGCTGAAAGAGACTGTTTACGATGCCGAAGATGTGTTGGACAACATGGAAGCCAAATCTATCAAGGAGAAAATACAGGGAAAGAATAAGGTTAGCAAACTTGCATCATCTTCTCTTTCTGGTCTCAGGAATATGTTTTTTCTTGATGATAATTACAAGAACTTAAAGAAAGTTGTAGACAAACTGAAGCAACTTTCCTCTGATATCACAAATTTTGTTAACTTGGTGAACATGAATGAAAATAATGAATCGCATATCCGTGAAATTCCTGACCAAAGAGAAACCATTTCCCAGCCATTAGAGGAGATTGGTTTGTATGGCAGAGAAGATGAACTGAATCTGATTTTAGAAATTATAATAGGTTCAGATTCAGAATCCAGCAAAAAGAGTGGGCAAAACTATAATAACTATAACGGTCTTTTCGTTATTCCTATTGTTGGGATGGGTGGGGTAGGCAAGACAGCACTCGCTCAAGCTGTCTATAATAATCCTGAGGTACAACAAACTTTTGCATCAAAATCATGGGTCTCTGTTTCTTACAACGTTAATGTTGTATTGGTGATGCGTAAGATTATTCAATCTTTAGGAGGATATCTACGTCTAGATGTGATCACATTAGAGGAAATTTCTAAGAACCTCTCTTTGATCATTGGGGGAGTCAAATTTCTAATTGTCCTTGACGATATGTTCGAAAAAATTGAATATCAATGGGACTACCTTTATGCAACCTTATCTCGTGGTGCCCCAGGTAGTGTAGTTCTCATAACAACTCAGAATCAGGTATTTGCAAATAGGGTAGGAACCTTTGGTCCCGTGGCATTGAGTGCATTAGACTCGGGTATATTTTGGAAATTATTTAAACAATTTGCCTTTCGGAATCTTGTGATGCCAGAGGAAAGAAGAATAATTTTAAAATCCATAGGAAAGAAAATAGCTGAAAAATTACGTGGTTTACCCTTGGCAGCTAAAATTATTGGAAATATATTAAGAAATAGAGTAGATGAAGAAAGATGGAGGAAAATTTCGAAAAGTGAATGGTGGGATATACCAGAGGGCAAAACCCGAATCCTTCCATCTATTGGACTTGGTTATGAGCAACTAGATCCTTGTTTACGGCAATGTTTTTCCTACTGCTCTGTATTCCCTAGAAACTCATTGATAGAAAAAGATAGGTTAGTCCATATGTGGATAGCCCAAAATTTTATTCAACCCGATGTCAATGGTGTGATGAAACTTGAAGATATTGGGAGACAATGGTTTGATGAGTTGGTTGAGAAGTCTTTTTTTCAGCATGCAGTGGATAATAACAGCTATGTTATGCATGACTTAATGCATGATTTGGCAGTTATTGTCTCTTCTGGTGAATGTTTCTACCTTGGGGAGGGATTAGATGAAGTTCCATTGGGCGTTCGGCACTTAGCAGTAGATTCCAACAATATTGAGGTCATAAAGAAAATTCAAACACAAAAAAATTTGCGCTCATTTTTATACTTTGGGTGCTGTCAAGTTGAAGGAATGTATACTGCTATAAACAACACACTCTCTAATTTAGATAGCATTAGGGTTCTTGATTTATCTTACATGCTCATGGAAAAAGAACTAAAACCACCAACCGCCATTTGGAACTTGCAGCATCTTCGTTTCCTGGATCTATCTTCCACAGGAATCGAAGCTTTAACACATTCTTCTATTGATCTTTATCATCTTCAAGCTTTGTATATTCAGAAATGCCAATTCCTAGAGTTACCAAGGGGTTTAAACAAATTAATAAATCTGCGTCATTTGTGTGCTGATGAAGAAACCATTGCCCAAATTTCTGGTATAGGTCAACTAACAAACCTTCAAGAACTTAGTGTTTTTATTGTTGGCAAAAATGAGGGACACAAAATAACGGAACTGAGAAATTTGAGAGAGATCAGAGGGACTATAAGAATTGAGAATTTTGAGAATATCAAAAACAAAAATGAGGCCATGCTAGCGAATCTAGCCGACAAGAAACATCTTGATAGTATTTGTATATATTCAAGCACAACACGGAGAAAATCCAATGTAGACATGGAGATACTCGAAGAACTTCAACCGCATAAGGAAATTAAAGAACTAAGAATCCGTAGTTATGCTGGTTCAGTTTTTCCTAATTGGATCATTCAAATCGGTGATTTCCTAAATCTAAAGACACTATATCTATTTTCATGTTTCAATGTAGAAGTCCTGCCACCTCTTGGGGAACTTCCCTCTTTGAAATTTCTTCAAATCCAGCACTTTCATTCCATCAAACACATTAATTATCATTTGTATGGAAAAAAGCAAACAGTTTTTCCGCTCTTAGAAGAACTAGTTTTGAACACCTTATCCGACTGTCAAGAATGGACTGATGCACGAGCAAGGGACTTTTTTCCATGTCTCTCTAAATTAACTATATCAAACCACAAAGCCCTAAGGGAAGCACCCCTTCACTTTTTCAGCACATCCCTCAAAGAATTGACAATTAATGAATGTGACAGCCTGATTTCACTTGAAAAATCCATTCTCCATCTGTCCTCTCTTACCCTCTTGAAATTGTGTAATTCTTCAATGAGCGTCTCTTTTGACCCTTTTGACATGCCGTTGTTGGAGGATCTAAATCTCGAAAATTGCTCGCAATTGAAAATCAAAGGAGATCTGAAATCTCTTACTCATCTTAAATGTCTGAGACTTGTTAACTGCTCAAATCTTCTTAGCATGTATTCTACAAAGGACCAACAAAAAGGGAAGGGTTTGCAAGTGCATCGGGATGAAGGGTTGAGATCACTTGCCCAAATAGAAGCAGACCACAGTCTTTTGCATCATGAGTACCACCAAATTTTAGGAGATCTTCCTTCCCTCCGGGTTTTGAATTTCAAAAATTCAGAATCAACCCGATTTACAAATCACCAAATTTTATGGTTTCAAGAGCTGACCGCGTTGAAAGAGATCCACTTTTCCAACTGTGAGTTTGAGCACCTTCCAGCCAGCTTGACCCTGCTCTCCTCACTCAAGAAGGTTGTGTTGATATCATGTACTAAGCTTGAATCTCTTTCAGAGAGCATGCCTCCGTACCTACAGGAGTTAACCTTAATGGGTTGCTCTCAAAATTTGGTCAAACAGTGCCAACCAAATGAGGGCGAAGACTGGCAATTCATCTCTCACATTCCTGTAATCCAAATTGATGGGATCACAATTCGTAAGCCACAGATTTTAGATGTTACTGGTAAGTTTCATAATAATCTATCTCTTCAATTTTGTATCAGTGGCTTAGCCCCTATAGTCAATATCGTCTTCAATTTCTAATGCTTATCTCTGGTTGTTTCTTGCAATTTTCATTTCCAGAGTAATGGGCATGTGCTTCATGCAGTAGGACATTTCAGCTGAGAGATTGGGTACTAGGCAACTTCAAGTTCATGGTATTGAACTCGTCATAAAATAGAACTCTTTCAAGAAAAGCTAGGTAAAAGAACATCAGTTCAGTTTTTGGTCTTTTCTCTTTTGTTTTATTTTCTATTTTTCAAGAATTTGAAATCAACAGTTCTTTGGTTCTTGCAAATTTTAGCTATGTCACATTTTTCTTCCAATTAAATTATTCTAAATTTTGAATATTTTACTATCAGGTTCTTAACTAAATGAATCAAGGACATGTGGATGATCTCTTTTCCTCCCAAGGGTTTACCTCAACATATTCACTACCTCCTTATTGCTAATTTGTAAGAAGACATTTTTGTTTTGTTATACATCTGGACAATAGATTTATTATTGGAGGTCACAGAGACCGTTGTTTTTTTAACAAAGTTCTACGAAGCAGTTCATTAAGCTGAACTGGATCACTAACTAAATAATGTGCACTCAAATATTGAAAGCGCCCAATTGTAAGCTGTTGTAACTTTTATATCGAAAAGCTCCTCTCAATAGTTCACCTGTGTATGGTAGTTACGTTTCAGTATAAGATCCCTTAATTCTTGCTTTGTAAATCCTTCTCCCAGTCAAAATTATCAAAATATTGATCTCTTGTTTTTGTTGCAGTGATTTAGACAAGTACAGATTTGAGCTTGCTTGGACTTGGTCTAACAGACAAATATTAATTTCAGGAAGTTTGTGTCTGATGCGTTTGTCTCAAATTAGTTTGAACGGAAAAATGCTGCTGTGTTGCAAAATAACTACTCACATTAGGTATGCAATTGATTTTTTGTTCTACTTTCGTTTTCATCAGCTCTTTTTTTTGTAGAAATTTTAAAATTTAAACAGAGCATTTTTGGGAATGATAAAAAAACTAATTCATGGCATCTATAGTTCTGTGATATGTTAGGACAAAATACCCTTAGGAACTATAGAACAGTAATGTAAGCTAATACAAATTAAGGTGAATCCAGAGACTTGGTGACTCCAACAATTCATATATGTAAAGATGAATTTGTGTTTTTGTATCTCTTGTACATTCATGTGTGTACACTCTAAACTAAAACACAGACTTCACGTATTCGTACTTTGCTCGTGAGGCCAGATATTTTTGTTTTCATTTTAGTTAAAATTCAACTACAAGAAAATCATAATAGTGAGCAACAATTAGGACAAATTTCTTTGGATACCTCGCCTCACCTCCGAGGGATGCAGATTTGAAACCAGTAGGTGGTTTCAGCTGGGTATTAGAACTGGGAGGTTTGAGTCCCTTCATTAAACCAACAAAAATAAAAAGATACCTTTGGACTCAGAATCTATCTATTTCTGAGTTATCTTCATCATATGTCTGTATTGTATTTCTTTCAGCTAATTCCAAGAAATATGAAGAAGTCGGTTTCCAGAAAGTGCTCTACCTATCATACGAATCAGTCAGGGTATGAATTCGATTTCTCGCAGGACAGTGATATCTGTTATATATGTGAAGCCGAAAGAAATGGGCAGAAGCACATGTAGTTTTTTTACGGAAAAGCTGAATGGAGAAATAAAAGGGTAAAAACTGTTGGCTGGATTTAAGCTTAGCTAATTGTTTCTTCTCCTAGTGAACAAGTGTCCTCTATGAGCCATATCTCTAGGATTTTTTCTCTTCTTCCATGTATAAGAGAGTGTTATCGGTTTGATAATCTCCTTGAATTGTAAGAACTCCAAGTATAGTGATTTTGCGCTGTGCTCCCGTGGTTTTCTCCCGCAAGGGTTTCCACGTAAAATCTTGTGTCTTTCTTTTATTTTCATTGTGCTTGATTGCTTGTTGTGATTGCTTCTCATGAGCATTTTATATTTGTCCATTTCGGTGGGCATTAGTGTATGTCCGCAACGTATTTGATAAAATTATTCCTTCACACATCCACGGTTTATCCCCAACGATATCATGCTACAATATTGCCCTAAACTTAGGTATAGCGTAACTTTTTCAAAAAAAAAACATTTTATAGCGTAACATCTCAATTTTCGGTATATTTGGAAATTTTATTTGACATAAAGTCAAAGACGTAATTGAAGAAATTTTATAGTGTTGTCGTAACTTGTTATTATTTATCTTGATTTTTATGAATTGAGATGAACAACTATTTGAAAGTTATTTGATTGTATAGTCAATCATTGATTAGATAATTTTCTATTAGAGTTGAAATATTTTTCAAATTTTCTTAAAAACCTGTTTATTAGCATGGTTTGGAAACTTGGCTGAGTCCGAGTTGACTCGGCCGAGTCAACTCGGTATCAATCGGTCCGATCCGAGTTTCACGCGAGTCTTGCACCCATGTGATTTTTTCATCAAAACTCGGTTGAACAGTTTTTGACTCGGCTGAGTTATCCGATTTTTAGGTCAAGTGTAACACCGCGTAATTTAATCAGAGTGGCGCAGCAAAAGCATAGTGAAAATATTTATAATTTTATTTTTGAATTTTGAGGACAAAATTCTTTTTAAAGGGGGAAAGAATGTAATGCCACGTAGATTGAGAGAATACTCGTGAGAAACGATCCAATTTAAATTTCAGTTTTAATTAACTTAATTAGTAGGCCATGATATAAATGAAATTTAGAAGCCTCAAACCCAATTCAAATATAGAAGCCCATAATTATTTTTCATCCCTTCTCCAAAACCGTAACTCTCTGTTTTGAAACCGCCCCCTTTCAATTTGAGTCTTGTCCCAAATGTTTTAAATGCCGCCCCATTAATTGAACCCACGATCCCCTCTGTTTATTAAATACCGTAAATCATTTTCTCAAATTTTGTTTGGTCTCAAACCCTTCCACTTCTCCATAGTTTAATTGAAAATATATTAAACAATGAAACCATGCTAAAAATCAAAGAGACCTTTTCAATTCCTGCCGCACCACACTCTCTCTTCTCATTAATTTCTTCACAGCCACCAACGAAGTTCCCCAAATTCTCCTCTTTTGTTTTGAAAATTCTTCATTAAGGTACTTTAAAATTTCTATTATTTTGTTGCAGAAGATGATTATTAGATCTTTTTGGTTAGAATCAATTTCATTCTTAACTTGTATAGATTCATGAATAAGTATTTATTTTAATTAAATTATGAAAACTTAGATTATTGGTAAGAATTTCTTTAGTCATATTATAATCTGAAATTTAATGTTAGTAGTAAGCATTCTTTAATTATACTATAATCTGAAATTTAATGTTAGTAGTAATATTTTGACGTGAAACCAATTTGACTAACTCAACAAAAGCCCTGACATGCTTTGATTCAGCTCAACCTTGCTGGGCACATTGATAGAAAAAGCTAAGATAACAACCTTACATGAATCCACAGCCTGTCTTGACTGAGACAACTAACCTAACCTGAACTTAAATCAAATAGGCTCAATTCCAACTGTGACCAACCTACTCAAACCTAAATCGGATCGGAAACTCGAATTTGTTTACCAGAAGTTGTTTTGTACTAAAAATAAGAATAATTGATAAAAAAAAAATAGGAATACTAAATTTGGGCCTCAAATCAAAAGACTTATACTGGGCCTAACATTTTCTAGGCCCAAAATATCTGGGCCTAATATTAGTTTATTCGTAATTTAAAATCGAACTCAATAAATACAAAAAAAATGAAATAAAATAATTAAAAAAGTAGAAATATCACTTTCAAACTCTGTGATGCAGCTTCTGAATTTTGTGTGTGAATCTCTAAGAAAGTTGTATGTGTAAATAAGAATTAAAAATAAAAAATCTAGAGAAGATAAATGCATTGCAAAGAAATTGAATAACAGAAAACTGAGAGCAAAGAAATTAAATCAAATAAGAAAAATCATTAGACCAGCTGTATCCATTGAAGTCGTAGCCCTTTGGTACAGTAAGTAATAAGTTAACTACAACAGTAACTCGAATCTAGCAACAAAATGTGAGTTCTTGTGGTGGTAAAGGTGTATTTCTCTTTCGCTAGGTTCGATTCTTGATGAGAGTGAATTTTTGCTCAAGTCTTTTGGTGTACCGAAGCATGCCCGAAAAAAGGCGTTTCGGCAGAAATTTGATTGGAATCGGACCGTTTCGGCTGAAATTCAACAAAAAAATTGTCTAGCACGTAACTCTGCCATAAATCAGATTGGTAACGTCCGATCCGGAATGGCCGATTTTTCCTTCGATGATTGAAATGGCATCAAAATTCAATGCTACTTAACTCTTCAATGACTCGAGGAGTAACATGTTTCATAAGAACAAAGAAATAATAAAAAGATATTAAAATAATTGAGGCTAAGTCAGAGGTTCATTTGGTGCTGAATTGGAGAATTGTGGGTAAAAGAAGGGCTGTTGATGCTTGTTCATATGGTCGCGCTTAATCAAGAATTCAATTACAGAATATTCGGTTACAATGAACCCAGAAGAAATTTTAGAATTGAGGGAAACGGAATCAAGAGTTTAAATAGGATTTGGACACCTTTGAAAATTGGATTTCATCAAGTTTTATATTATATTCTACAATATTAATATAACTTTGCCTTATTGAGAAAGTCTAGTGCCAGTGAGTACTACTTCTCTACGCTTAGCATGCCACAAGGCTGCACCTACATACGACAAAAAATGTTTAAATTTGATTAGCATTTCCTCAAACACCTTAAGTGCATCCCTTTTACTTTGTCATTTTCAGCAACATTTATACATAAAACTTCCTCTATTACAATATTAGAAGAGACGCTAAAATTTTGGGCTGACAAATATGGAGCCCAAAATTGTTTCCCTTTTACTGACGAGAATTTCATAATTTAAATTCTATTCTCAACCTAAACTATGAAGTTCAAATGTACAATAGAAAATAAATTAAATTAAGACCTGTTTGATGCGTTGGAAAAAAAGGAATTCGAAATAAGTTTGAAGGTAAAAAACATAGAGATAAATATTTTGAAGGCCGAACATCATTTATTTCGGGTATTCTTCTTTAATAAATCGGCACAATCATGCAGGAGGTGGATTCTGAGGAAGTTGTAGCCCAAGAACATGTTGGGCCTATTATTATCTATATTATTACCCCCAAGAAAATGGCTCAAGAACATCATAAGTTTGTTTACAAGAGACTATATCTCCATTTCATTATTAAGCACATTGGGTGTCTAATTCGTCAACGGTTACGATTGAAAGATAAATTTTCGGATTTAATATCAACCCTCCAATCAATTAATCTGTCTTCTTTTGATTAAACGCATCTATTTTACGTGTAGAAGTCTAAAATTAGTGAAAAACGTACTCGCCACACGTACAGTCACACAATATGTTAAAAACCTAACACTCTGATCGGAATGTGAAAAAACACGAAGGAAACAAAATCAGAAATGGAATTCACGGCAACAAGTTGATCGGAAGCGGAGAAGCGACAAGATCGATTTTAGTTGATGGGATTTCAACGGGTCGAAATCGCGTGACCAAATCCTCGCCAAATCGATGGTATTTGGCAAGAATCGCACGGATAGAACTCTGAGACGGTGAAACCCATTCGTCTTTCGTCGTTGCAACGACGGTGAAGCACTGCGAAATCGTGAGTAAAATCGCTGAGAGGAGAAGGACCCCTTTTATTTTATATTTTATATTTCTTTTTTCTTTTTTTTGCTGAAATAAAACCCTATCTGATGGCAATGGCAGTAAATTAAGTAAAATTTCTGACTATTTTTTAATATTATCAAATGAATTCTTCTCATTATTAAAATCTTTCTGATCTGAAAATTTCAATTTAAAATCGTTATATTGAAATTGTTTCTATTTAATTGAATTGAAGTTGTATATTTTTTTTGTTCTAATCAGAGCCTAAGGAGTTCCCGTACCGTGAGCTGCAGCGCCGCGAACCAGAAAAGCTCTAGAAAATTGCGGTCTGGTAAGCTTGGATCCTTTCTCTTTTTCTATCCTTTGTATGAGTTGATGAAAGGCTGATTCTTCACTGGTAAATTTATCAGCAAGAACAAGCGGATTTCCAATGGAAACGACAACAACAGTCTGGAGTTGATACCTGATATATAGAAGGTATTTCTGTTACTTTTTGTTTGGTTTGTGCATTTGAAATGACCTGATATCTACTGTCAGGTGCCAGTCCAACCATTGAGTTGCCTAGAATTCTTTACTGATTTATTATTTATTATATTTGGCTTAATAAATCCAGATAAGGAAAATACATTGACCAGTAAAGATATTAACTACTATGTGCCAGTAAGGCATGTGAAGTGGCCATGTTCATGGTATATAGTTTTTACTTCTCAAACCATTAACAACGATTATATTATATTTTATTTATATTGTATATAATACAGACAAGGAAAATATCCCTCCAGTTCCTGGAAGTGGTAGCAAAACCACTCCAATTAAGGAATGAGCGACAGTGCAAAGTTTGGCTGCTTCAGGTGGAGTAAGTTATGGCAATAGAATATCCTGCACGGTTAGTTCTTTTGAACCCTGCATTGCCATTAGTATTTTTTTGTACCCATTTAATTACTGTGTTATCTTTTTGTTTTGTGTTTTGGGGATTTTGGAAGAGAAAGATGGGGGGTCTTCCTTCTTGGTTTTGCATAGAAAATAAAAATGGTGTCTTCGATAGTTTTATGAAATCAACATATAAAAGAGGCAAGAAAAATAAAAGATAGTCTTGAACTGTTTTAAGAAATTGACATATTCATTAGCCACTATTTTAATAAAAGGTTTCAAACTGACATATTCTTGTTCTCTCAAGCATTGCCTTTTGGATAAATTGAACTATACTACTTAAATCGACCAGCTTCCCTTCCTTCATTAAGTTTTGTATCATGGTTCCTCATAAAAATGAGCAAAATGATAAAATAAAAACATAACGAGTCAACGTACAAAAAAATGCTCTTATTCTGCATCTATCACAAGCATTTTTTATTATTATTATTAGGTGGTGGTGAGATGATTAGCGAGGTGCTTAAAGATTACTCAACCTATGTTGAACCTTCTTCAGGGTGAGGCCTAAGGCAAGAACAAGAACTGCACTGGATGCCGGCTACCAGACCTCCACTTCTAAGAGCGGGGCTACCAAAGGCAAGAACAAGAACTGCACCACTTCAGCTGGTGTAACTGAGAGGACCACTGGTCCTGCGATCGCTGCATCTACACCAATCCTGCTTCATCTGACAGATGCCATATGTGTCAACATCTGGTATAAGAAGGGTTGACTTGTCAGGTGGGACTGTAATTTATGGTTGTGGCTGGATACAACAATGTACTAAAAACTGTAAACTGCTGTTGGTTAGGAGGCTTGGGAGGGAGAACCTTGAAATTTTCTTATTCCTTTGGCTTTGGCTAATACAGTAGTTTGATTTGGTGTTATTGTCCGAGGAGCCGAGAAGTACTTGTATAGGCACTTGAGTTTAATTTGGTACAGTTGGTGCAATAACTGCCAATGGCAAAAAATAAAACCAGTAATCAAGAGAGTGAGATTGAGAGAGAGAAAGGTGCTTCTTTGATTTATTTTTTAAGGAAATATGTCATTTATAAAAATAATTATCTTCTAATAATTATTCTTAATTATTCTTTTCATTGTTCTCTTACAATATGTGTCCGTTGCAACGCACGGGCTCAATAGTAGTATTTCCTTAATGCCTTAATGGTAGATGTTTTAGTAATTGTTCATATTTTGCTAGAATGGCAGATGTTTTAGTAATTGTTCATATTTTGCTAGATTATAAGTTTGCAAATTCATGTGAGGTCATTTCACTGTACTTTCATCCATTGTTTATTTCGTCGTCTATAGGTTGTTCTCTACGATTTTAATGGAAGATACAACAATTTTAACAAAAAAGAAAAAAAAATTGGCAAAAATAATTAAAGCTCCTAATATATATAGTAAGCTATGATTCCCTTTTTTTTTCTTTCTGTTTTGTGTCTTCATAAAGTATTTCAATGTTTGTGAATTGGTAAACTAGGTTGTAAACTAGGTTGTAAACCAGTATTTACACCAATAGATAGCAAATACAAATTAAATACTGAAGATGGTGAACCATTAGAAGACATAAACCAATTTCAAATACTTGTAGAAAAATTAATTTACCTCACGGTAACCCGTCTGGATATTTCATTTTCCGTAAGCCAAATTAGCAAGTTTATGCATAGCTCAAGAACACCACACTTAGATGCAATAAATAGAATATTGAAATACTTAAAAGGGACACCTGGTAATGGAATTTGCATGAACCGTAATAATTCTAACAAAGTGTGTGGCTATTCCGATGCAGATTGGGCCGGTAGCTTTGATCGAAAATCAACAACCGGTTTTTGCACGTTTGTAGGCGGAAATCTAGTCATATGGAAAAGCAAGAAACAAAACGTTGTGGCACGATCAAGCGCCGAGGCGGAATATCGTACCATGGCATCAACTGCTAGCGAATTAACATGGATTAAACAACTCCTTGCGGATGTTGGAATTAAAATTCAAGAGGCAATGGAAATGTTTTGTGATAATCAAGCGGCACGACACATTGCATCCAATCCGGTGTTTCACGAGAGAACAAAACACATCGAGGTGGCCGGATTGCAATTTTATTCAATAAAAAATTCAAGTAAAAGAAATTAAAACTCCTTATGTACGAAGTGAAAATCAATTGGCAGACATATTCATTAAGGGACTTGATCCGAAGCCATTTGAAACAACATGAGCAAGCTAGGATTAATTGACATCTATAATCCTTGCTTGAAGGGGAGTGTTGAGAAAATAGAAGGATTAGGATCTGATTACCCTCAAACCCTCAGACCAGTTTGGCATCTCGATTTTAATTATTAATTTTATATTTTCATTTTGCATAATGTTACAGTGTGATAACAGATATGTAGTGTATAAACAAATGTTAATTGTTTGTGATAACTGATATGTGATAAGTGTAGAACATATACTAATTGAGAGAAAATTGTGTAAAAATGTTGTTGGTTAACTGATATGTGATAATATTGTTTTGAATTTGGAATTGGAATTTATTATCTACTTTATATTTCTTTTGTAATTGATATATTAAGATTAGTGTGCATACTACACATGTAGGTACTTGAGATCGATATTAATATTTTGTTGTGTAAACTAATACAATATTTTTACACTTGACACGACGATGTATGATAAAGACTTCAATGCAAAGTTATACAATATAGTTATAAATACTTTATTAAACTTTTATACCTACAACATAGTATAGATATAAATACTTCACTAGATAAAGATACCACATGCACAACATTTTTGTATGAATTAAAGTGTGATAAAGAATTAATTGTATAGATATACAACATAGTTATAAACACTATTAAACGTCTATAAATACAACAATGTATAGATATAAATATTTATATGCATAGGTTTAGTTACCACAAAAACATTTTTTAGTTGATAGTTTTTAGTGGTCCCCTCACACGGACACGACGTGGGGAATATCAAGAAATGGTGCGGGGACTATTCTTGAGGGACAATTCATTTATCATAAAAATAGTTTAGTTCATAGATATAAATATTTCTATACTTTGTTCTAAATACTATAGAATGGGAATATTAATATTTGTAAAAAAAATTTACAGCGCAGGAAGTCTGGAACGTCTGCGGTCCCCACAGGTAGTTATGTTAGTTATGGTACAGTGATTTTGTAGATAGTGAAGTGCTGGTACTGATATCAGCTTCTGCTTTTGTTTATAGTTAGTGACAAGCTGACAAGCGAGCAGCTTGCTAACGATTGCATATATTAAAGGAGCTAGAAAAAAAAAATTACAAGTTACGTACACTTACCAGCTGGTTACCTGGCTTAACCTTGGCTGTGATAGACAAATTCGGCAGACCTCTGACATAGTTCCACATGGATATATATATATCAACTAAACAGACAAGACAGACAGCTAAAGTTGGAGGGAAGAGTTAAAACACAGTAACACACTACACAATACACACCATCTCCATGTCACATAGATCTCCAGCTATGGCACCAAACAAGAACACCCCACACGTGCTGATTTTCCCATATCCATCCCAGGGCCCACTGAACTGCATGATGAAGCTGGCTGAACTCCTCGCCATGGCCGGCCTCCATGTCACCCTACTCAACACTGAAGACACCCGTCGCCGCCTCTGTCATAGCTCAGCCTCTCTCCCCACCATCCCTCTCCTTCGTTTCAAATCCATCCCTGACGGCCTCCCCGACAACCAGCCTCGTGACGCCTTCCTCTTGATAGATGTCGCCGAGTCGTTGAACATGACCTCCTGACCCTTGTTACGTGATTTGCTGCTAGCTAAGACAAGTGAAGATACCACCGATGCATTTCTGCCAGTAACATGTGTTATAGTCGATGGATTTCTTCCCTTTGTTGCAGATTTGGCAGAAGAGAGAGGTTTACCATGTTTGTCCTTTCGGACACCTAGTGCATGTAGTATCTGGGCTTACTTATGCATACCAAATTTTTTGCAAAACGGAGAGTTGCAGTTTGGAGAAGGTGTTGATTTAGATGAGTTGGTCCAAGGGGTGCCAGGGATGGAGGGTTTTCTTCGGCGAAGAGACTTACCGGAGTTTTTCAGAAGAGCAAAAAATGCAGATGATCCTGAACTCAAGTTCATGGCCACCATGTTAGCATACAGCGGTAAAGCGAGGGGTTTCATCCTTAACACAACAGAAGTGTTGGAATCTACCACGGTTCATCACATACGATCAAAAATCCCCGTGACCTATGCGGTGGGTCCTCTCCATGTACATACAAAATTTTGAATTTTTTGAATTCATTTAGTCTCAAGTTAAGTGGTCAAAATTGATGAAAAATGAATGATTCAAAATAAAGTTGTTTTAATGCATTCAAAAAATTCTCAATTTTGACCACTTGACTTGAGACTAAATGAATTCAAAAAATTCAAAATTTTGCATGTACGCCCATCACTCGTAAAGTACAGCGGTTTCAACGGTTGGATTAATCTCGTTTGAAGTGAATCCGATAGTTTATATAGAGTTGTGGTCACCAAAGAGTTTGGTGAGCACATCACACCCTAGTTCTACTCATATATAGATAAAACATACCCCAAACTTAAATGTTATATCAAACTCATTAAACTTGTGTCATGACTAACACGTTCTAATTATGGTTATGTCATTTCATGTTTTCTAATTGTGGTTAATTACGTTGTGTCATGACATGTATCATGATCAAATGTATTGTGATTGGTCATGTTTGATCACATACAACTATTATTATCATAATTTAAGTTCATTTATTTAAAAAAATATATGAAAAAATGGAAAGAAAAAATTGTAAAGGTTGTAAAATAAAGAAATAATATTGGGAAAAATATGTGTTGCGACTCATTTGTCTTGTACCGTGTGTTTGTATAGTACTATAATCAGACTAATTTACGTGTCGTACCGTGTCATACTATTTTTTTTCAAAAAAATAATTATGATACATAATACATGTATGTCTTGCCATGTTGAGCAAGTCACGACGTGATTTTTTTTCTTCTCTATTAAAGAAAGTAATTTCTTATATTAAAAATATTTTCTTCAATTAGGATCTAAAAGATTGTAACTAATTAATGGAAGGGACATTAATTTCTGTCATGACATGTTGGCGTGGAAATTGTTCTATGGCTGTTCAATTTCCTTTAGTTTATTCTCATTCTAAAAATGATAAATTCTCAGTTGCTACTGTATTAAATTATGGTAATATTAAACTCTTTTTAACTAGGAGAGTTAGTAATGGTAATTATGGAAATATTTAGGTTTATACTATATTATTTAGATTAGCTAAATAATTAATATTCAATCGAATACAAACTCTATTATTTTATCTGTTTTACTATTAAATTTTCCAGATTCTTTTATCTTTTCTTTATTTATTTTTTTATTTAAAGCTACATCAAGAACTATTCAAATTAAATTTGATAAACCAACTAGTTATCTGAATTATAATTTTATTAAATCTAATCCTAGTAAAAGTATTACAATACTAAACAAATCGTTGACTTAAAACACTAAGCAAGTGTTAATTATTACTTTATTAGTATAGTAACTTAACTAATTGTGATAACTTAAAATTAACGCTGATGTAGATTTGATGTTGCCCCACCTCCCATGTAATATTTTATAACTTTCTTTTCTCCCATCCAAATCCAAATCCCGCCGACCCCAATCCGTATAAAAATACACGTATAACGACAATTTTTGCATTGGTATGGCACTTTGAATGAAGTCCATGAGTTGACCACGACATGAATTGATACAAAAGAAACGCAATAGAAAATCGTAGCAGTTCGAACTAAGAAGACAGAATGATGTGGCAGAAGAAGAACACGATATTTCCAAAAATAATACTAATAATAATAAGAAGAAGAAGAAGAAGAAGAACGCGACACGAGATAGAATCGCAGAAACCGTTTTTTCGCTTCTTCGCTTCCTCTCCATCCAAGTCGTCTGTAACAAAACTTCCAAAACAAACCCTGTTGTCATTCACTGACTTGTCGATCCCATGCGTCAAAAATAACCTCAGAACCCACTTGTCAGTAACATATAGCGGAGTTTATTATGTGTATATTGTGCAACAGACAACCCGACCGTCTGTAATAGGGATTTTAAAACAAGTCGTCTGTACTAGAGCTTCCAAAACAAACCCTGTTATCATTCCCTGACTGTCGGTCCCGCAACAACACAACTTACTTCGAACCCCACCTGTCAGTAACTTCGTTACTTGATTGTGCAACAACAACCCAAGCACCTCTTCTCCCTTCGTCCGCCAATTTCGCTCTTTCCCTCCCCACTCCTTTCCACTGAACTATATCCTCTCCGATAGCAGAATATTTATTATTTTATCCGGACCGTCCAATTATAATCCGGTATCTTTATTATTCGTGCGGATACTGATCGGACGGTCTAGATGAAGAAATAAATATTCTGTTACCTTAGGTAATATGAATTCCTCATTTCACTCCTCGTAAACCCCACTCTCTCTCTCTCTAAATACCCCTTAAATCTTAATTAATTTCGATACTCTCGCCTCCATTAAAGACTTGTTTGAACACTCGCGCGACGACCCCGCCTTGTCTCGTGCTCCCTCCCTCTCTCTCTCTCTCTCTCTCTCTCTCTCTCTACAAAGGTTAAAAAAAATGCAGAGGAACAGTTCTAGAATCAGGTACTGTCAGAAAAGATCCATTCTTTCTCTCTCTCTCTGATTCGTCGCTTCCTTTCCGGAATTCAGGATCTGGATCATGTGCAACGACTATACTTAGCATATTAACTCTCTGTTTCTGTTAGATCTGGAAGTGTGGAGAAGGCGAAGAGAGGCACAGTTTCAAGACCTTGCTCAGAGGTTTCCCCCAATTTGCTCTCCAAATCGAACAAGACAATGCCCGTTTCTACGGATTTGCCTGATCCGAAACCCGTTAAGGGTTTAGAGAGGAAGTCTCCTTCAAAGGCTGCACCTTTACATGAGGTAGTTCAGTAGTTGTTTCTTTTGCTTTTTGTCTTATTACTGCAAAATTTGCTCATTTTCTTCTAAAGTTGTTTCCTTTATCTTAACAAGGTTAAAGTTATTATTTAAATTTACGTAATTTTACGAGGCAGTTATTTGTTGCTTTCTCAGTGGGTCCCATGGATGATGTGTCAGTTTCTGCTTTGTTCTTCCTTTTGTAATTTGTTTCTCCAAATAAAGGTCTCTTTTTTGGGTAAAGATTTTAACAGAGCAGCACATCGACAATACAATCAAAATAGCGCTGTTTATGGTTAGTGCGCTGCATGAAGCCAAAACTGCACCCCTTTTTCAGACTACTTCTCATTTGAAATTCAGAAAAATTGTTGTAATCTTTTAGCTGTATATTGCATTTTATTTTTAACAGAGCAGTTTTAACTTCATGCAGCACATAGACAGTAGAAACGACATAACGCTGTATATGGTTAGTGCGCTGCATGAAGCCAAAACTACTCTGTTAAAATCTGACACCTTTTTTCTGACTACTTTTTATTTGAAATTCAGAAAATTGTTCTTTTTAATCTTAGTTGTATATTGCTTTTTCATTTTTAAATAACAAAAGGTGCCATTTTGGTATCTTTCTGCTTAGTTCCCAAATTTAACACCTTTTTTTAGTTTAAAGTTTCTATAAATCTCCATTCCTATTTTGTTGCTTCAAAATTCACAGAATTCATGCCTTTCATGAAATTCCAAAATTCCTTGTATATATTTTCCTCCCTAATTTTAGTGATTTACACCATATATATTTTAATAGAGTAGTTTTGACTTCATGCAGCGCATGGACTATAGAATCAAAACAGTGCTGCATACGATTTATGCGCTGCATGAAGTCAAAACTGCTCTGTTAAAAATCTTTACCTTGATTTACAATTGGTGTTAATCTATATTTGGTTTTTTTGTTTAATATAGAAAAGAGGAAGCAAAATAGCAGAGATGCAACTCCAAATAACAGAGCTTCAAGAAGAGGTGAAGAGAGAAAGAGAAGAGAAAACAAAAGCCATAGAAGAACTGGCTGAGACAAAGAAAAAGCTCTCGCTTTCTCTCTCTATGCCTCCTCCGACCACAATCAGCCTCAAAGAGAGCATGGATGCCATGGATCAGGTTGAAATTTGGGAGAGAGAAATCGAAAGAGCAAAGGATTCCGAGAGGAACATGCTCGAATCGTTAATTTTTCAAACGAAACAACTCGAACAGACGAAAATTTCTCTGGAAGAAGCGAAGCTCGAGATAAGATCGTTGAGAAGTAAAGAAGAGGAGGTGGAAATGCTAAAGATTAGAGTAAAGTTCGCAATGGAATCGGAGGAGAAGAGCAAGAAGGCAATGGATGACATGGCGACGGCATTGAATGACGTGTCAGCAGAGGCGAAACAGGTCAAATCATGGCTGTCAGAAACCGAATCGGAATTGCAGAGAACGAAATCAGAACTGGAATCTGCAACGATCTCCTTGAAGAAAACAGAGGAATTGCTGAAACTCGAATCTGAACAAACCGAGAGGTTAACATTCGAAAAGGATGAATCCGCTGTTGCATGGAGCGAAAGAGAGAAACTTTTCGTGTCTTGCATGAAGGAATCAGAATCGGAAATAAACAAAGGAAAGCAAGAGAATTTGAAACTGATTGAATCACAGAGGGTTATTAGAGAAGAGAATGCAAGGATGCGAGAGATGCTGAAGCAAGCCGTGAACGAGGCGGCGACACTGAAGGAAACCTTAGAGATCGAAAGAGATGAGAATTTGAGATTAAAGGTTTCAATTTTAGAAAAGGAGAAAGCTTTTCAAACTGTTAAACAGGATTATGAATGCTTGAAAGTTAGTGAAAGAAGTGCAAGAGATAGCTTGAAAGAGCTCGAAAACATGCTCGATTCAAACCCGGTTCAAACCCCGGTTCAAAACCCAAATCCAAGAATCAATGAAGAAGAAGAGGAGGAGGAGGAGGAGCAAAGAAACAATCCAAAAGAAGCGCAAATGGTGAGAGATAGAAGGAATTCAATTGGAGAACCGGCCAAACTAAACCGGTTTAGTGAGTCAGAGCGGTTCGAACCGTTTGTGGCTTCGGCTCGCAAGGACCGGGTGTTTGCAACTAGGAGCAACATATCTGACATGAAGGCTGCAACGCGTGTTGTGGTGCAGGAATTGGGGGAGGAGTATGATTACATAGACCGGGCGCACCTTGTTGGTATGGACCATGGAAAGAATAATAAGAAGAAACCGATTTTTAGGAGATTTGGTGACATTTTTAGGAGGAAAAGTGTTGGAAATTGATTGATTTTTTTTTTCTTCAATTTTTTTTTTTATTTTGTGGTATGTAGTTCTCATGTACTTATTGGTAGCTGTTATCATATATTTTCTATTAATTTTTCAATTACAAAGTAATAAGATGATGTTATATTGAAAGTTTCATTTTCATGTACCTAGATAATAATAGATAAAATTTAGTGATGAGTTCATGTTAGTTATAATATTTGAGATTTGGTAACTAGAGATTAGTATAATTAATTAATTATTTGTTGGCTGACAGTATATGCTAACATCAATTTGCATTGTTTAATCAATACCTTTCAACATATTTATTTCATTTAAGTAATATTTTTAAAGTGTGATATTTTATTTTTTCTGTGTGCTCTAATTCTTTACTGTGAAATTTAATAGGTTAATTAACATGCAATAAAATCATTAATTAATTGAAATATTCTTTTATGAATATTTATTTTTTATTTTTTCCCTTTTTTAAGGCCTAATGATGAATGCTTGTTTTCAGTAATTTCCATATTCACTGAAAATAGCACTATGTTTTTAAAATTTTAAATCAATTAATTAAATTATTATAGCAAAGGTAGAGCTCAAGCTGGTTGCCTTCCGGTTCAATATTTTTTTTTAAAATATGCTTATATTTCTATGCAGAACAAATTATAAAAATATGCTTGATATTCAAAAATATATAAAATTATGTCTCATTCTAAAAAATATTGATATGTTTTTGTCAGAAAAAAATTATAAAAATATACTTAATATTCAAAACAATTATAAAATTATGTCTTATTCTTAAATTTTTGCCCCCCTCATCTCCTACTAATTATAAAAAGTGCATCCTTTACATGTATTGAAAAAGATGAAATAATTAAATATAACATGACAAGTAATTAATAATAAAAAAAATGATGTAACCTAATTTGTTCTCTTTCTTCAACTTAAAGGTAAAAAAACATATCACATGAAAATAAACTTGAAGAGCACTCTCTGGGTTGGTAATTGTTTCTTCATTTAAAAGTTCAAGATTATGACAGTCAACTATTTTGCTTTAATTAAGGCTTAATTTATATAATGCATTTTGACTTTGTTATAGTTAATTGATGTATCTATATTCTGACTCAAACAGATGGATGGAATCAATGTGAGAAATTAATAATTTTATAATTTGCATGTTGGTTGAATGTATAGATATTAGTGCTCAAGTGATGTGTAGATGTGGTTTCATTATTTTATTTTATTGTATTTAATTTTCTTGCTCACATTTTATATACATGTTATAAGGTTTGTAAAACCTAACTTTTTATTTTCAGAAAAACAATAAATTATTTTTAAAGAATCAAAAGATGACCAAATTTTTTTAAAAAAATTGGAAATTAAATTCGGAAAAAATAATCATAAATAAGTTAATTTTCTTGCTCACGTTTTTATGTACTAATATGACCTTAAAATCCAACTTCTTCTTATTCAATATAAGCCAAGTTTGATATAATGTTTTTTTTTTAAATATATTGAGAATATAGAAAAGAAGTATCATAATATTTGGAATAACATCTTTTGTTCCTTTTTTTTCATGTTCTATGTGTAAGAAGAAGAAGAAGAAAAAAATCACTATGGATGAAAAAGAAGGCATGTCATGTTTATATTATAAAATTAATTTATTTGTTATTTTTTAGTAAAATAACAACACTTGTGCTTAAATTCTAATAAGAATAAAGTAACATGTGCTTGCTGCACTAAATAGAATTTTGTATGGGGAATCTGAATCCAAATTGGTACCGTTACATCTTGACTTTGGCAATTTGATTTATTATAAGAAATTAATTTAGCTCCGGACCGTTACACTTAAATTAAATAAACTAGTTTTTAGATGTATCATGCCAATATGTATTGTGGCAATAATTAAATGTATATTTTACAAAACTAAAAAAATAATTTTCAAAAATCAAGACAATTGTTGAAGTGCTATGTAAAAGTAATTAATAATTATGTCTTAACTGAAATAGATATTTTTTTATCAGTAAATATATATTTAAGGAAAAAGTCTATGAAAAATGAGCGCGGTGTGGGTCCGATAGACATCGAACTTTTTTTTGGGTTCAAAGGGCATCGAAACCGATCGTTGTGCTTTAATATTTGTCAGACAAATTTCTGAACAGAGTGCGCACCAATCTTAAAACGCATCGGATAGCTTTGATATCCATCAAACTCAAAAGTACATCTGATGTCCATCAAACCTACACTTTTAATGAGAAAAGTGCTTGTGAGTCTAATAATTGATTTGAAAATGTTATCTTGCTAATGCTACTATGTTATTTTGTCAACGACCTTAATTAATTTGAAAATATTTTTGTAGTTCTCTATTCACATATATACCTAAATGGAGACAGGGACTTTTTTCTCTGTTTTTATTTTTATTTTTGTTAGTGTCAATAGTAGGTAGATGTGTTTGGTAAAAGATGACATAATACAGGAAATTTTTTATTGGTAGAAATTAATAGAAAAGAAGAGAGAGAAATAGAAATAGTACATTAGTTCTTATATTAGTAGAAAGATAGGTAGGATTTCTACCGATCTCAGAAATCAAAAAGTTTGGATCGGTACGAATTATACTGATCCAAACTTAGTTTTTTTTAATCTGATATATAGATAGAGGAAATTCTTATATTAGATTTCTAGTTAAATATGAAAAGTTTTTCAAAAAAAATAGATAGAATGTTTCTATTATATTTAAATTTTAAGATATTCTATCTATTTTTGTAAAAAAAATTATATTTTACTAGAAAATAATGAAAGGAAAAAAAAACTAGTTTTTGGATCGGTAAGAATTTTACCGATCTTTCTACCAGTATAAGAACTAATATACTCTTTCTATTTCTCTCTCTTATTTTCTATTAATTTCTACCAATAAAAAATTTCCCATAATACATGCTAGAAACAAATGCTTGAAAAAGATAAATAAAATTACTTGAGAAAAAACCTTTTTTTTATATGCAGAAATTTGCTAGGCAACAATGTAAAATAAGAGATAAATTATTAAATAAACTCCTTTTTAGATGTATTGTGCAAATATGTATTGAGGTAATACTTAAATGTATATTTTACAGGACTAGAAAAATAAACTTGAAAAATCAAGAAAATTGTTGAAGTAATATGTAAAAGCTAGTCTTAACTGAAATAGATAAAATTTCATCAGTACAATATATAAGTGTGCATTTTAAAAATACGCAAAAAAAATAATGATTATATTTAAGGAAAAAAAAACCTATGAAAAGTGAGCGCAATGTGGGTCTGATAGGCATCGAACGTACTTTTGAGTCCGAAGGCAATCGGAGCCATCCAATGTGCTTTATAATTTGTCAGACGAATCTCAAACGGAGCGCACACTAATTTTAAAGCGCATCGGATGGCTCTGATACCCATCCAACCTACACTTTTAATGAGAAAAGTGGTTATGAGTCTAATAAATGAGACCGAATCTGCTGCCCACATGAGGGCAGGAATTTTCTGCCCCATGTGTCACTGGCACGTGGGCCTGGGACAAAACTATTTCCTAATATTTAAATGTCTAAACCCGTCGGGTCCCACCTATCATTTACACCTGGGGCAGGAAATTCCTGCCCCCATATGGGCAGGTGATCCGATTTCCTAATAAATTGGTTTGAAATGTTATTTTGCTCATGCTACTATGTTTCTTTTGTCAACGATTTTAATTTGAAAAGATTTTTGTGGTTCTATACACATACCTAAAGGGAGCCATGGACTTTTATATACGAGAAGAGTTCAAATGTTTCTATTTTGTGTGCTTCTATTTTTAAAAACTTTAAATAACTCAAAATTTAAAACTTAAAAGTCAAAATAAAACCGTTAGATATGATCTACATAATTTTATCTATGCCTGTGTAAGAAATTATGATATTTCAACTTTGTTTTGGTTGTCATCAAGAACTTGTAAAAAACGTACTAGTGTGGATAATTTCTAGACGTTGATTTTTTAACTTATTGATTCACATAAAAACAAAACTAAAATGTGATAATTTTTTATGAGCACGTAGAGAAAATAATATAGATCACATCTAACGGTTTTATTTTGACATTTATGATTTAAATTTTTGAGTTATTAACGTTTTAAAAATGAAGACACGGTGGAGGCATTTGAACCCTCCTCTTTATATATTATTTGTTTGTATGTCAATAGTAGGTAGATGTATTTGGTAAACGATGACATAAATACATTCTAGAAACACATGCTTGACCAAGATAATTAAAAATATATTTGAGAAAAAAAAATTTCTTTTTTCGCTTGTATGCAGAAATTTGTTAGGCAACAAAGTAAAATAAGAGATAAATAATTAAATTAAACAAAGAGGGAGGGTAATATTTTTGGAAATTAATATTTTTCCCTAGCCCACATGTGAATTTTAGATTTCTAAAGGTTTGACAAATCTATAGGTAACTTTTAAATACCTATATTTAGCCATTCAAATGAACGTGTAAGTTCAAAATTTAATTTTGCTTCCTTTTTGTTTTCATTTGGTCACAAAAGCTGAATAATTCAGCATTTGTGGTATGAATCACAAAATAAGATTTGGGCGATTCTTAAATTATAGGTTTAATTTTTAAAGTTGTGAATAAAAATAAATGTTATATTTGCAAAGCAACCCTTGTTGATTCACAAATCACAACGATGTCCTTATCAAATTCAATCTCTCTATTTTTTTATAGAGTAGGGTTAAAATACATCATTGGTTTTGTACTCCAATCATGCTCTACGTTTTTTTCTCCGTTTTCAAAATTCGAACAATCAATCCGAACCGCTCAATATGATCTTCATATTAAAATGTGCTTGGAGACAAAATTTTATATTTTTTGAAATTTGTTTACTATTTTGTTAGATAGGTACAAAATCACTGTTTTGGATGGTCCAGAATCTTCTAAAAACAGTGATTTTGTATCTATCTAAAAAATTAGTAAAAAAAATTCCAAAAATTATAAAATTTGGTCCCCAAGCACATTTTAATATAAAGATCATATTGAGCGGTTCAGATTTATTGTTCGAATTTTGAAAACGGAGAAAAAGACGTGGAACATGATTGGAGCACAAAACCAACGATGCATTTTAACCCTACTCTTTTTTTATATTTATCATATCAGCGCTATGTTTGGTTTAATTATCATACAAGTTGATTACATTTGTTATTATTTTTTTTATTTTTTTTGTGATGTACAGCATCAAATATTTCTGTAAATTTTATTTCCTGATGAAGGCATATCACCTAATTAAGGTAACTAGTTTCAAAATTTTAAATTAACTTTATACCCTTGTAATGGTGCAACACGATGTATAATTTGCAGAGAAGTCCTCGAAAAGTTTAATGAAATAATAAAAAAATGCTGACTTAACATAAGATATTTGTATTTGAATTAAAAATTAAATTCACTTATGGTTGTTAATATAAATTTGTTAAAAAAAACAAATTTATATTACAATAGAGAATTAGATATATCTTTTTCTATAATTGTACATATAATTATTCCTTAAATTAATATTACTATATATAATTTTTAGAGTAAATTTAATTCAAAATCAGAGTGGCGCAGCGGAAGCGTGGTGGGCCCATAACCCACAGGTCCCAGGATCGAAACCTGGCTCTGATATAAAAAATAAAAAAAACATTCCCACTTTTTTCTATTTTGGCAATTTTTCTCATTCTTTTCTTATTTTGCAATATTTTGAACTCTTTTCTATATTAGCAGTAATTCTTCTTGTCTTTTTTTTGAAATTTTTAGCACACTTTTCTTTTTTCACAATTTCTTGCAAACCACAACCAACAAAAATAAATCAAGGATAGACTACATATTGCAAAATCATGACACAGAAGCAAAGCCAGGGGCAGATTCAGAATTTTCATCAGGAGGGCAAAAAAAATATCGAATCGGATTTAAATCCATTAACCAATTGAGTACTCGATAAAAAACAATGCTTTAACTTATACTTTCCAATGCTTTGACTTGTTATTTATGTTGCTTTGACTTATAATTCTAATTACCACTCAAAATTTAACAAATTTATTTCAATTTTAACTCTAAATTTGACTTGAATTACAAATCAAACGTCCAGAGGAGGGAAAAAAAATTCCAAAAGAGACAAAATTGGTCGGAACCAATAAATTTCTACTAAAACTCAAAATCCATGAGAGGCAGCTGCCCCAGATAGCCCCGAGCAAAGCAAACAATCAAACAGCATCATTATTTCTTTTATAAATTCGCTATTATCTTTCTTGCGAACTTTTGAAAATAAATTAAAAAGTGAGAAAAGTGAATATAATGAGAAGTGAGAACAATGCTATACACTTGAATACCAAATTTAACCAAGGTCTGTACAAAAGTAGCTTCTATCTATGTTAATCACAATACTTCATATATAGTTCCGTACTTGTATTTAATACATATTGTATTGCTGATCGATATCCGTATCGTCGTATTATGTTATCGGATACCCCATACTCGTATTCATGCAACAAAGGCTTCTATTAATTTTTTAAAGGTCCAAATTCAACCGAGACTACCGGTGATGGCGGTGATCAGTGTCGTCTCGCCACAGGTCGAGACTTGGAATGAGTAGGAGACTATGATTCGGACCAATCCGGCTAGAGTTGGAATGTATTGATCTCTTTAATATTCTTCTCAAAATAGATCGGACGGTCCGGATCTAAACTCAAAATTTGAGTTACTTCAAGGAATTTAGACTCAAAACGAATGGTGATGCCACTAATATGTTCTTCAAATCGGGCCAAAGCCCATAATTAAAAAAACAAAACTTCATGGGCCTATTTTGCCTAAGTATTTGGATCATATATACTATTTAATAAAGTTGGTTTCAAGTAAAGTTTAACAAATCAACAATTAGTATAATCTAAACATTATGGGTAATAGACAACATCCTTCCCTTTCTGAGCTCGTTTACATGAGCGCAGTCGGGATATCCTTTCCTTTCCTTTCTGAGCTCGTTTAACAAAACTTCATGGGCCTATTTTTCAACGCTTCTGAGATATCATTGCACTGGATTTCGTGAACGCAGTCCACAGTTTACATGAGGGAAATTCAGATTCCTCTCTCAACAGGGCGGCCATCATCTTGATGCCAAAAAAGAACAACCCGGTGGCGATTGGCGACTTTAGACCTATTAGTGTCATTAGCACTTCGATCAAAATCATTACTAAGGTATTGGCTAATAGACTACATCCTTTCTTTTCCGAGCTCATTTCAAATAAACAAACAGCCATTGTCAAAGGAAGGTCGATTATGGAGTCCTTTTTGGTGGCCAGAGAATTCTTGTTCGCGTGTTCAAAGAGGAAGATACTGTCTATTCTATATAATGTTGATTTTGAAAAGGCATTTGATTCGGTGGACTGGTGCTTCCTTGCAAACCTTTTGATAGAGAGGGGTTTTCCCCCTGTAACACCGTGAACTTTTAAAATTCAGATTTAATTAAAATGATAAGTGGTAAATTGAATAATATATATATACGTATATACGAATTTAGTGACGTGGATGGAGAACAATAATTATACGATAAATTGTGTTAAGAGAGAAGAGTAAAATGTATAAGAATTCAATTATATTGAATATGGGACAAGTGTGAGGTTTTATTTACAAAATTGTAAACTTACAAGTGGGGCCCTTTGTCATTTTCTCCTTTCTCCTTCTCTTTTCTTTCTTTCTTTTCCTGCCTTCCTTCTCCCTTTCTTTTCCTGGTTCCGCCAACGAGAGAAAGAACGAGAGAGTGAGAGAGAGTGAGAGAGAGGCCCCCGGTGACCATTTCGCCCAAAAATTGAGATTCCGAGAGAGGAGCTTGAATCTCGCATCCTCACCCGATTGGTTGGTAAATTCCCTCTCTATTTCTCTCTCATTTCGAGTTTTCGTGTTTCTAGGGTTTCGGTGAAAACCCGTAGAATTGCACCAAATTGATTGTACTATGCCTTTGTTGTTTCTAAAGTGTTTATTTGTCGATTTCGTGTTCCAATTTGTAACCAACTTTCCGATTTATGGACTTCCCCGAAATCGATTTGAGTTTTGGTACCGTCCTCTTGAATTGAACCAAACCTGACCCGAATCGTGTTTGTGAGTGAGTCGGTGCCCTAATGACTAAGTTAATCGATAACCAAACCGAATTGTGACTATTTATGCCTTAAACCCTAGAATTAGTGAATACGTAAAGTTAAGGGTTTAATCCGCAAAAGTGTCTGAATTTGAGTGAATTGACCTGTGAATAGATCCGCACGAGCACGCGTAGTGGAATAGACGAGCTTATTGAGTCGCAAGATCGCGGACCCTCTAAGTGCCCTACATAACCAGGTGCGGGGGTTCACGGGATCTGTTTTGGGATTTATTTCGTAGAACTAAATAACGGTGCATATAACTTATATATTGATGGCTTGATTGAATATACGTTGCATATCATCATGTTGAATCTCTGATTGAAAGCATTAGTTGTCGCATTGCATGAATTGCATATTAATATAATTGAATTGTTATATCTGTGATGATTCTCATGTTGGTATGGTTTATCGATTTCTGTTCTATCGTGTTGGATAAGTGAATGGAACCACAGTACTGAATTGAATTGAATGATTGAAGTGAACAGTGAATTGTAAAGTCTAATTAGCTACTAGACTTTACTCCAGGACCCTTATGCGCATCTGGTGAATGGCCCTAGTGAACCCAGTACCGGTTGGGTAAGGGATAAGTGTATTGTGATCGTAGGTAGTGAAACAGTGGTTCAGTGGTTCAGTGGTTCAGTGAAAAGTTTATTTGTTCTCGTTTAACAAAGTGATATTCTGTTGCATAGTCGCGAGATATGCTAGTGATTATTCGAATTGGTTTTGTGATGTGAATGTATAACTTGAAACCAGGTAAGAGAATTGTTAAGCCAGATGGGATAGATTGTTGATATCTATCGTTGTTAACCGGACTGTGCAAAGTTACTAGTTAAGCCCCAATAATTCTGGAAATCCTTTGATTACTTTTGAATGAAATAATAGTTGGAATTCGTTTGAATCGGTGCGTGAGCATATGCATGTTATCATGATTGATTGATTAACTGAATAATTAGATGCGGTAATTGTTTAGTTCTAGTAATGGGTTTCTTACAAATCCAGTAGCCCTATAAATTCCGCACTGAGAAAACGGATGACAAGTTTTCTCACCCCCATCCCCTCGGGGAATTTTTCTTCTTCTTATATAAATGTGTGCAGGTAAACGCGAGTGAAAAAGGGCACTCGGGCGCGACAAGTGAGGCCTAAGCCGCATAGATAGGGTATGCCCTGTAGATTTAACCATCCCGGTATTTTGTGGTGTAACCAAATTAAACAGGCCTTGTTATTTGTAAATTTGATAAGACATGTTGTTTTTGCGAAATATTTATGAATACGTTGCTTGATCGTTTCCGTTTATTTCGATTTTAGATTTGCATGGTTTAAATGTCTTAAATACATGTGAGGTGGTGTTTGAATTACTAGTGAAATGGGGTTAGACTGTTTAAATAATAAAAGGATTGATCGGGTTTGAAAACGGGGTTGAAATGGCATGAAATGGGCAAAGGAATGAATTCCGTAGGCTTATTGCGGGCCGCAATAAAGGAGACAGAGCCGGGAAATGGCTCTGGATGAATCTGTGTATATCATTACGGGCCGCAATTAATTGATTGCGGGCCGCAATGAGAGGAGACAGAACTTAAAACCCAGCTGAGAAATTCGTATATGGATTGCGGGCCGCAACCATTTCCTTGCGGGCCGCAACGACAGTGGGGTTTTGAGTCAGAGGGATTATTGCGGGCCGTAAGAGGGGTGGTTGCGGGCCGCAACAACTTGAGTCAGAAACTAGAAAGAAAAGCAGAAGGAAATTCGAGTAGAGGTTGCGGGCCGCAATGGGCCCTACTGCGGGCCGCAATGGATGTTTTGAATTCACTGTTTTGAGTATAAATGGGCTGAATTGAATCGGATTTGAACCAAATTTGTTTTAAATCAAATCATATGATATGTGTATAAATTTTAAAGTGTTTGGTTGAGTAGATTATATCGTACATGCCTTGTGAATATACGGGCAACTGTATATTCACGGCGAGAACTGCGCGACCCCCTGTTCCGGGGTGTGACACCCCCGAATTAGATAGCTTTAGTTCTACACATGTTGAAATCATCTAGCTCTGCGTTGAGAGTCATTGGGAACTACACAAGATATTTCAAACACACGAGGGAGCTGCAACAAGAAGATCCGCTACTTTGTTGTTATTCATTTTAGTGACCAACTCCTTGAATTGGCTTATCAAAAACTCATTACCAGCAATGCATCCACACATCCATTTTCCACCACAACCAATTCAATATGCGGATGATACGATAATTATAACAGAAGCGCACCCAAAAACTTTGAAAGTTTTGACCTTAATTCTCTCAATATATGAAAAATTGACAGGCCTAAAGATCAACCGATCCAAAAGCTCATTTGTTCCGATGACAATACCGGACAACCTTACACTTGGAATTGAGAGAATTGTATATGGAACTTCCGATCAAATATCTAGGTTTACTACTATCGGTAAAGAAACCTAAGAAGATTGACTACCTTCCGCTAATTCGGGCAGTAGAAGGAAGAGTGGCCAGCTGGAAATCATCACTGTTATCATATGGTGGTAGATTGACACTGATAAGATCCGTCCTCTCGACAATGCCATTGCACTTCATGCAGGCCCTATACATCCCGAAATGGGTCATCAAACATGTGGACAAAATCAAAAGGAACTTCCTGTGGAAGGGGCACGAGACCTGTAAGGCGATCAACTGCCTTATTAACTGGGAGAGAACCTGCGCGCTCAGACAGAATGGTAGTTTGGGAATCATAGACCTACACACACAAAACAAGGCCCTCCTGACTAAATGGATCTGGGTCCTACAGCACGACAACATGAGCAATTGGGCAGAAGCACTATCTCTATTACACAAGATTGATGATAGCGGCGCTATGGGCACTCTAGCGGGAAAGGAACAACAGGTTTTTTTCTCAAAAAACTAAGACGATCCGCATTCTTTTGGGAGAGACAGTGAGAGATATACAACAGTGGTTGGCATATTGTTAGAAAGCGGAGCTCCTTTGTAAATATATTTTTTATAATTCTCTGCATTTTTAGAGTTTTTGTGTTTTGTTCTTACGGCCTTTTAGTGCCGGTGTAAATACCTTTTTTAATCAATGCGTAAGATGGCAACTTGCCACCTTACTCTAAAAAAATATTATGGGTAAAAATGATGCATATATTTGGATAGATTTGATAACTGTAATAATCAATTAATGCAAGAATTTGATAAAAAAATTCAAAATTTTAATATAGCAGTCAAGCCCTTCCATTACCATAATGTGCCATTAGCCATAAATTTATCAAATTTTATGTATTTAGAAATCATCAGGTCATTAATCAAAAGTTCAGAACTGGTAGCTTGGGCCATTAAATTTTCAAAATCTTTGTTATTAATTGATGACTAATTTTAAATTTATCAAATCTGATACACAATGTAAATGATAGGTAAAATCTCTCAGATTTTATTTATATTATGGTGATGAGCTTTATTGTGGTTGTCACAGCTGTCGAATATATTTGTTATTAATTATATATTATCCTATTTAAAGTAGTACAAATTATTGTCATGTTCAATAATAGTCAAATTTTAAGAACAACAATAAAAGTTGTTTATTGAAGCAATGTTGTAAAAAACGGCCATTTAAGCTAATTAATCAACTGATTAGTCGTTGACAGCGATTAAATCGTCACAGATTTTTTCGACTAATCGGTCGATTATTTTCGATTAATCGCTTAGCGGTATCCTGTTCATCCGATGAGCGCATACCGTTATTTATTGAAGTTAGGAAAATGTTAAATCATTCAAATAAACTGAACATAAAATCATTAGCTTAACTGTAACCAAGGTTCTAAATAGCGCCGCTATAGCGTTTTCGGACCATAAAAGCTATGACACTATTGCGCTATAGTGCACTATTTCGCACTATAACGGCGCTATATGGGCATAGCGTCGTTTTTTCAGCCCCTCCGTTATGACGCGATAAATGCTATTTAAACATTTTGACTGTAACGCTATTAAATGAAATAAAAAGTATGGATATTATTTCATCAGTTGGACTTGGTACCGGTTCAAGGCCTCCACTATTAAAATGTTTTTAATTCGCTCCTACTTTTCTAGTTTAACAGTTTGTTAAGTCCATCCTAATAAAATAAATAAATAAGTCCATATGTTTTTGTATAGTTTGGCATTAATTTACAAGAAAATAATATAGGTTGAATTTTACTTATGTTCATAATTCCTTTTGAGTGATTAAGTACATATGGTATAGAGTTAAGTTGTTTACACCAAACAAATAATTTAAATTTATTTCTAAAATCTATCGAATTGATGTCAAATTATAAATTTATCGATTTATTTCACAATTAATATGTTTACATACTAAAATGTTAATGCTTGCAAGCTGTCTTTGTTCTCCTTATAGTACATTGAAACTATTGTCTTGGGAATAATGCTAATGCTTGCAAGCTGTCTTTGGTCTGGCTTCTACTGCCATATACTTCTTGTCATATCATAAATCAAATCTACTCTCAAGTTTTGTAAGACTAAAATATCACCTGTTTCCACCCAAGATCCCAGCATCACAATCCCATTCCTATCCAAATTACGTAAAAAATAAGTCTCGAGATGAGGTATTCCCTTAGGGCCTGTTCGGCTGCCGCTGAAAAATTACTGTTCACGTGGGAAAAAAAAAATTCACTCGGAATGAATTTTTTTTTTCCCACGTGAACAGTAATTTTCAGTTCAAAAATTTTTGTTTCCTGTGCCCATTCCCGATCCCACCCAACAGCCGAACAGGGCCTTAGTGATTCTTTCAGCGCCTTGATTTGTCATATAAGTTTTAATCTCATATTTCCGAATATAAAAAGAAGTCAAAATATCTTCATATATCAAGCGTTCGCTAATTAGTACCGCATCAAAAGAATTATAACCCTCCCACGGCATATAAGCTACTCGTACATTTTTTCCTAAAGCGAGTTCCCCACCAACTGTAGCGGCACCATCCGCTAAAATTTGACCTTTTTTGACGCATTGACCTCCCTGAACCCGGGATTTTTGATGGAGAAAAGTTTTAACTCAATTGTATTTCAATTAACTTTAAATTCAAATATCTTTATTTTTTGTCTCTACTATGTTCTAAATAGCGCGCTATAGCATTTTCGGACCATAAAAGCTATGGCGCTATAGCGGCACTATTTGGATATAGTGCTGTTTTTTCAGCTGTTCTGCTATGACACGATAAACGCTATTTAAACCTTTGATCTCTACTATGTCTTCATTTTTAAAAACTTTAATAACTCAAAATTTAAAACTTAAAAGTCAAAATAAAACAGTTAGGTATGATCTATATCATTTTATCTATGTACTCATAAAACATTATCATATTTTAATTTTGTTATGTGAATCAATAAGTTGAAAAATTATTGTCTAGAAATTATCCACATTAGTATGTTTTTTACAAGCTCTTGATGACAACCAAAATAAAATTGAAATATTATAATTTTTTACACATGCATAGATAAAATGATGTAGATCATATCCAACGATTTTATTTTGACTTTTAAATTTTAAATTTTGAGTTATTACAAATTTTAAAAATACAGACATAATAGAGACATGAAAAATGAAGTCACTTGAACCATCCTTAAATTTCAATCAGATTTATATATTTTTAGACAACTCAAAAATTAAACGGGACTCGCCGAACCACGGTGCGTAAGAAAATGGAAATTCGACTACAATATTTGAATGGTAGTCGGTGTTCAAACCGTTGAAAATATAGTAGAGTAAATTAAAGTTATTGATCGTTGCCATCAGTATCTTGGAATAATTTGTACAAAATGAACCATGTCTACGCAGTTTCGGTATAAAACATTATTTATGCGTGACAATTTTGTTGCAACTTATTCTCCAGTTTTCTTCGACTTGAGAGACTGTTTTTTTGTCATTGTAGTGATGAAATGTAATTTCCTGTTTGTTCTAACTGGAGATATTAGTATTCGCTTCCTGTTCTCTTAAGGAGAAGGAAGTTGAACCGACGAGGCTCTCTGCCTCTCTCCGCGCGTGTTCTCATTTTTGCTCTTCATCTCTCTCATCTCTCGCTCAGCTTAACACTAAAACCCTAAAACCCTAGCTAGTAGTTACCGACTCAGATCCGGTTCGAGCTATCAACACTTATCGAAAATGGTAATGTTCTATACTTTCACTTTCTTCCCCTGTTCTTTTACTTTATCAATGGGATAGCAATTTCGAAATAATTTTCATAATTTTGGTTTATAGCTGAGGTATGACTTTGCATTCGATTTCTATATGGTCTGGACTGAATTGTAGCTGTTATTTTCAATTTTGAAAGCTCATTTTTTGAGTTGGTTTCAGTGGCAGAGTGATTGCATTCGGGTTTGCTGTGGTGTGGCATTAATTTATAAGTATTTAATTTGGATTAAATTTGACTTATGTTTGGAATCCCTTTTGAGTGATTAAGTATATAATGGCATAGAATTGAGTTGTTTGGTTCAATTTCTTTCAACAGTACATCAAATTAAATCCTGTTGCACCTAAGATGTAATGGCCTGGACTGAATTGATTTGATAATGTACCTAAATTTTTTGACAGTACTAAAAAGAGGATATAAGATTTATCACATTCAAGAATTATCTCCAGACAAATAGTTCAAATTGTGTCAATGAAGGTTCTAATAGCGGCTTGGATTCATAACTGTGCTAGTTAACAACTTTGATTTATATATGGTGATATTGGATTTGAATTTTATTCTTTCATGTGATGTAGGATTGTGCAAGCGACAGTGATGCTTCGGTTGACCGGTCATGGTTGAGTGATGAAGAAGAGAAGCCAGTGTTGCCTCATATCCAAGGGCCTTCAAATGAGGTATATTTGCTAATCCAAATAACCTATTTTTACATTATTATTATGATTATTATTATTATTATTTCTACTTGAGTAAATATCTTATGTGATTTCAATTACTAATGTAGTATGTTCAAGACGGTGCCTCTAGTTCTAGTCTAATGCATCACTTCTTAGCCATGGGCTTTCCAGAGAAGATGGTGGCGAAGGCAATAAAGGAAGATGGTGAGTTAGTATAATTTACCTCTTTCATTTGTTTGGTTTTCAATGTTTAAAATTTGAAATATTGTCATGTTTTTTTGCTTTAGTTTAGGTGCTGGTCATGTTTATTCATTTCTTGTTGACAAGGGCGGACCCAGTGTATTCCAGGGGGGCAGCTGCCCCTCCTGGATTTTGAGTTTTAGTGGAAATTTATTAGTTCTGACCGACTTTGCCCCTCTTGGAATTTTTTTGGCCCTCTCTGGACGTTTGATTTGTAATTCGGGTTAAATTTAGAGTTAAAATTGAAATAAATTTGTTGAATTTTGATTGGTAATTAGAATTATAAGTCAGAGAATTAGAAATTATAAGTCAAAGCATTGGAAAGTATAAGTTAAAGCATTGTTTTTTATCGAGTACCCAATTGGTTAATAGATTTAAACCCGATTCGATATTTTTTTGCCCCCCTGACGAAAATCCTGGATCCGCCCCTGCTTGTTGAGTAATGTGTACAGTACAACCATTACTATACTCCTTGGTGGATTTGTAAAGCGTAGATCGATCCATATTATGAATTCACATCTCTGTTTATAAAGTTCAAACAGTCTCTCAACCGCTCATGATCTCCATATGAAAATGTACCTGGAAACCAAATTTCACATTTTTCAGAATTTCTTTTACTATATTTTTAGATAGGAAGAAAACTTACATGATATAAATATTTTGAACCATTCGAAAATAACAATTTTGTACCTATATAAAAAAGTAAACAATTTCTAAATAAAATATAACATTTGGTCTCTAAGTACATTTTTATATGGAGATCATGTTGAACGGTTTGGATCAATTTTTTGGACTTTGAAAACGAAAATATGAATTCATAGTACGGACCGATCTGGGCTTTGCAAAGTACCATAGTCTCACTCTTTGTGATACATCCTTTTCAATCAGAATGTGGACATCATGTACCTAATGCTTTGATTTACATTCTGTCAATAATGATACAGTATTATACAAGTAACCCTGTTCTTATTACCTGTACCATACCATAGCAATATTATTTGGATGGTGATAAAATCAAACTTTTTTAAATGGTGATAAAATCAACTTTTTTTAATTGTAGGCAATGAAAATTCCGGAGCTATTTTGGAGCTTCTGCTCACTTACTCGGTAAATAATTTAACATGAGGAGGGCTCAAATGATCCCACTTTTGATGTCTCCATAACGCATTCACTTTTAAAACGTTAATAACTTGAAATATAAAACTTTTATTTCAAAATAAAACCATTAAATATGATCTATATCATTTGCATTATGCATATGTATAAGATTATGACATTTCAAATTTGCTTTGATTGCTATCAAGAACTTGCAAAAATAGTTAGAAGATTATGACATTTGCATTATGCATTATGCATATGCCTCTTTTTTAGAGAAGAAAGAGCTAGTAAGGAAAGCAGTTTCATAGTATTGCATGTCATGATGAACACAAAATAGTGTCAGGAAAGAAATACCAGCATGTTTCCATCATGTTTGGGTTTTGCATGAATTTCTTTTAAGTTTTTTATGGATACCCACACAAACTGTGTTCTCCTGTTAACAGTTTTTCTCTTTCTTTTTCCTGAGATAATGTAGGTGCTTGATGGAACTCCATCAGGAAATGAGGAAAATGTACCGAGTGATGAGAACAACTGGAGTGATGATGATTTTGATGATACAGTATGACGGCTAACTCTGTCTGTATTATAGTCATCTTAAAAGTTGGAAATGCTTTTTGATGGCCATTGCCTTGTGCTAGAGACTGTACCTTAGTATAATAGTAATTGTGTACCAAATTATAAATATGTTGTCTTGTGCACCTTGCAATAATTTACTCGAGACCACATGTTCAATGCACTAAACTTGGTACCAAAGATAAATCAATAAAGAAACACAATGAAACCAAACAGTAGTTCAATAGATGTACCAAAGGGGTCAAAACGTGGTGCTGGCATGTACTATCTGTTAATTAACACTTAGGAGCTTATATGAGAATCCCTGGGTTGATACCAGTAAAGTAATTGTAGACTGGAAAAGACATATAGTATCAGATAGGATAATTTACACATCTAACTTTACTGTTGTCAAGCATGATCACTGTTGGACCTAACCCTTGATATTGAATTTGAACCTTTCTAATATAGCATGTCTAGTAGTTTAATCTGCTACGGGATTTTGATGAAACCGTGTATTAATATTTTCGTTTGACTACCTCAGGCATATTATATTAACTCATCTCTCAAATTTTATTCTTTATTTTTTAATAGGACCTTAAAGTGGAGATTAGTAAGAAACTGCAGAGTCTTATAGAGTTGGGTTTCCGTCGAGACGACGCCTCGTCAGCGATCGAAAGATGTGGTATGCTTCTTCTATCAAAATTATTTTTATTCTTGACCAGTAATCGTCTTTATTTGTAAATGTATTAATGTATCATGCCTTTTCTTGTTAAAGTTTTATAGTGTATTTGTGCATGTGATTTTGTTGGCAGTACCATGTAGGTGAATAATGCACATACTGCTTCATTTCTAATGGGTTTTTTGTTAAGGTTATTTTGATCCCTACTGGTAGTACTATTCGCAAACAGGAATTTACAACATGTGATTCTGAATTCTAAATTATTTTATGTTGTTCTTTTTGTTGTTGTTGTTTTTAAACATTTTATTCCTACAGTTCATTGATTGGTCGTTTGTTTTGTATTTGTAGGGGAGGATGCGTCCTTATTTGAGCTAGCTGATTCAATCTTTGCTGCGCAGACAGCAGAGAGAGAAGGTGGATTTGGGGAATATAATGCATCCAATGAAGATGAGGTTATCTTTGGGGAATATAATTGACCCCAATTCATTTTTCAAAAAATTTGTGTTTATACATGATTTTCTGTATAGTTTAGAGTAAAATGCTATGGGTACTTTAAAATTGATACTCATATAGCTTGAAAATTTAGCTCCAGCAGTGGCTTGTAATTGAAATTCTATTGCCTTTGAATGTTTCTCATTTACTGTGTATACTTTAAAAACTTTTCATTGGGTGAATTTGCAGAAACAGAACGACAAGTATGACCCATTCTTACATAACAACAAGCGGCAAAGGGGCTCAAGCAGCAGCCGGCAGAACAGCACCCAAATGCATGAGCGCCTCAAGCGGGTATCCTGTCGACCCACCACAAGTAGGTGCCATGGTGGAGATGGTGACGGGGATAGAGAAACAAACCTGAACCTCCCTGACCCGATGGTTGGATTCGGTCTCCCAACAGATCCATTGCGTCAGATATTTCGGGAGCTTCCTACTGAAACTCGGGGCCCACCTTACTTCTACTTTGAAATCGGGGCACTCGCTCCCAAGGGCATTTGGGATACCTTTGCTAAAAAATTGGGTGTTGCACCGGAGTTTGTAGACTCCAAGTATTTCTCTGCTGCTTCTAGAGAGCAGGGCTACCTCCACAACCTTCCAATAGAAAATCGGTTCCAATTAGAACCGGTGCCACCGAAGACAATCCTAGAGGCGTTCCCTTCAGCACGAGCACACTGGCCGCCATGGGACACCCGCACCCAATTCAACTGCCTTCAAGCATGCATCACCAAAGCAAAGTTGATAGAGCAGATTCGAGCAAAGCTGGTGGCATCTCCTGACCCGCCACCAGAGACCGTGAAAAATTGGGTAATGTACGAATGCAACAAATGGAATCTTACCTGGGTTGGTCCGAATAGGGTTGCACCGCTTGAGGCAGATGAAATTGAGTTCTTGTTAGGGTTTCCGAGAAACCATACACGAGGGGGAGGGGTCAGTCGTACCGAGCGGTACAAGTCCCTAGGGAATTCATTTCAGGTTGATACAGTTGCGTATCACCTGTCTGTACTCAAGGACATGTTCCCGAATGGTATAAGGGTTTTGTCTCTTTTTTCCGGGATCGGTGGTGCTGAGGTGGCACTCCATCGATTGGGGATAAAGATGACTGCAGTGATGTCGGTTGAGGTTTCACCGATCAACCGTACCATATTGAGGGGTTGGTGGGACCAAACAGGGCAGAAGGGAGAACTTGAGGTGATTGATGATATTCAGTGTGTCGATGATGCGGCTTTGAAGAGCTTTATTGCAAGACATGGAGGATTTGACTTAATTGTAGGAGGGAGTTCATGTATTAATAACTTGACAGGTAGTAACAGAGATCATCGAGGCGGGCTCCATGGAGAGCGTTTATTTTTTCACTATCAAAGGATTTTGGACAGAGTGAGGTATCTCATAGGTAGACAGTAGCGAGACTGATCCTTTTCTTTTAAATTTTCATAGATTTTGTTTACTGGTTGTTGCACACTTGCACAAACACCTTGCATGCATCCATGTCTTTACCAAAATTCAAAGCAGAAGCTAGAGGTAATAAACAAAAGAGACAATTAAGCAACAAATAGTGATGATTTTCAAAAAGGCTCATGTGCCATAAACAAATAGTGAAAATATATAGTGATCAACCCCAACCAGAAAAATGAAAAAGTGAGATTTTGGCAACCCTGCAAAACCTGGATCCAGAAAAGGTTGATTTATACACAGTTAGATGTTACAATTTTTTGTGCATTCCTAAATGGAGCAGGTTGGCAGGTTTGTGATTTAACCTCAGTTCCTAAAGCCAGATTTAATGGTTCCTAACTGTAATTCAGGAAATTTCAAAATGAAACCCTCATAACATCTAAATTTTGTCATATTGTAATGGGGATCTTGCCAGTGACGGTTCTAATATTCTGGTTATTGTAAATTAATTACTGTGATGTGACCTCATTTCTTAACTTGATACATTAATTGTCAAAGGTATCTCCTATCTTAATTGCTGTTTAGTTGTATTATGATGTATGGTTATAGGTAATCATAATTTCTTGTATTTTGGTGTAGTGATTTATTTCTCTTTAATTAATGGAGTATGCTGATGCAATCTCCCAAGCAGAACTGATCAATTCTAGTCTACTGATTGTGTCAATGACGATGCATGTTAATTTATTACTGCTTTCATGAAATTCAAGACCTACATAATTCAGATTCAAAACTAAGATTCTGCTACTATATGTCAACAAAATCCTGAATTTATAGCTTATTTTATCCAATTTCATGCCGTATAATTTCGACGGGATATACTGAGGCAAAAGTACTGCACTAAGGACAATGTATATTGCAATCAAGTACATATTGACAAGATATGCATTTCCCTCGTAATAAATCAGAAATTAACAATCCTCATTACCAGTATAAAACAACATCAATATTACAACTGGTACATATATGAGGTGAACCAGTACACAATGACATATATTTCTTTCATCTATATCTTTCTCTATTGAGGAGAAAGATTCTCAAATTATTATAGCCCTAGGGAAATTCTCAATTGTTGCTTCAAAAGGAAAAGGCTAATTAACAATCCAGTTTATAGAGAATAAAGGAAATAACCAACATAAACCATGCGGATTTTACAAACAAAAATCACAAAATAAATATAAAAGAACATTTCTCAAGAACAGTCATTGGCTTCATTCAGGTTAACTAATACACAAAAGACACCTAAAACCGTCTTCAGACACATCACACATCCATCAGTAGATGAATAAGTCATACTCATACCATATACCCCAACAACACAAAACACTACCAAATTAGCCATGTCAACTTGTCTCATCTAAACAGCAAAGCAAACAAGCAACGAAATAATACGAGGGGAGGGGGAGCTCTTAAAGAGTCTTCATACTAATTCATAACACTGACACATTAAATCTCAAGAACTTATGCCATTGGCCTCATGAAACAGGATGAGGAAATGATATGGATCTCCCATCCTAAGCCCTCTCACCACGGATGCGGCGAGCAAGCTGGATGTCTTTCGGCATGATGGTGACACGCTTGGCGTGAATGGCGCACAGATTGGTGTCTTCAAACAGCCCAACTAGGTAGGCCTCAGCTGCCTCCTGGAGTGCCAGCACAGCATGGCTCTGGAACCTCAGATCAGTCTACATGATTATATCAATACATACACTGATTAGCTATTATAAACAATTAGTACAAATTGATTATTATATTTACAACTGTTTGTTTAGAACATACCTTGAAATCCTGAGCAATTTCCCTGACAAGCCTCTGGAAAGGAAGCTTCCTGATAAGAAGCTCAGTGCTCTTCTGGTACTTACGGATTTCACTGTTTCAACAACAGCACCAAGTTAATTACTATAACTGGTACAAGAACTTCAGAATTCAACACCATTTACCAACTAAAATTTCACCCCAATAGTTATTTATTGCATGTATAGCTTAAGGCAAATTGAATTAAACCATTTCATCCCAATCACAAGGAGTTCAATTCAATGATAATATAAACAAGGTACAATCAATGTCTCTAGAGCAATCAAACTAAGCACATTGTGAGTATATTTTTTTGCCATATATATTCAATTTAGACTAAGCACAATAGCAAAAAATTGTTGGGCTAACCATAACTGATAACAGAATCATATGACCAAAATACCAGTAGTAATTGGAAACCAGTTAAAGAGGAGAAAAGAGAATCCATACCGAAGAGCAACAGTACCAGGACGGTAACGGTGAGGCTTCTTGACTCCTCCAGTTGTGGGGGCTGATTTACGTGCAGCCTAAAAGAGGGGAGAAAAAGAAACAAAAAGAAAAACACAATGATTAAGCATGGAAGAAAACACAACATTCACAAAAGAAAGGAAACAATCTCAAATAACAGTATTACAAAATTCTTCCTTAATAAATTTAAGATAACACTAGAACACCATGTTTCAATCAACAAATGGGTAAACCTAGGAATTGAACTTTATAGGATGATTTTAGTTAATGATTAATACCAATATATCATCAGAGACATAGATGATTGGTATTAATCATCAAATACTGAATAGTTGACAACTGAGGTACCAACCATAATTGCACAGGAAAAGAATAAATTAAACAAAAAATGGATTTGAACCTTGGTAGCAAGTTGCTTGCGAGGAGCCTTGCCTCCAGTCGACTTACGAGCAGTTTGCTTGGTACGGGCCATCTGTCATATTAAATAAACAGAATCAGAAATGTAAATATGAATATGGAGTTCAAAATTACAGCAATCATTGTATTAAACCATTGAAACCCTAACTACACTACAGAAATCCAGAAGGTACTCTCAAATTAACAAACAATAAGTACCTAATTCCCCAAAATACAAATAATATATGTAAAAATTACTTCTAAAGTAGCTAACGTTCAATTCGAAATTCCATAGTTAAAATTAGTAATAGAAGGTGAGCAATTCATGAACAACGGAGAATCCGAAACCCTAATTAGACTACAATTAAGAAGTTTCCCCCAGACTACGAACTAAACTAATAATAAAACAGAGATTCAATTCAACTAACTGTAACAAATTAATAATAAAAAACTAAATTAAACAAAAAGGGAAAAGGAAAAGGGAAAGAGAAAGAAAGAAAAGAAAAGTACCTCTTAAGTTTTTCTCCTGCGTTTGAAAGTAAATCTGATCGGAAAAAATATGAAATTAGGAGGGGGAGATGTATTTATACCGAGGGGTTATGTCATCTGACGGTTGAGATTGCGTAAAACTGTTTTTTCTCTGTTGGCGTCGAACGGTCGGATCTTGCTCTGTTAGAGAAGTCCGGATCGAGGGTAGAGAATGCTGCGCTCTGATTGGCTAACGAGAGAGTCCACGGATCGAGAGAATGGGCCTTAGTAAATGCGTGTTTACGTGTCGAGTTAATTTTGTTTTAGTTGACGAAATTGACCTCATGAGGTTGTCGTACGGTCAATGGTTTTTACTTGGATTCTGTGGACTATTGGTAGAATTAGAATGTGGACCACTCGTGTTTAAATGGGGGTATTTTCGGAAAATTAAAAGGAATAACCGGATAGGGAAGAGGCTCAATAAAAAGCGCACGATAATAAAAGTAATTAAACTAAAATTAAGGGCCGGAAAAGAAGTATACAGCCCAAATGAGTTATCATTAAGCCTACACGGGCTTTCTTTAGGACCGTTCGAATCGAATATGTTGCTCAAGATTGTCTTGAAATTTAAATATGTTTCTCGGAATGCGTACGCTCCACTTTAATTGGATAGTTACGGATTCGAATCAGACAATTCCGATTCAAAATTCAATTTTTAAATTACTTCAATAGATTTGAATTCCTTTCTGGAGTAGGATGGATGCACCAACAAAGCATATCTCATATCTTATATCTTAGCGTCTATAATATACTCAAATTTTATTCATGTATTTATTACTTAAGCTAGTTATAGGCACTTTGGGCATGGTAGAGCAGATTCAGAATTTTCGTCAAGGACAAATAAATAACGAATTCAGATTTAAATTCATTAACTAACTGAGCACTCGTTAAAAAACAATGCTTTAACTTATACTTTTCAATGCTCTGACTTAAATTTTTTAATGCTCTAACTTATAGTTCTGATTATTATTAATCATTATTCAAGAAATTTATTTTAATTATAATTCTAAATTCAACCCAAATAACAAATTACAAATCCAGAGAGGAGCACAAAAAATTCAAGAGATAGATAAAGTCGGTCGGAACCAATAAATTTTCATTAAAACTCAACATCCAGAAGGGGCGACTGCCCCTGAATATATTTGAATTTGAATCTTGACCATCTAATTAGAATCGGAATCAATTTGGTCTACCTTGAAATTTATGGATCACTTTTATATTCTTTTGGGGGCACATATAGTCATAATAATTTTTAGATAAAAAATGGAGATAGAGCGCCATATTTAAAGATTTACTTGGAATTTAATGTGATGATTGAAACTGTCTTGTATTTTATTCTATTAATAATATAAATATTATTATTTTAAATTTTACTGACACATTAATATTCAGAGTAATATTATTTGTATTGCTAATTTTTAATTAGATGTAAAATTGACAACATACAATTCATAATTGAGGAGGGATCCAATTACACCTTTTTTGGTGACACACTTTGACACCTATAATTTTTAAAGTCCAAATAGTCGATCCAAATTGTTCAACATATGGATATATTAAAATGTGCTTGGAGATCAAATTTTACATTTTTTTGAATTTTTTTACTATTTATTAAGATGGTTACAAAATCGTTTTCAGACCATTGAAAAACAACAATTTTGTAACCATCTTAATAAATAGTGAAAAAATTCAAAAAAATGTAAAATTTGATCTCCAAGCACATTTTAATATGCTGATCATGTTGAACGGTTCGGATGGACTGTTTGGATTTTGAAATTGCAAAATTGACTTATAAAAGAAATGATGTCATGATGTGTCACCAAAAAAGGTGTAATTGGATCCCTCATCTTCATAATTATAATTATATATAAGATAGGTATAAATATGTGCCATGTTCAAACCAGAATTAAAAAAAGAGATTCGCTTCTGATATATATCTCCATTTCTCTGTTCCATTATTATGCAGGTTGATGTTCCTATCCGCTAACGGCTATGATTAAAAAGATGAAAATTTAGATTTAATATGAACTCTCCAATCAAATAATCTACCTTCTTTTGAGTTGACCAAGTTGACCAGAAATAAAAATGTGTGTTGGAGAGAAAATTAAATCAATATTCATTGAGGAGAGAATTCAAATCTTTTTATGATAATAAGAGTAAATGTGTAAATCTTTTAATGATTTATCATACGTCAAATTTTTGTAGCATTTTTTATTATAACTTATTTTTCTTACTATTTATCATTCAATCACACAATTGACAAAAAATGAAAATAAATCTTATATACATGCTGATGAATTGATATTATCTAAAAAATAAAGATAAATCTTATATGCTGAATTGATATTATGTGTAGAATATGACGTAAATTAAATGATAAAGGACAATAATAGAGAATAAATATGAATCAATCAAGTATATTATTCATTAATCATCATAGAAAAAAATTAAAAAAGATTGGGTTTATTTGGATTACCAACCTCTTTTTGCCTCTAATTTCTAGAAAGAGAAGAAGGATTCAAATACTTTCATTAATACCTTTATTTTTTTATTAAGTTTTATTTTTAAAATTTTAATGACTTAAAATTGAAAATTTTAATGACTTAAAATGGAAAATTTTAATGTCAAAATAAATAGATATGATATATATCATTTTCTCTATTTATGTAGAAGATTATAATACTTTGATTTTTTTTTTTATTGTATCAAGAGTTTGCAAAAATACGATACAATGAATAACTTATAAACTTTGACATTTCAACTTATTAATTCGTATAAAATAAATGAAAAACTAATAATTTTTGTATATGCAAGTAGAGAAAATAATATAGATTCCATCTAACATCTTAATTTTTCCGTATAAGTTTTGAATTTTTTATAATTAGAAAGTTATAAAATAGAGACATGATAAATGTATAAAATAATATGCGATCTCAATTCCTTATTCTTTTTTATAGTCTTGCTGAAAATTTCCCAATGTATACAAAATTATGACTAAAATCACGTTTAATAAAAAATTTCCGCCGAAATTTTTGTTATTATCATTTGGAAAAAAAAAACATAAAATCACAAAATAGTAAAATTAAAATAGTAAAATATAGAAAATAGTTGGAGTAATTTTGTGGTAACTCAAAAATGTTATAATCGGATACCTCCTCTTTTTATTCATTACATTAAAGAAAATAAAAAATTAAACCTATGATAATATGCATGCACCCGTCAACGGTCAAACTCATATGTTTTCAAATTAGCCTAACTCCATATTAAATATTCTAAAGCACGTGCAGGAAAATTAAAATATAATTTCTCTACTGATAATATGTGCATCAATCTAATCTACTAATTTAAATTTAAAGGTTTGTGAAAACAAAATTTAAATTTCTACTAATAATATGCATCAAGACCGGAGAAAATAACTTTTTTTTTTTTTTTTTTTTAATGGGGGAGAAATAAGAATTGAATCGTTAAGCCGAGCCATAAGCTATTTCAATTGGGTAAAGATTTTAACAGAGTCATTTTGGATTAATGCAGTGCACGGACTATAGAATCAAAACAGCACGGTATATAATTAATGTGCTGCATGAAGTTAAAACTGCTTTTTAAAAATCTTCAGCACGGAGCCAATTTTGTTTTGTTTCCTCTTCATACAAATCGGCAAAAACAAGAACAGATCCCCTAGTTCATTTTTTGTTGCAAGTCACTGACATAGATACCCCGCTTGCACTTACAACCTAATTCACTAAACAAGAGACCCACTTAGGCCCGAGTTCAGTGACTTGTTGCACGAGTAACAACAGAAAATTTGTAACAGAGAATGTCTTCTCATTAAAAAAGCGCGAGAGACTGGGTCCCAGAAGGCGGCTCTGTAATAAGAGTAGCAGAGTTCGCTACCCATATAGGAACTCATATCACCTGAGTTAACTCAAATTTTGAATTTTTGTCCGACCGTCCGATCTAGTTTAGCACGAATATTAAAGGGATCTTGTGCATTGGATTCTAATCGAAAGATCTAGATTCAAGTTCCAAATTTGAGATATCTCAGTGGATCCAAACTTGACCATTACCAATACCGCCATGAATTCGTATCCTCTGCATTAACTCAAAAGAGAATCTTTTGAGTTATTACATCTAGACCATTCGATCTATTTTAAGATTCGTGCGAACTAGATCTGCACTAATATTAAAGGATCCCTATGTTATAGGTATGAGCCGGATTGGCTCCATTTAAATCAAACGGTTGAAATTAACTCAAAATATTCCCTTTTGAGTTAATGCAGAGGATACGGGTCCTACGGCCATACCTTCCCCTCTCCTTCCCCATCCCCTTTTTTTCCCTCGCATTATAAATTATTATCCTCTCCCTTTTCTCTTTTTCTCTCATCTCTCTCTGCTCCCCTCTCCTCTCTCAATCGACGACAATACGATCAACCATCTCTCTCTCTCTCTCTCTCTCTTTCTCTCTCTCTCTCTCTAGGTCCATCGCTCCGCCGCGGATTCTAGAAGCTTCTTCTCGGGTCGGCCACGCAAGACCGATTTCCGGTAAGCCTCGTTCCTTCTCAAATTCTTCTTCTTTTTTATTCGTAACGGGACTGGACGTCTCCAGTCTTGTTAGTAGCGCGAGTTCCTTCAACAGCTGTGGTATTGTTTGAATAAGAAATGTCAGAGGCAGGTCACATCAGTAGCGAGTCAAAGTTGAATAGCCATCCGTGATCTTGATGTGATTTGATTGTTTAATATTTGTAATCACCTACTTTATATTGAGTTTTGCTTACTGATTATTTTAATTTTACTATTTTTTTTTAGGAAGGCAAGGGCGAATTTGAAGTTGAATCGCTGATATATTAAATTCAAATCAAAATCAAATTCAAATTCAAATTTGAATTTGATTTTTGAGGAGTAGAGACTGGAATGGCTACCATTGCTTCTTCTTCAACAGTGCTCAATCTCAATCGGAATCAGTATAATCTCTCTCTCAATCTCTGTGATGCACTTAGTACACAGTAAAATACAGACAATTTCGTTTTTTTTTTTATTGTAGTGCAAAATTCACAATTTTTTCCTCTTTTTTTTTTACTGGTTATGTGTGTGTCACTAAATCTGATTCCCTTGTGGTTCAACAAATTAAAACAAAAATTCTAATTAGCTCCTTATAGAAAATTTAACTAATTTTGTTGAATTTTTATTATCTTGAAGGTTATGCATTGACAAAAGGCACAAATTATTCAAGGATTTGAATCTGTCACAATGCTCCCCATCCACCAGAAGGGTCAAGTCAGCAAACACCAAGCTGCCGAGACTGGTGGTCTCATGCTCGTCAGCTAGAGATGGCAGTGCCTTTGTTGCAAAGAGCACTTCTCTTGTGGGCCAGGATTGCCAGTCCGATGTTTTTGAAAAGGAAGCTGTGCAAACAGTTGCTAGAGATGATTTTTCAATGGATGATGATAGCGAGATGGATCTGGATAGCCCCACTGAGGGTTTCTCTTCTATACCAGATGCCATAAAGGATATTCAGCAAGGCAAGGTTTGTTGCTTGCTTGACATAATTGGTTTCTTTGTTTACTATTTTTTACTGTTACATCTTATCTCAAATTATTACTAGACTTCTTTAAATAATGTTACTTGTAATACGGTTACATTACATCTTTAAAACAACCAATAAAACTTCGTCCTGTTGTCACTTGTCAGGCCATACTTTGATCCAATGGAGCGAAGCCATTATCTGGTACCTTATTATAATACATTATTAATTATATTTTTGCATCATGACATTTTCTTATAACTAAATATATGGCTGACAAATCAACCATATTACGCCATGTGTCAAGGATTTTCTTTAGTGATTGCATAAGGCACATTTATTGTCAGAAAGCCCTTATCGTTGGAATCCGTAATGATAATTTCAGTTGCAGTATTTCAGTGCACACTGCTGAATGTCATTTGGCCATCTAAATGGTTATTTGTTAATACTTGTGTTTTCTTTATCCTTTCTGTTTAGGAAATAATTAAATCATGACAATCAACATAATTATATCATATGCCATAATGATGGTTTTATTGATTTTTTTTTTTTTTGGAAATATAGCTGGTCATAGTAGTGGATGACGAGGATAGAGAGAATGAGGGAGACCTGATCATGGCAGCATCTCTGGCCACTCCAGAGGCCATGGCATTCATAGTGCGGCACAGTACCGGCATTGTGTGTGTCAGTATGATGGGGGAAGATCTTGAAAAGTTGGATCTTCCCCTCATGGTCTCTTCTAAAGAGAATGAGGAGAAACTTTGCACTGCTTTCACTGTCACCGTGGTATGACACACTCTCTCATCACTTTGTTTTATTTAGTTTGTTGTGCTCATTGTTTTAAGTTATCAGTTGCATAATTAGTTGTTGGGCCGGGTCAAGTGGTTTGAATTATTTCTGTAGGAAATTTTTACTTTGGGGTGGTAGTCAGATTGCTTTATGGTCATACTGATCTTTTCAGGTTGGTTTTCAGTTGCTTGTGTTACGTATTAGGTCATTGGCAGGTCTAAGGGGCCCATTCGGATCACTTTATGCCATTTATACCCTACTTCAAATATCCTAATTTGGCAATTCTTATTTTCATTCACATACTTACTAATCAGCAAATCTTTTTATTATTATCTGTAATTATCTTTCTTATTCGGAACAGCGAAACACTAATCTGTGCAATTTAAGCCAAGAGTAAAAACAATTTGGCCTAAAACCCCATTGCAAACATCAATTAACCCTGAATAGACCCTAATTTATGTTATTACCATGTAACAACAAACAAAAATTTTGGTTTTAAAGAAACAGAAAGGTGATAATTTGTTAGACAGTACCCATCAGTTCAAAACCAGTGTCTTCTCTGCTTCACAAAAAAAAAAAATAGAGATTAGTGCTTAAAGTCTCATTTGGTAGTGCTTGATAACTCCATCATTTTCTTTTGTTAATATGAATATTCAATTACGATGGTTTTTGTCTAATTAGGATGCAAAAGAAGGCACCTCAACTGGTGTATCAGCAAAAGACCGCACAAAAACCGTGCTGTCCCTTGCATCAGCAGATGCCAAGCCTGGAGACTTCAATCGTCCGGGGCATATATTCCCTCTTAAGTACCGGGAGGGAGGGGTTCTTAAACGGGCCGGGCACACTGAGGCCTCAGTGGACCTTGCTGTGCTTGCCGGCCTTCCACCAGTCGGTGTCTTGTGTGAGATTGTTGATGAAAGTGACGGGTCCATGGCACGCTTGCCGAAGTTGAGGGAATTTGCAAAGAGGGAGGGGCTGAAGATTGTTTCCATTGCTGATTTGGTTAGGTCAGTTGAGTTTTATTTGAGTCAGATCCAGAACAATTTAATCTCAATTGCTGAATCTGTGTAGAGACAAGAGTTTAATAGGGTTAGATTGGGGGCAATTTAGGTTCCATTGGTTCAATGATTTGAACTGATGCTAAATTGGGAATCATTGGGGGTTTTTATTGCTATGGTTGAGTTTGACTGAAGCATATTAAACTCGATTAGTACAAATTCAGGCATACATCATTTAATTGATAATTTATCGAGTGTTTATTGCATGATTGAGATCGGTTCTAACTTGGCACTGTTATTTACTGACCAGGTCCCATATTGACCAATTGCACAAATTGAGGGTTGCCGAAGATTTCTCAAAAATAAAAAAAAGAGGCTAAAGGCACAACTATAGGCTGCTACCCCAAATTGTTTTTTCTGGTGTTTGTAATTTACTTGAAATAGGAATTCTCTTATCGCAATTAATGATTGCGCAATTGAACAATATACTAAACTACGGTCTAGTTGTCATTGTGAAACTTAGAAGAGATGTATATATATTATTTTCATTGATTGCATAATTGCACAACCATTGATTGTAGATATAGCCCTGGACTTGGCACTAGTGAAGGGTTCTCATTGCTGATATCATTTTCATAAATATTATTAAATTAAAATTTCAGATATAGAAGGAAGAGAGACAAGTTGGTCGAGAGATCCTCCATTGCACGGTTGCCACTCAAGTGGGGCAATGTCAATGCTTATTGCTACCGCTCTCTTCTTGATGGCATGGAGCATATTGCTATGGTTAAGGTACATAATTTAGAGTTAATTTTTTTTTTTTTTTTATCAAATGTCTTATTTACCACTATTAAAGCATTACTATGTTCAACCACAAATACACTACACTCCTTTAGATATGTACCCAACAGTCCCCATCAGTACAATCATTATAAAGAAAAAAAGGGGGGAAAAAAGTTGGAATTTGCAACCAAACAATTCAACTTCTGTGTCTCAGTACCTTCTTACATTGCCCCTGTAATGATATCCTGTGTTAAAATTTATATATTAATAAAGACTTTTCCATATCGGCTTGCTTGGTTTGCAAATTACTTCAGGTCTTCTTTTGTTATCATTAACACGTGGTTTCAATTCCAACAGGGAGATATCGGAGATGGCCAGGATATATTGGTGCGGGTCCATTCCGAGTGCTTAACGGGTGACATATTCGGATCCGCAAGGTGTGACTGTGGCAACCAGTTGGCCTTGGCAATGGAGATGATAGAGAAGGCCGGTAGAGGCGTTTTGATCTACTTGCGTGGTCATGAGGGCAGGGGCATTGGTTTGGGCCACAAGCTCCGGGCTTACAATTTGCAAGATGACGGTAGAGATACTGTCGAGGCCAACGAGGATTTAGGCCTTCCGGTTGATTCCAGAGAGTATGGCATTGGTGCACAGGTTAGTTTTAATCAACAAATCCTACAAGTTGTCATTTAAACCTAAATGACTAAACTACCCCTCTTGATTGTTTGTAAGATGTTATCATTTCTTCACTCTGAACAGATATTGCGAGATCTCGGGGTTCGTTCAATGAGGCTTATGACAAACAACCCGGCTAAATACCTGGGCTTAAAGGGCTACGGGCTGAGTGTAGTGGGGCGGGTCCCGCTTCTGACTCCAATTACCTCTGAAAACAGGAGATACTTGGAGACAAAAAGGATCAAGATGGGCCATGTTTATGGTGCCGAGTTCAATGGCCGTCTCGACAACTCCGCCTAATCTAACCACCCTATTGACCAGCAATTAATCTAAAGACAATTTTTATACTTTGGGAAATTTCATCTGCCCTGCCCTTTTCGAATAAATATATCCATATTTATTCGAAAAGGGTTAATAAGGAATATTAGGGATTTGTTCGGGTAGAGTATGAAATTGCGGCGATTGTTTTATTGGTCATTGGTTTAATCGATTGATTTATAATTGTTTGGATAAAAATAATGTTATGATTGGCCGAGTGGGAAAAAAAATGGCGTATTCATTTCATAGGTGATTGAACTCGGGGAAAGAAAGAGACCCAATAAATAAATGAAAAGTAATATTCTTTGGGAAATAGAGTAAATATGACTTCTTTTATGTTCAATGTTTATTAAACTTTGAAAACTATGAACACCATGCTTTTTTCTCCTTTTTTTAGTTTTGTTTCTCGGATGATAATTTTTATCAAGGTTATGAGTTATGACTTAGGTATTTTATTATTATGAAAATAGTTTGCACTAAGGTAAAAAGTAAAAACACAGACAGATCATATCTACACTAAACAATGTAATCAACCTCCTCTTATTTACATTGCCCACATTTGAATTATTATTATTATTTTTGGTATTAATTCACAAAGAACAACAACGAACTATTGACATGGTCTGAAACGTATCCAATCTTAGTCTAATGTACCAAAATAACAATATGAAGATCACCACGCTTAAGATAACAATTTAAATTGAAATTTTACTAATAACCCACAATTTTAGAACATGCATAAGAAAAATACAACCCAATTGGCAAGCTTGAATCACCTCCTAACGCAATGAAATTATGAAACCATCTATAACCACACTACACAATCTCATACAATATAATTAAGCACATCCAATTCAAATTATTCCTCAAATTCCTAAGAATGTATTAATAAAACAAGATCACTTATCTACATCTCAAACTCAAAATCCACAATATGAAGAAGTTGGCATTTTCAATTGTGGTATTATTGAGTTTGAGCCTCATCATAAGTCATCATGGCAAGGTCGTCTCTGCTACGAGCTTTTGTAAGGTCGGTGACGACAGCCAAGATTGTCTGTCAGCTGTTAGGGGGTCAAATCCATCGCCACCTACCGCGAAATGTTGTAATGCTATTAGAGGTACAAACATGAAGTGCTTATGTTCATACCTTTCGTCTTCCTTTTTTCGCATATTTGGAAGTAATACTAATGAAGCGAAGAAGCTTTCCGGGCAAGTGCGGCATTGCCGGACCGACATGCTAAGGCCTTAAGCAACCTTGGTTGCCTATGTTTTGTATGTATGTACGTATGTATGAGGTTTATAATTTTGTGTGTGTTATGTTTGTAAGAAATAAGGATATGTAAGTAGAAGAAGGCACTTAATTCACAGCGTCATGTTTTTGTTTGCATTTAATACTATGAACTGAACTTTTTATTGTGCAATAATTTTTGTATTTTCAGTTTCTTCCTTTGAATAAGAATATCATCAACATTGTTTGGGTTTAAATTCACATGTTGATTTCTCACATATGACCGACATGTAAAATATTATTAAATTTTAAATTGTAAAAGACACAAATCAATAACTGTTTGGCAACTTATGCATGACAGGGTGTTATATTCTCGCCGAAATTTTTATTAATAGAAAATAAAATATAAAAATATCGACATTGAAGAAGAGTTTCGCAGAAATTCCATATATAACTAAACCGTGATATTCTATAACGTCCAGAGGATGTTATGGAACATCACAACCAGCTTAACGAAATCAAATTACTGCTAATTAACCAAAATAAACACTGTAGCTGGACGTTATGGTCTATAACGTTCAGTTACAGTGTTTTTTTAAAAAAAAAATAATTCACAAATGAAGCAACAGAAGCAGCAAAAAAAAAAAAAAAACTGTAGCTGGACGTTATAGACCATAACGTCCAGCTATAGTGTTTTTTATTAGATCATTAGCGATCAGATTAACTGGACGTGATAGTCCATAACGTCCAGCTACAGTACCTTGGACGTTATGGACTATCACGTTTTAGCTATATCTCGAATTTCTGCGGAAATCTTCTTCAATGTCGATATTTTTATATTTTATTTTCTATTAATAAAAATTTCGGTATATTCTCGTGATGTGCATGATAAAAGTGGTAAAATTTATATGAACACAAAGTCCTATAATTTGTAATTTAAGTTATTCAAAAACCGCTTTGTTCATGCATTTTTGATAGTTGACTCTCAATTTGTCATGAATATGATTATTGTGATATTAGATTCATATTATCTTAATGCATTTGGAATCCTTGGACCGTTATATCGGATTCTATTGAATATCCGAGGAAATAAATTATTTATTGGCTTTTTTTTTATTTTCAAATAAATTATTATTACTATTATTATATAAATAGATATTATTTTGCCCCACAAATTTGAATTCCTCATCCAATTCATCAAATCAATTAAAGTCGCTAAAATTTGAAATGGAAAACACATCATACCATAATTTTCTTTTAGAAAAACACGTTATTTACCCCTTTATTTGGACTTGGTGCATTAAGACTTTATGCAAAATCCTTTACGGTTCACATAAACCAAAACCATACATATTGAAGAGTTCATCTCCTTAATCTGAACTTCAGAAACGAAAAAAAGAAATGTTGTTTGGACGGTTAATTTGAATTAAAACAGTTCAATTTGATCAAAGCTGGATAGGAGTTTATAACTGAACTTGGCTTGAATTGAGTCGGTATGCTACAAAAGAGATAGGAGTAGGTCCGATGGTCATCGGATCTAGAGTTAGGTTCAATTAGCTCTATCACTGTACGATTAGCATCAAGATCTATGCACATGGAAATTGATAAGTCTTGCACGGATTTTGATGCAGAGCACACGAATCTTGATGCAGATCGGATGGTCATCACACCCATCGAACCAAGGTAGGTCTGATGGGCATCGGACCTACTCTCATTCCGGTACAAAAACCAGGTCAGAATGAGTCGTTATCAATTGAAAGAATGATACAATATTACATGCATGAACGTCTTAAACTAAACTGTGAGGTTGCACCGGTGACTTTAACTAGAGACTTAATATATTAGGTGAGAGATTTGACTGGAGATTGAGTATGGAAGACTATTATAATTTTCATATTAGAAAATTATTATTATTATTCATTACATTGTTATTGTTATTAATTAAATTATTTTCTACTTGTTACTAAAAATATCTGAGTCCAAATAAACATTTATATTACCACCATTATTTCAAAGAGGAGGGTTGAAATGCCTCCATTTTTTGTGTCTTCATCGTGTTTTTTTTTTTTTTAAATTTTAATAACTCAAAATTTAAAACTTAAAGGTTAAAATAAAACCATTAGATATGGTCTACATCATTTTATCTATGCACGTGTACAATATTATGACATTTCAACTTTGTTTTGATTGTTATCAAGAGCTTGTAAAAATGTACTAATGTGGATAATTTCTAAACGTTGATTTTTCACTTATTGATTCACATAAAAACAAAACCGAAATTTGATACTTTTTTATGATTTAAATTTTGAGTTATTAACGTTTTAAAAATGGAGGCATGATGGAGGCACAAAAAATGAAGGCATTTGAACCCCCCTCTATTTCAAAATAGTCTCATTTCAATTATAATTTGCATATTTTGTTTTTCACCGTTAAAACATCATCTATGAAAAAAAATCATTTCATTTCTCTCAACTCTTTGATCTAATGCCATTGTTTTCTTCAAGACTAGCAAAATTTCAAATTGTTATTTCAAATTGTTAAGACAACTAATAAGCTTTAAGATTAAAAAAAAGGTAAGACTTGATTCCTATATATATATGGTTTAATTTGTATGAATATCGGAAACTTCCAACTGGTTTGTAAAATATTAAGTTAAAGTTCGATTTTGCAAAGCTATAATAAGATTTAAATAATAAAGAGATATCTCAATTCTTATATTAAATAAATACAAATATTAACAATTCGTAACTTCGTATAACAATTTCATATATTTTGAAATGCATACTATTATGCAATTTAGCAATTACCTTATTCCATACATAATAGCACGTTTACACAATTAATTATCAATTTTTGAATTCTTTAATGTTGTCATTAACTTCAAAATTATTACGGGCAGTTATTTTTAGACTCAGCGGTATTATTTGCATCATCAAGAGGACTTGACGAGCTTAACTTCAAAATTTATTGAATTGGTTTCAAATAACAAATTCAAATCATTGAACCGATTATTCCACGAATAATGCGTGTACATGCAAAATTTAATTTAATTTATTTATTTAGTTAAAGTCGAGTGGTCATGAACAAATGATGAAAAATAAATACAATAAAATAACTTTTAAACATCTATTTATTTAACCGCTTTAGTCTTGACTAAAAGTTGGGTATATGGTATTGTAAAAACAAACTAAATTTGAAAATATTTTCCACCAAACGCAACTGTTCTTCTTTATTTTGGAAAACACATAACATCCAAATTTTTAAAATTTGTTTAGTAAAAGATTGAGGGGTCATGAACAAATAATGAAAAATGAATATACTAAAATAACTTATAAATATTTATTTTTAATTAACCCGTTTAGTTTTGACTAAAAGTTGGGTACATGGTCTAATTAAAAACAAACCAAATTTGAAAATTTCCACCTACCACAACTGTTCATCTTTATTTGGAAAACCCATTACATCCAATAGTATTGTAAAAGGAGTTACATTCAAATTTAGTTTGGTCATAGCATTTGCCAAGTTTGAACCACCTCCTAACGCAATGAAACCATCCATAACAATACTAAACAATCTCACACAATATAAGCACATGCAATTCAAATTATTCTTCAAATTCCTCATAATTTATTTATCAAACAAGATCTACATCTCACAAACTCAAAATCCACAATATGAATAAAATGACATTTTCAATTTTGGTATTATTGAGTTTGAGCCTCATCATAAGTCATCATGGCATGGTCTCTGCTATGAGCTTGTGTAAGGTGGGCAACGATGGCCGTGCTTGTTTGCCAGCCGTTAGGGGGTCGAATCCACCGCCACCAACCGCTAAATGTTGTAATGCTATTAGAGGTGCAGATATGAAGTGCTTATGTTCGTACATTTCATCTTCCCTTGTTTGCATATTATTTGGAATTAATACTAAGGAAGCGCAGAAGCTGCCAGGCAAGTGCGGCATTGCCGGACCAACTTGCTAAGGCCTTAAGCAACCTTGGTTTCCTATGTTTTATGTATGTATGTATGTATAAAGTTTTTGATTTTATATTTGATATGTTTATGTATGTCTGTGTTCTTTGTATAATATTATGAACTGATTTTGATTGTGCAATATTTTTTTAAATTTCAGTTTCTTCTTTTCAATAAGAATATCACCAACCTTGTGTGGATTTAAATTCACATATTGATTTCACCATATATGATCCGACATACATGTAAACAATTATTTAATTTTTAAACTGTGAATATATATATTTTCCTTTCAATGTCTTTCAACATGCAATTTCCTAGAGATATTCATTTGATTTGGTTTACATTTTTAATTTTGAAACCGAACAATGCAATATGTATAAATAAACAGGTCTACACATTGGATTGAAATCATATTGATACGTCCTATCTCCCGAGGAGAGTAGTCCGTATGTGAGAGGTGGTTGATTGATCTCGCCCTGCCCGGGGTGGCAGTCCGAGATGAGAGTTGAGAAGTAAGGTGGTTGTAGAGAGATTCTGACTCTGACCTATGCGATATCTCTCTGTGTGTGTAAAATCTCGACCCCCGTTCAATGGGGATTTTTGCCTTATATATGCTGAGTCATAACCGCTATCTCGGCGGTTATCTCGCCTTAAGCCGGTAAAACGGTTATTGTGACCGAGTTGACTGGTCATCCCGCATTAAGGCGGTGTATGTCTATTTCGGGCCGAGTTCGACCTTTGCAGGCCTTCGGCCTGTTCTGTTCCTGGATCTTAAGTATCTCGGGCTTTGGGCCTCTTTACCTTGGCACCGGGCTGGCTCCTGAAAGGAGGTCCGAATCCCGGGCTTTCATAGGCCTAAAGTTTAGTAAATAAAGGGCCTTGGGAACATGGCCCTATCATTAGCCCCCGAAGTCAGAATGTATAGCGATATGCTTCTGACTTGATATTACTTAGTCATGTAAACAATGTAAAATTATTTATGATTTCCCGAGATGTTATTTGTTTGCGCTGTATGTTGTAATGTCGTATGATAGTGTAATCTCGCAATATTATGAGCTCGCATGATGATTTTTTTTTTTTTTTTTTTTTTTTTAAAAACAAAATCAAGACGGAGTCGGGATGGAATGCGACATAATCAACACAAAAAATGGAATAGTTGATGAAATTTCATTAATATCGCAAAATCATACAATATAAGATTTAAACTGAATACGACATGCGATATACTATTTCTAACTAAAACTATTCCTGACGGTGGCGCTTGGTCTGGCGTGCTTGAGCAAGGCATTGCTTGCAAGTAAAGGATGTGAAGCGAGGGTCATGATGATTCCGAGGTGATCGTCGAGCCGAGCACCCGGGATGAAAGGCTTCTTCGCAGTCGTCACAATGGAACATTTGCGGAGAGTATCCCCTCAACTTGCAAATGGCACATCGGTCCCAGGCTAGTGGGTCGCCTTCTTTGTTGGAGTTGTGGAGGGCGACCTCGGGGCCTTGATGTGGAAGAAGTGTGGGAGGTAATGGAATATCATCTTTCAAGATGATAACCTCGTCATTCACGTGATCAGACATCTCGTGAGAATGCGAGTTAGAAGGAGAAATGTACGGTTGATGGATCGTTAAAGGGAGACGGAGGAAGTATATATAGTATACCGGCATTAAATGCCTGACGCCTCGTCTTCCGTTAACCCGCCGTCAGCCATCAAATCGCCCATCAAATCGGGCAGGGAAAACGAGGTGAAGGCGCAATCCTCGCGTGACACGTGTCATGCGTTAACTCGGTTAGAGCTCGCGTCCGGTGAATAAGCGCGGGAATCGAAGCGTCGCGTGGATGAATGTCGCAGATTGCGCCAGGTGTCACTCCTCGGGATCCGAGCGGAAAAAAGTTTCCCATTTCGGACCTATATATACCCCCGTCCCCATCATTTTCACTTTTTCTGATCGAGCAATCATTATCTCGGAGAAACAGGACTTCAAGCAGCTAACTCGAAGTGCAACAGCGGACAGAAAATCAGCGAAAGAAGACCTCGCCTCGATAAGGTTAGTGATTCCTGGACCTCGGTAGAACTTGTTTGACATAAATTAGTGCAACCCGGGATCAGGAGTATAAGTAAGTAGGCCAACTTGGTATAGTCGTATGACCAAAAACCCGGATGAACTACGTATCAACCTTGAATAAGTCTGTACCTAAGCCAGTTCCTTTGTTAATCGTAGAAATGGCTGACCTATCTGGTGCGAGATCTGAAGAAAACCGGTCCAAGTCAATAGGACAACATCCATCCATCTCGGGGGATCAGTTTGGTTCCCCCGGGTTCTCTCAGAGGCAAAAAGAGCCCAGTCCTCCTCACGGTATAGGCAAGAGCATAGATGCCATGCTTGAGATAGCTGCCAACGTGGTTTATGAGGGTGGATCTGACAGCGAGGATGGGACCTCGCAAAGGTCAAGCGGGTATTTATATGACCTAAGTCAGGAAACAGAAACTGTGGAAGGAGAAGAAGGTGAAGCCACCGATGTTGAAGTGGACATACTAAATTCAAGCCCGGAAACATCATCCCGGGGAGAGCGTATCTCGGCAGAAGCCGGAACGTCTCAAGGAAAGGGTTCTGCTCGGACCACGAAACCTAAGACCAAATCAAAGGCCAGAGTTAGGCCACTACCCGACATGAATCCTCGGGCCGGTCATCCAGATGATACCAAATTCCCCAAATCATCACAACGAGCCCCCGCACCCGAGGTCCAAGATCAAGCCTGGGCAGAAGCGTTTTATGATGAGTTAGTGGTAACGAAAAATAAGATTCCCAGGGATCAAATCACATTACGGGCACCTGGCCCGGAAGATCGGGCACATGACCACGAACGGGGCATGTGCGTTTACTGGAAAATGCCACAATGCGGCTTCCAGTTAAGGTTGACCAATTTTGAGCGGAGCCTCTTGAACTTCATGAAGGTGGCTCCTGCACAACTGACCGGGGTGGCCTGGAGCTATATACGCAGCTTTGAAGCCGCTTTTAGGACTTTTGAGGCTGAGCTCGGGATGAACCGGCCAACCCTTGGGTTGTTTTTTCATTTCTTTTCCACACTCTATGTGGACCCCGGCCACCTTGCACTTCGCCAAAAAACCCCCAAGCATCACCAGGCCTTGTTTGAGAAAAACAAAAAGATGGACAAAATAGAGGCCTGGGACCACGGATGGGTGTACATAGAAAATTGGCGCGACGTGAATAGCTTACAAGATGTCGATCCGAAGTGGAGGCCGCTGAAGTCCGGGAAGGGAATGATCCCGGCATTTGATAAAGAACTTGATTTGCAAGAGCAGGTGGCTGCGCAAGGATTGAGAGAAATTGTGAGAAGTGAGTCCTGTTTTCTTGGGTGTAGTTGCAATTTATTTTATGCTTATCCCCCATCTCGTTATATCCAATTGCATAACCTAATATTAGTTTGTATGTTCCGTTGCTTTTTGCAGAAGAAGGTTGCATGGAGCTGATCTGGACAAGTGCGCCGCTCACTTCCAATCGCGCAGCCCCAAAAAAGAGTATTAGCACCACCACCGCGGGCCAAAAGGAAAGGAAAGCGGGAAAAAAGGTTTCCCGGAAAAGTTCCACGGCTGAGACTTCAGCCAGTCTCGCTATTGAGGAGCCCGCGCGTGCTCCAGCACAAGTTATCCCGGAGGAGGCCCCGTCTCACAAACGGAAAGAAGCCCCCAGTGTTTCCCTTACCGCAGCCGATAAGGGCAAGGGCTTAGCCTCGTAACGCCCTAAGAAGAAGAAGTCGAGAAGGGCATCTGGTACGGCCGTTATCGAGGCCAACCCGGTTAGCGGGGCATCTTCAGCTGAGGTGAGTGAACTTCCTCCACAAGATAATCTCGCCTTGGCAATCACTCCGGGATCTTCCACCCCGGCCGCCCCAGCTGAGGTAGAGGGACCCTGCGACATCGACCTCCAGAGTTTCTTACAAGCGGCCGTTCCAGGCCAAGAGCTTGCTACTGGGGTTGTGTTCAAGGAGAGGATTGTACCCCGATTTCCTGATAGCTTGGGCCTACACCTCCCGGGTTATTCCACCATGCAACAGTCGCGGGATGAGAACAGAAACCTGCACGCCCGGTATGCTCGGGAAGTATTCCGGGTAACGGAGACCGCGTATCAGAAGGAGACCATTCGGGAGAAACCCGAGGTGACGCTTAACCATGCCATCTCGGCCATTCATGACATCGGGGCCATCCTTGGCCATTACAAGGACCTGGTTGACAAAGAGCAAAACAATATGCTCTTTGTTGATACTGACGGGGATATGGTCAAAAAAGCCGTGTTGGAACGCGATTATTTCCGCAACCTGGCCGTAGAGCAAACCAAGCGTCTCGAGGTCGCTCAAAAACAGGTAAAGGTGCAAGAGAAACAAATTCGCATCCACGAAGCAACTATAAGAACATTAAGAACGGCTGAGGACCACCTCAAGCTTCGGGATGACAGGATAGCGCACCAAGAGGAGGAAATCAAATCTCTACAAGACCAAATCTCGGCCCTTAACCTGGAGGCAGCGGCGAAGGATATTACTATCTCGGAGAGAGAAGCCGAAGTATCTCGTTTGGAGGGGGAGCTGCAACGGGCTCCCGGCCTTACGTTGAATCGGTTCTTGGTTAGCCAGGCCTTCGCGCAAGCCGCGGCGCTGGCCTTGCATAAACCGATGAAGGCCGTTATTTATCGCGAGTTGCAGAAGGTCGGCAATCATTATCCGTTCACTCCGGAACATGCCGGGTTTAAGGCAGTTCCTCCCGAAGATGTCAAGGTGCGCCAGTTGGCCGATTATCGGTGGGATGAGGGCCGGGATCGTTTGGTAAACCCAGATGGGTCTATCTTTGACGAGAAACTCCCACTTGATGATCATGCCGCGTATTTCCCGTACCCGTGGTGGGGGAAATTCAGGTGGCCCAAAAGTCTGTCCGACCCTGTGGACAAGGTGAATAGGCCGGTTACGGCTAGACCCGTGATAGTGGGAGCAGAAGGGGAGGAAGAGGAGGAGGAGGATGATGCTGAAGAAGAAAGCGAAGAGGAAGGTGACCAGGGGAGAATACAAGATATTGTTCACCCCGAGGTTAGGTCTCCAATAGCGACACCTCGGGAGCATCTCAAAACTCCCTAATTGGTAAGTTGTTCTGTATCATGATTTATATATATCATAATAGCAATGTCTATGTATCTGTATTAACTTGGTACAACTGTTGCTTGTGACAGGAATGATGGCCGAAAGCGTGATGGTAATATGAGGACGAGCCAGCCATGTCTTCCGACTTCGTTTCTTAGTTTAATTTTTGTAATATTTTGATGCCCCCGGGATGTGGGGGCTTAACAAAGAATCGTTGTAATCGATATTCATTTTTGTTCCCGAGATGTGGGAAATGAACGATTTTGAAAGTATATAAATATTTTTACCTGTTATTCTTCTCTGTCAGCATGTGATTATTCTGCGACGTCATCTGTTAGTGTGATGCCGCGACTATGCTTTTTATGTTAGAAAAAAAAAGTTTAAAAATACCAAAGGCCGACATAGAAACGCCGGTCAGAAGAATACTGTGATCGGTAAACTCGTATTCGTTACCCCGAAGGGTTTTCGTTCGTTAGTTGTTTCCGATATGATAAAAAGCACTACTTATAATAGCATATGCTAAAGTGAAGTAACAATAAGACATCATGGAAAACTGAAAATTCACATATATATTAAGTATGCTTATAACATCGCATACAAAGAATAAAAAGTTACATGAGATGAAAAAGCATCTCGCTAAAAGTAACTAAAAGCCTATCTCGCCTATAGTAAAGTATTCGGCTTATCACGCCTTTTATTCGGCCTATTTCGCCTTGAATTCGGCATATCTCGCCTTGTAGTAGCATCACATGTAGTCGGCCTATAACGCCTTTCGATGTGTGCTGGTATGTCGCGCTAATTAAGTGTAAAACTTGCGGAGATGGCCCGCGTTCCATGGTCTTGGAAGCGGAATTCCTTGCAAGTTTTCTAACTCATACGCGCCTTTTCCTCTGAGGGATACTACCCGATATGGGCCTTCCCAGTTCGGCTCTAGCTTGCCTACATGTTTACCCGTGGCTTCGACTTTTCGTAGCACGAGATCGCCTGGTTGGAAGTCGCGGGGTATAACGTGTTTGTCAAAAGCACGCTTGACCCTTCGTTGATACTCCATTGTCCGGACACGGGCTCGTTCCCTGGTTTCCTGAAGGAGCTCGAGGTCGACCTCGCGAGAGCCCGGATTTCCTTCCATAGAATACGTCGCAGTGCGAAGGGATGGCTCTATCAGTTCCAAGGGAGTGACTGCTTCCATGCCGAACACCAGCGAGTAAGGTGTCTGTTGCGTAGCTTCCCGTGGGGTTGTCCGGTATGCCCAAAGGACTTCGTCTAGCATGTCGGGCCAGTTTTTGCGGTTGGTTTCCACTTTGCGTTTGATGCCTTCCAGAATGGTCCTGTTGGTAACCTCAGCGAGGCCATTGCTTGCGGGATGGCTGACTGAGGTGAAATTGTTGTGGATCCCGAGGCCCGATAGAAATGCTATCGTGCTGGCTGCGTTGAACTGTGTGCCATTATCGGAAATGAGGGCATGGGGCAGCCCAAATCGGCAGATAATGTTGCGCCAAATAAAGTGTTCGGCTGCTTTGGCCGTGATAGTTGCTAGGGCCTCTGCTTCTACCCATTTGGTGAAGTACTCGACAGCCACTATAATCCAACGTCGCTGGCGCACGGCTTTGGGGAACGGACCCACGATGTCGATTCCCCATAAGTCGAAGGGCCACGCCCCCGAGATAGAGATTTGGTCGTAAGGAGGGATATTGCTGAGCCTGCTGTGATATTGGCACTTATCGCATTTTCTGACCAAGTCTGCTGCATCTCGCTGCATTGTTGGCCAATAAAATCCCGCTCGGAGTATCCTCTTGGCTAGAGTTTTTGCTCCTTGATGGCTGCCACATATCCCAGCGTGTACCTCGGCCAACATCTGATGGGCGGTGTTCTCCGAGATGCACTTCAGCCAAGGTCGGACATAGCCCCTCTTATAGAGCTGGTTGTTGAAGATGGAGTAAAGCGGGGCTATCTTCTTCAAACGTCGCGCTTCAAGCTGGTCTGTTGGCAGGACCCCGGTATTGAGGAAATTCCACATCGGGGTGAACCATGTTTCTGGTGGTTCATGGATGGCATATACCGCAATAACATCTACGTCAATGCTGGAATTGGGTATATCCATGACTATGATTGGTCTGTCTTTGTCTAAGTTTCCGGCAGCTCCGAGCTTAGAGAGGGCATCGGCTTGGCAATTCTTGTTGCGAGAAACATGTTGGATCTCGACTTTATCGAACTGGTTCTTCAGGTTGTTGAACTGCTCCCGGTATTTGCGCAATTTGTCATCCATGACGCGACATTCGGCATTGATTTGTTTGACAGCCAACTCGGAATCGCTATGGAGGTACACCTCGCGTGCTCCGAGTTCTCTGGCTAACTTGAGCCCAGCTATCATGGCTTCATATTCTGCAGTGTTGTTGGTCACCGGAAACTGAAAGTGGAGGGCATAATTCAGAACTTCACCTTGTGGTCCGATAAGGGAGACACCAGCCCCGGCCCCTTGTAGGGAGGATGCTCCATCGACATATAACGTCCATCGTCCTTCTAATTCAGGTGGTGCTCCTGAGTATTCCGCGATGAAATCGGCAAAGATCTGCGACTTGAGGGCATTTTGTGGGTGGAAGGAAATGTCGAACTCGGAGAGTTCCAGAGCCCAAGCCAGTAATCTGCCGGAAGAGTCGAAGTTGGCAAGGACTTTCTTGAGTGGCACCCCGGTGTATACTTTGATAGGGTGCGACTGGAAGTATGGTCGCAGCTTCCTTGCCGCCACTACCAGAGAGTATGCGGCTTTCTCAATCTGGGTGTATCTTGTTTCGGCATCGCGGAGTACGTGTGAGACAAAGTATACGGGTCGCTGTTCCCGCCCTTCTTCTCGGACTAGGGCTGCACTGACAGCATGGTTGGTAGTTGCCAAGTAAAGGACAAGGATATCACCTGCTGCGGGTCTGCTGAGGCAAGGTGGGTCAGCGAGGTAAGCTTTGATTTTGTCAAAAGCCGCCGCGCACTCGGCAGTCCATTCGAATTTGGCTGTCTTCCGCATAGCTTTGAAGAAAGGGAAGCAAACGTCTCCGGACCGCGCTATGAACCTGTTGAGGGCTGCCAGCCGTCCAGTTAACGACTGGAGTTCTTTCAAGTTCCGAGGTGGTTGCATGTCGAGTATAGCTTTGGATTTAGAGGGGTGAATTTCAATACCTCGCATGGATACCATGAACCCGAGGAACTTGCCACCGGTTAGGCCGAAGAAACTCTTTTTTGGGTTGAGTTTCATGTCGGCTCCATTGAGCGTCGCAAAAGTCTCCTCGAGATCTCGGATGTGATCGAGATCCGACATGCTCTTGACTAGCAGATCGTCGACATAAGCTTCCATGTTTCGGCCAATTTGATCTTGGAAGACTTTATTCACCATCCTCTGAAAAGTTGCTCCTGCATTTTTCAACCCGAATGACATTACTCGGTAGCAGTAGAGGCCGGAATGGGTTGTAAAAGCAGTTTTTTCTTCATCGTCGGGATTCATCCTGATTTGATTGTACCCCGAGAATGCATCCATGAAACTGAGGAATGCATGTCCCGAGGTGGAGTCTACAAGTTGGTCTATTTTCGGCAAAGGGAATGGATCCATTGGGCATGCTTTGTTAAGGTCTGTGTAATCGATACACATCCGCCAATCTCCGTTTGATTTTTTGACCAGAACTGGGTTAGCCATCCACTCCGGGCAGTCAACATTGCGGATGAAACCCGCAGCTAGAAGTTTTCCGACTTCCTTTTTTACTGCCAGTTGTCGTTCCTCCCCCATATTGCGCTTCTTTTGGCGTACCGGTTTGAATTCTGGTTTGATATGCAACTTATGTTCCGCGATTGATCTCGGAATACCTGGCATGTCAGCCGCGGTCCAGGCGAAAACGGACTGGTTATTGCGGAGGAAAGTGATAAGGTCTTCTCTGGCTGACCCCTGGATAGCTCTTCCTATGTTCAATGTCTTCCCGTCGCCTAAGTCGAGCTCGTCAACTTCGTCTGCGGGCTCAAGGGAAGACTTAGATTCCGCTTTGTCCGTAGGATCCAGCGCGATCTGGGTGTCAGGGGGCATGAAGTCGCTGCTGGCCTTCATGTGCCCGCCCGAGCGGCAGGTGGTTGTTCTGGGGGTATCGACTTGATGGACTTGGCCGCACCTTTCCTGGAGAGATACGTGATAGCATTCCCGAGCTATCTCCTGTACTCCACATTCTTCTCCCACCCCATGGCTTGTGTAAAACTTGATTTTTAAGTGAGGGGAAGAAACTATGGCGCCGATTTTGTTTAGTGTACCCCTCCCTAGGATGGCATTGTAGGCTGATGGAGCGTCGACTACTAGGAAGTCGATCATTGTTTCCACTGTTTTAGGCGAGGTGCCGAAGGTGGTTTTGAGAGAAACCATACCCTTTGGACGGAGGGCATCACCTGTGAAACCGATGAGGGGGGGGTGTCATCCTTTTGAGTGTGTCAGTCTTGAGTCCCATTTTGCGGAAAGCGGACAAGTAAAGGATGTCGGCTGAGCTTCCGGTGTCCACTAGGATCCTCTTAACCCTGTGTGTATCAATTTTTAGGCTGAGCACAATTGGGTCGACATGTGGGCCAATGATCTCGCCTTGATCCTTTTCAGAAAACACAATTACCTCATCCATTCGCGGTCGTTTTTTGTCAGTGTCTTGTTCGACATTTAAAATGGTGGGGTAAGGTTTAGTCTTTGGACGGGATTCGACCTTGCGGGGGTAATGCCCGATACCACCGCTGATCGTGTTGACAACTGGGCTGCCCTGTCGCTCTCCCCGCTGCGGGCCTGATCCATCATCGGTGTGTGGTCTTTGATCGGGACGTCGGTCACCGTTGTAATTCCCCTTGTATGGAATTTTCTTCTTGTAATCTCGGCCACGCCCGTTGTACTTCCAAGTGTACTTTTTGTAGAAGTCGGGTTGGATGAACTCGGTTAATTTTCCTTCCCGGGCTAGTCTTTCCAGTATGTCGCGTAACTGGAGACAGTCGCTTGTTGAATGTCCCTCGAACCCATGAAACAAGCATTCCTTACTTTTGTCCTGTACTTCGAAGATGTCTTTGGGCAATGGAGGGGGTAAATCGAACATGTCCTTCACGATATGGTACATCTCGTGCCGCTTTTTGGTGAAGGGGGCATACCGCACGTAGTGGGGGCGGTATTCTGCTTCATTCGGTCTGTTCCCTCCTTTCTTGTCTTGATTATGTCTGTGGGGTTCATTCTGGCTCCGAGGTTCGATCTGTGTCCGAGGTTGATCATTTTGAGGTGGCCAGTGGCCCTGTTGTCGGGGTGATCTTGGCCGAGTTCTTGGGGGGCTACCATTGTCTTCTTCGGCCCTGATGTACCCTTCTGCAAAGGCCACAAACTCGCGCAAGGTAGTAATTTTCTTCACGTGCGCGTCGTACCTCAGGGTACCGGGGCCGCCTTTGCGCAGCCCTTTTTTGATGGCGGCTAGAGCAAATTCTTCGTTCAAGTTCTGGACCTGGCGAGATGCCTGTATGAAGCGGTTGACAAAATTGCCGGTTTTTTCCCTTGGACCTTGAACGATGTCTAGGAGCGTCTCGCTGGTGACCTGAGGGGGCCTGATCACGGTATATCTTTCGAGGAAGGCCTTGGCGAGGTCTTCGAATTTTGAGATCGAACCTCGAGGGAGGTTCATGTACCAGTCCCAAGCTTCTCCTTGGAGGCAGGTTGTGAAAACTCGGCATGTTATCGCGTCCGTGGCTCCTAAAAGCCGTAGTCGCTCCAAAAACCCATATACAAAGTTGTGCGGGTCTGCGGGGTCTCCGTTATCTCGGAAACTTGGGAGGAAAGCGGGGTACTTAAAGTCTGTCATAGATGCTCCGTATATATTGGCTGACAGAGGTCCGTCCGCGATCCCCATAGGTTTAGAGTACGTGCCAGCCTTCTGGGACTCGATCTCGGCCATCTTGGCATTGAGTCGGGTCTGTATCAGCTCTTCCACTTGGGTCATGCTGATACCTTTAGTGGGGGTGGGAGACCTTCGGGTGCGTTTCCTGTCGCCTTTGCGAGTCCTATGTCTTCCCCGTAGCTGGCTATCTTCGCGCTCATGGCGAGAGCGAGATTGCTTTCGGTGGCGCGATCGCCCCCGGTCATCGTTATGGACAGATCTCTGTTCCTTCTGTGGTGATGGGTTATGTCCCGCCCCGGCTTCTTGTCCCTGTTCCTTTTCTTGGTTCTCACCCTGGCCTTCCTGCTCGATTGGCTTGGGGCCGTGTTGCACCGTGTTGTTTTGGGGGTTAGGAGTGTCTGTTTCCTCACTATCCGCTGTCCGAACCTTAATAAAGTCGGAGTTAAGGTTGCGGGGCGAGATAGCCGTCTGGAGGTTTTTGGAGAGGGGCTTTGTTGGCTTAGTTGGCGCAGCGCACGTGGCTACTATCTGGGCTGAGTGCTGCGGCACTTGTTGAAGGGGAAGGTAATTGGGTGGAGCCAGGGGATAAGGTGCTGCGATACCGGGGTGATAAGTTCCCGGAGCGCCTTCCTGGGTCATTTGACCGGGCGGGGTCATATACGGGTAGTGTGGCGCCGGTGGGCCATATGGTGAGTAAGGGTATGTCCCGTAATAGTACACGGGTGTTTGCGGCTGATATGGCGCGAACGGCTGGGTGCCGTATTGAGGGTTGGATCCCGTGAAGGGTTGTTGGGGTCGCTGTGGCCGAGGTGACATCGACCGTGTTGCGATCGCACTCAGGGGCGGTCTTATCGGCGTGGTGCCTGGTGGGACAAGTTGCCCTGAGGATGGGGTGACAAGGGGGTTTTGAGAGGTCACCCCTGACCCGATCACGGGTTGGTTGTTCGGCGGGTTGTTAGGACGTCGGTTGTCCTTCTCGCCTGCTGGATGGATGTCAACCTTCGGAGAGGGTTTGGAGGTGTTCCCGGTATCCTTACCTCCTGCGGGGTCTTTGCTGGTGCCCGGAGGGGGAGGATTGGAAACATCTTGCGCGTCCATTGGATGCTTCAGTATTGGAGCGATGGGGGCCCCACGGTGGTTGATACGTCCTATCTCCCGAGGAGAGTAGTCCGTATGTGAGAGGTGGTTGATTGATCTCGCCCTGCCCGGGGTGGCAGTCCGAGATGAGAGTTGAGAAGTAAGGTGGTTGTAGAGAGATTCTGACTCTGACCTATGCGATATCTCTCTGTGTGTGTAAAATCTCGACCCCCGTTCAATGGGGATTTTTGCCTTATATATGCTGAGTCATAACCGCTATCTCGGCGGTTATCTCGCCTTAAGCCGGTAAAACGGTTATTGTGACCGAGTTGACTGGTCATCCCGCATTAAGGCGGTGTATGTCTATTTCGGGCCGAGTTCGACCTTTGCAGGCCTTCGGCCTGTTCTGTTCCTGGATCTTAAGTATCTCGGGCTTTGGGCCTCTTTACCTTGGCACCGGGCTGGCTCCTGAAAGGAGGTCCGAATCCCGGGCTTTCATAGGCCTAAAGTTTAGTAAATAAAGGGCCTTGGGAACATGGCCCTATCACATATCATTTACAAGTAGAGATGTAAATTTGTGTTGTGTGTCATGATTAACCACATCGTAATTTAGGTCACGTGTTATACCGTGATCAAATCAACATTTCACGTACAGTACTATACCATAATCATAATCACAAGAAATAGTGATGAAGTAGAAGCAATATATATGGTTCTCCCTTTTTATTTGAAAGCACTAGTGGAAAATATGGAATCAGGATCGGTTATATATGCATATTAGTATCGGAATACAACCGATCCTGATGAAGGCGATACTGATACTTACAATAATCTGGATCGGTTAAATAACCGATCCTGATAGTTACTATCAGAATCGGTTGTTTCAAACAACCGATCCTGATGTTATACTATCAGGATCGGTTGTTTGAAAAAACCGATCCTGATACCCTTTTTTTTTTTTTAATGTTGGTTCTGAAAAAAAAAAAATCAGGATCGGTTGTTTGAAAAAACCGATCCTGATACTTTTTTTTTTTTTAATGTTGGTTCTAAAAAAAAAAAGAATCAGGATCAGTTTTTTTTGAAACAACCGATCCTGATGTTATACTATCAGGATCAGTTGTTTCAAACAACCGATCCTGATGTTATATTGGATCTAAAAAAAATATTTTTTTTATTTGGCCAGCTTCCATATATATTTGCTGGCCAGCATAATTTTTTTTTATTTACCATTGATTTATTGGAGCTCAAAACCAATTAAGAACACAAAATAAAATTCATGAAACACAAAAAGAAGTACAATAGTTGAAGAAATTTGGTGCAATAGCAAAATAAAATTGAAAATACAAATGAAAAAATATAGTTGATCGGCCGGATGATTAAGATAAATAAAAAGATAGTTTCAAAAAGCCTTGCTCAAATGAAAAAAGATAAATAAATAAATTGAAAATACAAAAAAAAAAGTTTTTTAAAAGTATAATAATGAGAAAATTAGATAAAGCTAATACCGTGATAGTTGATCGGGCGGATGATTAAGTAACTTGAGCGAGATGTCCTCAAAACTGAAAAACAATATACAAACACCATTAATTAATTGAGCCGGAGGTTCGAGAGCCTCGGCTTTGAGAGGGAGAGACGGAGACAGAGAGAGAGAGACACGGAGGAGAGGGAGAGACGAGACGGAGACAGAGAGAGGAGAGACACGGAGGTCTGAGGATTTGAGAGGGAGAGACAGAGACATAGAGAGAGAGAAAGACGCTAAGTTGAAAATGAGAGGCGCGAAATGAAAATAAGAACTAAGCAGGAGTTATCAGGATCGGTTATTTCGAAATAACCGATCCTGATTGTTTTTAGGATCGGTTATTTATTGAACCGATCCTATTAGTTTGAGTCCTAAAATTTTTGTAAGTACAAAGGCGCGAAACAGAATTAAACCCTAGCGTCAAATTAGTATTAGGATCGGTTATTTCAAAAAAACCGATCCTGATAACTTTTTTTTTTTTTTTAATGTTGGTTCTGAGAAAAAAAAAAGAGTATCAGGATCGGTTATTTCAAAAAAACCGATCCTGATAACTTTTTTTTTTTAATGTTGGTTCTGAGAAAAAAAAAAGAGTATCAGGATCGGTTATTTCAAAAAAACCGATCCTGATAACTTTTTTTTTTTCTCAGAACCAACATTAAAAAAAAAAAGAGTATCAGGATCGGTTTTTCAAACAACTGATTCTGATATTCTTGTTTTTTTTTTTTTCAGAACCAACATTAAAAAAAAAAAAAGAGTATCAGGATCGGTTGTTTGAAAAACTGATCCTGATACTCTTTTTTTTTCAGAACCAACATTAAAAAAAAAAAGAGTTATCAGGATCGGTTTTTTTGAAATAACCGATCCTGATAACTTTTTTTTTTTTTTTAATGTTGGTTCTGAAAAAAAAAAAAAATCAGGATCGGTTGTTTTAAAAAAACCGATCCTGATACTTTTTTTTTTTTTAATGTTGGTTCTGAAAAAAAAAAAATTAGGATCGGTTGTTTTGAAAAAACCGATCCTGATACTTTTTTTTTTTTTTAAATGTTGGGTCTGAAAAAAAAAAATTAGGATCGGTTGTTTGGAAATAACCAATCCTGATACTTTTTTTTTTTTTAATGTTGGGTCTGAAAAAAAAAAGAATCAGGATCGGTTGTTTGAAAACAATCGATCCTGATACATAGGAATTAGAATCGATTGTTTGTTAGAACCGATTCTAATTGTTCATAAATTAGGATCGGTTAACTATAAAACCCGATCCGAATAGTTTTTAGGATCGGTTTTCTTAAAAAAATCGTTCCAGATAGATATTAGAATCGGTTGTTTCATATAACCGATACTATTAGGCCGATCCTGATTTCAGTTTTTCCACTAGTGAAGGTGTTCAAGTTTCTTTGCTTTTGATTTTTTGGGATGAAGTATATATAGTCTATCTTCATAACACACTAAATTCGACAAAAGAAAGATTTTGTTTGATATTATATATCCTGAATCTTGCTCTTTAATTACAAAATTTGGTTTTGAAAAAGAATGTTGCAATTTTCTTTAATTTATGTAGTAATTTGATCATTAAAAATGATATTTAAGTTGTTGCTAGGTGCAACTCATGGATTTGTGATGTTGCATAAGGCACCGATCAATGATTGTTTGGCAATTTTTGCATGAGAGGGTGTTATATTCTTGTGATTTGCATGATAGAAGTGGTAAAATTAATTATATGAACACAAAGTCATATAATTTGTATTTTAACTTCTGCAAAAACCTTTCTTGCATTTTGGATAGTTAGCTCTCAATTTGTTATGAATATGATTATTGTGATATTGGATTCATATTATCTTAATGCATTTGGAATCCTTGGACCATTATATCCGATTCAATAGAATATCAGAGATAATCAATTATAAATTACGCTTTCTTACTTTAAATTAATTATTATAACTATTGTAATGTATATCTACTTAATATACTTTGTTACAACATGTATAATATTTGTATCAAGATGCACAATAAATTAAAATCAAATTATATCCAACGATTCCTATAGATAAACACAATAGATAAGTATACATTACAAAGTAACAGTCTCACTAAATATTACTATTATTATAATACTATTATAATTATTTATTATTTTACTGTTGTTATTAATTATCTTATTATTAACTTTTGTTACTAAATATCTAAATCCATATAAATATTTATATTACTCTCATTATTTCAAAATAGTATAATTTCAATTAAAATTTGAATGTTTTGATTTACCGTTAAAACTTAAAACATTATCTATCAATCTTTTTTATTTCATTATTTAACTCTTTGATCTCGTTTTTTTATTTGCTTGTCGGTTGCAAATTAATTTCATTGCTTTCTTCAAGGCTATCAAATTTTCAAAACGTTTAGACAACTAATACGTTTTAATAGTAAAAAGAAGAAGGAAGACTTACGCACAAGTTTCAGTATTTTTGAGTGGTGAATTAATGATTTTGCATATCACGCGCGTGCTTCCCACTGGTTCTTAATAGGTGGATGTAAACATAACTTGTATGAAACCAAATTTTGAGTATGAATATCAGAAACTTCCAACTGTGTTTTGTAAGTATAAGTTAAAGTTCAATTTTGCATAGCTAACTAAGATTTAAAACGTAATTTTTTTTTTTTCAATTTTTATATTAAATAAATATAAATATTAACAATTCGTAACTATGTATAACAATTTCATAAATTTTGAAATGCATAATATCATGCAATTTAATAATTATCTTATTAAATATATCATAGCACATTTACACAATTAATCATCAATTGCTGAATTCATCAGCAATGTTATCATCATCAACTTCAAATTATTGTGGGCAGCTATTTTTAGACAAAACGCTATTATATGAATAAATGAGGGTAGTGTGTGCTGGGTTCATTAAAGGAAGTTGATGATTTACTTTAAGTGATACATGTACATACGAATTTTTAATTTTTTTAAATTCATTTAATACAAAGTCAAGTGATTAACAAATGATGAAAAATGAATGCATTAAAATAACTTATAAACCTTTATTTTAACCGTTGACTAAAGGTTGGTTGGATATATGGTCTAATAAAAACAAACAAAATTTGAAAATCTTCCACCTAACACAACTGTTCATCTTTATTTGGAAAACACATAACATCCAATAATATTGTAAAAGGAGTTACATTCAAATTTAGTTTGGTCACATCATTTGCGAAGTTTGAACCACCTCCTAACGCAATGAAACCACCCATAACAATACTACAAAATCTCACACAATATAAGCACATGCAATTCAAATTATTCTTCAAATTCCTCATAACTTATTTATCAAACAAGATCTACATCTCACAAACTCAAAATCCACAATATGAATAAAATGGCATTTTCAATTGTGGTACTATTGAGTTTGAGCCTCATCATAAGTCATCATGGCATGGTCTCTGCTATGAGCTTGTGTAAGGTGGGCAACGATGGCCGTGCTTGTTTGCCAGCTGTTAGGGGGTCGAATCCACCGCCACCAACCGCTAAATGTTGTAATGCTATCAGAGGTGCAGACATGAAGTGCTTATGTTCGTACATTTCATCTTCCCTTGTTCGCATATTATTTGGAATTAATACTAATGAAGCGAAGAAGCTGCCGGGCAAGTGCGGCATTGCCGGACCGACATGCTAAGGCCTTAAGCAACCTCGGTTGCCTATGTTTTATGTATGTATGTATAAGGTTTATGATTTTATATTTGGTATGTTTAAGTTATGTCTGTGTTGTATAATACTATGAACTGAATTTTATTGTGCAATATATATATTTTTTAAATTCTAGTTTCTTCTTTCCAAAAATAATATCACCAACCTTGTGTGCGTTTAAATTTACATGTTGATTTTCTCATGTATGATCCCACATGTAAACAATTATTTAATTTTTAAACTGTGAATATATCTTCCTTTTAATGTCCTTCAACATGCAATTTTCTAGAGATATTCATTTGATTTGGTTTATATTTTTAATTTTGAAACCGAATAAAGCTATATATATGAATAAATAAACAGGTCCAATTGGATTAAAATCATAACATTACAAGTAGGATGTAAATTTGTGCTGTGTGTCGTGATTAGCCACATCGTAGTTCAGGTCACGTGCTATACTGTGATCAAATCAATATTTCACGTGTAGTACTACACTGTAATCAAAATCGCAGAAAATATGATGAAGTAGAAGTACTATGGTTCTCCCTTTTCATTTGAAAGGTGTTCAATTTTTTTTGTTTTGTTTTAATTTTGGATGCAGTACATATAGTCTACCTTCACAATGACACACTAAATTCGATAAAATAAAGATTATGTTTGGTATTATATATCCTGAATCTTGCTCTTTACAAAAGTTGGCTTTGAAAAATAATGTTGCATTTTTTTTCCTTTTATGTAGTAATTAATTTGATTATTAAAAATGATATTTAAGTTGGTGCTAGATGTCGCTCATGGATTTGTGATGTTGCATGATTGAACACATAGATGATATGAAAGTAAACCATTATTGCTCCAAAAGAGTGAAAGGCACCCATCAATGATTGTTTGACAACTTTTGCATGATAGGGTGTTATATTCTTGTGATGTGCATGATAAAAGTGATAAAATATATGTCAACACAGAGTCTTATAATTTGTAATTTAAGTTCTTCAAAAACCTCTTTGTTCTTGCATTTTGGATAGTTGCCTCTCAAATTGTTATGAATATGATTATTGTGATATTGGATTCATATTTCTGAATGCATTCAGAATCATTAGACCATTATATCCGATTCCATAGGATATCAGTGGAAATCAATTATTAATTATACTTTCTTACTTTCAAAACAACCGGGTGGTACTAATAAAATTTATTCGGACCCGCAAGAAACAATTGATTCACTGAATTGTCCAAATCAATTGATTAAAAGATGAGAATTATGACCTGATTTATATCTTAAATGTAGGAGTTTTCTAAAAATTACAAAGAATTAGGATCGGCCATAATCTGATCCCGATTATCCTTACTTTCAGTGTCGTTCTAATTAGTACAGTACCTAAATCCGATTTTGATGGCTTCATATGACCGATCTTGATTACTATTTCTGTACTAGTGACTTATTGTTACTAGATATCTGAATCCTAATAAGCATTGATATTACTATCATTATTTTAAAATATAATATTGTTTCAATTATAATTTGCATGTTTAGATTTTCATTGTTAAATATTCATCTATCAAAAAGGAATATTCATTTTATTTCTCTTAAATCTTTTATCTCATTTTTATTTCTCTTTTTTATTTGCTTGTCAGTTGCAAATTAATGCCCATCGCTTTCTTCAAGGATAGCAAATTTTGAAAATGTTTAGCTAACTAATAAACTTTAATAGCAAAATAAGTAAGACTTAATTTGCACAAGTTCAAGTCTTATTTTGTTCACAGCCTAATTTATTAAGTTTTAGTTTTTGAGCGGGGAAATCATGATTTTGCATTCACATGCTTTCTAATTATATTCCTATGGTTTTTAATAGATGAATATAAACATAACCCATGTGAAAACAAATTCTAAGTATGAATAAGAAAACTTCCAACTACTGTGTTTTGTAAAATATATATGTAGCTATAATAAAATTTAAAGACAGATATTTCAATTCTTATATATATGTTAAATAAGAGGAGGGTTCAAATGACTTCATTTTTGTGCCTCCATCATGCCTCCATTTTTAAAAATTTTAATAACTCAAAATTAAAAAATTAAAAGTCAAAATAAAACCATTAGATATGATCTACATCATTTTATCTATGCACATGTAAAAAATTATGACATTTCAATTTTGTTTTGGTTCTCATTATGAGCTTGTAAAAAACGTATATATTAATGTGGATAATTTCTAGACGTTAATTTTTCAACTTATTGATTCACATAAAAATAAAATTGAAATGTGATAATTTTTTATGAGCATATAAAGAAAATGAGGAGGGATCCACTTACAACATTTATAAGTTACAACATCTTACAACAATTTGATTTTGCGATTTTCAAAGCCCAAACAGTCGATCTAAACCGTTCAACATGATCTCTATATTTATATATGCTTGGAGATCAAATTTTTACATTTTTTTTATTT